>CM065592.1:13738723-14338723 GCA_033119425.1 Bufotes viridis | reverse complement strand
TTAACGGTCGTAGTATCATATTGCTTTTATTTTCCTTATGGATATTCAATTATAAGACACAGCTTCTGAATTTTCCATATTGATTCACTGGAGGTAGCGAGTCATCCACTACCTGTTAACGGTATACCTGATACTTACCTTTGGACACCTCTTGGACTTCGGATTTATATTGATTTATATACCTGTGTAAGATTTGTTCCAACAGTATTAATCTCATTTTGACCGTCACTAAGTTATGTCATTTGACACTATGTCTCCACGCCATGTTCCAGTTTGGATATAGCACGAATGTATTATGCTTGCTACTTGATGATAATCTGTATTCATTTATATTTCTGTAATTTTTCATGTTTTATACTACAGTGTTTGAAAAAGGTCAAGATATGACCGAAACATTCACAATCACTGTTAAGAGTTGCCGATAATTAAAAATAAAATAAAAATCATCACGATTCTTCACTGAAACCTTTAGAGTGCCTATCTTTATTATCTATATATAATCTTTCAAGTATGTCATCTTGACACGTGGCAGCAGTGCTCAATGTTTGTACAACTTTTACTTCTGGATCACCCATAGACAATTCGGTATGACCTTTACTGGATATGATTTCCTTTACAGAAAGGAACTCTGGACCGGTGAACCAGTTTGAATTCTTCAACTCTGTTACTTTCAGGCTTCTTGAAGCATGATCTGCTGGGTTATGCGTTTCGTCCGACGGAAGAAGCCACTGGGTGAAACACGCGTTGGGATTTGTTGGAGGTCGCACCACATTTCGGTCGGTATTTCTTGCTTGCTATGATAACTTGTTTCCACTAACTGTGTTATACTGAGCCTTTTAAACCTGTGGCTAATAATTATAGAGATGTTTCTCTATGCACATTATCTGGTAGCCCATTTTGTGTACAAGTCATGTTACTTGTTAATTAATTGAGTCTGATATTGCACAGTGTTATAGGGACTCTCTGTGGGTGGATCAAGTGAGATAATTTGTTACTTACCGACCATTCTGTGTTTGTGACCTCCATATGCTGCTACATTGGATCCAATTTTACTGCCTTTGTGATTTATCATATTATATATTCTTATTTTAACGGTGATATTAAAGTTTATATATTTTACTATTATATGTTACGTGGATATTTCTTAGTGAGGTTGGGTTATGCTTTGTGTCAATGTGATGCCAAATTCAGAATTTTCTGTACTCTATTGGCGATAAAGACATGGAATCTATGGGCTTCGTTGTTTATGTATCCTAGGACAACTTGTGAGTCTGTACAAAAATATTCTTTATCTATTTTTAACTCCAATTCGTCTCTCTGAAAATTGCTTATTGATGCTGAAACAACAGCTGCTTTCAGGGGGCGTGGCTTGCTCATGTCGGCGTAGAACGCACTGAAGATTAGCTCTCCCGCCATCCCCGTGTAAATCGCTATACCTACATGCTTATTTACTCGATACCCGCTTAAATGGGGTCAAGATGGCTAGAGGTCCCCAGGAGTCCACTCAACAGTCGGACAGCTCAGGCATCCACAAGTTCTTCGGCTCCCAATAGTCTGCTACGGGCCCGCGGATACACCCAAGATGGCAGCCAGAGGATCTCTCCCTACAACAGACCGCGGTGCAAGCTCTCCACCTTCTGATAGGGAGTCAGGAGCCCATCATCAGGTACCCCAGAGGTGGATCGGGACCTCTGATTCTACCTTCAAGCGCTTCCTACAAAGGAGGACTTAGCGCAGTCTGTATCTAGGCTGAAGCAGACTTACCGCTCCGAAATGGAGTTATGGGGAAATCAAGCCTCTTGGATCTAGGGTGGAGGCCTCGGAGAAGGTGCAAGAGGCTTTCCAGGACCACTTAGAAGACCACCACACGGTCTTGTCTGTTCACTCACAACTGATTGCTCGCAGGAATAAATTGAGGATACGGGGGGTGGAATCGGTACCTGTGTCTGAACTGGAGGCCACGATAGAAACCTTGTTCGGCTCCCTGTTGGGGAATTCTGTGCCCATGCCTGTGGAGCTGGACCGTATCCACAGGCCCTGGGCCCTAGGTCCAAAGACGCTTCCAGACCAAGGGATATTATGCGCAGAGTGCACTTCTTTAGGATGAAGGAGGACATTCTACGAGCTGCCAGGCAGGCGGACAAGTTGGAGTTGTGGGGTCCCTATTCAGATCCTGCCGGATCGCTCCAGACGTACTGTTCAACTCCGCAGGGCAGTGCGGCCCTTACCTACGTTACTAAAGGAGAGAGACATCCTCTACAGATGGGGATACCCATTCCAGCTTCACGCCAGAAAAGACGGTCGGTCGGCGTCATTCAGAGATCCTGAGGACCTTCCCAAGTTTATGGAGACCTTTTATTGCCTTCGATTGCATTACCAGAGTGGCCTGGTGTCCCGGGCCCAGCTCCCTGCCTCCGAGGTAGCGGTGGTCCCAGGTGTCGCCCTGGGCCTCCAAGCAGCAGAAGACACCGTGACTTGGGTTATTTTTGTTCATTAGGCCTGTCATACTTGAACAGTTCTTGTTCACCATGTTCTTCTGAAGGCTGACATGCGATACCCCTTGGAAGGGGCGCAGGTCTTGTGGTTCGCCTAGGGAACTATGGTTCGCCGGGCACATTTACTTGTTGGGTACTGTTTCTAGGGGCTCTAATGTTGTTATGTGGTGCCACTGTACTTAATTCCCTAAGACCTGAATAGCGCAATTTTGGTTCATTTGTTTTTACATACATGGGGATGGAGGGGGGCCTTTTGCCGTAGCAGGGCTTCCTTTTCTCCTTCCGCTCTTTGGGCAGTGGGTGGGGACTCTCATCTGTTGCCTGCTGGTGTTTGCTTGTTCCTTAGTTTCCTTGTACCACCAAGGTTTATATGCGTTTTATGTGGGTCGTGTGTCTCCCTGGGTTTGCCCTGTCTTCCCTCATGTGTTGTCTCCCCCACTACTGTATGGTATCCGTGCCCTTTTCTTGATTTTCTTCAGATGGTACTATGACCTCTATCAAGTTGTGCTCTTATAACACGAATGGCCTGAACAGAGCCGGCCAAGAGGAACCAAATATTGTACAACCTCCACAAGCAGAGGGTGGGCATCGCTCTCCTGCAGGAGACACTTTAAAACTGAGTTCTGCTTATGCTGCTTTGCGGCGTTGGAGGAATTTGTGGACGGCTTGCTTATCTTCCTTGATGGAGACATTGATCTTTCTCTAGATGCCAGGCTGGATACGTCTACAAGTAGGTCCTCCGTTTCTTCTGGGGTGGCACGGGGCTTCCAGAGACACCTCCATTCCCTCCGTCTGGTCGACTGCGGTGAAAGATTTCATGTATTTCTCTTTAGCCCATAACTCATACCACCACCTGGACTATGTTTTTATTTCCCATAGTTTGTTGGATCTGCATCCAGCGGCGAGGATAGATCCTATACTATTCTGCGATCATTCGTGACGTGGGTGGCTCTGAATTTGGGGATCCCACTTGTAATAGGGGCTCCTGGAAGTTAAATGACAATGTGCTTAGAGACAGTGTGTGCGTGGCTGACATTAAAACGGCTATCTCGGATTTTGTGGAGGTTCACAAGTCGGACCCCTCCAGCCCTACTATCAAGGGGGAGGCGCTTAAATGTGTTATTAGAGGTAGGTTGATCTCACATGCTTCTAGACTAAAGAAGATGCGATCTGCACAGATCATTGAACTTGTACAGAAATTGACCACGTTGAGAGGCGTCTAAAAAGACCCTTCTTTAGTGGTATATCAAGAGTTGTGTGATACCAGATCTACCCTGCAGAAAATCATTGACCAGAAGTATCTAGGGGCCAGGGACAAACTTAAGCGGCTGTTCGTTTATTAAGAGGGGCCTCCTGAGATTTTTCGTACAGGCAGCCCATTTGGTGGTGCCTAGACATTGGAAATATCGGGACGCCCACATGTTAGAGAGTGGTTAGATACTTTAGAAAATATATGAAGGATAGAAGAGCTTATAGCTGAGGACGAGGGTTCGGACCAGAAGTATGTTAAACTGTGGACCCTCGGATTCTTTTCAAGGGTTTCCCAGGGTTCCGAAATTGGTTGGCTCTGGCTAATAATATTAATAACGTGTAAAACAGGATGGATGCAGTCTCATATGTAGGGATACCTTCCCTGTGTGTCTCCCTTCCCCTTGTCTGTGTTGTTGGCGTCTTATTTGTTTATATTCTTTGTGGCCATTTTTCAAGTTTTATGATGTCGCATTATTGACTAGCTTTAAGGGCCACATGGGGTGGCTCGATTGTCATGGAACCTTGCTGTGTTGGGTCAATGTTGTAATAACAGTCATGATGTTATTTCCATGTGCTTGACATCTTTAATAAAAATGATTGAACAACAACAGCTGCTTTCAGTTCTAGTCTTGGTGTTGCCTGAATACTGGTAGGTGCAACAATGGCGTTCCTCCATAACCAGGGCACAGTGTATTTTTTCTTCTCCTATTACTCTGATGTAAGAGCACTGACCATAACCATAACTACTGGCTTCTGAAAAGTGATGAAGTTCTATTTTCTTGTACTTTCCAAAATCATGAAGTACAAAATATCTGGGTATCCGAATTTTTCCAAGTTTTGCAGGTCTCTTATCCAACTCTCCCACCTTGGCCTCGAATTTTTAGATATGGGTTCATCCAATCCTAACTTCTGTCTGCATAATTCTTGTAGTATTTCTCTTGCTCTGAAGATCAATGGGGCCAAGAATCCCAATGGATCACATATAGAAGCCACTGTGGAAAGAATGGTACGTCTAGTTGCAACTTTGTCTTCAATAGGTACTTCAAAGAAGAACTCGTCATTCTCTACATTCAATCCCAATCCAAGTACGCTCTGAACTGGAAGATGATCATAATTAAGATCTACATTCTTCACTGTTGATGCACGTTCAGAGTCACTGATGGATTCCAGTACCTCTCTGTTGTTTGAGTTGAATTTGTGAAGGTGCAGGTTTCCTCTTGGATTTCTTTCACTGGTTTGATTGCAGAAGATAGATTCTGTGAACCCTAGACTTATAAGACCATCATCTACATGAAGGTTTTTCTAAAGAAAATTTGCTGCTGATGGGCAATCCTTTTCATTCTGATTGGCCAGGTACTTCCTACCATAATTGGCGCAACCTGGAGACGATGCTGCTCCAAACAAGTGTACTTTTATCCTGTATTCTGCTGGCTCTGTATTTGTATCTCCATCCTCCCACCATAGAAACCTCAGGAAGTCTATATCTTTATTCTTCACATGAAACTGGTGGAACATGTTTTCAATGTCACACATGACTGCTACGGGATACTTTCTGAATCTACAGAGTACTCCAGGCAGAGAGTTTGTAAGATCTGGTCCTTTTAGTAGATGATTCATTCAATGCAACACTATCATACTTTACTGAGCAATCAAATACTACTCTAATCTTATCTGGTTTCTTTGAGTGGTAAACAGCTTGATGTGGGATGTACCACACTTCTCCTTCTTTAGGTTGATTATTAACTTTCTCTGCATGTCCTTCTTCAAGGATGCCTCCCATGAATTTCAAATAATAATTTTTGAGTTTGGGATCTCTTCCCATCTTTTTCTAGGGCAAGATTTATGTTGTTTGGCAGATGAGGTCGTTCTCTAAAAGGTAAGGGCATTTCATGATGACCTTGCTGATTCTGCTTAATACTTTCTTCTAAAATGTGTACAAACTTTATGTCTTCTTGGGATACACTCTTGTCTTCAGAACTTATGTCTGCAAAGTCGGATTCAAGGATCTTGATTACTTTCGCTGGACTCACAGTTGGTAACTCTTGGACAGATATTTGATTACACAATCCTGTCACCTGTCTTGAGTTTGCAATCTTCTGTTTTCCTCCAACAACACCCCATCCTAGACAAGTTTGAACAGCGTAGGGTTCACCCTTTCCTCCTGTAATTACCTTTCGTGGTACCAAGGCTTTGGGACAATCATAGCCTATCAACAGTCAAACCCCAAACTCCTTCAGCGGGGACTTTTGATGAGATATGCTCCCATTTATTCACAGGTAGGTATGTGATCTCGATCTAGAGGTATATCATCTTTTGTATAAGCTGGAGGTAGATCTAATGTGAAGTTTTAATTAAGTCCTCTAACTCTCAGTCCTTTGACTGATCATTAATGTGTCTCTTCCAGTCATCGTGCTCAGTTTGAGCTTCACTGGTTCTGTAGCCACTTGTAATTTCTTGCAGATTTCTTGATTTATGAAGGTGACATCACTCTGGGCATCCAGTAGCGCATAGGCGTATACCTTCTTGTTCCTCCATTTAGGCTTTGAAATGTACACTGGTACAACCATTGATATGACATTTCTTTCTCCTTCGCTCACTCTGCAAGAGAATACCGATACTTTCTTTTGTTCCTAAGCAACTTTAGGTATTGAGGAATTAGACGTTCTTCATGTAGTGGTGTATGATGGCATCCTTTGCAAACGCTGTATGTGGCCTTTTTCTTACACTCCTAAGTAACATGGCCTTTTCTTAGACATCCGAAACACAGTTGGTGCTTTCTTATTGACGAACTCAGAGAACTCTTTAAAACTTGGGAAGTTCTTACCTAGATCTAACTGTTCAGTCACATAGCGATTCCATCTAGAAGCCACTCCTTCAGGTAGCTTACCTAGCATCCTGTCGTTTTCTAGATAGTCGTTCAGTACTTCTAGTCCTTGAACATGTGGGATGGCATTGCTGCATGCTTTCAGGAAGTCACCATACTCTTGGAGTTTGAAGTGTTCTTTAGGAATTATGTTAGGCCAGTTATTCAATTTTTTTCTAAAAGCTCTTTGTACTACGAAAGGATAACCATATTTTGCATTCAATTTTTCCCAAGCTTGCTTGTAGGCTTCCTTTGCTTCTCCACCAACATATCTCTGAAAGTGGAATAACTTGTCAACTGGACTGAAGCAATGATGCTCAGTGATCATTTCTAGTCTAGCTAGGTCTGTTCTCTGTTTTCTTGCTGGGATAATGGTTGTAACACTCTCCTGAGCATTGCCTTAACATCTAGGAATAGAATCATCCGGTTCTATTTTTCTCACTTAGTTCTGAATTAGGGAGTCCCTTTCTTTATATCTGTTCTGGTAGAGATAGAGGGTAAATTCACACACCCTTTTCCTAACACTGGACTAGGCCTCTCTGTTTTTGTGAGCAGGGATGGAAGGATAATGACTTATTTCTTCACTACATGCTGGAAAATTCCTTCAATTATCCTGGGCGTATGGAGGAAAGTAGGAGTAGGAGTCTGTTTCTTCACTTAGTACAGATTTGAACTTATGGCTACTCTGGCTTCTATAATCTTAACTTCTTTCTGCCTTTCCAGATTTTTCATCTGTTGGCGCTGTGCCTCCATTTCAGCTTCCATTTGACAGCGCTGCACTTACATTTGATAGCGCTGTGCATACTTTTCAGCTTCCATTTGACAGCACTGTGCTTCCCTCTTAGCTTCTATTTGATAGCGCTGTGCATCCTTTCAAACTATCAGTTGGCGCTGTGCCTCGATGGCAGCTTCCATCTGAATTTCTGCTCTCTTAACAGCAAGTTGTTCAGCTAATTCCTTTCTTTTGGCTGAAGTACTTGAGGACTCTGATATGTTGCTGGCACTTCTGCTAGCGAAGGAAGTCCCACTTGGGATTGTGGTTCCACCTAAAGATTTAGCATAGTCTCTCAAAAAAGCTTGTTCATTCCACTTCTTGCTTTAACTTCATCATAGTTAAATGTAGATGATAGTTCTCTCATGAGCTTTACTAAATCTTTAGTGCCCGCAGTACATGTGTCCATGTTCCTTACAATATCCTGGCAAGGTGTCGTAGACGACCGCAGGTTGACATATGCTGCCATAAGTTCTGATTCAGATTCTTCTACTGTCTCTAACATATCACTCAAGTTCCTTTTATACTTTCTTGTTTTAACTTTCCACAAATGCCTTTAATGTATAATTTCCACTTCTTACACATTCGGGCTAACCGTTTCTCTTTTAATGCTGCTTCTTGCAACAAAATTTCCAGTATCTTTGAGGTTGGTTTCCTGGCGCATGATGAACATCTTAGTTTATTTGTTTGGGGTATATTTGTTTGAGGCAAGACTAATGCTTCATCAGACTCTTCTACCTCAGACAGGATCCCTTGCTCTTCAACTTCTATCCTATCTATCTTTGTATCCTCTAATAGTGGCATGGTAATACTAGGCTCAGATATTTTATTTTAATGCTATAACTATAAATGTAAATGTTAAAGGACCTTTCACTTTAAAATGCAATACTGACAAATGCAGAAATAAATGACTTTCACTTTAAATGCAATAATGATAAATGCAGGCAATTAATGACTTTCACTTTAAATACTTTAGAGTCCGTGTACTACAACTGTCCTTTGTTTTACCTTAAAGTCTTTTATGCCTGAACATGAAAATATATCTTTATGCCAAAACCTTTGTGCAATGATAAGTAATAAAAGGAAAGCTCTGACCTTATTCTGGAGAGCAGGAACATATGTCAGTCTTAAAGGAGACTTGTCTTTTCTTGATGTGATGCGATGCTTGCGCTGACTTGCGATGCTCTGTGCTGACTTGCGATGCACTGGCTTGGATACGTAGCTGCAGGCTTTGGGCCTAGTGGCGGGAAACTAGCTGGCTGAAGTGCGTGGCCTCTTCATGGGTAGCGGTGCAGACACTCTAGCTCTGGAGTCTGGCCTCCCTCCATGCGTCTCTTTCTATCTCTAGGGATCGCAGGAGGGCTGGTGCTCTTTTCTGACTATCTTGCCTTTGCCGTTCTGCCACTTTTAACCCCTTTAGGACTCAGCCTATTTCACCCTAAGGACTCGGCCATTTTTGCAAATCTGACCAGTGTCACTTTATGTGGTGATAACTTTAAAACGCTTTTTTCCTATCCAGGCCATTCTGAGATCGTTTTTTCATCACATATTGTACTTCATGACAGTGGTAAAATGAAGTCGAAAAATTTCATTTTTATTTATAAAAAATACAAAATTTACCCAAAATTTAGAAAAATTTGCAATTTTCCAAGTTTCAATTTCTCTAATTCTATAATACATAGTAATACCGCCAAAAAAGTTATTACTTTACATTCCCCATATGTCTACTTCATGTATCGATCATTTTGAGAATGCCATTTCATTTTTTGGGGACATTACAAGGCTTAGAAGTTTAGAAGCAAGCAAGAAGGGACCAGTTCAGGTCTGAAGTCACTTTGTGAGGCTTACATAATAGAATGGCAGCCAAATGGCAGCCAAAATATGATTGGGGGCTGCAGGGGGGGGGGGGTTAAAAATTAACACTTTGGGGGCATTAACTCTCTAACCGCAGGTCTGAATTGACCTGCAGTTTGCAGTGATCGCTGATATGGGGGGGGGTCACAGGACCCCCATGGGCATTGTAACAAGGTACCTGCTGAATGATTTCAGCAGGAACCTTGTTCCGATCATTGCCGGCTGAGCAGCAGTGATCGGAACTACTCATGACGTACCGGTACATCATGGGTCCTTAAGGACTCGGAAACCATGACGTATAGGTACGTCATGCGTCCTTAAGGGGTTAAGAGTCGGCTGCAGTTTGACTAATACACACGTTCTATGGCCTCTATGGTAGCTCCGCTGAGGTGTCTTTACTTGCTCACTCAGGGAACAGTTGCTGCACGGCTGTATATGCTGGCGCTCCGCTGCTCTAATGCTCTCTTTACTGTGCAAGTTGAGGAGCGCTATCGCTTCGCCGTCTGAGGGTAATAGTTCCACTGTGGCAGGCGCAGCACAATGAAGTGCCTTATGCGCTTTTGGCATTTAAAGAATTTTGATATCTCTGACCTTTTAGGCCAAACAGACTGTCTGTTACTCTGCTTTAATTCTTCTAGCGGCGTTCTATGGAAATAGTAGGCTTAAAGAGCACACCAAACACTGCCACCTCTGCAGCAGATAGTCCATTTACAAAACATGTGTTGAAAAAAGTATCACAAAATGGCGGTTCAACTGTTCAATCTTGTCATTCAACATAAAATGGTGGATATATTTCTCTCTTCAGTATATATACTCTTACTTTAAGATATTTAAGCACTTTATGATCTCTCTGAGAGGTATATCTGAGGTTTAACCAATAGTTCTAATTGGTTTGCAATTTGCTCTATACAATTACTTTGAGCAGTTTGTTCTATATAATTGCAGATTGGTCTGGTATAAGCAGTTTGCAGATTGAATGCTTTTATGCAATTTAGTCGCAATTTGGTGGAACTGTAAGTAAACATACAAAACTAGTTCAGTATACAGTTCTGAACACAATACTAACCATAAAAACATTATATAACTGTTCTAAATACCTAATTTTGGCCTCTTTGCATCTATAAAACTGAACTCTGACTGGAACTGTGTGTCTGATCAGCTCCTCTCTCTGGTGAATAATGATTCCAGCCATATTAAATGGAGGCATAAGAAAGTGCAACTTTTCCCACAAAAACAAGCTCTCATATGTATATGTAAAAGGAAAATAAAAATGTATGGCTCCAGAAAAATCTCCGGTATCCTAAGGGTTAAAGACCTGTTCAACTTTTTTAGATTAAAAATTACTCTGTACCATCCGCTTGGCTTTTTCCACCAGAAATAATGGGGAATAAAGTAAGGTTTCTGAGGGACTGGAAAACTTTTCTTTTATGAGAGGTTCTTTCCAGGATATCATCCAAGTAAGAGCCAAAATAGAACAGGAAATAGAGCTTTGGACCCCTGGTCCACCTTCCAGGACTCCAACCATATAGCTGTCCTAGCAGCATTAAACATGGCCACTGACCTGGCTGAGAAACGTATTGCATCAGTAGACACATCAGCCTAAAATAATCTGCTGCCTTAATAAAGGTGGGAAGAGAAGACAGCAATCCTTCTCTTGGAGTTTAAATGAATTTAAACAATTTAAGGGATCTAGACACTCATGAGATCGCTATGCTAGGACTAAGGCTGGTATATGCCAACTCCCAAGCCCTCTTGTCTAAGGGATCCCAACATCCCAAATAGAAGGGCAGATCTTTTAGCAATCTTAGCAACTGGTGCATCCACTGTAGGGGCCTTGTCCCAAATCTGATACTGACTCTTCAAATGGGTATTTCCTCTTGACAGATGTGGGAATAATTTTTTTTATTAATTAGTGCTTCCGTATTCTTGTGAACAGAAAAGACCCTATGATGTCTTGGACCTAAGCCTTCAAATACCTGATCTGCTTTACTTTTAGGTTGCTTGATGTCCTCCAGCTGCATAGTGCCCCTGACCACTTTTAATAGCAATTCTTTATCTTCCAGATCGCCCTTCCTGCTGATTCTTCATCAGACGAGGAACAATCTCCGGATAGATTTTGATTGGACTCTGAATCAAACCCTTCTTTATCAGAGGATTCTGAATCCGATTTTTACTGACACTAGCCCTTCCAGATGAATGAGGGCGACTTCTCTTAAGGGACTTAATGGACACTTTAACCTCCGTTCTACCAAAGCTTTTATATTTCTGTATAAATTGTGAGATTCTTCTATCACCAGATTATCCACACAACTCTGGCACAATGGTCTAACAAGATGATGGCAACGGCATTTTACACCTGCACCTCCCTTATGTTTTGCCTTGCTAGATGCCTACTTAGGTATTTTTGCAACCTATAAGAACAAACAAGCAAACAACACCCCATATTAATAAAGAAGGAAATCTTTCACCATATGTAGAGAAAGTGTTCCCCACTCCTTGGGACCAATACCGGACTTCCAGACCTCGAGAGTTCCATAGGGTCAGTGCATACTGCATCATCCGGCTCACACATGATATCACTGAATCCACCATAGCACCGTGTACGCAACTGTTGGACTGGCCGCGTTCTACTGCTTTAGGCCAGAAGAACGTCACACTATCTCCTCCCGGTGCATACACATCCTATCTTCAGTGAACAGGGGCAGTCTTGGAAAGGGGCAGCGCATCGCACGCCCCGCCGACTGAATCAGACCTGAACACGGCCACAGCAGCTCCCTAGAGGCTAGGAGGAGGTGGGAGAAACAACAGCAAGCAGCTACCCAAGAAGTCTGACTCTGCATGGGATAGGGTCCCTCCACGGTATATAGACCCGGACCTTCCACATTCCCCGGGTGTGAACCTGCACCTGCAGAAAGAGCTCCCTAGGTACTTCCTATTCGGAGAACAGGAAACCTGAACTAAGATGTAGTGGGGGTGTGAACCTTTTAATCTTATCAGGTTTCCTGTCCTGGATAGGAGTTCCTAGTCACAAGAGTGCAGTCATAGTTGAGGGGAAAAAAGCGGAGAACCCCTTTACATTCCAGAAACCAGATTTCAAATCGTTTCATACTTTGTGTGACTGTTTACATTAGGCCCAAAAATGTCAGAGCTACAGAAGGGTTCCAAACGAAAGAGCCAGAGCCAGAATGTGGGTAATAGCAGCACCAGCTATGCGACCAGTAGTAGTAATAGTAGTAGTAGTATGCCACAGTTGTCCCTGCTGGCTTCGTTAAGGCGTAAAATTATCATTGAGAAGAAAGAGCATGAGAGTCCGACACCGTACCTTGGAGTCAGAGGTCACAACATATCTTCTACTCCTCCTCCTTGCAGCCCCAGAAAAGGTTTTCAGTGGTGTCCTTTCAGTCTTCAATGCACCTTCCTAGTGGGGTGCCTTTCTTTTTCCTAAGTGGTAAGAAAACCTCACCACACCCTACAGCAGATAGTCAAGAGAGTCTCCATGTTGACAACTTGAGCCATCACCATTTAGGCTGCCCTGAAAAGGACGTTCAGAGAAGGCGGGGATCCCCAGGCATAGTTCTGTGGGTGGTGGTAATAGTGGCACCTGTAGCCACGGTATTGGAAGTGGGGGCAGGGACAGTGGCAGTCGGGGCAAATGCAGAGCATAGGAGGGGTCCACCGTGATATATCACAGTCGGATAAAAGTGGCAGGGAGGGTGAGGACTTCAAGGATGGTTATGTGCTGGACAGGACCTGAGCAGGGTGCTGAGCAGGAGGCAACATTAGTAGAGAAGGGTGGTGGCAGCAGCAATAAAGAGCAGAGGCGATGTACCTCCTAAAGAACAGCCAAGGCCACATCTACTTGGTGATCTGGAGATGCCTCTGACGCCGTAGGTGAATTAGGCCCAAAATGTGCCAAAGTTAAGCTGCCTGTAGCTCTGTGCAAGCAACTCCAGTATGGTGTTTTATCTCCACAAGGTGGGCACAAAAACCACAGCTGTGTGCAAGATCTGCAGGACTAAAATAAGCTGTGGCTGCCCAAACACACTCATAGGTACCAGAGGTCTATTGCAGCACATGAGGCGGTATCACCGAATGCTTTAGGAAAACACAAGTGGCCAGCATCCCCAATCAGAATAGGTCTGTCCTTTTCCTGGTCCTCTTTGTGGCAGCCAACCTGCATCCCCAACAAATATGGAATCTTTGTCATCATCATCATCCCCTTCTTCTTCTCCTGCTAAGACTTTTCTTTGTCCGCAGCTTCATAGTGAGACATCTATAACGAAATGTTTGGCCATCGTAAAACTTTTCTCCACCAACAATTAGCTTGTCTACAAGCTGAACCCCCACCTGGAAAAGGTGCTGGCACTGCAGTCACTGTAGTATCATTGTAGTAGTGCAATGAGGCCAGTCAGCAAGCGGTCAGCTCCCGCCTCAACACCCAGGTTCAGGCCTACCTACACTCTGGCCAGTGTCTGGCACATACCCTGTTCACAGACCCCATGGATTTCTGGGCTGGCAGACTAGAACACAGTGGCCTGAACTGGCACAGCACGCTCTCTTTCTTCTTTCATGCCCAGCCTCCAGTGTCATCTTGAGAGGGTTTTTAGCACGCGTGGTGTGTGTGGTAACACCCAAACGGACCGAGTTGTCCTCTGCCAGTGTCAAAATTAACCAAGCCTAGATTGGAGAGGATTTTACATTCCTCCGGCTAAGGCTGATGCATAGATATGGCACTGCTAACAGTGCCCCATCTTGTCTCTGCTGCGGCCTGCCTCCATCAAGTTGCTGCCGTCATCATGCCGCTGATGTGAACTGCACCCCATAATGTTCTGCACGGCTGCAGCTCCTCGCTGCTAATCCCCTACTGACACCACTATTAACGCAAAGCATCTGCCACTACTGCCACTACTACTACCCATAGACTGCCTTGTATGTTTCATGCTATGCTCGCTGCCACTATATCCGTATCCTTTCCCCATCCACACTGCTCTGCTGCTGCTTCCATTTTGCCCCCATTCATTGTCAATGGGAACAAAACTGAACGGAACAGAGTGTACCGGAATGGATTCCATTCCGTTCATTGCGTGTCCATGCTGGACAAAAAAGAGCTGCAAGCAAAGTTGTTGAGTGCATCATGGGATGCGGAGCAAGACGGATCAGTCATAAAACACAATGTAAGTCTATGGTGCCAGATCTGTTTTCTCGGACGCAAAAGAAAAAGGATCCGGCGCCCATTGACTTACAATGGTTTTAGTGCCATCTTGGCTATTTTAGAGATACAGTCGTGGCCAAAAGTTTTGAGAATGACACAAATATTAGTTTTCACAAAGTTTGCTGCTAAACTGCTTTTAGATCTTTGTTTCAGTCGTTTCTGTGATGTAGCGAAATATAATTACACGCACTTCATACGTTTCAAAGGCTTTTATCGACAATTACATGACATTTATACAAAGAGTCAGTGTTTTCAGTGTTGGCCCTTCTTTTCAGGATCTCTGCAATTCGACTGGGCATGCTCTCAATCAACTTCAGGGCCAATTCCTGACTGATAGCAACCCATTCTTTCATAATCACTTCTTGGAGTTTGTCAGAATTAGTGGGTTTTTGTTTGTCCACCCGTCTCTTGAGGATTGACCACAAGTTCTCAATGGGATTAAGATCTGGGAGTTTCCAGGCCATGGACCCAAAATGTCAACGTTTTGGTCCCCGAGCCACTTAGTTATCACTTTTGCCTTATGGCACGGTGCTCCATCGAAAATGCATTGTTCTTCACCAAACTTTTGTTGGATTGTTGGAAGAAGTTGCTTTTGGAGGGTGTTTTGGTACCATTCTTTATTAATGGCTGTGTTTTTGGGCAAAATTGTGAGTGAGCCCACTCCCTTGGATAAGAAGCAACCCCACACATGAATGGTCTCAGGATGCTTTACTGTTGGCATGACACAGGACTGATGGTAGCGCTCACCTTTTCTTCTCTGGACAAGCCTTTTTCTGATGCCCCAAACAATCGGAAAAAGCTTAATCGGAGAATATGACTTTGCCCCAGTCCTCAGCAGTCCATTCACCATACTTTCTGCAGAAGATCAATCTGTCCCTGATGTTTTTTTTTTATGTTCTGCCAAAAGTCTTCGCCTCATTGTGCATGAGATGCGCTCACACCTGCCTGCTGCCATTCCTGAGCAAGCTCTGCACTGGTGGCACTCCGATCTTGCAGCTGAATCCTCTTTAGGAGACGATCCTGGCACTTGCTGGACTTTCTTGGATGCCCTGAAGCCTTCTTAACAAGAATTGAACCTCTTTCCTTGAAGTTCTTGATGATCCTATAAATTGTTGATTGAGGTGCAATCTCAGTAGCCACAATATCCTTGCCTGTGAAGCCATTTTTATGCAACACAATGATGGCTGCACGTATTTCTTTGCAGGTCACCATGGTTAACAATGGAAGAACAATGATTTCAAGCATCACCCTCCTTTTAACATGTCAAGTCTGCAATTTTAACCCAATCAGCCTGACATAATGATCTCCAGCCTTGTGCTCGTCAACATTCTCACCTGAGTTAACAAGATGATTACTAAAATGATCTCAGCAGGTCCTTTAATGACAGCAATGAAATGCAGTGGAAAGGTTTTTGGGATTAAGTTAATTTTCATGGCAAAGAAGGACTATGCAATTCATCTGATCACTCTTCATAACATTCTGGAGTATATGCAAATTGCTATTATAAAAGCCTAAGCAGCAACTTTTCCAATTTCCAATATTTATGTAATTCTCAAAACTTTTGGCCATGACTGTACACATCTGGATCCATTCATAACAGATGCAGCCGGTTGTATTATCAGAATGGAAGCATTTTTGCTGATCCATGACAGATCCGGAAAAAACGCTGATGTGAAAGTAGCCTTAAAGGGATTTTCTGAAACCATAAACTACCCCTATGTGGCAGCGGGGAGAGCGGTAAGTATATTCTGTGTGAGGGTCCTGGCATATTGTGGAGGGGTAGTTTATAGTTTTGGATAACCTCTTTAAAAGGGCACATCTTTTTAGACTTGTTCACAACGAGCCACTTTTTCTTCTGACCATCAGCACTTCTTCATGTTGTACAGGCAGCATTCTGACGCTGCCAAGGTAACATTTTTGGACACTTGGCCCGAACAAGCCACTTTTATTTTTGTCCCATAACACCGTGTGTGTTTAAACGCCATCTGCCCCGATAAGGGATAATTTTTGGAAGATTTGGAAGATGAAAAAGCAGAACACGTGGCGGCGCAGTATGTCAAAACTCACTGTATGTTAAGACTGTCAAGTGAAAGTTTACCCACAGCTATGTGTCGGACTGGGGTAAATTGATTCTGGGGGCCAATGTAAAGCTACTTACAAATAGTACCTTTCCACACAGGGGCCGCAGCAAGATGATTGTTTCTGGAGTCCCTGCAGGATAATGGCTGGTCTGACTGTGTCGCAGGCACAGCACTATGAAGTGCCTTTTGCGCTGTGGCATTAGAAGAATTTTGATATCTCTAACCTTTTAATCCAACCAGACTGTCTGTTACTCTGCTTTAATTCTTCTAGCGCCGTTCTATGGAAACAGTAGGCTTAAAGGGCAGTTTGTTCTATATAATTGCAGATTGATCTGATATGAGCAGTTCGCAGATTGAATGCTTTTATGCAATTTTGGTCGCAATTTGGTGGAACTGTAAGTAAACATACATAACTAGTTCAGTATACAGTTCTGAACACAATACTAACCATAAGAACATTATATAACTGTTCTAAATACCTAATTTTGGCCTCTTTGCTTTCATAAAACTGAACTCTGACTGGAACTGTGCGTCTATCCAGCTCCTGTCTCTGGTGAATAATGATTCCAGCTAGGGATTCCCACAGAGGCTCAGTGTGAGACTGGCTGTGATTGGTCAAGACTCCTGCTCAGTGTGAGGTAGGCAGTGATTGGTCGAGACGCCAGTTCAACAAGAACAGTTTAACTCTATACTTTCTGTTGTTAATTCTGCTGTGTCATTGAGCTTACCTTACATTCATTTTACTGAATCTATTATCTTTCTGCTTCTGTGAACACAATATATAACTGTTATATGACATCCAAAACATAAAGTCACAGTAAATAACTTTGCTTTTGTCTTTAACATATAAACATATGAACTGTATTAAGGTTATTAGCAGGTCTAGCTGTATATACATGTATATACATGCAAGTCATATCAGCAACCTAGGACAGAACTTAGCTGGCCAGCTACACTTCCATCAAAATTACCTATTTCTATGTTCTCTGTAGTAGGTCTTAAATATTAATTTGGGGAATTTTCCATCAGGTTCTCAACTTCCAAGTGCCTTTTATCACTCTCAAGCAGAACAACTAACTTCTGTATAGGACGTTCTAACTTGAGTGGAGTAGTAAGACGTTTTCCTTTTTGTCAAGTTTTGAGTCTCCTATTTGTAACAACACTCTTCTTGCTAGTCTGTCTTCATCCTTTTGAACTTCTAGAACTTTGGCCAATTTCCATTGACTTCTAGGTAAATCCTCTTCTTTCACTAACACTGTCACCAACTTGGACATTTCTTCTGGGTGTTTGCCATTTACTTCTTAGCATCAGATTAGCTAAGTACTCTTTTCTCCGTCTATTCCAAAACTATTCTGATAGATGTTGCATAGATAGAGAAGGTGTGTTTCAATAGCGCTTTTCTTGTTACCCCGGTGTGCCGCGGTATCACAGTAGGACCGCACATAACTACTGTATGAAACAATACACTTGAAAGAGAAATCTAGGATACTGCACACTAATCTGCATGCTTCTACATATACTTATGCTCTATTTAGAATCATCCACAGTGATGCAATGTTTTACAAATTAGTATTTACCTTGTTGCTGGGATGTGTCTTTTCTATAATCTTCTGCCAATGGATACATAAACTCCCGCTCTCACGGGATACGGTGTCTTGCGCTGACAGCTCCTGCCACGGCTGGTGGCATGGAGCTGTACAGAACGGAGTTGCGGGCATGCGCTCACGGAACGGTCAGTGATGTCACTCCTGCAACTTAGGATAGTTGCAGGTGCCAGTAAAACATTGCATCACTGTGGATCATTCTAAATAAAGCATAAGTATATGTAGAAGCAGGCAGATTAGTGCACGGTATCCTAGATTTCTCTTTCAAGTGTATTATTCTAATAGATACTGAACTCTTCCCCATCTTTTTTGGCATATAAATCCTCTTTGGTGAACCTGCCAGGTGGTGACTGTATGTAATCAGAGTAAAGGTGAAGTAGATGGTTAGGAGTTAAAGTGTCCAAACTTGTTGTTATCAACTGTAAGTGGACGACAATGGGATATAATAGGGTCCCAAGTGAAGCATCATCCATTCTTCTGGCATTCTTTTTCAACACTGAATTTAACACATTTCTTACAGTTCTGATTTGTCTTTCACAAACTCCTCCTGTATGGTTTGAACTTGGAGCATTCATATGAAAATCACATTGCTTCTGTAACAAATACTCAGTTACTTTTTCTTTATCGATCTCTTTTAGAGCTTTCTTCAATTCATTCTTTGCTCCGACAAAATTAGATCCTTGGTCAGATCTGAGCTCTCTGACAGTACCTCTAATAGCTATGAAACATCTTAAGGCGTTGATGAATGAGTCAGTTGACATATCTTCTAACATTTCCAGGTGAATAGCTCTGGAACTCAGACATGTAAATATTAGTCCAGTACTCCTTGCGGTTCTGCTTGGTGATGAATGGGCCAAAACAATCCATTCCGCTACAAAGAAATGGTGGTGATGGGTTTACATGATCTGCTGGTAAATCTACCATTCTTTGCTGTTCGGTAGGTCTACGTGCCTTTCTGCAGACTACACATTTACTTATATACTTTGCTATAACTTTGCTTCCTTTCCCTATCCAGTAACCACCTTCTCTCAAACAGCTTTAGATAAAGCTTCTTCCTTGATGCAAGGATTTGTTGTGGTAGTGATCAATAATCAATCTTGTGAAGGTAGAATTTTTGGGTAGAATTGCCAGATGCTTACCTCTGCTAGGTAACTATGCATTTTCCAGTCTCCCTCCCACCTTCAGTATACCATCCTGCAGAACAAGATTAAGCTTATACAATGGGTGGTTGTTTGGAAGCCTTTCAGGTTCTTGACTAAGTCTCTTCAACTCTTCACTGTAGAATCTCTGTTGAATGAGTCTTTTGACTGTTTCTTCAGCTTTTATTCTTTCCCCTATATTCAATGATTCCTTCTTTCTGATTCCCTTTGCAAAACGTTGAATTCGAGCTACTACATTTATGACTGTATTCCATTTTCAACGTCTGGCTAGTCTTTCAAGTATAAGATGCTGAATGTGGAGTAGTGGCACTTGTATTGATAAATCGAGGTTGGGTGCTCTAGTTGTAGGGTCCTACCCCGTAGTCATATATAGATAATAAACATAGACACGCCAAAGGTTTCAGTGAAGAATCGTGATGATTTTTTTTTTTTAATTATGCAACTCTTAACAGTGATTGTGATGTTTCGGTCATATCTTGACCTTTTTCAAACACTGTAGTATAAAACATGAAAAATTACAGAAATATAAATGAATACAGATTATCATCAAGTAGCAAGCATAATACATTCGTGATATATCCAAACTGGAAAATGGCGAGGAGACATAGTATTTCAAATGACATAACTTAGTGACGGTCAAAATGACATTAATACTGTGGAACAAATCTTACACAGGTATATAAATCAATATAAATCCGAAGTCCAAGAGGTGTCCAAAGGTAAGTATCAGGTATACCGTTAACAGGTATTGGATGACGGCTACCTCCAATGAATCAATGTGGAAAATTCAGAAGCTGTGTCGTATAATTGAATATCCATAAGGAAAATAAAAGCAATATGATACTACGGCTGTTAGCACACAATCCGTACTATGGTGTAAATATCTATGAACAATGATCATACAGACTAGTGTCCTATGCATGGTATAAAAACAAAATGGGCCCCAGGGGAAAGTAGTAGATAAGGTGAAAGGAGGAGAATTAGAAAAGAACAAAACTCACCTAGTTGACATAGAAGTTGAGGTTACTTGAAGTTCTTACTCATACTCTAATATCCCCCTTTCTTCCTTATGTTTCAGTCCTTCTCCCTTCTACCACTCCCATCTCATGCTATATCCACTTTAATCTCCCATTACATTTGTATGTTCACATTCCTCCTTATACAAATATCCTCTTATAGCTAGCCCCTAGCAGGCTCTGTCTCTAGCAGGCTCTGTCTTTTTAGCAATTTATCCCCCATACATAAATCTGCCTACTTTCCTCACGATACTGCACATTGGGTCCGCATCTGACAGTTTGCTTTCCCCACTGGAACACTACTCCCCGCCCAAACATCGTAAGATGTCTAGACCGCGCTGTGGAACGCACAGAAGCCGGCCAATATGGCCATGCGTTCCACAAGGCTGTAGTGATCCTCCCCACATCGGAACACTGTACACCGCGGGACCCGCCACTCCACTCCTCATTTATAGATCAGAGACCCATGGTACTTTTCATAAGTATAATTATATTTATAACCATGTCAATAATTTACCAACGATGGGTCTTAGCGATGCGTTCCAGTTTGGAACGCACCGCCATCTTTAATTCCTTGTAGGCAAAATACCGTATAACATCCAGGTTACTTCAAATATATATATATACTGTATATTTGAATTATATATATATATATATCAAATATTATTTTATTTCGCCATTTAAGCTCAGCCCCACCCATCTCTTTGACCTTGGTGTTCACTTCCTGTTCCTTCCCTATATATACCGCCAATACTCCTAAGGCAAGCAAGTGGTGGTTCCCCACCTACCTCAAACCACTATTCTACCACTAACCTCAACTTCTATGGCAACTAGGTGAGTTTTGATCTTTTCTAATTCTCCTCCTTTCACCTTATCTACTAATTTCCCCTGGGGACCCATTCTGTTTTTATACCATGCAGAGGACGCTAGTCTGTATGATCATTGATTATAGATATGTACACCATAGTACGGATTGTGTGCTGTTAACGGTCGTAGTATCATATTGCTTTTATTTTCCTTATGGATATTCAATTATAAGACACAGCTTCTGAATTTTCCATATTGATTCACTGGAGGTAGCGAGTCATCCACTACCTGTTAACGGTATACCTGATACTTACCTTTGGACACCTCTTGGACTTCGGATTTATATTGATTTATATACCTGTGTAAGATTTGTTCCAACAGTATTAATCTCATTTTGACCGTCACTAAGTTATGTCATTTGACACTATGTCTCCACGCCATGTTCCAGTTTGGATATAGCACGAATGTATTATGCTTGCTACTTGATGATAATCTGTATTCATTTATATTTCTGTAATTTTTCATGTTTTATACTACAGTGTTTGAAAAAGGTCAAGATATGACCGAAACATTCACAATCACTGTTAAGAGTTGCCGATAATTAAAAATAAAATAAAAATCATCACGATTCTTCACTGAAACCTTTAGAGTGCCTATCT
Organism: Bufotes viridis; assembly: GCA_033119425.1. NCBI lineage: Eukaryota > Metazoa > Chordata > Amphibia > Anura > Bufonidae > Bufotes > Bufotes viridis. Next base: position 14,316,949 of record CM065592.1, on the reverse strand, counting down.
TTATTATCTATATATAATCTTTCAAGTATGTCATCTTGACACGTGGCAGCAGTGCTCAATGTTTGTACAACTTTTACTTCTGGATCACCCATAGACAATTCGGTATGACCTTTACTGGATATGATTTCCTTTACAGAAAGGAACTCTGGACCGGTGAACCAGTTTGAATTCTTCAACTCTGTTACTTTCAGGCTTCTTGAAGCATGATCTGCTGGGTTATGCGTTTCGTCCGACGGAAGAAGCCACTGGGTGAAACACGCGTTGGGATTTGTTGGAGGTCGCACCACATTTCGGTCGGTATTTCTTGCTTGCTATGATAACTTGTTTCCACTAACTGTGTTATACTGAGCCTTTTAAACCTGTGGCTAATAATTATAGAGATGTTTCTCTATGCACATTATCTGGTAGCCCATTTTGTGTACAAGTCATGTTACTTGTTAATTAATTGAGTCTGATATTGCACAGTGTTATAGGGACTCTCTGTGGGTGGATCAAGTGAGATAATTTGTTACTTACCGACCATTCTGTGTTTGTGACCTCCATATGCTGCTACATTGGATCCAATTTTACTGCCTTTGTGATTTATCATATTATATATTCTTATTTTAACGGTGATATTAAAGTTTATATATTTTACTATTATATGTTACGTGGATATTTCTTAGTGAGGTTGGGTTATGCTTTGTGTCAATGTGATGCCAAATTCAGAATTTTCTGTACTCTATTGGCGATAAAGACATGGAATCTATGGGCTTCGTTGTTTATGTATCCTAGGACAACTTGTGAGTCTGTACAAAAATATTCTTTATCTATTTTTAACTCCAATTCGTCTCTCTGAAAATTGCTTATTGATGCTGAAACAACAGCTGCTTTCAGGGGGCGTGGCTTGCTCATGTCGGCGTAGAACGCACTGAAGATTAGCTCTCCCGCCATCCCCGTGTAAATCGCTATACCTACATGCTTATTTACTCGATACCCGCTTAAATGGGGTCAAGATGGCTAGAGGTCCCCAGGAGTCCACTCAACAGTCGGACAGCTCAGGCATCCACAAGTTCTTCGGCTCCCAATAGTCTGCTACGGGCCCGCGGATACACCCAAGATGGCAGCCAGAGGATCTCTCCCTACAACAGACCGCGGTGCAAGCTCTCCACCTTCTGATAGGGAGTCAGGAGCCCATCATCAGGTACCCCAGAGGTGGATCGGGACCTCTGATTCTACCTTCAAGCGCTTCCTACAAAGGAGGACTTAGCGCAGTCTGTATCTAGGCTGAAGCAGACTTACCGCTCCGAAATGGAGTTATGGGGAAATCAAGCCTCTTGGATCTAGGGTGGAGGCCTCGGAGAAGGTGCAAGAGGCTTTCCAGGACCACTTAGAAGACCACCACACGGTCTTGTCTGTTCACTCACAACTGATTGCTCGCAGGAATAAATTGAGGATACGGGGGGTGGAATCGGTACCTGTGTCTGAACTGGAGGCCACGATAGAAACCTTGTTCGGCTCCCTGTTGGGGAATTCTGTGCCCATGCCTGTGGAGCTGGACCGTATCCACAGGCCCTGGGCCCTAGGTCCAAAGACGCTTCCAGACCAAGGGATATTATGCGCAGAGTGCACTTCTTTAGGATGAAGGAGGACATTCTACGAGCTGCCAGGCAGGCGGACAAGTTGGAGTTGTGGGGTCCCTATTCAGATCCTGCCGGATCGCTCCAGACGTACTGTTCAACTCCGCAGGGCAGTGCGGCCCTTACCTACGTTACTAAAGGAGAGAGACATCCTCTACAGATGGGGATACCCATTCCAGCTTCACGCCAGAAAAGACGGTCGGTCGGCGTCATTCAGAGATCCTGAGGACCTTCCCAAGTTTATGGAGACCTTTTATTGCCTTCGATTGCATTACCAGAGTGGCCTGGTGTCCCGGGCCCAGCTCCCTGCCTCCGAGGTAGCGGTGGTCCCAGGTGTCGCCCTGGGCCTCCAAGCAGCAGAAGACACCGTGACTTGGGTTATTTTTGTTCATTAGGCCTGTCATACTTGAACAGTTCTTGTTCACCATGTTCTTCTGAAGGCTGACATGCGATACCCCTTGGAAGGGGCGCAGGTCTTGTGGTTCGCCTAGGGAACTATGGTTCGCCGGGCACATTTACTTGTTGGGTACTGTTTCTAGGGGCTCTAATGTTGTTATGTGGTGCCACTGTACTTAATTCCCTAAGACCTGAATAGCGCAATTTTGGTTCATTTGTTTTTACATACATGGGGATGGAGGGGGGCCTTTTGCCGTAGCAGGGCTTCCTTTTCTCCTTCCGCTCTTTGGGCAGTGGGTGGGGACTCTCATCTGTTGCCTGCTGGTGTTTGCTTGTTCCTTAGTTTCCTTGTACCACCAAGGTTTATATGCGTTTTATGTGGGTCGTGTGTCTCCCTGGGTTTGCCCTGTCTTCCCTCATGTGTTGTCTCCCCCACTACTGTATGGTATCCGTGCCCTTTTCTTGATTTTCTTCAGATGGTACTATGACCTCTATCAAGTTGTGCTCTTATAACACGAATGGCCTGAACAGAGCCGGCCAAGAGGAACCAAATATTGTACAACCTCCACAAGCAGAGGGTGGGCATCGCTCTCCTGCAGGAGACACTTTAAAACTGAGTTCTGCTTATGCTGCTTTGCGGCGTTGGAGGAATTTGTGGACGGCTTGCTTATCTTCCTTGATGGAGACATTGATCTTTCTCTAGATGCCAGGCTGGATACGTCTACAAGTAGGTCCTCCGTTTCTTCTGGGGTGGCACGGGGCTTCCAGAGACACCTCCATTCCCTCCGTCTGGTCGACTGCGGTGAAAGATTTCATGTATTTCTCTTTAGCCCATAACTCATACCACCACCTGGACTATGTTTTTATTTCCCATAGTTTGTTGGATCTGCATCCAGCGGCGGGGATAGATCCTATACTATTCTGCGATCATTCGTGACGTGGGTGGCTCTGAATTTGGGGGATCCCACTTGTAATAGGGGCTCCTGGAAGTTAAATGACAATGTGCTTAGAGACAGTGTGTGCGTGGCTGACATTAAAACGGCTATCTCGGATTTTGTGGAGGTTCACAAGTCGGACCCCTCCAGCCCTACTATCAAGGGGGAGGCGCTTAAATGTGTTATTAGAGGTAGGTTGATCTCACATGCTTCTAGACTAAAGAAGATGCGATCTGCACAGATCATTGAACTTGTACAGAAATTGACCACGTTGAAGAGGCGTCTAAAAAAGACCCTTCTTTAGTGGTATATCAAGAGTTGTGTGATACCAGATCTACCCTGCAGAAAATCATTGACCAGAAGTATCTAGGGGCCAGGGACAAACTTAAACGGCTGTTCGTTTATTAAAGAGGGGCCTCCTGAGATTTTTCGTACAGGCAGCCCATTTGGTGGTGCCTAGACATTGGAAATATCGGGACGCCCCACATGTTAGAGAGTGGTTAGATACTTTAGAAAATATATGAAGGATAGAAGAGCTTATAGCTGAGGACGAGGGTTCGGACCAGAAGTATGTTAAACTGTGGACCCTCGGATTCTTTTCAAGGGTTTCCCAGGGGTTCCGAAATTGGTTGGCTCTGGCTAATAATATTAATAACGTGTAAAACAGGATGGATGCAGTCTCATATGTAGGGATACCTTCCCCTGTGTGTCTCCCTTCCCCTTGTCTGTGTTGTTGGCGTCTTATTTGTTTATATTCTTTGTGGCCATTTTTCAAGTTTTATGATGTCGCATTATTGACTAGCTTTAAGGGCCACATGGGGTGGCTCGATTGTCATGGAACCTTGCTGTGTTGGGTCAATGTTGTAATAACAGTCATGATGTTATTTCCATGTGCTTGACATCTTTAATAAAAATGATTGAACAACAACAGCTGCTTTCAGTTCTAGTCTTGGTGTTGCCTGAATACTGGTAGGTGCAACAATGGCGTTCTCCATAACCAGGGCACAGTGTATTTTTTCTTCTCCTATTACTCTGATGTAAGAGCACTGACCATAACCATAACTACTGGCTTCTGAAAAGTGATGAAGTTCTATTTTCTTGTACTTTCCAAAATCATGAAGTACAAAATATCTGGGTATCCGAATTTTTCCAAGTTTTGCAGGTCTCTTATCCAACTCTCCCACCTTGGCCTCGAATTTTTAGATATGGGTTCATCCAATCCTAACTTCTGTCTGCATAATTCTTGTAGTATTTCTCTTGCTCTGAAGATCAATGGGGCCAAGAATCCCAATGGATCACATATAGAAGCCACTGTGGAAAGAATGGTACGTCTAGTTGCAACTTTGTCTTCAATAGGTACTTCAAAGAAGAACTCGTCATTCTCTACATTCAATCCCAATCCAAGTACGCTCTGAACTGGAAGATGATCATAATTAAGATCTACATTCTTCACTGTTGATGCACGTTCAGAGTCACTGATGGATTCCAGTACCTCTCTGTTGTTTGAGTTGAATTTGTGAAGGTGCAGGTTTCCTCTTGGATTTCTTTCACTGGTTTGATTGCAGAAGATAGATTCTGTGAACCCTAGACTTATAAGACCATCATCTACATGAAGGTTTTTCTAAAGAAAATTTGCTGCTGATGGGCAATCCTTTTCATTCTGATTGGCCAGGTACTTCCTACCATAATTGGCGCAACCTGGAGACGATGCTGCTCCAAACAAGTGTACTTTTATCCTGTATTCTGCTGGCTCTGTATTTGTATCTCCATCCTCCCACCATAGAAACCTCAGGAAGTCTATATCTTTATTCTTCACATGAAACTGGTGGAACATGTTTTCAATGTCACACATGACTGCTACGGGATACTTTCTGAATCTACAGAGTACTCCAGGCAGAGAGTTTGTAAGATCTGGTCCTTTTAGTAGATGATTCATTCAATGCAACACTATCATACTTTACTGAGCAATCAAATACTACTCTAATCTTATCTGGTTTCTTTGAGTGGTAAACAGCTTGATGTGGGATGTACCACACTTCTCCTTCTTTAGGTTGATTATTAACTTTCTCTGCATGTCCTTCTTCAAGGATGCCTCCCATGAATTTCAAATAATAATTTTTGAGTTTGGGATCTCTTCCCATCTTTTTCTAGGGCAAGATTTATGTTGTTTGGCAGATGAGGTCGTTCTCTAAAAGGTAAGGGCATTTCATGATGACCTTGCTGATTCTGCTTAATACTTTCTTCTAAAATGTGTACAAACTTTATGTCTTCTTGGGATACACTCTTGTCTTCAGAACTTATGTCTGCAAAGTCGGATTCAAGGATCTTGATTACTTTCGCTGGACTCACAGTTGGTAACTCTTGGACAGATATTTGATTACACAATCCTGTCACCTGTCTTGAGTTTGCAATCTTCTGTTTTCCTCCAACAACACCCCATCCTAGACAAGTTTGAACAGCGTAGGGTTCACCCTTTCCTCCTGTAATTACCTTTCGTGGTACCAAGGCTTTGGGACAATCATAGCCTATCAACAGTCAAACCCCAAACTCCTTCAGCGGGGACTTTTGATGAGATATGCTCCCATTTATTCACAGGTAGGTATGTGATCTCGATCTAGAGGTATATCATCTTTTGTATAAGCTGGAGGTAGATCTAATGTGAAGTTTTAATTAAGTCCTCTAACTCTCAGTCCTTTGACTGATCATTAATGTGTCTCTTCCAGTCATCGTGCTCAGTTTGAGCTTCACTGGTTCTGTAGCCACTTGTAATTTCTTGCAGATTTCTTGATTTATGAAGGTGACATCACTCTGGGCATCCAGTAGCGCATAGGCGTATACCTTCTTGTTCCTCCATTTAGGCTTTGAAATGTACACTGGTACAACCATTGATATGACATTTCTTTCTCCTTCGCTCACTCTGCAAGAGAATACCGATACTTTCTTTTGTTCCTAAGCAACTTTAGGTATTGAGGAATTAGACGTTCTTCATGTAGTGGTGTATGATGGCATCCTTTGCAAACGCTGTATGTGGCCTTTTCTTACACTCCTAAGTAACATGGCCTTTTCTTAGACATCCGAAACACAGTTGGTGCTTTCTTATTGACGAACTCAGAGAACTCTTTAAAACTTGGGAAGTTCTTACCTAGATCTAACTGTTCAGTCACATAGCGATTCCATCTAGAAGCCACTCCTTCAGGTAGCTTACCTAGCATCCTGTCGTTTTCTAGATAGTCGTTCAGTACTTCTAGTCCTTGAACATGTGGGATGGCATTGCTGCATGCTTTCAGGAAGTCACCATACTCTTGGAGTTTGAAGTGTTCTTTAGGAATTATGTTAGGCCAGTTATTCAATTTTTTTCTAAAAGCTCTTTGTACTACGAAAGGATAACCATATTTTGCATTCAATTTTTCCCAAGCTTGCTTGTAGGCTTCCTTTGCTTCTCCACCAACATATCTCTGAAAGTGGAATAACTTGTCAACTGGACTGAAGCAATGATGCTCAGTGATCATTTCTAGTCTAGCTAGGTCTGTTCTCTGTTTTCTTGCTGGGATAATGGTTGTAACACTCTCCTGAGCATTGCCTTAACATCTAGGAATAGAATCATCCGGTTCTATTTTTCTCACTTAGTTCTGAATTAGGGAGTCCCTTTCTTTATATCTGTTCTGGTAGAGATAGAGGGTAAATTCACACACCCTTTTCCTAACACTGGACTAGGCCTCTCTGTTTTTGTGAGCAGGGATGGAAGGATAATGACTTATTTCTTCACTACATGCTGGAAAATTCCTTCAATTATCCTGGGCGTATGGAGGAAAGTAGGAGTAGGAGTCTGTTTCTTCACTTAGTACAGATTTGAACTTATGGCTACTCTGGCTTCTATAATCTTAACTTCTTTCTGCCTTTCCAGATTTTTCATCTGTTGGCGCTGTGCCTCCATTTCAGCTTCCATTTGACAGCGCTGCACTTACATTTGATAGCGCTGTGCATACTTTTCAGCTTCCATTTGACAGCACTGTGCTTCCCTCTTAGCTTCTATTTGATAGCGCTGTGCATCCTTTCAAACTATCAGTTGGCGCTGTGCCTCGATGGCAGCTTCCATCTGAATTTCTGCTCTCTTAACAGCAAGTTGTTCAGCTAATTCCTTTCTTTTGGCTGAAGTACTTGAGGACTCTGATATGTTGCTGGCACTTCTGCTAGCGAAGGAAGTCCCACTTGGGATTGTGGTTCCACCTAAAGATTTAGCATAGTCTCTCAAAAAAAGCTTGTTCATTCCACTTCTTGCTTTAACTTCATCATAGTTAAATGTAGATGATAGTTCTCTCATGAGCTTTACTAAATCTTTAGTGCCCGCAGTACATGTGTCCATGTTCCTTACAATATCCTGGCAAGGTGTCGTAGACGACCGCAGGTTGACATATGCTGCCATAAGTTCTGATTCAGATTCTTCTACTGTCTCTAACATATCACTCAAGTTCCTTTTTATACTTTCTTGTTTTAACTTTCCACAAATGCCTTTAATGTATAATTTCCACTTCTTACACATTCGGGCTAACCGTTTCTCTTTTAATGCTGCTTCTTGCAACAAAATTTCCAGTATCTTTGAGGTTGGTTTCCTGGCGCATGATGAACATCTTAGTTTATTTGTTTGGGGTATATTTGTTTGAGGCAAGACTAATGCTTCATCAGACTCTTCTACCTCAGACAGGATCCCTTGCTCTTCAACTTCTATCCTATCTATCTTTGTATCCTCTAATAGTGGCATGGTAATACTAGGCTCAGATATTTTATTTTAATGCTATAACTATAAATGTAAATGTTAAAGGACCTTTCACTTTAAAATGCAATACTGACAAATGCAGAAATAAATGACTTTCACTTTAAATGCAATAATGATAAATGCAGGCAATTAATGACTTTCACTTTAAATACTTTAGAGTCCGTGTACTACAACTGTCCTTTGTTTTACCTTAAAGTCTTTTATGCCTGAACATGAAAATATATCTTTATGCCAAAACCTTTGTGCAATGATAAGTAATAAAAGGAAAGCTCTGACCTTATTCTGGAGAGCAGGAACATATGTCAGTCTTAAAGGAGACTTGTCTTTTCTTGATGTGATGCGATGCTTGCGCTGACTTGCGATGCTCTGTGCTGACTTGCGATGCACTGGCTTGGATACGTAGCTGCAGGCTTTGGGCCTAGTGGCGGGAAACTAGCTGGCTGAAGTACGTGGCCTCTTCATGGGTAGCGGTGCAGACACTCTAGCTCTGGAGTCTGGCCTCCCTCCATGCGTCTCTTTCTATCTCTAGGGATCGCAGGAGGGCTGGTGCTCTTTTTCTGACTATCTTGCCTTTGCCGTTCTGCCACTTTAACCCCTTTAGGACTCAGCCCTATTTCACCCTAAGGACTCGGCCATTTTTTGCAAATCTGACCAGTGTCACTTTATGTGGTGATAACTTTAAAACGCTTTTTCCTATCCAGGCCATTCTGAGATCGTTTTTTCATCACATATTGTACTTCATGACAGTGGTAAAATGAAGTCGAAAAATTTCATTTTTATTTATAAAAAAATACAAAATTTACCCAAAATTTAGAAAAATTTGCAATTTTCCAAGTTTCAATTTCTCTAATTCTATAATACATAGTAATACCGCCAAAAAAGTTATTACTTTACATTCCCCATATGTCTACTTCATGTATCGATCATTTTGAGAATGCCATTTCATTTTTTGGGGACATTACAAGGCTTAGAAGTTTAGAAGCAAGCAAGAAGGGACCAGTTCAGGTCTGAAGTCACTTTGTGAGGCTTACATAATAGAATGGCAGCCAAATGGCAGCCAAAATATGATTGGGGGCTGCAGGGGGGGTTAAAAATTAACACTTTGGGGGCATTAACTCTCTAACCGCAGGTCTGAATTGACCTGCAGTTTGCAGTGATCGCTGATATGGGGGGTCACAGGACCCCATGGGCATTGTAACAAGGTACCTGCTGAATGATTTCAGCAGGAACCTTGTTCCGATCATTGCCGGCTGAGCAGCAGTGATCGGAACTACTCATGGCGATCGGTACATCATGGGTCCTTAAGGACTCGGAAACCATGACGTATAGGTACGTCATGCGTCCTTAAGGGGTTAAGAGTCGGCTGCAGTTTGACTAATACACACGTTCTATGGCCTCTATGGTAGCTCCGCTGAGGTGTCTTTACTTGCTCACTCAGGGAACAGTTGCTGCACGGCTGTATATGCTGGCGCTCCGCTGCTCTAATGCTCTCTTTACTGTGCAAGTTGAGGAGCGCTATCGCTTCGCCGTCTGAGGGTAATAGTTCCACTGTGGCAGGCGCAGCACAATGAAGTGCCTTATGCGCTTTTGGCATTTAAAGAATTTTGATATCTCTGACCTTTTAGGCCAAACAGACTGTCTGTTACTCTGCTTTAATTCTTTTAGCGGCGTTCTATGGAAATAGTAGGCTTAAAGAGCACACCAAACACTGCCACCTCTGCAGCAGATAGTCCATTTACAAAACATGTGTTGAAAAAAAGTATCACAAAATGGCGGTTCAACTGTTCAATCTTGTCATTCAACATAAAATGGTGGATATATTTCTCTCTTCAGTATATATACTCTTACTTTAAGATATTTAAGCACTTTATGATCTCTCTGAGAGGTATATCTGAGGTTTAACCAATAGTTCTAATTGGTTTGCAATTTGCTCTATACAATTACTTTGAGCAGTTTGTTCTATATAATTGCAGATTGGTCTGGTATAAGCAGTTTGCAGATTGAATGCTTTTATGCAATTTAGTCGCAATTTGGTGGAACTGTAAGTAAACATACAAAACTAGTTCAGTATACAGTTCTGAACACAATACTAACCATAAAAACATTATATAACTGTTCTAAATACCTAATTTTGGCCTCTTTGCATCTATAAAACTGAACTCTGACTGGAACTGTGTGTCTGATCAGCTCCTCTCTCTGGTGAATAATGATTCCAGCTAAGGGATTTCCAGCTAGGGGATTTTAACACTGCCACCTACGCAGCAGATAGTCCATGTACAAATCACATGTTGAATAAAGTATTAAAAAATGGCGGTTCAACTGTTCAATCTTGTCATTCAACATAAAAAGGTGGATATATTTCTCTCTTCAGTATCTGTACTCTCACTTTAAGTTATATAAGCACTTTATGATCTCTATGAGAGGTATATCTAAAGTTTAACCAATAGTTCTAATTGGTTTGCAATTTGCTCTATACAATTACTTTGAGCAGTTTGTTCTATATAATTGCAGATTGGTCTGGTATAAGCAGTTCGCAGATTGAATGCTTTTATGCAATTTGGTCGCAATTTGGTGGAACTGTAAGTAAACATACATAACTAGTTCAGTATACAGTTCTGAACACAATACTAACCATAAGAACATTATATAACTGTTCTAAATACCTAATTTTGGCCTCTTTGCTTTCATAAAACTGAACTCTGACTGGAACTGTGCGTCTATCCAGCTCCTCTCTCTGGTGAATAATGATTCCAGCTAGGGGATTTCCCACACAGGCTCAGTGTGACGCTGGCTGTGATTGGTCAAGATTCCTGCTCAGTGTGAGGCTGGCTGTGATTGGTGAAGGTTCCTGCTCGGTGTAAGGCTGGCTGTGATTGGTCATATGACTGCTCAGTAACAAAAGTTTAACACTATACTTTCTGTTGTTAATTCTGCTGTGTCATTGAGCTTAAATAATTTTACTGAATCTTAAAGGCATATTATCTTTCTGCTTCTGTGAACAGAATATATAACTGTTACATGACATCCAAAACATGAAGTCTTTGTAAAAACCTCTGCTTTGGCAGGCCTAGCTGTATAAACATATAAGCCGTATTAGCAGCCTAGGACAGGTCTTAGCTGGCCAGCTACAGACTGGTACCGAGAAGTCATCTCCACCACCCGAGGGATCTATAATAAACTGGGTAAGTAATCTGCGCAGGTTTGTATATGGATGAGACGCTGTATGCGGTCTGTCTATATGTAGTGCAGTCAGTCCACTGTGCCACTTGTGCAGGGGGTGGAGGGCGAGGGGCCCATCATGCTCTGGGGCCCACAGTGGAATTCACCTGTAGCCCTGTGTATGTCAGTGTCACTCAGACACCATTTACTATTGCTATCATCGCGTTCCAGGGAAAAAATAAATCATTAAAAATAAATTAAAAGAGGTCCTAGGAGGCGAGAGGGGGTTATATACCAACTTTCAGGGCAATTGGAGCAACTTTGGTTCTGTCCGAATTCATTTGGGTGCAAACCAAACTTTTTGAAAGGATCGTCGAACCTGAACCACCCTGAATCTATAGTGAACAGCAAACTAAGCTGTAGAGACCAGTGTCAGGCAGCTGCTGCCAAGGCCAATAAGATAATGGGTTGCATCAAAAGGGTCATAGATGCCCGTGATGAGAACATAGTCCTACCACTTTACACATCACTAGTTAGACCACACATGGAGTACTGTGTACAGTTCTGGGCTCCTGTGAACAAGGCAGACATAGCAGAGCTGGAGAGGGTTCAGAGGAGGGCAACTAAAGTAATAACTGGAATGAGGGATCTACAGTACCCTGAAAGGTTATCAAAATTAGGGTTATTCACTTTAGAAAAAAGACGACTGAGGGCAGATCTAATAGCTATGTATAAATATATCAGGGGTCAGTACAGAGATCTCTCCCATCATCTATTTATCCCCAGGACTGTGACTGTGACGAGGGGACATCCTCTGCGTCTGGAGGAAAGAAGGTTTCTACACAAACATAGAAGAGGGTTCTTTACGGTAAGAGCAGTGAGACTATGGAACTCTCTGCCTGAGGAGGTGGTGATGGTGAGTAGAATAAAGGAATACAAGAGGGGCCTGGATGTATTTCTGGAGTGTAATAATATTACAGGCTACAGCTACTAGAGAGGGGTCGTTGATCCAGGGAGTTATTCTGATTCCTGATTGGAGTCGGGAGGGAATTTTTTCCCCTTAAGTGGGGAAAATTGGCTTCTGCCTCACAGGGGTTTTTTGCCTTCCTCTGGATCAACTTGTAGGAAACAGGCCGAACTGGACGGACGGAGGCTTTCTTCAGCCTTATAGACCATGTAACTGTTGTGTGAATGTAGCCTTATGGGGTCGTCCAGCACCCTGACATTTTTTACCAAAAGCTTATGATGGTAAAAAATAAACTCACAGACCACAAAATAAATGCTCCCCCACTGTGAGGGCAGCGGTGACGTAGCTGTGACGGTGACACAGATGTGACGGTGACGTAGATGTGACGGTGACACAGATGTGATGGTGACGTAGATGTGACGGTGACACAGATGTGACGGCAGCAGTGACGTAGATGTGACGGTGACGTAGATGTGACAGTGACAGATGTGACGGCAGCGGTGAGGAGAGCACAGAAAGCAGAGAATATCACCCGGGCTAGGAGCTAGAAATCCACTAGATGGCAGCAGAGCACAAGGCGGATTTCCCCACTGAGCACATGTATCACTGTACGGGACAAGGGGAAATCTCGCTGACAACCTGCAGCGTCCTGACAACTAGGAGTGATCGAGAGCCACAATAAAAATCAGACACATCCTTATCATTTCTATAGTGCCGACATATTCCGCCACACTGTACTGACAGTCATCACTCCCATCATACATAACGAGAGCACCCAGACTGTATCACACTGGATAGGATTAGATACACAGCTCAGCAGACAGTATCACACAGGATGGGATTAGATACACAGCCCAGCAGACTGTATCACACAGGATAGGATTAGATACACAGCTCAGCAGACAGTATCACACAGGATAGGATTAGATACACAGCTCAGCAGACTGTATCACACAGGATAGGATTAGATACACAGCTCAGCAGACAGTATCACACAGGATAGGATTAGATACACAGCTCAGCAGACAGTATCACACAGGATAGGATTAGATACACAGCTCAGCAGACATTGTCACACATGATAGGATTAGATACACAGCTCAGCAGGCAGATTACACAGAATTAGATTAGATACACAGCTCAGCAGACTGTATCACACAGGATAGGATTAGATACACAGCTCAGCAGACTGTATCACAGATGATAGGATTAGATACACAGCTCAGCAGACTGTATCACAGATGATAGGATTAGATACACAGCTCAGTAGACTGTATCACATAGGATAGGATTATATACACAGATCAGCAGACAGTATCACACATATTAGGATTAGATACACAGCTCAGCAGACAGTATCACACAGGATAGGGTTAGATACACAGCTCAGCAGACAGTATCACACAGGATAGGATTAGATACACAGCTCAGCAGACAGTATCACACAGGATGGGATTAGATACACAGCCCAGCAGACTGTATCACACAGGATAGGATTAGATACACAGCTCAGCAGACAGTATCACACAGGATAGGATTAGATACACAGCCCAGCAGACTGTATCACACAGGATAGGATTAGATACACAGCTCAGCAGACAGTATCACACAGGATAGGATTAGATACACAGCTCAGCAGACTGTATCACACAGGATAGGATTAGATACATAGCTCAGCAGACTGTATCACAGATGATAGGATTAGATACACAGCTCAGTAGACTGTATCACATAGGATAGGATTATATACACAGCTCAGCAGACAGTATCACACAGGATTAGGATTAGATACACAGCTCAGCAGACTGTATCACACAGGATAGGATTAGATACATAGCTCAGCAGACTGTATCACACAGGATAGGATTAGATACACAGCTCAGCAGACAGTATCACACAGGATAGGATTAGATACACAGCTCAGCAGACAGTATCACACAGGATAGGATTAGATACACAGCTCAGCAGACAGTATCACACAGGATAGGATTAGATACACAGCTCAGCAGACAGTATCACACAGGATAGGATTAGATACACAGCTCAGCAGACAGTATCACACAGGATAGGATTAGATACACAGCTCAGCAGACTGTATCACACAGGATAGGATTAGATACACAGCTCAGCAGACAGTATCACACAGGATAGGATTAGATACACAGCTCAGCAGACTGTATCACACAGGATAGGATTAGATACACAGCTCAGCAGACAGTATCACACAGGATAGGATTAGATACACAGCTCAGCAGACAGTATCACACAGGATAGGATTAGATACACAGCTCAGCAGACAGTATCACACAGGATAGGATTAGATACACAGCTCAGCAGACAGTATCACACAGGATAGGATTAGATACACAGCTCAGCAGACAGTATCACACAGGATAGGATTAGATACACAGCTCAGCAGACTGTATCACACAGGATAGGATTAGATACATAGCTCAGCAGACAGTATCACACAGGATAGGATTAGATACACAGCTCAGCAGACAGTATCACATAGGATAGGATTAGATACACAGCTCAGCAGACAGTATCACACAGGATAGGATTAGATACACAGCTCAGCAGACAGTATCACACAGGATAGGATTAGATACACAGCTCAGCAGACAGTATCACACAGGATAGGATTAGATACACAGCTCAGCAGACTGTATCACACAGGATAGGATTAGATACACAGCTCAGCAGACAGTATCACACAGGATAGGATTAGATACACAGCTCAGCAGACAGTATCACACAGGACAGGATTAGATACACAGCTCAGCAGACAGTATCACACAGGATAGGATTAGATACACAGCTCAGCAGACAGTATCACACAGGATAGGATTAGATACACAGCTCAGCAGACAGTATCACACATGATAGGATTAGATACACAGCTCAGCAGACAGTATCACACAGGATAGGATTAGATACACAGCTCAGCAGACAGTATCACACAGGATAGGATTAGATACACAGCTCAGCAGACAGTATCACACAGGATAGGATTAGATACACAGCTCAGCAGACAGTATCACACAGGATAGGATTAGATACACAGCTCTGCAGACAGTATCACAGGATAGATTAGATACATAGCTCAGCAGACAGTATCATACAGGATAGATTAGATACACAGCTCAGCAGACAGTATCACACGGGATAGGATTAGATACACAGCTCAGCAGGCAGTATCACACAGGATAGATTAGATACATAGCTCAGCAGACAGTATCATACAGGATAGATTAGATACACAGCTCAGCAGGCAGTATCACACAAGATTAGATTAGATACACAGCTCAGCAGGCAGTATCACACAGGATTAGATACGTTGCTCAGAAGGCAGTATCACACATGATAGGATTAGATACACTGCCTGTCACAGTCTGTTATGTTGCCGTCTTTCAGTGTCTGTATTTCACTTCAACTCATTATAAGGCAGCAAATCCTTCCATAAGAAACATGGCGCCTAGTGGATTAACATGTGAAGTGCGCAGGCGCATAAACTTTTTTTTTTTTTTTTTTTTTTTACCCAACATTGGATGTTCAGAGTTACCGTCACTGATTGGCTGAAGAACCGCGCACCATGACGCCGCTTGCGCATGCGCATCCGTCCCGCAGGCTGTATGCAGTTTGCACGCTACTTATTAGCAATCAGAGGGTCGGTATGATATCGGAGCCCGGTGATTGGCTGGCACGGTGACATGTCCCCGCCCACCTCATGGCTTCAAGGCTCATGGAAGGTGACGCAAGAGAAGGCGCTTGTCCTTGTGTGAGGAGGTTCGTGCGCGGCGGCTGCGGTCAGGAGGACGGAGACCCCCCGGGACAGGTGTGTGGTGCCGCTACTACAGGTCCCAGCATTCCCTGCGCAAGTCCCAGTCATAGAAGCGCAGCAATGTGCACGGCGTGGTGCTCGCAGGTGGGAGGCGGTACTGACCGCGGGGCATGCTGGGACGTGTAGTTCACCGTCACGTGTGTGTCATTATGGGGTATGCTGGGATTTGTAGTCCCTCACCATGTGTAGGTCATTATTGCTGTGACTTCACAGGGGGCATGCTGGGATTTGTAGTTCCTCCATGCTTCGGGGGGACATGCTGGGATTTGTAGTTCCTCCATGCTTCGGGGGGACATGCTGGGATTTGTAGTTCTTCCATGCTTCGGGGGGACATGCTGGGATTTGTAGTTCTTCCATGCTTCGGGAGGGGGCATGCTGGGATTTGTAGTTCTTCCATGCTTCGGGAGGGGGCATGCTGGGATTTGTAGTTCCTCCATGCTTCGGGGGCATGCTGGGATTTGTAGTTCCTCCATGCTTCGGGGGCATGCTGGGATTTGTAGTTCCTCCATGCTTCGGGGCATGCTGGGATTTGTAGTTCCTCCCATGCTTCGGGGGCATGCTGGGATTTGTAGTTCCTCCATGCTTCGGGGCATGCTGGGATTTGTAGTTCCTCCATGCTTCGGGGCATGCTGGGATTTGTAGTTCTTCCATGCTTCGGAGGCATGCTGGGATTTGTAGTTCTTCCATGCTTCGGGGGCATGCTGGGATTTGTAGTTCTTCCATGCTTCGGGGCATGCTGGGATTTGTAGTTCTTCCATGCTTCGGGGCATGCTGGGATTTGTAGTTCTTCCATGCTTCGGGGGCATGCTGGGATTTGTAGTTCTTCCATGCTTCGGGGCATGCTGGGATTTGTAGTTCTTCCATGCTTCGGGGGCATGCTGGGATTTGTAGTTCTTCCATGCTTCGGGGCATGCTGGGATTTGTAGTTCTTCCATGCTTCGGGGGCATGCTGGGATTTGTAGTTCTTCCATGCTTCGGGGGCATGCTGGGATTTGTAGTTCTTCCATGCTTCGGGGCATGCTGGGATTTGTAGTTCTTCCATGCTTCGGGGGCATGCTGGGATTTGTAGTTCTTCCATGCTTCGGGGCATGCTGGGATTTGTAGTTCTTCCATGCTTCGGGGGCATGCTGGATTTGTAGTTCTTCCATGCTTCGGGGCATGCTGGGATTTGTAGTTCTTCCATGCTTCGGGGGCATGCTGGGATTTGTAGTTCTTCCATGCTTCGGGGGCATGCTGGGATTTGTAGTTCTTCCATGCTTCGGGGCATGCTGGGATTTGTAGTTCTTCCATGCTTCGGGGCATGCTGGGATTTGTAGTTCTTCCATGCTTCGGGGCATGCTGGGATTTGTAGTTCTTCCATGCTTCGAGGGCATGCTGGGATTTGTAGTTCTTCCATGCTTCGGGGGGGCATGCTGGGATTTGTAGTTCTTCCATGCTTCGGGGGGGCATGCTGGGATTTGTAGTTCTTCCATGCTTCGGGGGGGCATGCTGGGATTTGTAGTTCTTCCATGCTTCGGGGGGGCATGCTGGGATTTGTAGTTCTTCCATGCTTCGGGGGGGCATGCTGGGATTTGTAGTTCCTTCATGCTTCGGGGGGGGGGTCTGCTGAAATTTGTACACTCGTGCACACGGCTGTGTGTATTTTGCTGTTCCGCAACTAACGGAGATGCAAAAAATACGGATGACGTCCGTGTGCCTTCCGTATTTTGCGGAACAGAACAGCCGGCCCCTAGTAGAACAGTCCTCTCCTTGTCTGTAATGCGGACTATAGGACATGTTCTATTTATTTTTTATTTTTGTGGAACGGACATGTGGAAACGTACTGTACACGGAGTAACTTCTGTTTATTTTTTTGCGGACCCAGTGAAATGAATGGTTCCGCTTACAGTCCGCAAAATAAACGGAACGGACACGGAGAGTAAATACGTTCGTGTGCATGAGCTCTAACTTGTTGTTATGAGTAATCCGCGTCATGTGACCACGGATTTGGATCCGTCCGTGTTTAACTCTTTATTTTCTGCCTCTCAGGAAAACCTGAGCCGTCCAAATGAGATGAACTTTGGCTCCCTCCTGAAACTCCTGATCCGTGACACCCGGACACAGCAGAGCTGCAGTTTTGTCGCAGGTGCGTCCGCTCTGAAGGTGATTTTATGTAATTGGTTATCTGCCATCTGAACGAGGCGGAAGGTCTCACCCCGAACCTTCACCGAACATCAGCTCTGGAGGAAAGGGCATACATCCACTCACACAACCCAGAAGGGTATAAAATGTCTCCTGCAGTCCTATGTAACATCACAGATAACACAGTGATAACTCTGAGTACAGATAATGTAGTAGATGTCACCTGCAGTCCTATGTAACACCACATATAACACAGTGATAACTCTCTGAGTACAGATAATGTAGTGGATGTCACCTGCAGTCCTATGTAACACCACAGATAACACAGTGATAACTCTCTGAGTACAGATAATGTAGTAGATGTCACCTGCAGTCCTATGTAACATCACAGATAACACAGTGATAACTCTCTGAGAACAGATAATGTAGTAGATGTCACCTGCAGTCCTATGTAACATCACAGATAACACAGTGATAACTCTCTGAGAACAGATAATGTAGTAGATGTCACCTGCAGTCCTATGTAACATCACAGATAACACAGTGATAGCTCTCTGAGTACAGATAATGTAGTAGATGTCACCTGCAGTCCTATGTAACACCACAGATAACACAGTGATATCTCTCTGAGTACAGATAATGCAGTAGATGTCACCTGCAGTCCTATGTAACACCACAGATAACACAGTGATATCTCTCTGAGTACAGATAATGTAGTAGATGTCACCTGCAGTCCTATGTAACACCACAGATAACACAGTGATACCTCTCTGAGTACAGATAATGTAGTAGATGTCACCTGCAGTCCTATGTAACACCACAGATAACACAGTGATATCTCTCTGAGTACAGATAATGTAGTAGATGTCACCTGCAGTCCTATGTAACACCACAGATAACACAGTGATAGCTCTGAGTACAGATAATGTAGTAGATGTCACCTGCAGTCCTATGTAACACCACAGATAACACAGTGATAACTCTCTGAGTACAGATAATGTAGTAGATGTCACCTGCAGTCCTATGTAACACCACAGATAACACAGTAATAGCTCTCTGAGTACAGATAATGTAGTAGATGTCACCTGCAGTCCTATGTAACACCACAGATAACACAGTGATATCTCTGAGGACAGATAATGTAGTAGATGTCACCTGCAGTCCTATGTAACACCACAGATAACACAGTGATAACTCTCTGAGTACAGATAATGTAGTAGATGTCACCTGCAGTCCTATGTAACATCACAGATAACACAGTGATAGCTCTCTGAGTACAGATAATGTAGTAGATGTCACCTGCAGTCCTATGTAACACCACAGATAACACAGTGATAACTCTCTGAGTACAGATAATGTAGTAGATGTCACCTGCAGTCCTATGTAACACCACAGATAACACAGTGATAGCTCTCTGAGTACAGATAATGTAGTAGATGTCACCTGCAGTCCTATGTAACACCACAGATAACACAGTGATAGCTCTCTGAGTACAGATAATGTATTAGATGTCACCTGCAGTCCTATGTAACGTCACACATACAGCTGGTTTTACCTTGTTCTGGACGTTCCCTTTCCTCTTACAGAAGTGATTTGTGTTTGGGGGTCGCCCGCTTGTGATTTATTTATTTATTTATTTTTGGGGGGTACAGTAACGGGTAAGTGCGTTCTGATAATCTGGAACGGAACGTCTCTGGCGGTTTCCACACTGGGAGTCGCCGTTCCCGGAGTCGTCCTCGGGGGTGGAGGGTTTTCTGGTTTTATATTAATTTTGCTCTTTATACACACAAAGTTCTACAATTTCCTAATAGACTTAGTTCCATCCCTCATCGTTGTCAGGAGCTCTGCTTGCTGTCAGTCATCCTCACAGGCAGTGACCCTGTCCGTAGCCGCTCCTGCCCTCAGCTGTATCGGTCTACACCATGCAGTAAACATTCCGGACTGACACATTGTAACGGAGTCACAGAGCATTCTGTGGGTACATCTGCACTGGGTACATCTGTACCCTCCACTCGGCTGAGAGCAGCCCTGGCTGGGAATGTTCTCATTCACTGACAGCAGGCAGAGATTTTGGCTATGGTTAACCCCTTCTCTCCTGGGTCAGTTTTTCACCTTCCAATTTCTGCAAATCTGACACGTGTCACTATATGCGGTAGTCACTTTGGAACGCTTTTACTTATCGAAGCCATTCTGAGACAGTTTTCTCGGGTCACCTTGTACTTTATGTTAATGATAAATTTGAATTGATATATTTTAGGTTTTATTTAAAAAAAATCCCAAATTTACAGAGAATTTGGAAAAATTTGCAATTCCCGAAATTAGAATTTATGGTCAAGAATTTTTCCGAAAATTTCCCAAACTCCCTTTAAGGACCAGTTCTGTTCGCTTCGTGGGGCTTACGTGATAGAAACCACCCCCCAGCAAGGGTTAACAGCAGAACCAGCCTCAATATTTATTACCCTGATTCTGCAGTTTATAGAAACACCCCAGATGTAACACGGGTAAAGTGCTGTGTGGGCCCACGGCAGGGCGCAGAAGGGAAGGAGCGTTATATGGATTTCAGAGGGCAGATTTCACTGGCATAATTTAAAGTTGCCACGTTGCAGTTGAAGACCCCCTGACGCACCCTACAGTAGAAACTTCTCTTTCCTAGGCCAGTGACGTCGCATACATCAATCACGTGCCATAGAAGTGAATGGTCCGGGCTGTAATACCGAGCACCGCCACTATACAATGTACGGCGCTGTGTTTAGGGAGCTGCGGTGAGCGCGGCGGCTTCCTGTAACAGCTGGTCGGTGAGGGTGTCGGGACTCGGACCCAATGTGTCTATTAAAGCCCTACAGACAGGTCACCAGCATCTGATCGGTGGGGTCCGATACCCGGGACCCCCCGCCAATCAGCTGTTTGAGAAGGCGCCGGCGCTCCTGTGAGAGCTGAAACCTTTTCTCAGACCGCCATAGAATGTATAGGGGTGGTGTTCGGTATTGCAGCCCAGCGCCATTCACTTCAATGGGGCTGAGCTGTGCCTAGGTCATATGACTGAAGAACAGCTGATTGGTGGGGGTCCCGGGGGTCCGCCCCCCCAACTGATCAAATACTGATCACTTAGGTCATCAGTTAGAAATCCTTGCAGCAAGCAGAGATCTTAAAAATGGTGAGTATCTCTCCAGCTCTGCTCTATCTATATGTTGCACTCGTAGACAGCCGCAGCTTTGGTCACCACCTTCCGGTGAGTCTCCCTGGTAACAGAGCGGACTGGGAGGGGGTCTCGCCAGCCGGGGTGGGCTGTATTGCTGCATGTCGCGCTGTCGCTCTAATTGCAGGCAGTAATTGCTGCCATTGACGCAGACAGAAGCGCCTCTTCCCTCCTTCCTATTTTAAGTCTTTTCGTCTGCCGCCCTCGCTGTGTGCCGCCGTATACCGGGGGTGGCAGGGTACAGTTGGGTACACAGAGGGCGGGAGGGGATGCCTGAGGTTCACTCGGCCTCTGTAGAAAGCTGGGTGGTCGCCTCTATGGGCCCCTGCCATGGTGAGATCAGAGAGGACGTCGACACCAGTCATAGGAGTCAGGTGTTTTTTGTTTTTTTTTAAGACCAGTGATTTTCTGCTGTCAAAAAATAGCACCTTTCACGGCCAGGCGGACCCTCGTTGACATCAATGGAACTGTGGAACCCGTCTAATGGCTGTTAAAACGGGAACACTAGAACCATATTGCCTTCTAGGGGTTAAGAAAATAATACTCGCCTCCTGCACTCAGTGTGATGATGTCATCAGGCGCTCATGCTGGGAGCAAACAGTGATGTCATCTCGCTCGGCACAGGTGCTTTCAAATCAAGAGTGGAGCGGCTGCCTCTGAGCAAAACATTGCTGCTTGGGGCTACTATGGGGGACTTATGAGGGCCGTTATTACTGTTGGGGGCTACTATGGGGGACTTATGATGGCCGTTATTACTGTTGGGGGACATTATGTGTACTGAGGACACTGCAGGGGTTGGAAACTTTATGAAATTGAAATTCGTCCGTTTTTCATGGCCGTTTTTAATGGAAAATGGATGCGGAAATAGTTGAGAAGTGGTCGTGAAAAACTGAATGTGTGTTTTTTTTTTTTTTTTTGTTTTTTTTTGTTTTTTTTCACTGTCGCATGAATGTAGCCTTGGGCTCCTTTCATTTGAGCGAGTGTCGCGCGCTCCGGATTTGCAGCACTGCGCCCGTCCTGACCTCCCAGCACCGCCGGGGTCACGTAGCATTATGTTGCTTTATGATGCTATGTAACCCTTAGGCCTCTTTCACACGGGCATCACGTTTTGACGCCCGGATAAGAGGCAGGAGCGTTGCGGGAAAATGCACGCTTTTTCCGTGTGTGTGCAAACTTTTGTAATGCGTTTTGCACGCGCGTATGAAAATCACTGAAGTTCGGGTTTGGGTTTAGTATTCTGTAGATTTTATTATTTTCCCCTATAACATGGTTATAAGGGAAAATAATAGCATTCTTACTATAGAATGCTTAGTAAAATGTGCATTAAGGGGTTAAAAATAAAAAAGTAACTTACCGTATCCACTTGATCGCGTAGTTGCCGATCTCTCTTCTGTTTTCAAGCATTAGCTGCCGGCTAAAGGACCTGTGGTGACATCACATCACATTGTCCATCACCATGTTGATAGACCATGTGATGTGATGTCATCACAGGTCCTTTAGCCGGCAGCTAATGCTTGAAAACAGAAGAGATCGGCAACTCCGCGATCAAGTGGATACGGTAAGTTACTTTTTTATTTTTAACCCCTTAATGCACATTTTACTAAACATTCTGTATTGAGAATGGTATTATTTTCCCTTATAACCATGTTATAAGGGAAAATACTCGGGTCCTGTCTCTTAGCAACCAAGCGGGAAAATCGCACATGCTTGCGATTTTCCCGCAGCCCCATTCATTTCTATGGGGCTTGCGTTGCGTGAAAAACGCACAATATAGAGCATGCTGCGATTTTCATGCAACGCAGAAGTGAGGCCTAGCCCCATAGAAATGAATGGGTCCGGATTCTGTGCAGGCGCAGTGCGTTCACGTCACGCATTGCACCCGCGCGGAAAACTCGCCCATGTGAAAGGGGCCTTAGAGTTCTGGAGTGTATTAGCATCATGTTAGTGTTATCCAATACATTCCATAACTCTAAGGCCCCTTTCACACGGGCGAGTTTTCCGCACGGGTGCAATGCGTGAGGAGGACGCATTGCACCCGCACTGAATCCTGACCCATTCAGTTCTATGGGGCTGTGCACATGAGCGGTGATTTTCACGCATCACTTTTGCGTTGCGTGAAAATCGCAGCATGTTCTATATTCTGCGATTTTCACGCAACGCAGGCCCCATAGAAGTGAATGGGGATGCGGGAAAATGGCAAGCATCCGCAATCATGTGCAGATGCGTTGCGATTTTCCCGCATGGTTGCTAGGATACGATCGGGATGGGGACCCGATCGTTATTATTTTCCTTTATAACATAGTTATAAGGGAAAATAATCGCATTCTAATTACAGAATGCAATGTTCCCTGGGCTTTAAAGGGTTAAAAATAAAGAGTTAACTTACCTTCTCCCATTGTACGCGCAGAGCCCCAGAACGTCTTCTCTCTTGATCGTTTGGATGCTTGAGGACCTGTGGTGACGTCACAGGGTCACATGGTCCAATCATAGAAGCATTTGAGTGGACCATGTGACCCTGTGACATCACGGCAGGTCCTTCATCCAACAGATGTTGGATGAAGGACCTGACGTGATGTCACAGGATCACATGGGTCACATGGTCCACTCAAATGCTTCTATGATTGGACCATGTGACCCTGTGACGTCACCACAGGTCCTCAAGCATCCAAACGATCAAGAGAGAAGACGTTCTGGGGCTCTGCGCGTACAATGGGAGAAGGTAAGTTAACTCTTTATTATTTTTAACCCTTTAAAGCCCAGGGAACATTGCATTCTGTAATTAGAATGCGATTATTTTCCCTTATAACTATGTTATAAAGGAAAATAATTACACATACAGAATACTCATCCCGAAACCGGACTTCAGTGATGAAGTCTGACTTCGGGTCTGGGTACCAAGCATGCGGATTTTTTCACGCGCGTGCTCAACGCACTACAAACGTTAGCACACGCGTGGAAAAATCGCGGCGATTCCCGCAACGCACCCGCATCTTATCCGGGAGTCAAACATGACGCCCGTGTGCAAGAGGCCTAAGGGTTACATAGCATCATAAAGCAATATAATGTTATGTGACCCCGGCGGTGCTGGGAGGTCAGGACGGGTGCTCTTCCTGACTCGCGCTGCAAGTCTGATGTGTGGGATCTGCTCCTGTGAAAGGGGCCTAACACTGGGTTCAGACCTGAGCGTTTCTAAGACGCGCGTTTTACGCGCGTTTTAGCCGCGCGTTTTTATGCGCGTTTTTTGCAATAGGAAACGCGCGTTTTACGCGCGTTCGTGACTCTGGAGATTTTTTTTAATTGGTCTGGAGACCAATTAAAAAAGGGCATTTCTACACTTAACGCGCGTTTAACGCGCGTTCCCATTGAAGTCTATGGGAGGAAAAGCGCGACAAATGCCCAAAAAAACGCTCCTGAACGAGCTTATGCATCGGGCGTTTTACAGCGCGTTTTTACGCGCTGTAAAACGCTCAAGTGTGAACCACTCCCATAGGGATGCATTGGTTTTCATGTCTTGAGCGTTTTACAGCGCGTTTGAACGCGCTGTAAAACGCTCAGGTGTGAACCCAGGGTAAGGGCTCTTTCACACGAGCGGATGCCGTTCAGGTAATCCACTGTGTGAAAGGGTGCCAAGCCCTGCTCCGGACAGCAGAGACACGGAGCACTAACATGATTGATAATGCTCCGTGCCTCTCTGTAATCTTTTTACTACAAAATCACAGTGAGATCACAGAGAGGCACAAAGCATTACCAATCATGTCTCTGCTGTCCGGAGCGGGGCTTGGCTCTCTTTCACGCAGCGGATTACCCGCACGGCATCCTCTCGTGTGAAAGAGCCCTAAGGCCCCTTGCAGACGAGCGTGAGTGGAATAGGTCCGGTGAAAACGGTGCGATTTCACAAGCAAGTCCATTCAGTTTTGTTTGCGACCGCGTTCAGTTCAGCTTCTATCGCGCAGGTGCAATGCAATTTATCGCATTTTTTAACGCGCGTGATAAAATACTGAATGTTTACAAACAACATCTCCTAGCAACCATCCGTGAAAAAACGCTTACACGCAGCCCCATTCACTTCTATGGGGCCAGAGCTGCGTATAGAACATGCTGCGATTTTTCACGCAACGCACAAGTGATGCGCGAAAACCACCGCTTATGTACACAGACCCATAGAAATAAATGGGTCCGGATTCCGTGCGGGGGGAATGCGTTCGCCTCACGCATTGCACCCGCGCCGAATACTCGCACGTGTGAAAGGGGCCTAAGGGTCAGGATCAGACGTTTCTCTAATCCCCGCTGGTGCAGGCAGGCGTCTCTACGACACAGCTGGCGTGCGCTCCTGAGCCCCATCCATGCATCCTCTCTATTTCCGCCCTACACGTACTGTGAGATACAGGAAGGGGTTAAAGGTCCAGCCTTAGGAAAAGTTTTTATTTTGTACATAAATGGCGCCCTCCTGATATCGAATTGAATGGGGCTGAGCTGCAATACCATACACAACCTGTGGGCAAGCGTGGCGCCTTTTTCTCACTACACAACGGATCTCGTGTTTTTTCTTTTTCAGAGGTCTTGGGGGTGTCCTATCTGGCAGTCACGCCGCTTTGATGTGGGTGTGCCCCCACCCTGGAATCTTGTTAATGAATACGGGACAGGCTCCGATCCTGGCTATACATTGACTCCCATATAACAATCACCGTTAATGAGTGACTGCGGCATGCCGGCGTTAACGATGCGGATCAGTCGGGTTCAGATCTCATCCTGCAAGATGGCGGCAGCTGGACTGGGGTGATCCGCGTCTGTCCGTGAATCTTTCCATAGGTTAGAAAAAGAGGCGGGTCCCCAATATCTGCAGAATGGACGACCTGACCTCCACGTTAACGCCGATCCCGGCCGCCTAACCCCTTAGATGCACCAGTCAATAGCGACCTCTGCATCTAAAAGGTGACGGAGGGAGATCGACTGCCAGGATGTAGAGAGCCAAGGGGTTAAAAGCAAAAACTAGACGCAACAGAAAGGGGTTAAACGGCTGCCTTATTAAAATGAGGGTCGCAACAAACCCAGTGGAAAAAGGACGCCGCCCCTTTAAATGTGTAATAGTTGACGGTTTTGTTGTTTCCTGTCGCATTGTAGGAAACCTGGGTGACAACCAGGATTCACTGTTATGATGGGAAATAACGATGCCAAACATTTAAAGGGGTTGTACGCCCTGATTCCTCCCCTCGTGTTTGCACGCCTGCAGCGGTGATGTCACCGTACACCCCTCTTGACCGCTGCAGCCTGAAGGGGAAATGACCGCAACTGTGCCCTCGCTTCCATGGGTTTGTGTGCGCCAACTCCACAGCACTAGGTCAGCACTCCACAGCACGGATGGAGATCGGGCCCGGCTGGGACCCGCTCCGATCTCTAACACGAGGGTGGAAAAGTGGTGGCCGGTGGTGCCAGGTCCGGCCACCTCCAAGGCTTCCTGTTGGCCCGCCAATAATAGCGGACTGGCACGCTCGGCTATTTTCATCTCTATGGGGATTCTGAATGGGAGCGCACTGCACTTGCGCGGCCACCTCTCCCAATCGTTTCTATGAGGCTGACGGCTATTTTCGGCAGCCCCATAGAAATGAATGGAGGGCGGCCGTGCATGCGCGGTGCACCCTCCTGAACTTTGTCAGCTCCGTTTAGGAGGTAGATGTGGGTCTCAGAGGTGGGACTCTCACCTAACAGACAATGGGGGGGGGGGTATCCCAGCGCTATGCCCCCCATTGTCTCAGATGACACAACCTATTTAAGTAGGCCGTCAAGCGTCCTGTGAGATTCCAAAGCAAATGAGCCGGCTCTCGAGACGGGGGAATAAAAATTCTAATTTAAAGGGGTTTTCCCGGACTTTATAACTGGTGACCTATCCTCTGGTATCTGATTTGTGGAGGTCCGATGCCCGGGACCCCCGCTGAGGAGGCAGTGGTGCTTCTGAGTGCTGCCGCCTTCTCACAGCTTTCCCTAGGCCAGTGATGTCACGTGGCCTCGGAGCAGCTCAGCCCCATAGAAGGGAATGGGGCTGAGTGCAATACCAAGCATGGCCACTATACAATGTACGGCGCTGTGCTTGGTGAGCAGAGAGAAGACCACCACGCTTTGCCTGTGAACATCCCGCTTTTGGTAGTCCCAGCGCCCGACACCGCCTCCTAGCGCAGGGTAAGAAGCCAGGCACTGCTGATGTGGAGCCATTAGACACTTACCTCTGAAATGTGACCTTTAATTAGTTTGACGTCTTCCAGTGATGGGCGAGTACAGGGCCCCGCCATCTCTGGAATTCCCATAGAAATGTACAGAGCGGCCCCACACTTGCCCGACCGGCCGCTCTGTTCATTTCCTTTAAACAAATGCAATACCCCTTTAAGGCAATCACAGCCGGAGGGCAAAAATCCAGAAAATGCAGCCAGCTGCCGGCCCCGTTACCTGCTCAGCCGCCACTTGGCCATTGCAGCAGATTAACCAGTTGTTCTACCCCGTTCATGAAAGCGCACATTTTTATATTTTTTTTTTAGACTTTGTTAACTAAACTTCTTGGGCCTCGCCCGAGCCACTTTTTTTTTGTGGGTCGGATGCGCACCCATTCACTTCATTGGGGCTGCAAAAGATGCGGCCTGCGCACCATGTCCATTCCGCCAAAATGCACACAGACACTAGTATGTCATTGCTGGTTTTTCCATGACTTGGGCTAACGTATAAGGGTCTCTTTACACGGACCGACTATCGAGCCGCTTATCGGAAATGAACTAATTGCCTGATCGCTAGTGTTGAGCGAACCTGTTTAAGTTCGGCGTCCAAAGTTCGGGTTATCGAAGAATCCCATTATGGTTTCCGCTACCACGGACTATAAATGAATTTGGAATCCATAAAGGGATTCTTCGATAACCTGAACTTTGGACGCCAAACTTAAAAAAACAAGTTCGCTGAATGCTACTGATTGCTGCATGTAAATGCAGAGATCGCCTCCGTCGTATGGGGACAAGCAAATGATACAGCGGTCGCGCGTCGCTGTAGTAAATCGCTGTTCCTGGGCTGAACGGGAACAGTGATTTTTGGTGCTAGGAGAAGACGATCGAGTGATCGCTGGAACCTCGAACACAAGCTCGTTCCCAATAATCGGCCTTTCTTACAAACGCTCATCTCCGATAATTGGTCCAGTTACAGGCTGTGCGCAGCCTCCGAAGCCTGCCTGCAGAGGTGATCTGGACCTGCTAAGACTCGGCAGCTTGCGCTCATACATGACGATCATATGCGGCCGTTTCCTAAGCTGTGTGCGCCATGCACGTTGGGAGCTTTTTACACCGCCATGGGAAACGGCTTCCTGTAACTGCATAATCGTTGTGCAGGAACGCTCTTGTTGCGTTCAGAGTCGTCAGCCAATAGTTACACATGATAGACCCCCTAGCTGATAATGATCGTATCGGCTTCAAGTTTAGGGCCCCCCTCCCTCGCTGTGTTCCCCTCTCTCGGATGAATGAGAAGTCATTTGCTTAAAGGCGTTGTCCACTTCTTACTATTGATAGGCCTATTCCCAGGTCATCAATATCGGATCTGCGGAGGTCCACTCCCGGCTCCCCCATGGAGTGCTGCCTTCTCTGCTAACTGCAGTGGTGATCAAGTGACTACACCAGAGAAGTGAATAAGGGCGCCATACTCGTTAATACACCGCTCGTTGCTGCGGCGAGCAGATACAGGGCATCAGTACCAGTAGGTACCGATGCCGACTTTGGATCCCAGTTTTAAAAGGATTTCAAGTTTAAAAATCGAGGTCTGAAGTTATTCCCTGAAGTCTCGCGAGAACTTCACCTCATTTGGAGACGGATCTCCGTACAGCATTCAAACGACCGAGGCGACACTAGTCATCAGTATAAAACTTCCAGAAAAACATCACCGGTTGAGTAGGGGTCATTCGGATACTCATTAGATATTCAGGTTTAGGTGGTCGGTGGGTCGTTTTTGTTTTTTTGCAGGTAGATTTAACCTTGACTCTGTAGCTTTAAATGTAATACATTTTTTAAATAGTTTTATTTCGGTGCTGATCCTGGATTATAGGAGATTTTGGAGTTTCCAAGGATTATTGGCGTCTCGCTGCTTATTTATGCTCCATGGAATTCCTTGTATCCCAGATCGGAGGCGATGCTGGGCTGTGAGCGCCCCCATCAGGCAGCGTGTGGAGGGGGGACCGGTAACTGCTACCTTGCCGCCTCCTCTGGGGATTGCGCAGCAGCCGTCCACTATCGGTATATAATATACAGAGCTCGTCTCTTTTGGCCCCCCTAATTAACCCTTCAAGGGCTGCATTGTAATAGTGATGTAACGGCGCGCTCCTCCCACCACTTGCGTCTCGTACCATAGCCGCCGGCACCCAGACCGAGCGTTTTGCACACTCGTATATATGCACAGTCAGTGTTGCCCAACCTTTCCCCTCATTCCTTTAAAGACGGGGGTTACCTGCCTCGGATATGCCGGAGGAGGGGGGGGTCGATAGTCAGCTCTGCGCCTCACCCGGGTGTGTTGAACTGGGCACAAAGTGAATTCCAATTATTCGGAACCTAATGTCAGCTCTGGAGATCAGTTCATCTGCCTGGTGACCCCTGTGGTTGGGCTTCTTATATCTGCTTCTGGGAAAGCTGGGTGATGACTATAAAAGACTTTGAGAGACGTGGGCGGCTCGGGCGCTTCAATGATTGGCTGATAACGGGGAGGCAGTAGATGGCATAGACTGCCAGGTATTGTCCTTTACGCCTTGCCTCAGGGGATCTGATAAGCGGCGCCCGGAGTCTGCAGCCGGAGACTTTCCCACAGTCCTGAGATGATGGGATTACAATTATTAACTGGAATGTAATTAGTAACTATCATATGACTATCATAGCGTAATGAGGGGGGGGGGGGCTGTCGACTGACTTCATGTACATAAAGGCTTTGGGTTCATATCAGAAGTCCCGGTGCGTCCTCCATGCGCCGACCCATTGACTTCATCCGTGGTCTGGTCTGGGTTTGATGGCAAGAATTGCAGCCTTGGAGTAAAAAAAAAAAAAAAAATCTATACCCTGGATGGATGAGTATTGGGTGAGTCTACGAAGGAGAGGGATTTGGGTGTAATTATTGATCATGAACTGAATTCTCAATGCCAGTCTGCTGCTTCAAAAGCCAACAATATTTATTGTCCTGTTTTAAGAACAGAATGGCTTCTAGAGGAGAAAGTCTCGTTTAACCCCTTTATAAAAGCATCGGTTTGACCCGATCTTGAGTAGATGGTCCAGTTTTGGGCACCAGTCCATAAAAAATAGATATGCCTAAAGACTAGGCGCCATGGAAGATCTCGGTTATGGAGAAGGGTTATCAAAACGAAATGTATTTATCCTTGAGAAGGTTGAGGGGGATGTGATGTGTCTATGTATATGGTCCATATCATAACCTACGCAATTAGTTTTCCTTCATGGACCCAGCGGAGAATATGAGGTCATAGGAACCTTCACCCCCAGGATATAGTAATGGCTGGTGTCGTGGGGAGATACGAGGGGTTGGGTGTCCTTCTAGTGGAGTACATTATACGTAGTTACCGGTATTAGTATAGAATATGGATCCTGTCATCTGTACAATTGCCAGTCGGAAGGATTTGGGTCTCTACCGTTACTTTTACCTTCCTCTGGTTGAGCTTGATGGATTTTTTTTTTTTTTTTTTTTTTTTTTTTTTAAATTTATATTATAACCTGTTTTGGGATTTTTCTTAGTTCTAGCTGACCTCCAGTGCTACAACTGATTGTGTCTTTTCATGTTGGGATGATTGTCTGTTGATTAGTAATGGCTATGTTTCTTAATTGTTGGGTGGGAGTGGAGGAAAGAGCTAAGGGGAGAACAGCATCAGAGGAGTCCAGGAGTGGTCCAGAGATCTAGGGGGAAGGGGCAGCACCAGAAGAGTCCAGGAGTGGTCCAGAGATCTAGGGGGAAGAGGCAGCACCAGAAGAGTCCAGGAGTGGAGGAGAGATCTAGGGGGAAGAGGCAGCACCAGAGGAGTCCGGGAATGGTCCAGAGATCTAGGGGGAAGGGACACCACCAGAGGAGTCCAGGAGTGGAGGAGAGATCTAGGGGGAAGGGACACCACCAGAGGAGTCCAGGAGTGGTCCAGAGATCTAGGGGGAAGGGGCAGCACCAGAAGAGTCCAGGAGTGGTCCAGAGATCTAGGGGGAAGAGGCAGCACCAGAGGAGTCCGGGAATGGTCCAGAGATCTAGGGGGAAGGGACACCACCAGAGGAGTCCAGGAGTGGAGGAGAGATCTAGGGGGAAGGGGCAGCACCAGAGGAGTTCAGGAGTGGTCCAGAGATCTAGGGGGAAGGGGCAGCACCAGAGGAGTTCAGGAGTGGTCCAGACTTCTAGGGGGAAGGGGCAGCACCAGAGGAGTCCAGGTGGGGTCGAGAGATCTAGGGGAGAACACCACCAGAGGAGTTCAGGAGTGGAGGAGAGATCTAGGGGGAAGGGGCAGCACCAGAGGAGTGGTTGAGACATCTAGAGGAAAGGGCAGCGCGAGAAGGCCAGGAGTGCCAGAGAGATCTAAGGGGAAAGGGCATCACAAAAGGACTTTAGGAATGAAAGCGATATGTACGGGGGGAGGGGCAGCAGCAGAGTAGTTCTGCTGGAGGACTGGAGCAAGCAGAATATAGCGGGATCTCATTTAGTGGCGGTCTAACACATTATGTTTTTTAATATTCCTTTTTGCTTAATTTTTATTACCGGACTTCAGCCTGTGCCGCGCTCCTCTGCAGAGTAAAGCATTAACCTCTTTATGACTGGAGCGCTGGTTAAACCCTGACTGGATTTTTTTTTTTCTTTTCCAGGTTTAAATACGACTCTTCAGATCCGGCGTCCGTCACTTCCATGGAGCACAGGCGAGATCCACGTCGGGCTTCCTAATTATGACACGTGGACGGTCTTCGCGTGGAATCCTTGAGAACACTA
Source organism: Bufotes viridis (assembly GCA_033119425.1). Lineage (NCBI taxonomy): Eukaryota > Metazoa > Chordata > Amphibia > Anura > Bufonidae > Bufotes > Bufotes viridis. Next base: position 14,284,970 of record CM065592.1, on the reverse strand, counting down.
CGTTGGCAATATCTGATCCGTTGTAAGTGAGCGGGCAGCGCCACGCCGTCCGGCAGCCATGAGGTTCACCACGGTGGATTACATCATCTTTGCTCTGCTGCTCATCCTGTCCTCGGCCATCGGACTGTATTACGCGCTGAGCGGAGGGAAGCAGCGCACCACCCAGGAGTTCCTGCTGGCCAACCGCAACATGGGGTTCATTCCGGTGTCCCTCTCCCTCCTGGCGACCTTTCAGTCGGCAGTGGCCATTCTTGGCGTCCCGTCGGAGATATACCGGTTTGGGACGGAGTACTGGTTCCTCGGCTGCTCCTACTTCCTGGGGCTGCTCATCCCGGCGTACATCTTCATCCCCGTCTTCTACCGGCTGCGGCTCACCAGCACCTACGAGGTACCGGCCGTGACTAACCAACCTCTTCTGTCAGTAACTGTGTCTGTTTCTGGGAAAGATGGGTGATGACCAATATTACAGCTCCTGCTGGGGTTGTCATCCAGCTTTCCCGGAGTCTGTCCTGGTAGCTGGGTTTTGCTGTAGGACTGCCTGAAAGCTGGGTGACAACTCCCACAGCGCGGTGTAACGTCAGACGTAGTTGTCATCTGACTTTCCTTGTTCTAACCTTGCAGGACTGTGTATATTTTGAAGCCAGTAGCGGGGGAGGGGGGGGTCATAGTACCGGCCGTTATCAGGATTATTACATGATGGCGCCAAGGTCAATACGAGTCAATCACAGATTTATTACGTCTGTATCTGGTGATTCTGAGAATCGCGTTCCTTTGCGTTATCAGCCCCACGTGGAGGATTCCTCCAGCGAGGCGTGCTGCAGTCCATATCTGCTTCTCTCCGTGCAGGTGGAGCAGGGTTTATTGCAGCAGAAAGTAAACCAAAGATGATTTCTTCTATGGCCCCATCACATGCGGGGTGGAGGATGAGACCAGACCCTCATAGCTGGATACCAGGGCGTGCCCTCCCGAATCCTGTGACAGTTGCACGCCCCTTGTAACCTGTCTCTCTTTTCCCTCGTAGTACCTGGAGTTGCGGTTTAGTAAAGCGGTGCGGCTCTGCGGCACCATCACCTTCATATTCCAGATGGTGAGTCCACTGAACGGAAGGTGTTGGAGGTCTTTGTGGGATCCCATAAGGGAAAAAAGGAGATCCGGTATTTATTGTAATGGTGGAATAAGGTTTTGTTCACTGGCAGCAAGCGGAGATCCTGAATAGGATTAGGAATTGAAACAAAATAAGTTAGACAGGCTGCGGGGACGACCCGTCTTATGTTCTTTACTTTGCTGCCGCCATTGTGAAATCTTCAGGCCGCAGCAAGCCCATGACAACACTTCCTGTATAGCCCCCCCTGCAAGAAACGGAAGGTTTTACTAATGCAAATCGCCCCAACGGTTTTGAAAAATGTGGAGGAGAAGGGGCACAGCTGGTGGTGATGCAAGGCGCTGTATTTCAGTCGTCTTGCTATATATGTCATGCAGGCGGAGGCGCCATTAACCTGTTGTGTCCTGTAGAATCTGTACAGATGCGGAGGCTCCTGAGCTCTGGGCTCTATGACCAGGGTCTGCGCACAGCTCTGCTATTCCGCACAAATCTGCCCAACTGAAAAAAAACTTCTCCTTCTCTACTGTCTGCAGGTTATCTACATGGGGGTGGTCCTGTACGCTCCAGCCCTGGCCTTTAATGCAGGTAATTCAGCTTTCAGCTTAAAGGGGTATTCCCATCTTGGACACTGGACGCATATCGCTAGGATATGTCCCCAATGTCTCCTTAGAACGGAGCCCACAAAGTGATGGAGGACGCACCACACATGCGGGGCCCCCCTCTATTAATTTCTATGGGAGAGCTGAAAATGGCTAAGTGCTAGCTCCATAGAAGTCACTGGAGCGTGCCGCTTGGCTATTTTCGTCAGTCCCATAGAAATGAATGGAAGGCGGCCACGTACAGGTGGTGTGACCTCCAGCACTAAACAGGCTCTAAAGAGCGATGTGCCCCCAATGTCCAAGATGGGAATACCGCTTCAGTAATGAGTGGAGAAGTGATATATCCAGTGTTGTGGTCCTTATAAAGTAGTAGTAGGGAGGAGAAGATCCTCCTCCTTCTCTCCACCCTGCTTTCTTCTGCCCTGTCTTACTCTGCTGTCTTCTACTTCCTGCACTCTGCTCGCTCCTGCCCCCTCCTCCTCCTTTGCTCCTGCCTCCTGCCCCCTCCTTCTCCTCCATTGCCCCTGCCCCCTGCTCTCTCCTGCCCCCTCTTCCTCTTTTACTCCTGTCCCCTCCTCTTCCTCCTTTGCCCCTGCCCTCTGCCCCCCCCCTCGCCCCCTGCTCTCTCCTCCTCTGTTCCTGCCCCCTGCTCACTCCTGCCCCTCCTCTTCCTCCTTTGCTTCTGCTCCTGCCCCCTGCTCGCTCCTGCCCCTCCTCTTCCTCCTTTGCTCCTGCCCCCTGCTCTCTCCTCCTCCTTTGCTCCTGCCCCCTGCTCTCTCCTCCTCCTTTGCTCCTGCCCCCTGCTCTCTCCTCCTCCTTTGCTCCTGCCCCCTGCTCTCTCCTCCTCTTTTGCTCCTGCTCTCTCCTCCTCCTCTGCTCCTGCCCCCTGCTCTCTCCTCCTCCTCCACCTTTGCTCCTGCCTCCTCTTTTGCTCCTTTGCCCCTGCCCCCTGCTCGCTCCTGCCTCTCCTCTTCCTCCTTTGCTCCTGCCCCCTCCTCCTCCTCCTCTGTTCCTGCCCCCTGCTCTCTCCTCCTCCTCCTCCTCTGTTCCTGCCCCCTGCTCTCTCCTCCTCCTCCTCCTCTGTTCCTGCCCCCTGCTCTCTCCTCCTCCTCCTCCTCTGTTCCTGCCCCCTGCTCTCTCCTCCTCCTCCTCCTTTGCTCCTGCCCCCTGCTCGCTTCTGCCCCTCCTTTGCTCCTGCCCCCTACCTCCTCCTTTAAGCCTGTGCTATAGAAGTATTACCTATGTGCAGTTTGTCAGAAGTCTTTTTAGAATTAGATTTATTTTTTTTCCTCTTCTTGTATTTGCAGTGACCGGAATCAGCCTCTGGGGGGTGGTACTGACTATGGGACTGGTCTGCACATTGTACACCACACTGGTAAGGTTTACTTGGGGTTGACTTCTAGTTACTATCAGCCCTTATAAGGGAGGAGGGTGGCGGTTCTCCCTTCCCCGGCCTGATTGTGTGTCGCGGTATTAAGACGCCCTCTGTGTGGTATTGTACGTTGGGTGCCTGTGGATACTGTAGAACTTCTTTAGGGGCAGCAGTTGTTGCCTTCTCCCTATATCCTCCTGCACTTGTCTCTGCGGTGCCCCCATAAGTCTTTGCTGATTACCCATATCCCCCTCTTCCTCTCCATACAGGGTGGGCTGAAGGCCGTTATCTGGACAGACGTCATTCAGACCCTGGTGATGTTCGCAGGCCAGCTGGCGGTCATCATTGTCGGCACAGCAAAGGTCGGCAGCATACAGGAGGTGTGGAACATCACCATGTCACATAATAAGATCTCCGGGATAAAGTGAGTGCTGATTCTCCCCTGAAACATTGCGACGAAACCCCTCAGGGACCACCGCTGGGAGGGTTACCTGTTCCTATCCATGTATACTGCTGATAGACTAGACACAGTGGTTCACCAAATCCATCGCCAACCTGCCATGTGAGGTGGGGAGGGGACCGTATCAGAATCCTCATCTCAGGGGAAGCCATTTGCAACGTCCAGCCTAACTCATGGAGTCTGACAACCCAGTTGGACATGGGTTGTCAGTAGATCCATCATATATACATTAAGAGACTCCGTCCAAACTGGTTAGTTGGACCCCCACCGATCAGAAATCCTGAAGATAGGTGGTCCTTACTAATCTACTTCTAGAAAACCCCTGTAATGAGTATCAATGTTAAAGTGTTCACCTGAAGAACCGATGGACCTGATCAATCGGCTTTCAGAGGGGGGGACACGGGTAACTCTTCTGGGTGTAGTCCCTGACGGACCCAATAAGCCTGTGCCATGCTTCCTTCCTTCGAAATCCCCCTCGTTGTTTTCTCTTCTTGGAGTCTGTAGTAAATATTAGTTACTCCAGTAACCACGTCTTGTGTGCATAGAACATGGACAGTAACTGTGTCTTGGGTGCATTGCGTCAGCCATTAGTGACAAAAAATTGCTGTTACCATGGTTGTACCGATTTACAGTATCATATACCAGTGACCTGATGTCTGTGCCCCGTGGAATCCTGGGTGATATCCAGGAGGAAATGTGGGGGCGTAATGGGGACGGACCTATTTCGGGGGAATGATCCTGTTGGCCAAGAAGTGCTGTACAGGTATCCTCTATACCAGGGATGCCCAACCTGCGGCCCTCCAGCTGTTGCAAAACTACAACTCCCAGCATGCCTGGACAGCCTACAGCAGGGCATGGTGGGAGTTGCAGTTTTGCAACAGCTGGAGGGCCGCAGGTTGGGCATCACTGCTCTATAGGGTAAGCGGTGTATAGGTAGTCGGAAACCCTGGCTCCTTCACTATAATGTGGTGCTTACGCTTATTTGGCGAGTTTATATTTTGGGCCATACAAGTCACATTTTAAGCGCTGTCCCTCACCTTGTGCCCTGTACTTTACTGAATGCACCCTTCTGATTTTTAGCTTTAACCCAGACCCGTTTGTGCGCCATTCCATATGGTCTCTTGGCATCGGAGGAATTTTCCTAATGTTGTCCTTGTATGGGGTGAACCAAGCACAAGTGCAGAGATATCTCAGCTCCCGGACGGAGAAGGAGGCCATCTTGTAAGTACCTGGAACGTGATATTTATAAAAATTTCTGTAAGTTCAGTCACAAGGTGCACTCATTACTGATCCTGTATTATACTCCAGAGCTGCACTCACTATTCTGCTGGTACAGTCACTGTGTACATACATTACTTATCCTGTACTGATCCTGAGTTACATCATGTATTATACTCCAGAGCTGCACTCACTATTCTGCTGGTGGAGTCACTGTGTACATACATTACTTATCCTGTACTGATCCTGAGTTACATCCTGTATTATACTCCAGAGCTGCACTCACTATTCTGCTGGTGGAGTCACTGTGTACATACATTACTTATCCTGTACTGATCCTGAGTTACATCATGTATTATACTCCAGAGCTGCACTCACTATTCTGCTGGTGCAATCACTGTGTACATACATTACATTACTTGTCCTGTACTGATCCTCAGTTACATCCTGTATTATACTCCAGAGCTGCACTCACTATTCTGCTGGTACAGTCACTGTGTACATACATTACTTATCCTGTACTGATCCTGAGTTACATCATGTATTATACTCCAGAGCTGCACTCACTATTCTGCTGGTGGAGTCACTGTGTACATACATTACTTATCCTGTACTGATCCTGAGTTACATCATGTATTATACTCCAGAGCTGCACTCACTTTTCTGCTGGTGGAGTCACTGTGTACATACATTACTTATCCTGTACTGATCCTGAGTTACATCCTGTATTATACTCCAGAGCTGCACTCACTATTCTGCTGGTGGAGTCACTGTGTACATACATTACTTATCCTGTACTGATCCTGAGTTACATCATGTATTATACTCCAGAGCTGCACTCACTATTCTGCTGGTGCAGTCACTGTGTACATACATTACATTACTTGTCCTGTACTGATCCTCAGTTACATCCTGTATTATACTCCAGAGCTGCACTCACTATTCTGCTGGTGCAGTCACTGTGTACATACATTACTTATCCTGCACTGATCCTGAGTTACATCCTGTATTATACTCCAGAGCTGCACTCACTATTCTGCTGGTGCAGTCACTGTGTACATACATTACTTGTCCTGTACTGATCCTCAGTTACATCCTGTATTATACTCCAGAGCTGCACTCACTATTCTGCTGGTGCAGTCACTGTGTACATACATTACTTATCCTGTACTGATCTTGAGTTACATCCTGTATCATACTCCAGAGCTGCACTCACTATTCTGCTGACTTCTCATCTGAAATATTCTTTCATTCCCTGCTTGTTCAGGGTCTGCACAGAGCTTGCTAGATTTGCACTTTGCAATGTGTTATACAGTTACAGTACACTGGTATAATTTAGTGACAATGCAGTGGTGTGAGAGCGGTTTTACAGTAGTGCAGAGGAATTTGCTGTCTTTATCTTCTCCACCCTCCCAGACCTATATGATGACTCCTCCTTTCCTGCCTGGACATCTTTGTCTCCTTACTTCTCCAGCTCATACTCTCCATCCATAGAAAAACAAATCTCCACTACCCAACCCTTTATCACTGTCCTGCTGCTGCCCTCAGTCCATGCCGCCCCTCGTAGTATGCTGCCGGAGGCGCCAGACCCCCCCCAGTGCTTATGGCGTAACGTGGACTGAATCTAAAGGGTTTTCTGGATTTCTCCCGCCAGGTCATGTTACGCGGTGTTCCCCTGCCAGCAGCTGGTCTTGGCTATGGGTTGTCTCACCGGACTGGTGATGTTTGCCTATTACCAGAAGAATGAAATCCAGAACCCAGAGATGATCGCAGTCCCAGACCAGGTGAGCCCCATGCCCTCGAACGGGATAATGGTTGGGTCTGGTGTACTGGGAACCCTTTCAGCTTTGCTCCCTTAGTGGCCACCAAATGCGCCTTTTTACAACGGTCTAGTCTAAGCATGGGTCTCGCACTTGAGATGCTGCGGTTGCTACTGGTCGTGGCATTTAAGGGGTTAGAGGGAGGGAGCGTCCTCTCTGAGGCATGCCAGTACATTGCAGCCAGAGGCCTGCTGAAGAGCCCCCAGTTCCACCCTGTGTATACGCCCTATTAGGACGTGCCAGAGGCACAGCCTGATGGTGCCTGTCAGTAAAGAACTGACAGTATAATACACTGTACTGCATAAGCAGTACAGTGTATAATAGAAGCGATCAGAAGATCACAAGTCCCCTTGTTACACTAATATGTGAAATAAAATGAAGAAATTGCTTAGTCATTAAGACACAAAACGGGCTGGTGACTGAGGGGTTAATGCTCATCCTGCAAGATGTCTACAGATTGGAAACCATCAAGAAGCAGGAGCTACCCAATTCAGAATTCTCTGCAGAAGGGAACGAGGAAGTGATGAGGAATACAAAGCTGCCAAACTTATGACAGTTTCCTAATGTTAAGAATATACACATTTTTGTACTGGTAGGAGGAGGTCATGATTTCTGCTTGCTTTCAGTGAATAGAAAGCTTATTTACATTTAAGAGAACCAGTCCTGCATCTACAGGTGCACATCTTTATAGTACGTATCGATGCCGTGCCCATGCTCCTGTGTGAACAGGACCGGGGCAGGAAGAAGCTTTCGCGCTCAGGCTGTAAACAATGTTTGCATTCACTGACAACAAGCAGAGATTATGAAGTATATTAGAAGGCTGAAGGTCTTCTCAATGAGCTTCATTCACGCAAGAGAGCCCCTTAAAGGGACGCAAGGAAGCTGTGGGGATTGTTAGATGTTTATCGGGCACATTCCAAGATGGAGGCAGGGAGTTCCCCAAGAATCTGTATCTTAAAGGGACGCGTCAGGGATGGAGACTTGGGATCATTCAAGACGCCCACAGACCAGAAACTGCACACGATGCGTCCTGCACATGCTTGGGGAGCAGGTCACTCGGTGGGAGGGGCATATTGTGAGGAAGAGGCGGAGTCATGTTGTGGTTTCCTGTTTGGACGATCACTTTGATGATTGTGGTTTCCCCGCTGTAGCTGGTGCTGTACTTTGTCATGGACATCCTGAAGGACTTCCCCGGTCTCCCTGGACTGTTTGTGGCCTGTCTCTTCAGCGGAGCCCTCAGGTGAGTGCGTGACCGTCGCCTCCTACCACCCTTCTCATATGCATGGGTATGACGTAGCAGAGCTGAACGTGTTAATGTAGCTCTTAGTGATGTCACAACGACTCTTCTATGGTGTTACATAGGACTGCACTGTCTATATGTGTTCCCTGTGGTTTTACATAGGACTGCAGCTAGCGTCTACTGTAACTCACACATTTAAAGGGGACATGTCACCATTTCCCGAGGCTTTGGTTTTCATTTTGCTCCTGTCCTCAGCACCATCTCCTCAGCCTTTAACTCTCTGGCCACGGTTACGATGGAGGACCTGATAAAGCCGTACTTCCCGAGCCTCACCGAGTCCAAAGCAACGCTGCTGTCCAAGTGTCTGGGTGAGTATCGGGGCTGCCGGACCGTACCATTATGTCGGGGATGGACCGGGCTGTACTCTGTCTATGGAGAATATTTGTGAATCTACTCCTCCTTATTTACAGGGATGCTTCACTTTTTTTAAATAACATTGTACATTTCCTGACTACAAAGACAATCTGTCATAATGCCCAAGTGATGTTGCCACTTGGAAACCATCAACAAGTAGGCTAACGTTTTTGTTTTTTTTTCCTCATGGTTTCCTGCATTTAGTGATCTGTACAACTGAACTGCCCGAGACATAATGGTGAATTAAACCTAACCTCACATGCATTGACAGCAGTTGTCCTGCTTGTTGATGGTTTCCAGTTAGCGGCAGATTTCTTCTGCACTGCACAGGCAAAAAAAGTCATAAAGCTGCTGAAATAAACATGAAGTGTAAGGTAACCCGCGGTGCACTGTCTCTTTAATTGGGGTGGCAGTGCAATATTATTTTGGGCTCACACAAGGCTGAACCGCTCCTTTAAGTAACCCATGTCGCACTGCAGCGCTCTACATGATCTGTCCACCAGGTGGCGCTCTTCCGTTGTATAATTCCCTGTTGTGCTCCCCATCTTTTGGCAGCCGCCTCCCCCAGGAGGTTGATCTTGTGCTGCATGGTGTGTGATCCATCTCCTCCATATGTGTGTGTCCGTTGCGTCAGTCTTCGCGCCCCCGGCCATCCCACGTGATGTTGTGCACAGCGCATACTTTACAACTGTGCGGTAAACGCTCATGTCCTGCGCAGGTCCCCGCCTACCGCGGACATGGGAGCCACACACAGTTTGAGGTATCCTGACTGACGCCCCATTGGACTCTGGGTATGAAAGCTCCAAGTGGCGCATGAGGTCACTGTAACGTCTCCACCATTTCTCCAGCATCTGCACCGAACCCGTCCCGTCCCCCCGTCCCCCGTGTGAACGCTCCAGCCCTCCGGCTTTTCCACGATCCTGAAGGGCCCTTTCCAGATTTCCCATTCATCTCACAGCTGTCACCCAGCTTTCCCAGACTCCTGAGTGTAGAGCTGCTTGGTAGTGGTGGTGACCAGTAGGGTTGTCACCCAGCTTTCCTGGAAGCGGATCTAACTAGCTTTCCAGAGGGTCTGACTTCACGGTAATGAAGGCTGGATGATGATGGCGGCGCCTCTTTGCTGGGAGGGCTGAACTGTTCGGATGGAGTTGTGCTCCTGCAGCCCCACCCCCACCCCCTCTCCATCCACAGCAGCATTCATCGCCATCCTTCATCCTGAGTGCTGCCCTCACAGCCGGATCTAACCTCTTGTCTCATTACAGCCATGATGTATGGACTCCTCTGCCTGGGAATGGCCTACATCTCCTCGCTGATGGGCTCCGTGCTGCAGGTAAGCGCCGCTTTGTCCATTGGTAATGGGAGCCCACAGCAGTACAAAGTATTTCAGAGCAGGGGTGTACGGATATTGAGGGGGTTAACAGATAGCACATTGCATAGTGGATGGTGCAGTGTCCCAGCAGCACAGAGTATTTCAGGAGACGAGTTCATTGTATAGTGGCTGTGTCTGGTATCGCGCTCGGCCCCATTGACTCCTATGGGGCTGAGCTGCTCCTTGGACACGTGACCTCACTGCGAGCACAGGCGCCTTCGCAAACAGCTGGTCGGCAGGGGTCCCGGGTGTCGGACCTCCACCGATCAGATACTGGTGACCCATCCATCACGTCTCAGAAAAGCCCTTTAATATCATGGGTTCCCTTCATCATTCTTCATCCACCCCCTGCGTAGAAGGACCCTGTACACTGGAGCTTTAAGAAATGGGGGAGATTTGTTAATTTTTGTTTGTGTATATAATTTTTTAGTTTGGGATAAATAAAGTAGATTTGTGTAAATCTGACTTGAGGCCTATTGTGTATAATTATATTGTACATCCCCAATACACTATAGGGTCCCTAACGTCTCCTTTTCTCCCCACAGGCTGCCCTGAGTATCTTTGGCATTGTCGGAGGACCCCTGCTCGGCATCTTCTCCTTGGGGTTCTTTTTTCCCTTTACCAATACCATTGTGAGTCCATCTGTAGTACTGGAGGAGACATACGTGTGTGTGACCCACAAACTTAAAGGGGTATTCCCATCTCAGACAATGGGGGCATATCGCTAGTATATGCCCCCATTGTCTGATAGGTGCGGGTCCCACCGCTGGGACCCGCACCTACAACGAGAACGAAGCAGGGAGAGCTCTGGCTGGAGGACCCCGGATTTCCTGGGGTCCGTCCACCACCAAGCGCTGCTTCCATAGAAGTGAGTGGGAGCGCACCGCGCCTGCGCGGCCTCTGCTCCCATTCATTTCTATAGGGCAGACGGAAATGGCCAAGCCATCGGCTTCTTTCGGCGGCCCCTTAGAAATTAATGGAGGACGGCTGCGCATGCGCAGTGCACCCTCCGTTCATTTCCCCGCTCCGTTCTAATTGTAGGTGTGGGACCCATTGTCTGAGATGGGGAAAACCCCTTTTAAGTGTATTTTATGTGATAGACTAACAAAAAGCAACAGGTAGGTGTGAAGCAAAAAGGAAATGATACATGGTTTCCAAATTTTTTTTGCATTCAGCACCCCTTGTAGGACCACCTTTCGCCGCAATTACAGCTGCAGGTCTTGTGGGGTATGTCTTTGCCAGCTTTGTACATCTAGAGGATGACTGGATGGCGAGTGTCAGCAATGACTTTTCCTTTTTTTCATAACCCAACCCTGCCTTACAGTTCTTCACAACTTTATCCCTGACCTGTCTGGTGTGTTCCTTGGTTTTCACGACACTGTTTGATGGCTAATGTTCTCTCAGAACAGCTGGAGGTATACTGAGAATACATCACACACCGGTGGACTCTATCTACTAAAGGCAATTGGTCACACAGGATTTTATTTAGGGGTATCCGAGTACAGGGGGCTGAGTACTAATGCACACCACACTTTTCAGATTTTTATTTATTAAAAATGTTGAAAACCATGTATCGTTTTCCTTTCACTTCACACATACTTTTACTTTGGGTTGGTCGATCACATACAATCCCAATAAAATACATTTGTTTGTGGTTGCAACGTGAAATCAAGGGGTATGAATACTTTTTCAAGGCACTGTATGTTATATTACATACACGTGTGCTTCTTGCTCATTACTGCCATGTCTTCACACTTTCGCAGGGCGCCATCAGTGGTCTAGTGGCCGGACTGCTCATGGCTTTCTGGATCGGCATTGGCAGTTTTGTGGACAGGATGGCGGACTCCCCCGCCCCCATGCTGAACGTCACCAGCCCCCCGGATCTGGGGAATGTCACCACGACCGTCATGACGACACTGCTGACGTCTGCTGTGGCCACCAAGAGGTGAGAGGCAGGGAGCAAATATATGGATAGTAGACGTCTGCCCCTCAAAATGTCGGGGGCTATGGGGGGTGGAATACTATCGCAAGCAAAAAGTGAATCTGTTCAGTCATTGGGAGCATTTCCAGTCTTGGATGCTGCCTGCAGTGTAAAGAATGGAGGCTTAAATAAAACTGTGCTTGTCAGGCTGCACCCAGAGTAAGCGTGACTTTATTAGTGAGTGACCTGTATGCTGGGAGCTTCAGCTTATGGCTCTTCTGCTGTTGCAAAACGACAACTCTCATCATGTCCTGACGTCCTGCTGTGGGGGTAGTAGTTATGCTGCCGATCCCGAGGTGGCGTCTACCCTATGTAATTTCTCATATCTTTCTCTCCTTCCAGTCTGAGCGGTCTGAAGAAGTTCCACGCCCTGTCCTACATGTGGTACAGCGCCCACAACTCCACCACCGTGGTCATTGTGGGCATCCTCGTTAGCCTGCTCACCGGTCAGTGTCCTGTTAACCCCTTCTTACCCAGACACCAGTCCAGTCCTTGCTGTCAGGGAATTGAAACTGTTTTGTTTACATCTAGAAGATGAAATCCCCCATGTTAACCCCTTCCCGAGCAGTGCCGTAACAGTACGGCACTGACCAGGTCTTTAAAGATGGTTCCCGCTGCGGGTGCCATAGCTGCAGGTGGCCGCCTGCTTTTTATAGCAGACACCCGCGGCGAATGTCCACAACCAGCAGTAATGCCGATCGCGGACATTTAACCCCTTAGATGCCATGGTCAATCCTGACCACGACATCTGCGCGCAATCCAAACCGAAAGTAACACTTTCGGTTGTGCTCCGGCTCCAACGCGCAGCGATCAGAGGAGCCCGAACGTGTATGCAGCAGCCCGTGCCTTTATGAATGACACGAGGCTGCTGCATAGTATTTCCTGTGGCGCCCTTGTCTGTAATAGGGCTCCATAGGAAAATAGTAAAATGATCATAGATTCTAATGCAAGTGAGAATAGCAATCAGATGATTGTATGTTATAGTTCAATATGGGAACTAGAAGAGTGTTAAAAAAAAAAAATTAAAATCGCCCCCTTTTCCCAAAATAAAACTATTAAAAATTTTAAAAAAATTTGTAAAAATGCACATCATGGGTGTCGCAATGTGCGAAAACGCCCATACTTTGGAAATATATTCTCCATACGGCAAATAGCAAAATGGAAAAAAGCGTCCAAATGGCCAATTCGCCGTTTTTGGTTGCTTCATATTCTACAAAAAATGTAATAAAAAGTGATCAAAAAGTCGTACACACCCCAGAATGGTATCAATGAAAAGTTCAGAACACCCCGCAAAAAAGGAGCCCCCACACAGCACCGTACACATAATTACAAAAAAGTTATAGGGGTCAAAATTTGGCGACAAAAAACTAAAACTGATCATTATTTTTTCCCACTTTTAATTTTTTTTTTATCACTACTAAAGCGTAAGAAAAACTATACATGTAAGGCATCGTCGGATTCGTACTGACCTGTAGACTATAAGTAACCGGTCAGTTTTATTTACATTGAACATCGTAATAAAAAGAAAACTTAAAACTGTGGAGTAATTGCTTTGTTTTTTTTGTTTTTTTTTGCAATTCCACCTCATTTGGCATTTTTTTTTCCCACTTCCCACCACATCATATGCAATATTAAATGGTGGCGTTGGAAAGTACAACTTGTCCGGCAAAAAAACAAGCCCTCATATAACTATATGAACCGACAAATAAAAAAAGTTGTGGCTCTGGAAAGGCAGGGAACGCAAAACGAAAACGCGAAATCAAAAAAAGCCTCCGGGGTAGGAAGGGTTAACAGCTGAGGGTTCGTTACAATTGTAATGATTCTAGACTGTGCGCAACATTCTGGACCCCCAGACTGATACATTGTAACAAACCATCAGGACAGGAAAGAGATGCTGATGTGTTGGCCTCACAGAGGGCTCTCTAGACTGTATTCCGTTCACTGACAGCAAGCGGGGAGAAGTTACATCACAAAGTGGATGTTATGTGCTATGCCTAAAGGAGTGTGTGTGGTCCTATGAGCTCACATTCTAACCTCCCGCTTGCTCACACACAATGGATCACTCCCATCATCTCCAGGCCATTGATTCTGATCTCCGCATACGTACGTGTTTCAGGCCCAACGAAGGGGAGGGACGTGGACCCCCGAACGGTGTACCTCGTCCTGCCCAAGCTGCTGTTCTTCCTGCCGGAGAGATACAAGGAGAGGCTGAGGTTCGGGGTGCCACACATTGCTGAGGTAGGGGAGCGTCACGCCACCACGCTCTTAAAGGTACACACTGCCTTTTTTTTTTCTTATTTTCCCCATTCTGGCTAAAAAAAATAGAGAAATTGGCCTTTTCACATGTGCTGACATCTAGTGGTCAAAACAACGTACTGCAGAAGCATCACCATTTACAGTCTACAAAGAGCAGGTTAGGGTAGGGGTTACCTTTTCGGAGGACTGGTGATGTCACTTGGGAGGCGGGGTTATATAGTGGAGGACTGGTGATGCATGGAGGACCGGGAATGTCATTCATTTGGGGAGTGGGGGTTCTCTGGAGGACTGGAGATATCAATGTATGGGGAACTAGTAATGTCCTAGTAAAGCAACCGATGTCTAAAGTGAACAAACCCTTCTGTTCCTGTCAGGGCCGGTGCAAGGATTTTTGCCGCCCTAGGCAAAAGAAAAGTTTGCCGCCCCTCCCCCCCCCCCCATGTGACATCACAATGCCCCACCCATATGATCTGCCATATTAAAGGGGGTTCTGCAGTTTATTTAAACTGATCGGCAGGGGTCCGACACCCGGTACCCCCACCAATCAGCTGTTTGAAAAGGCAGCGGCGCTGGCAGTAGCGCCTCAGCCTTCTCGCAGTGACGTCTTGACTAGTATCATTGGCCTGGGTGGAGCTAAGCTTCATTCAAGTGAACAGAGCTTAACCCCGCCAAGGCCAGTGATGCTACTCGTGACGTCACTGTGCCTGCGGTAAACAGCGAGAAGGCCGAGGCGCTACTGCCAGCACCGCTGCCTTCTCAAACAGCTGATCGGCGGGGGTCCCGGGTGTCGGACCCCTGCCGATGAGATGCTGATGATCTATCCAGAGGATAAATCATTAGTTTAAATAAACTGCAGAACCCCTTTAACTAATGCCAGTTCTCTCCTTGTCATTCTTCCTTGCTTCCCCTCCCCCCCCCTTGTCATTCTTCCTTGCTTCCCCTCCCCCCCCCCCCCCTTGTCATTCTTCCCTCCCCCCCCTTGTCATTCTCCACATCCCCTCCCACCCTTGTCATTCTCTTTCTCTCCCCTACCTCTAGTGTAGCGCGGCCGAGCTCTTTATGGTCCGCGGGTACAGGAGCTTTTGTTTCCTGTACCCGAGGGGCTCTACGCGGCGGCCTATTCCGAGTATAGGACGCGCCGGCCCTGGTACCTGTGCGGTTCCTCATCTTGCTTTCCCTCGTTTCTTAGACTCCAGTCGCCTCCAGAGCTGCACTCAGTTTATTTTAGCTGCAGTACCTCCAGCCCAGACGATGTGCCTTCTAAAGCTTTGTCCTTTTTCCTCCAGGATAAACTGAACTCTCCAAACCCTAATGTTGAGGAGAAATCCTGCAATGGCTTCCTGAACGGCAGCGCCAAAGGAGCAGAAAAGGATGACATGGAAGAGCACTACGCCGGCTTCTCCCGCTGCAACGGCGGACATTCCTACATCGTCCAGGAGACCTCCCTGTGATGGAGTGTGCCCGACCCAAGACATCTGGGACCTCGGAGAAGCCGGCTGGTCCGTGCCTGAGGAGCCTCCAGGATGATGGGAGATCTTCCAGGAGTGTGGCGGACGTGGAGGTCGTTCCATCGTTCTTGGCCTCTGTTTTCTCCTCGTGGTTCCTTTAATGATCTTTTCATCCACAATCTTCAATCTTTTAAGACTTTCGGGCCATAATGTAACGTGTAGACATCTCGAGCTGCTCCTTCTGGTCCTGACCTTTCTTCCTGCCTTGTTACTTGCTAGTCGTCGAGATTCTCGGTGGGTAATGCCCTCAGTCCCGGGGCATTTGCGCTGCTAACTAGATCGTGGTGTCTTTTTCTAGAACTGTGGCACCTTCTTAAAGGGGACACTTCACCAGGACAGACCTCTTTAAGGGCTTCTCCACTTTGGATAACCATAGTTGGTAAAAATAATGGTTCCCTCCAAAGCCCATGTGTTGCCTCTATAATGGGGTGCAGATACTTACAGTAATGTGTGCCCTGGGATGTACCATTCCTATGTGAAATAAGGGGGATCCTGCTATCATTGTCCCGTCCTCCATGCCAAGGACTTGTGGGACACTGCGTTCTCTTCAGGTGGGTGCTGATGTCCTGGGCTGATTAAGGGATATGAGGTTGTCTTGTAGGTGCAAATTTGTATACGACACACCCTTGATTGCGTCAGCGGAGGGGGATGTCGTTACAGTTGCATCCTCTGTTTCCCTGGTGGTGTGTTCCCTTTAAAGAGCTGACGTCTGATCCCCTCGATCGATGGATTCTGTGATCTCGCTGATCGTGCTGATCAATGATTTTCGTCTTGAGCTGGACTCAGGATCTTCTAAAGTGACCTGTCTAATGTGACTATCTACTGTTATATCTCCGGCCGCCGCCATGATCGTAACAGTCCGGCCCCAGTCCAGAACCTCGGCTCTCCATGTTTTGGTCCCGGTCCTAGTATTGTACATGTGATCACTGAGGGGGAGGTTCCACCACTTACACCACCCCTTTCTTTGGCGTAAAGCTCGGGTATTGCGTTTCTTGTTATATGGTTTCTCACTATTTTCTGATCTCTGCTTGCTGTCAGGAAATGGGAGCATCCTGATGCTAAAAACCATCACAGAGCTAACGCTACAGTTGAGGGCTCGTCACCACGGATCGGTAGCATTTTGGAGCTGGGACATTGCCTCCACCGGCCACGATCCTGGTGTTTCCATTCACTGACGGCAAGCAGAGACCTCAGAAAAGTTGCGTATGTGTTACTGGAGGACTCCTTTATTGCAGGCAGAACGTGGAGCTGATCTACAACGTCTGAAAACCTACAACCACTGGCTGTCGGGCCATGCTGGAGTCTGGGCGGACGTCCTACCCCGATCTGTCAGTGTTTGTAACCTGGTCATGGCCGCTATAGCTTTATGTGCTGTATGTAGAGCCCAGCTCTGGATGTGTGTATGATTATAATATCCTGGGCCTGTCATGGAAAAGTATCGCTCCCCCTCCCGCCAGTGTCCTGCCGTAAACGTTGCGCTCGTCTTATTTATCAGCATTTCCGTATGAGTCCAGCCATGCTTTTCAGTAACCCTGTGTCTTATACTCCAGTCTCCTCCAGAGCTGCATTTACAGTTCTGTTGCGTTTCTTCATGGCTTTGCATTCTGGGAGCTGTCATTTGTCTAAATTTAAACTTCTGTGCCAAAGAGAGCGCCACATATCCAAAATGGCAACGCAGCAGATTGTGGAAAATTGCCGAGCGGCCACCTCCCCGAAAGACTTGACTGACCTAGTACACGGTGCGAGTTGTGATTGAAGCTGTAGGTGGCTGGAGTATAAGATGGGA
Organism: Bufotes viridis; assembly: GCA_033119425.1. Classification (NCBI taxonomy): domain Eukaryota; kingdom Metazoa; phylum Chordata; class Amphibia; order Anura; family Bufonidae; genus Bufotes; species Bufotes viridis. Next base: position 14,267,845 of record CM065592.1, on the reverse strand, counting down.
TTGAGTAAGTGATTCACCATCTCCACCTCCAAAATCTCGAGGTCCTTCTAAGCTATCTTTGGCCTTGAGTCTTGAAGACTGGGCTCTTTCACACGAGCGGATCCCGTGCGTGGAATCTGCTGCATGAAAGAGAGCCAAGCCCCGTTCTGGACAGCGGAGACACAGAGCTCTAATGCTCTGTGCCTCTCGGTGACCTTTTTGCAACTTTATCTTGCTGTGATTTTGTAGTAAAAAGACCACAGAGAGGCACTGAGCATTATCAATCATGTTAATGCTCCGTGTCTCTGCTGTCCGGAACGGGGCTTGGCTCTCTTTCACGCAGCGGATTGTGTGAAAGGGCCCTAATGTTGAAGGATCTCTTGACTATTGTGTTGTCTTAACCTTTTTGATTATTTTTTTTTTTTTTTCCTGTGCCAAAAGTCAGTGAGTCGGAACCCAAACCTTTGCGTCCTTGAAGTTCTTGTTCTCTGACGTTTTCAAGATTATCCATTTGCCTTATGAAGGATTTGACTCAGGATTGGGCTACAGTAGGCTGAGATAGTTAGTTGGTTGAGCGATCTATTCTTTGCTCCATCTTAGGTGGTCAAGACCTTTCCTCTTATACCCTTTTATGCCTTCAAGGTTCTCCACCACATGGTTACTAGAATCGGTTATGGTTGACGTTCAGGTCTCGACAGAGACTTTGGCTTCCTTTTTGGCTTTTGTGAAAACTCAACCGATCTTCTATGGTCAATCAGACTGTGGATGACCTGCAGGCTCTCCAGAGGGTGGACGGCTCTTGAAATTTGGTCAAGACCTGGTTTAAACAGTCCACTTCGGTCAGACGACCAGCTGCTCAAGACTGTGTCTAGCTGAATAAGAGTCCATAGCCTACCACGCTCTCGGAAGAAGTTTTAGACAACCTTCCCAAATTCTTTGTTTACCTGTAATAACCAAGAGCTCTTTGGACTCCCCAAGAACCGCATTAGACTTTGTTGTCCATCGAGATTAGGTCTCCCTAAAACAAGTTCACCCAAAAAGTTCCTCTCATGGGGGAGAAGAGTCACCAAGATAGGAGAGCTCCCTCCACTTTTTAAGGTATTTCACAGCTACCATCTCTAAGGGTTCAAGCGTTTTTTTGGAGACCTATCCTGTCCTATTTGTCAGTCACATCCAAAGCAACAGTGAACCTTCGACTAGTTGCTTCTTGGATTCAGTCAGTGGTTATCTGTCATACAGGAGTCCAATGCAAAAATAAAAACAAAAATGCCCCCATGGCCTTTATTTATTGCATTGTGCTCATTTTGAGCTAAAAATAATTTTTTTTTCAATTGGTCTTTATTAAAAATGTGGAGCCCTTTTCTCTGTACAGGGCTGAGTTTGTCAGGATCTGAACTTACACTGTTCCGTCAGCCAGCTCACCTGACGGCTCCTGATCTCTGACCTTATAAATACTCGTTAAAGCTTGAATAAGTGTTTGACCTCTTAATAATTGAGATAATTAGAAGATGACTGCACCATGTGAAGGTAAAAAGTACCAGTCGCACAGCTAGGAAAATGGTTAACCCTTTGACAGAACGGCTTTTATATATAAAGACCAGTTGAAAAAATGATTTTTAGCCCAAAATGAATAAAGTGCAATCTAGCCTTTAAACAGTTGTGTCCTAAGAGCCATACCTTGACTTTCCTCGCATTGCTCTTTCCTAACCAAAAACCCGCAGACATTTTGAGCGCTGCTCTGGATGTGACTAGTGTAGAAGACCAGATGTAACACTATCTTGCTAAAAGGTTGTCCAAGAGGAGTTTTTTTTTTTTTTTCTTGTTTTGTTGGTTTTTATTTTGGTCTTTGACGCGTCCCATGGTTCCGGAGAGTTTTGTACCATGTTGGGCATTATTTGTACAGAGCCTCGACCAATGAAAATTAATTTATTTTAATATAATTATATTGTGTTAGAGAAAAAAAATGTTTTGTATTAAGTACAAGAAAGTTCAGCTGTTGGTAGTCGTAGTCAGGTGTGTAGAGAGTCTGCTCAGTCTCCTGGTCTCTCATCCAATGGCGGATAGGGAGGGAGACATGTGACTTTCTGACACCATCAGAAATGGCGATAATTATTGTAGATTATAACGGACTTTGTCTCAGGGAGTGAAATGTTGAACTTCTAGTCCAATCGGGGCAAAATTCTGGTAATCCAGGAAAGCCGACGGACTATGAGACGTACAGATTTGGCCTCGTTTCAAGGTAAGGCCTTCCCATGATTCCAAATAATTCACGTACAGATCCCGAGTTCCATCTTGTTTTATACTCCAGTAACATTCAAAGCTGCATTAACTATCCTCTGTCGTCACGTCACAGGCGCAGCCATCGGCTACGTTAAGATGACCGGATCCACAAAACACTGAGACCGGCCCGTGTGCGTTCCGCAATTTGCGGGCCGCCACTACCGTAGAAAATGCCTATTCTTGTCCGGGACATGTTGTGTCTTTTTTTGCAGAGCCATGGAACGGCACTACGGATGTGGACAGCGCGTGGCGGTTTGAGGCCCCATTGAAGTGAATGGGTCCGCACTTGTTCCTCAAAATTGCAGAACGGGTGCGGTCGTTTGAGCCCCTAGCTGTATCCAAAGTTCTGCTGATTTTCTGGTGGCAAAAAGAAAACGGGTCCTGCACACTGCCCCCTGCTGGGTCCGTATGGTCAGTGCATGCTCTGCTCTGTTGCATCGAGGCAGATGTTGGGTAGAGTAGTATAAAGTAGTGGTAGCGAGGCCTTCTGCAGTGCACCAGGGCACGTCCACATTGCCGGTAGGTTCACGTATGCAGCTTTGGATGTGACTGGAGTATGTGAGCAGTAAAGCTAAGGGTATAGGAAGCGGCTCTACCTTGTGATATACGAGTGAGATTTGACTGGTGCTTTCCCAGACTTTTGTATTCTGTGTAAATTTTCAGTCCCTTTTACGTGAAATTCTGTATTTATAAATGAATTAAAGTTATCGAATCGTAAATATATAAATTTTTTTTTTTTTTTACACTATCTGATATTGGGAACTAAAGGTTTTTCAAAATGACGTCGGGTAAATGTTTTCTTCTCGGTGTCAGGCCGGCACCATGCACATCCATAACTTCCTTCTTAAATCTTAAAATGCGTCAACTGGGCCACGCCCTTTCTGATAACACTTTGGCACAATGTGCATTTCAAGTTTTCCGCCATTATGGGGTGTGGTAGGTACTTGCGTTTCACCACCGGGGTGCGCCGTACACGGGACCGCCCCTCCATCCGACACAGACTTGTTTTAAAGGGGTTCTGCAGTAATTTTAAACTGATCTATCCTCTGGATAGATCATCATCTGAACGGTGGGGGGTCTGACCCCCGGGACTCCCGCCGATCAGCTGTTTGAGAAGGCAGCAGCACTGACAGTAGCGGCGCGGCCTTCTCGCTGTTTACCGCAGGCCCGGTGACGTCACGACTAGGATCACTGACCTGGGCGGGGCTAAGATTCATTCGAGTGAACGGAGCTTAGCCCCGCCCAGGCCAGTGGTACTAAATGGCGAGAAGGCCGCGGCGCTCCTGCAGCACTGCTGCCTTCTCAAACAGCTGATCGGCGGGGGTCCCGGGTGTCGGACCCCCGCCGATCAGATGCTGATGATCTATCCAGAGGATAGATCAGTTTAAAATTACTGCAGAACCCCTTAAGTTTCTCCCACTGGAAGAAGACGATCATATAAGAAAAAAGAGGTTAAAGGGGCGGCCATTGCGCTCTCCTTGCTGTCTGCAGTGAGTGGGGGGCGACTTACCTCTGGCCTCCATCACTAATTGGTCGATAATTGATATATTTAAATATATTTATTTTTTATTTATTTTGCTACATTTTACATTTCTGGTTGCCATTCGTTAGGAAGGGGGCGTCCATATAACAGTTCTGTTCAGGTTACAGCCGGAGCTTCTGTGCCCGACGCACCTTAAGGTCCCATGACCAACACTTGCGCACAGACTGTGTCGGGGACGGGAGCTCCAGCATCATGCTGGAGGGGGACACTTACTACAGGAAGGTCCCCGCTCTTCATACTCCGTCTCCTGTGTATACATTTTATATACTCTTATACTCACGCGTTTCATGATCTTGTATGATAAGGAATCTGCTGCTTCTACGTGAATCTATGGTTATTGTGTGACTGGAAACCCACTAAGCAGCGGGCGCCTCCTCCTGACTGTGCCAAAGCCACAACTGACGTGTCTCCCGGATTATTTCATGCACTGAATTTTTATCTTTTTTGAGTTTTACTTTTTATTTTTTTGCATAAATTTTGTTCATTTCTCAGCGTATGATGTCATTCCAGGATCTGATGTAATAATAAAAGTCTTTGCAGTCAGCGGTGTGTGGCGCCCCCTGTCTGATATATGTTGTATCTGCTGAGTAGACCTGTAAGATCCGTTGTGCAGAGTGACAACCACCACCGGACGCATTACCCTGCCCCAAGGGTTGTCGCCCAGCTTTCTACAGATCTGTGTTCACTACCTCCTGTGCCCAGGAGCTTCCAATCGAATCTCCCTATATGGTATGTAATCTATCACTCCCATCATCCTATAAAATTTGGGTTCTCCGGAAGTTGAATGTCGGCCAATCGGCTGTTTGAAGAGGTCAGTGATGTTACGTTTATCGGACAGAGAGCCTAGACGCGGCTCAGTCTCATACAAGTGAGTGGGCCCGGCCTGCAATACCATTCACTACCACTATAGGGTGTATGGCGCTATGATGGGCAAGCATATTTTAATCGTTAGTTGGATCCTCTGACGAGTCGGGTGGAGCAGACCGCCGGTAGTCAGTGCCAGGTCTACCTACCCGCCGCACGAGGCAGAAGTTCCGTAAAAATGTAAAGGAGGCAGAGAGTAAAAAATGGGGGGATGTGGATAGGATTGTCCAGGTCCCTCTAGAGCAGGGATCAGCAGCCTCCGGCACTCCAGCTGCTGTGAAACTACAACTCCCAGCATGCACTTTTACTCGTCTTTCTTGTATCTACCATAGAATTAAAAGGAGGATTCTGGGAGTTGTAGTTTCAGAACAGCTGGTGTCCTGGAAGTGGCTGATCCTTGCTCCAGACCAGGCATGCCCAACCTGTGGCCCTCCAGATGTTGCAAAACTACAACTCCCAGCATGCCCAGACAGCCTACAGCAGGGCATGGTGGGAGTTGTAGTTTTAAAACAGCTGGAGCATCCCTGCTCTAGACAGAAGCAATAGATCGAGTGCAAAAAGGATTATTCTCAAAGAACCACCCAACAGCATTAGGGTGACCTAGACAGGATGGAATAAGCAGTCACCACTAGAGGGAGCTCTGTGGAACCGATGTATAAATCTATATGCAGTGAGCGCCCCCTAGTGGGGGGGCAGAATTATATAATTTTTTTTAGAAGAAAATATCTAAAGCCAATAATCTTGTGAACTTGATGTATTTACAAGGATAGTGATAGGATACAGCTGTATAGACTGCAGGGATATGTGGAGCGGGGTTAATAAAACAGGACGCAGAGCAAGAATCAGACTGTGGCCTGTTTTCATGCTGGTGTTAATGGTTCTGGCAGGGGACTGTGTACATACATTACTTATCCTGTACGGATCCGGAGTTACATCCTGTATTATACTCCAGAGCTGCACTCACTATTCTGCTGGTGCAGTCACTGTGTACATACATTACTTATCCTGTACTGATCCTGAGTTACATCCTGTATTATACTCCAGAGCTGCACTCACTATTCTGCTGGTGCAGTCACTGTGTACATACATTACTTATCCTGTATGGATCCGGAGTTACATCCTGTATTATACTCCAGAGCTGCACTCACTATTCTGCTGGTGGAGTCACTGTGTACATACATTACTTATCCTGTACTGATCCTGAGTTACATCCTGTATTATACTCCAGAGCTGCACTCACTATTCTGCTGGTGCAGTCACTGTGTACATACATTACTTATCCTGTACTGATCCTGAGTTACATCCTGTATTATACTCCAGAGCTGCACTCACTATTCTGCTGGTGCAGTCACTGTGTACATACATTACTTATCCTGTACGGATCCGGAGTTACATCCTGTATTATACTCCAGAGCTGCACTCACTATTCTGCTGGTGGAGTCACTGTGTACATACATTACTTATCCTGTACTGATCCTGAGTTACATCCTGTATTATACTCCAGAGCTGCACTCACTATTCTGCTGGTGCAGTCACTGTGTACATACATTACTTATCCTGTACTGATCCTGAGTTACATCCTGTATTATACTCCAGAGCTGCACTCACTATTCTGCTGGTGCAGTCACTGTGTACATACATTACTTATCCTGTACTGGATCCGAGTTACATCCTGTATTATACTCCAGAGCTGCACTCACTATTCTGCTGGTGGGAGTCACTGTGTACATACATTACTTATCCTGTACGATGAGTACACTGTACCATAGTTACATCCTGTATTATACTCCAGAGCTGCACTCACTATTCTGCTGGTGCAGTCACTGTGTACATACATTACTTATCCTGTACTGATCCTGAGTTACATCCTGTATTATACTCCAGAGCTGCACTCACTATTCTGCTGGTGCAGTCACTGTGTACATACATTACTTATCCTGTACTGATCCTGAGTTACATCCTGTATTATACTCCAGAGCTGCACTCACTATTCTGCTGGTGCAGTCACTGTGTACATACATTACTTATCCTGTACTGATCCTGGAGTTACATCCTGTATTATACTCCAGAGCTGCACTCACTATTCTGCTGGTGCAGTCACTGTGTACATACATTACTTATCCTGTACTGATCCTGAGTTACATCCTGTATTATACTCCAGAGCTGCACTTACTATTCTGCTGGTGGAGTCACTGTGTACATACATTACTTATCCTGTACTGATCCTGAGTTACATCCTGTATGATACTCCAGAGCTGCACTCACTATTCTGCTGGTGCAGTCACTGTGTACATACATTACTTATCCTGTACTGATCCTGAGTTACATCATGTATTATACTCCAGAGCTGCACTCACTATTCTGCTGGTGGAGTCGCTGTGTACATACATTACTTATCCTGTACTGATCCTGAGTTATATCCTGTATTATACTCCAGAGCTGCACTCACTATTCTGCTGGTGCGTTCACTGTGTACATACATTACTTATCCTGGGTTACACCCTGTATAATACTCCAGAGCTGCACTCACTATTCTGCTGGTACAGTCACTGTGTACATACATTACTTATCCTGTACTGATCCTGGGTTACACCCTGTATTATACTCCAGAGCTGGACTCGCCAGCAGAATAGTGAGTGCAGCTGTAGAGCATAATACAGGGTGTAACTGAGGATCAGTACCGGATAAGTAATGTATGTACACAGTGACTCCACCAACAGAATAGTGAGTGCAGCTCTGGAGTATAATGCAGGATGTAACTGAGGATCAGTACTGGATAAGTAATGTATGTACACAGTGACTGCACCAGCAGAATAGTGAGTGCAGCTCTGGAGTATAATACAGGATGTAACTCAGGATCAGTACAGGATAAGTAATGTATGTACACAGTGACTGCACCAGCAGAATAGTGAGTGCAGCTCTGGAGTATAATACAGGATGTAACTCAGGATAAGTAATGTAATGTATGTACACAGTGACTCCAGCAGCAGAATAGTGAGTGCAGCTCTGGAGTATATAATAGGATGTAACTTAACAACATTCCCAATGCAAATATAGTGCTGATAGGTGGACAGACCCTGAGAATGTTCTATATTATACATTATACCGAGGGTGGTTAGGATTTAATTCCACATATTCTTGGGACTGTTTCCTCTTTGTTGTCTGAGATCCTTTTCTCTTCAGTCCTTGCTGCTTGCGGATCTGCTGGACACCTCACATTCCAGGGCTTCAGCGTACAGCCGGGCCCTCATCGGCCACTTCTAGAGGACAGAGGATAATGACAGTGATGATAGAATCACAGGGATTGTGTCATTCCTGTCTCATTCATTAGGTCAGTCTGCAGAGGAGAAATATTCTGCACATTCTGCTTTTACATGTTACTTTATACATTTTTATTTTCAAAATGTACACCTGACGCTGAGGACCTCGCCCCATAGTGGTAATGAGAAGGTCCTGAGGACCTCGCCCCATAGTGGTAATGAGAAGGTTCTAAGGACCTCGCCCCATAATGGTAATGAGAAGGTTCTGAGGACCTCTCCCCAAAATGGTAATAAGAAGATTCTATGGACCTCATCCCATAATGGTAATGAGAAGGTTCCGAGGACCTTGCCCCAAAATGGTAATGAGAAGGTTCCGAGGACCTTGCCCCAAAATGGTAATGAGAAGGTTCCGAGAACCTCGCCCAAAAATGGTAATGAGAAGGTTCTACGGAACAACCCATAATGGTAATGAGAAGGTTCCGTGGACCTCACTTCATAATGGTAATAAGAAGGTTCTAAGGACCTCGCCCCATAGTGGTAATGAGAAGGTTCTGAGGACCAGGCCCCATAATGGTAATGAGAAGGTTCTGAGGACCAGGCCCCATAATGGTAATGAGGAGGTTCTGAGGACCTCTCTCCATAAAGGTAATGAGAAGGTTCTGAGGACCTCTCTCCATAAAGGTAATGAGAAGGTTCTGAGGAACTTGCCCCATAATGGTAATGAGAAGGTTCTGAGGAACTTGCCCCATAATGGTAATGAGAAGGTTCTGAGGACCTCACCTCATAATGATAATAAGAAGGTTCTAAGGACCTTGCCCCATAATGGTAATGGGAAGATACTGAGGACCTCACCCCATAATGGTAATTAGAAGATTCTGCGGACCCCAAGCTCTACTAATGATGAGATGACTGATCACCTTGTCCTGTAATAATGAGATTACTTTGCTGCCCCGCCCTTTAATGGCAATGAGATGACTCTGATGACACACATATAACCATGAGTTGACTGATAAATCCTCCTTCTAACGATGATGAGATGACTCTAAAATTGAAATTACTCTGTTAACTGTGTCCCAGTCTACACAGCACAACTGACAAGTAAGCAGTAGGGAGAAGGCAGTGCCGTCGTATTGTTTGTGCTCTAGTGGTAAGCTTTTAAACTGCAATATGTCATGATTTTTTTTTACAGGGGGCGTGCCTGCTATGCTGCCAGCCTATACCATTCGGGTCTGTGAATCCTGTTGCTGTCTCTCCACATCAGCCACATTATTCATTAACCTCTTCATGTGAATGATGCATTTACTAAAAAATATGACTACTACTCTCATCATGATATAGGACCCTGTATGTGCCAGGCCTCTGTGGTGCTGCACTGAGGAGGCCCCACACTTCCCCGATTCCTCTTACCTTCATAGGGTGCAGATACCCCGGGCCTCTGCCGATCTGGGGGCTGGTTGGGGGATGTCTCTCTTGATCCAGGGTTTGGGTCAGGTGCGCTATGTAACTGGTGGCCAGGACGAGGACATCCAGTTTAGATAATTTGGTGTCACGAGGCACAGAGGGCAGCGCAGCCTGCAGTGACAGGAAGGCTTGTCTGAGGGTCCGGACGCGGTTCCTCTCCCGGGCGTTGTTCTCTGGGGATTGTTTTCCTTTAAGAGGTTTGGTGGTTTTGGCAGCTTGTGGAACCTGCAAAATATAGAATCCTCAAAACGAGCTCCGTGTCCCCTCACCAGTGGGGGATGGACAGGGTCTGGGGGCCACAACATGGAGCTCTTAGTAATTTAACCCCTTTATAGTTCTCTTTAGGGAAAGAGAGTATTTAGTATCCACATTGTAATAACCCAATGTCCTGCCACAAGCGGACCTCCAAATAGACTGCCCACAGGCTGTCCTTATCTTCTGTACCACCCGGCACAGATCAGTGTGGATGTCACTGTTATGGGGGCACTGTGGAGGTCACTGTTATGGGGGCACTGTGGAGGTCACTGTTATGGGGGCACTGTGGAGGACACTGTTATGGGGGCACTGTGGATGTCACTGTTATGGGGGCACTGTGGATGTCACTGTTATGGGGGCGCTGTGGATGTCACTGTTATGGGGGGCGCTGTGGATGTCACTGTTATGGGGGCGCTGTGGATGTCACTGTTATGGGCGCACTGTGGATGTCACTGTTATGGAGGCACTGTGGATGTCACTGTTATGGGGGCACTGTGGATGTCACTGTTATGGGGGCACTGTGGATGTCACTGTTATGGGGCACTGTGGATGTTACTGTTATGGGGGATCTGTGGATGTCACTGTTATGGAGGCACTGTGGATGTCACTGTTATGGGGGCACTGTGGATGTCACTGTTATGGGGGCACTGTGGATGTCACTGTTATGGGGGCACTGTGGATGTCACTGTTATGGGGGCACTGTGGATGTCACTGTTATGGGGGCACTGTGGATGTCACTGTTATGGGGGCACTGTGGATGTCACTGTTATGGGAGCATTGTGGATGTCACTGTTATGGGGACACTGTGGATGTCTCTGTTATGGGGGCACTGTGGATGTCACTGTTATGGGGGCACTGTGGATGTCACTGTTATGGGGGCACTGTGGATGTCACTGTTATGGGGGCACTGTGGATGTCACTGTTATGGGGGCACTGTGGATGTCACTGTTATGGAGGCACTGTGGATGTCACTGTTATGGGGGCACTGTGGATGTCACTGTTATGGGCGCACTGTGGATGTCACTGTTATGGGGGCACTGTGGATGTCACTGTTATGGAGGCCCTGTGGATGTCACTGTTATGGAGGCACTGTGGAGGTCACTGTTATGGGGGCACTGTGGGGGCATAATTGTTTCTTATAGGTGGGATTTTCGCTGTATGTTGGGGGCACGGTTATTGTGTGTCATGTGTGGAGTCTCTATAGTCAGGTCTTTGGGATTCTGGGGGGTGTCCTCTACTCAGCACACGCCCATCAGTCATTCAATGGTCTCAGGGGGGCATTTACATTTTCACCCCCACATGACTTCTCTTTCCCATTGTCTCCAAGGATCAGAATCTTCTCGGTGTGACCGGTGTAGGGGGCAGATACTTTCTGACCTCACTATATATGTGACATGTACTGTGATAGTTCTGGGGAGAGACTCAGATAACCGATGTGCCAAACTGCAAACTCAACTCTGCTATATCTGCAAACAGAATCTACTACTCACAGCCTGGTTGACTCTCCTCTTCCATGTGGTGGGCTGCTGTCTGCCTCTCTGCAGCACCTCTCCGCCTTCCATCGGGGTGACGGGTCCTGGCACCGGTATATGCCACCCGCTTAGCGCTGTGTCTCCTGGTTCCGTCCTCTCCATGTCCCCTCTCCGCTATAAGTGGAGCTTCGTTGTCCTCCATTCACTCTAAAGACGTCAGATTACAGGAGAGGAATCTGAGGGGGTGATTTATGTGGGTGCGTCCCCCCGAGCGGAGCAGATAATGAGGGGGGCACGGTATAATACCGCCTCATTATCCGCAGCAGTCGTGTAATGAGGGAGGGGGGGGGGCGCCATATGTTTGGCTTTTGGTCTTATCTAAGCGCCCACCTCATGTTCTCCTCCAGCCCGCACAGGAACTCTACACTTCTCGTAACGTGGTGTCCACTTGGCGCGGGGTCACTAGTGGGTGAGTGGATGCGGGTGGTCATTTAACACTCCGTCTGCTGGTCTGAATATGATCGCATATGCTGATATTAATTAGATATAAGAGGAAACTATAGGCTATGTGCATCACATACTGTGGTGGACACTACTGTTTATAGTGCTGAGCAGCTCAATGTGGGCGGGGCTACAGTTAAAGGGGTATTACGGAATTTATATATAAAATTATCTATTCTCAGGATATCAGATCGGCAGGGGTCCGACTGCTTGCACCCCTGCTGATCAGATGTTGGAAGGGGTCATGGTGCTCGGGGCTCCCTCCTAGGGCTGTGACGTCCATTGGTCATGTGACTTTTCTGCAGCTCAGTCCTATTCATGTGAAAGGGACCGAGCAGCAATACCACTCACGACCACTATGCAATGTACGGCGCTGTGCTTGATAAGCTGTGAGGAGGCCGCAGTGATTTCAAATCTAGAGAATAGCTCGTTATTAGTTAAGTTCCGTACTACCCCTTTAAATGTAGCCCCGCCCACAGTGAGCTGCTCAGCATTGTAAACAGTAGTGTCCACATCAGATAAAGATGACCTGTCCATGGGATATGCCATGAAAATCTGATAGATTTAAGTCTCACCTCTGGGACCTGCATCGCTCTTGAGAACAGGGCCCTATTTGCTTGCGGCGGTTGCGCTTGCGCAGCGCTCTCTAGTCACTTCTATGGGACTTCTGAGAACAGCTCGGTCCTGAACGTACATGTCTGACAGGACACAAGGTGCAGAAACCTCAGCTGTAAACGGTCTAATCCCCGGCCAACTCATATCAGTGTAGACGGAATATTCCAAGAATCCCAAACAAGATGCTTCATGTGGCCAAAGAACGAGAGATCTAAGGAGGTCCAAGAACAGAACAACAAAACAGACGTCCTCGCCCTCCACAGAGAAGTATGTGCAGAGCATCAGAGCCGCCCTAGCTTTATCTGTTTCTGGAAAAGCTGGGTGAAACCAGTCCGGCTGCTGGTTAGAGCCTGGCACTTCTGCCCATAACTAACAATCAGTACCTTCCCACTTACCCTGTATTGTAGGATGATGGAAGGATGGATATGTAACACCCCAGAGTGGTGTTCTGTCTGTGTCTGCTAACATTAATGTCCTCTATGCCTTCTGTTCCAGGTCCTCCACACTGTGCACTTCTAAGGTTTACAACTGTTTATACGTAATGTGCCTGGTTCACCAGGTGGCAGCAAATATGGCAGAGCTACAGTTAGATAGAAGGGAACCTTCCATTCTAACCCCCCCTCTGGAGGGGACTGGGCGAGTCTGCTAGGGGACAGGTGTGCAGGGGCCACGTCTCTGCTGGACGTGCCCAAGCCAGCCAGAGCACCCTCAGCTCTGCTGGCCAAGTAGGCCAAAGCTTAGAGCCTCAGGAGCCAGGAGGAAAGTTCCTTGGCCTAAGCTAGAGCTAGACCATAAAAAGAGAAGTGCAGCATACAGAAGAAGCAGAGTATTAGGCAAGCCTGTCAGAACCGCAGAGCCAGAGAGAAACGGATGTTGCAGAGTCGAGTTTGCCTGACAGTTTTAATGCTTCAGCCTGCTGGGACCGAGACAAAGCTTGAAGACTGTTTCTGATGAACGTTCATTCAAGTAAAGCTGCTGTTCAACTATGTACAAGGTCTGGACTCAGTCTTTCTTTCAAATTCCTCAATTATTCCCCCAATTTATTGCTTCAGAGCCAAAGCCTTGGGTCCAGGTAGGAGCACCGTGACACACATAAAGGGACATTTTAGGTTAGATAGATAGATAGATAGATATGGGATAGGTAGGTAGATAGATAGATAGATAGATAGATAGATAGATAGATAGATATGGGATAGGTAGGTAGATAGATAGATAGATAGATAGATAGATAGATAGATAGATAGATAGATAGATATTAGATAGATATGAGATAGATAGATAGATAGATAGATAGATAGATAGATAGATAGTAGATAGATATGAGATAGATATGAGATAGATAGATAGATAGATAGATATGAGATAGATAGATAGATGGATATTAGATAGATATGAGATAGATAGATAGATATGAGATAGATATGAGATAGATAGATAGATGGATAGATAGATATGAGATAGATAGATAGATAGATAGATAGATAGATAGATATAGTATAGATATGAGAGAGGTAAATATGAGATAGATAGGAGATAGATATTAGATAGACTGACTGAACACGTCCTAGTTCTGTTCTTCACAGAATTTTTGGATATTTACTCTCCTCGTTTGGCCTCTGGACCCTTTTCAGCTGCAAACCACAGACGGGAAATACTGGAAGATTCAAGGCCGGACAGATCATTATATAAAAGAGGATCTGACAACTCCATGACTTATGGGATGTACAAGAACATCCAGGTCCCGGGGACCAACCACTGACACAAGAGGCCTGTTCTACAGCCTGGTTCCAGCTTTCCTGATCTTTCTAGAAATGATAGCATTTTCTAATGAAAGTTTACAAAGGTCTTTCAAATATAACTGCAGAAAAATCAGAACCAGGAGAAGGTCAAAAAAAGTAAGACCAGAAGGACCGGGACCACCACCTGAGTGATAGACACTGAGATGGTGCAAAACCAAGCGACCAATCCACACAGAAAAATTGCCCTTCCTGCTCAAGTGAATTTTTCTCTTCAAAGGAGCAGTATTATAGTAGTTATATTCTTGTACATAGGAGCAGTATTATAGTAGTAATATTCTTGTACATAGGAGCAGTATTATAGTAGTTATATTCTTGTACATAGGAACAGTATTATAGTAGTTATATTCTTGTACATAGGAGCAGTATTATAGTAGATATAGTCTTGTACATAGGAGGGAGTATTATAGTAGATATATTCTTGTACATAGGAGCAGTATTATAGTAGTTATATTCCTGTACATAGGAGGCAGTATTATAGTAGTTATATTCTTGTACATAGGAGGCAGTATTATAGTAGTTATATTCTTGTACATAGGGGGCAGTATTATCGTAGTTATATTCTTGTACATAGGAGGCAGTATTATAGTAGTTATATTCTTGTACATAGCAGAAGTATTATAGTAGTTATATTCTTGTACATAGGAGCAGTATTATAGTAGTTATATTCCTGTACATAGGAGGCAGTATTATAGTAGTTATATTCTTGTACATAGGAGCAGTATTATAGTAGTTATATTCTTGTACATAGGAGCAGTATTATACTAGTTATATTCTTGTACATAGGAGCAGTATTATACTAGTTATATTCTTGTACATAGGAGCAGTATTATAGTAGTTATATTCTTGTACATAGGAGCAGTATTATAGTAGTTATATTCTTGTACATAGGAGCAGTATTATAGTAGTTATATTCTTGTACATAGGAGCAGTATTATAGTAGTTATATTCTTGTACATAGGGGCAGTATTATAGTAGTTATATTCTTGTGCATAGGAGCAGTATTATAGTAGTCATATTCTTGTACATAGGAGGCAGTATTATAGTAGTTATATTCTTGTACATAGGAGCAGTATTATACTAGTTATATTCTTGTACATAGGAGCAGTATTATAGTAGTTATATTCTTGTACATAGGAGCAGTATTATAGTAGTTATATTCCTGTACATAGGAGCAGTATTATAGTAGTTATATTCTTGTACATAGGAGCAGTATTATAGTAGTTATATTCTTGTACATAGGAGCAGTATTATAGTAGTTATATTCTTGTACATAGGAGCAGTATTATAGTAGTTATATTCTTGTACATAGTAGCAGTCTTTGTTGGAGAAGTTTAGTTTTTACACATTTTGAGCTCTCTAAAGCTTTTGATTATTGAATGAAAAGAAATAAAATGGTCAGTGATCAAAGAAACTGACCAATAGGACTCACAGCAAAAATAGTACAAACATAGAACATGCTAAATTGTATCTGGGAAGAGGTTAATGTTAGTGAGTAAATATGAATAGCTGATGTTTATGGAATGTCCCACGGTACAGAAGAAGAAAAAAGAACTGTATGTGTGACAGTCATTAATGATGATAGATGATATCCTGTATCTTCTGCGCTTCCTGGTTCATTACCTTCCCTCTGAGATCACTCCCTCCTACGTCCTACACATCGTCCCATACAGCTCTGACAGTCAGTTACACGTGCAGCATGTAAAATGTCGTCAGCCTTTAGGTTTAATATTCGTGTGCCTCTGGATTGACCTGTAGGTTCAGGAGCTTGCGCTTCTTCCTCTCCATTCTGGATGTGAATAGGATCTGATTTGTTTATTCATCTTTGTGGTTAGGAATGGCGGGGATCGTCCCAGGGAGCAGGGAAATGAGGCGTCCTGTGTGAGCCGGCCATACGCAGCCGGTATTTACTGAGTACACAGCGGCCGCTCTACTGTTTGTGCGCCGTGTTTATCCCCTGTCACATAAAGTCACGAAGGTCGAGTGGGATAAGAAAACTGCCGCAGGAGACGAGTAAGTGATCCACATGGTACGGCATACTGTGGAATGGACGGGAAGCCCAAATATCACCCCAGACGAAATATGTCCAGGACTGCTGTGATCAGTCCAAATATGCGCCTATTCTAGGAGCTCCCATAGATTGCATCTGTAAAAGTTTCTTGGTTCTGCAGTAAAGACTGACATGAAGAAAGAGCTATTGGGCTTCAAGAAGACCGACTTATTTTTGGGTATAATACTATTTCGCCATATGTAACAAATCACGCCGGAGACCGGTCAATGAAAAGAAAGTCTTTAGAAATATCGGCTATTATGTCTTCCAGTCTCATGCCTAGAATTAAAGGAGTTGTGTCACCTCACACATATCATTAGGATATGCCACCTAGGTCAACAAGATGCAGGTCCCACCTCCGGGAGCCACAGCTATCTCTAGAACGGGGCATCCAAAGTTAAAAAGTGCGCTCTCCATTCACTTCTATGGGAGTTACGATAATAGGCGAGCGTGCTCGGTTATTTTCGGAAAGTCCCATAGAAATAAATACAGAGCGCCCTGTGAAAGTCCGGCCATCGCTCCTTCTTGGGAATGATGGACATAGCTAGCCCAGAACATTTTCAGAACTTCCACAGAAAATAATGTATATACGGTGTGCTGCCGTTCACTTTGGCAATCCCGTCCTAGAGATCGGTAGGGGTCCCACAAGTAGACTTATATATGTACCACCAATGTCTGAGGCGAGACAACCCCTTTAAACCAATATAATAATGTGGTGCAGAAACAGGGGGTGCTGAGCTTGAAACTGCAACCAGGTCCCTATACAGTAGGGGAAGAGGGGGATATGGTAGGACTAGAACATAAAGGAGATAGAAGTAGAAGAGGAAGTTGACAGAAGACAGGACGAAGTAAGTAAAACCTAAACAAGCAGAAGAAAGAAAGGAGAAAGATAACAAGTAGAAGCAACAAAATAAGAGAAAGAAAAAGACAAAGGTGAGATGGCAGAAGAGGAAGAGCAGGAAGAAGATCAGACGAGGTTAAAAATAGAAAAAGAGAAAACACAAGTAGCATTGTGAGAAGAATGTAAGATAAGAAGAAGCCTAGAAGAAAAAGATGAAGAAGGAACACAAAAAGAAGAGGAAGTAGAAGGAAAGGAATTTGAAGATAAGGAAGAAATAAAATATGACGGTGAGGAGAAAAAGTGAGAAATAAAAAAGTATCGGGAAAGGAAGTAGAAAATTAATAAAAAGATTAAGAGGAGAGGAAGAGGTAGAAGTAAAAGAAGAGTAATCAGAAGATAAAGAACAGATAATGAGGAGAAAAAGCAAGAAGAGAAGATGTGGAAGAAGAACCAGAAGATAAAGTAGAAGATAAACGTGAAAGGGAAAACCGAGAAGATAGAGAGATAAAAAGGAAGCTGAAAGGAGAAGAAAAACAAGAAGCAGAAGAAGAAAGTAAAAAGAAGAGAGGGAGAGATGCAAGCAGAAGAAGAGTAAACTAGACGAAGATCAAGAATTATGAGAAATAAAACATACGAGGACATGAGGTAGTTAAGATGGAAGAGAAGAGGAAGGGGTAGAAGCAAGAAGAGTGAATAGAAGATAAAGGAAAGGAACAAAAAGTATATGGGGAAAGGCGCAAGAAGAAGAGAGAGAGATAAAAATAAAATGAAAGAAGAAGAAGAAAATGTGAAAGAAGGTCAAGAAGATGAAGAGGAAATAACAGAAGGAGAGAGCTACTGTAAGATGTAGAAGAAGTAGAGGAAGGAGAAGTTAACTCAACCATCTACAACTCTTAGGATACAGAGATAGAATACACTGTCATCGTGTCGGGAATAGGGTTGAGCGAACTTGTATTTTAAGTTCGGCGTCCAAAGTTCGGGTTCGCTACCACGGATCATAACGAATTTGGAATCCATAACGAGATTCTTCGATGAACCCGAACTTTGGACGCAGAACTTGAAACACAAGTTAGCTCAACACTAGTCGGGAAGCATAGCTTTAGGGTTTGGACCTTTTGGGATTTTAGGCTTTGAGGCTTCCTGATTCTTGGTGTCATCTAGAGCCACATGTTCAGGATCAAGAAGGTCATCACAACCTTAGATACATAGAGGATGAATGGAAAGTTTTTAAAACAGTAGATCAGGGATGAGCAGCCTCCTTTCACTTTGGTGGGAGTTACAAGAACAGCCAAGCAAGTATGCATGCTGGGAGTTGTAGTTTAACAGCAGCTGGAGTGCCGGAGGTTGCTTATCCTTGCAGTAGCTCATTCAGAGTAGAGATGAGCAAACTTCTTGAGATTTGCTTTGTGTCCAATTTCAGCGAATCAGTTGCAAAAAGAAGTTGCTTTTCTTGCTCTCCCCCCTCCCCAAGCTCTTGAACGCAATGACAGTAATAGTAAATGACGTCACACTGACATACATAGCTATGGGCAAACACACATTTGACAGTCTTATCATACAGTGTGTTTAACCCCTTCAGGACCCGGCCATTTTTTACCTTAAGGACCAGGCCATTTTTAGCAAATCTGACATGTGTCACTTTATGTGGTGATAACTTTAAAACGCTTTTACTTATCCAGGCCATTCTGAGATTTTTTTGTCATCACATATTGTACTTCATGACAGTGGTAAAATTGACTCAAACTATTTAATTTTTATTTATAAAAATACCAAATTTACAAAAGAATTTGAAAAATTAGCAAATTTTCAAATTTCAATTTCTCTACTTTTATAATAGATAGTAATACCTCCAAAACTAGTTATTACTTTACACTTCCCATATGTTCTACTTCATGTTAGGATCATTTTGAAAATGACATTTTATGTTTTTTAGGACGTTAGAAGGCTTAGAAGTTTAGAAGCAAATCTTAAAATTGTTAAGAAAATTTCCAAAACCCAAGGACCAGTTCAGGTCTGAAGTCACTTTGTGAGGCTTACATATTAGAAACCACCCATAAATCACCCCATTTTAGAAACTACACCCCTCAAGGTATTCAAAACTGATTTTACAAACTTTGTTGACCCTTTAGGTGCCCCATGAGAATTAAAGGAAAATGGGAATGAAATTTCAAAATGTCACTTTTTCTATTATCCTGAATCTGAAATTTACAGAAACACCCCATATGTGCTCAAAAACTGATGTATGGGCGCACAGCAGGCTTCAGAGTGGAAGGAGCGCCATATGGCTTTAGGAGAGCGGATTTAGCTGGAATGGTAATTGGGAGCTATGTCGCATATGAAGACACCCTGAGGTTGCCCTACAGTGGAAACCCCCAAAAAGTCGCCCCATTTTGGAAACTACACCCTTCAAGGAATCTTCCAAGGTGTGTAGTGAGCACTTTGACCTCAAAGGTGTTTCCTAGAATTAGGAAACACTTGGTAGTGAAATTGAAAAATTGCAATTTTTTATCACAAAAAAAAGTTGCTTTACACCCACATTTTTTACTTTCCCAAAGGGTAACCCACATTTTTTCCCCATTACCCCCAAATATGGCAACACCTCATATGTGCTCAAAAAATGGGCTCTGGAGTAAAACAGCTAAATATGGATTTTGCTGACCTGAATTGGCAGACATGGATTTTAGGTGCCATGTTGCATTAAAAAAATTACTGAGGTCCCCAGAAATTATAAAACCCCAAGAAGTGACCCAATTGTGGAAAGAGCACCCCCGTACGAACATTTTAAGTGGTGGAAAGGGTACTTTTAGCAAACAGGTGTCTCACAGAAGACAGAAATACTTGTTAAAGGATTTCGAAGCACACACTTGTAAAAAATAAAAATTACTAGCAGACCCCAATGTTTCACTTTCACAAGGGGTTAAAGGAGAAAATCCAGCCCAGGTTGTGTTCCCCATTTTCTCCCCATTCAGGAAACACCCCATATGTGCTTGTAGCCTGCTGTATGGGCGCACAGCAGGCAAACGGCAAAATATGGATTTTGCTGGCAGGTCTGAATTGGCAGACATGGATTTTAGGTGACATGTTGCATTAAAAAAATTCCTGAAGTCCCCAGAAATTAAAAACCCCAAGAAATGACCCCATTTTGGAAAGAGCACCCCCGTACGAACATTTTAAGGGGTGCAAAGGGCACTTTGACCTAACAGGTGTTTCATAGAAATGAATATGTAGTGGTTGGTCAAAAGTTGATCTGTAAGCTCTACGGACTAAATCAGAGATATAAGGTGGTAAAACTACAGGGTACATCATGGAGGAAATTACATTAATACTCCATGGACTAGTGGTGGAATTTAAAACACTCCTGCATGCACAGGCCAGGCTTTTCAGGGCAGGTTTCACAGTGGGTCCTTTCCTTCCTTGCTGTCTGGGGAACTGGACCTGGAAAATGTTGCCCTGGTACAACATAGGCACCATGACTTCCTGAAGTACTGGGACCCTCCCCGGCCTGGCTTTGAAAAATTAGGGCCTTTATAACCACCTCTTGGAACTGAAGGATAAGTTCCTGTGTGGCCTGCAAGATTGAAATAGCATGTACACATTGCACATTGCCGTCTGTACAATGTGTACAGCCAGCTTTTTGTACCACACTTTCATTTGTCGTGTGGCACTGTAGGGCTTCAGAAGTTGATCTAAAAGATCCACCCCTCCCATGTGCCTGTTGTAGTCCAGGATACAAACTAGTTTGGGGGTAGTGATTGTGGTACCTCGTACAGGAGCAGGGGAGCTGGTGTTAGTGAGAATGGTGGTTAGTACAAGGACGTCCCTCTTTTCCCTGTACTTAACCACCAGCATGTTCTCATGGAGGAGAGCCCTACTTTCACCCATTCTCAGCGGTTGCCCTACCAGGGATCTAGGGAGGCCTCTCTAATTTTTGTGCACAGTGCCGCACAGCCACAGTACCTCTGGCAGTTAGGGACAAGAATAGGGGTATGCTGGTATAATAGTTATCCACAATCTACATTAACAATACCTAAAATTGATTTCTATTTAACAGAGGTGGTAACCTTTACCCAGCAGTGGGTGCAGTAAGTCCCACACAATCTTCCCACTAACTGCTAGGATGGGGGGATTTTGGGGGTTCTATCCGGGAATCTTTCCCTTCGATAAATGCGGAACTTGTGGGTGTACCCGGAGCTGCTCTCACAGAGTTTGTATATCTTTATGCCATACTGTGCCTGTTTGCTAGGCAGGTACTGGCGGAATCTAATCCTCCCTTTGAAGAGTAATAGGGACTCATCTTCAATGACATTTTTATCTGGGTTTTATACCTCACCAAACTTGGTGTTAAAGTGGTTAATGACACGCCTAACCTTGAACAGATGGTCAAATGTTGGGTTGTTTTGGGGTGGGCACTGGGCATCGTCATACTGTAGGAATTTCCGAATTGTCTCAAATCGTTTCCGGGTCATGGTCTGACTGTAAATTGGAGTCTGGTAGAAAATGTCCGAACTCCAATATTGTCTAACATTTTTTTGTTTTTTACAATGCCCATATGCAGCACGAGTCCCCAAAAGTTCATCATCTCTGCTGCACTTACTGGGGTCCAACCTAGGGGTGTAGCGTATGCCGATGTAGGGTTCTGATCAATGAATTGTTGGGCGTATAAGTCGGTTTGGGCCACCATTACATTTACAAAATCTTGAGAGAAGAAGATTTTGAAAAAATCTAGTTCAGTGAAGCCCGCACAGTCTATCTGTATTCCGGATCTGCTCTCAAAATCCAGAATTTGGGGCTGATAATCGTCAGGGTGGGGTCCATATGGGCTCACTCTGGGGGGCTGCCTCTGCTGCTACCCTGGGGAGCCTTCTAGAGGGTCCCTCATCAGCGGATGATGATGATGGGTAGAGGAAAGTGGCATCCTCTTCTCCCTCACTTGCAGACTCTGTATCGGAGGCAAGAATGGCGTACACCTCTTCTGCTGAGTATACTCGTTGGGACGGACGGGCCATTTTAATTTTATTGGGGTGTGACGTGTGAAATGTGTAAACTTTTATTTAGTGTGAGGAGTGTGTATGTTGTGTTTTCACACGTGAAGGGGCTTGTAATAAATTTGAAATATAGAGAAAAGGAGTAGAAAAAAAAAGTTGAAAAAAAATTTGCAGGATAATCGCATGCACAAAGATGTTGCGTGCGTGCGAAAATCTACACTAACATTACCTATATATATATACAGTCCTGATCAAAAGTTTAGGACCACTTGAAAAATGGCAAAAAATATTTTACATTGTTGGATCTTAACAAGGTTCCAAGTAGAGCTTCAACGTGCAACAAGAAGAGATGAGAGTGAGACAAAACATTTTTTGAGCATTTAATTAATTGAAAATAACGATTAAACTGAAACAGGCTGCTTTTCAGCTGTTGCAAATTTTAGGACCACATGCCTTTAAAAGGCCAAATCTGTGCAGAGATGTGGATTCATTGTCATCTTCTGTCAGGTAGTCACACGTTGTGATGGCAAAGGCAAAAAAACTCTCCCTTTTTGAACGTGGTCGGGTTGTAGAACTGCATAAGCAGGGTCTCTCACAGCGCGCCATCGCTGCTGAGGTGGGACGCAGTAAGACAGTCATTTGGAATTTCTTAAATGATCCTGAGGGTTATGGAACAAAAAAGTCAAGTGGAAGACCCAAATAAATGTCACCAGCACTGAGCCGGAGGATCCAATTGGCTGTCCGTCAAGACACTGGACGATCCTCAACCCAAATTAAGGCCCTTACTGGTGCTGACTGTAGCCCTATAACCATCAGACGGCACCTGAGACTGAAGGGCCTCAAAAACAAAAAACCTCTTCAAAGACCTCGTCTCCTTGAACGCCACAGAACTGCTCGTTTGGACTTTTCAAGAGAGCACCAAACATGGGACATTCAAAGGTAGAAGAAAGTTTTATTCTCTGATGAGAAAAATTTAACCTTTATGGTCCTGATGGTTTCCAACGTTACTGGCATGACAAGCAGTTTCCACCTGAGATGTTTTCTACGCGCCACAGTGGAGGGGGCTCCATAATGGTCTGGGGTGCTTTTTCCTTCAGTGGAACAATGGAGCTTCAGGAAGTGCAGGGGCGTCAAGCGGCCGCTGGCTATGTCCAGATGTTGCAGAGAGCATTCCTCATGACTGAGGGCCCTCGTCTGTGTGGTAACGACTGGGTTTTTCAACAGGACAACGCTACAGTACATAATGCCCGCAGGACAAGGGACTTCTTCCAGGAGAATAACATCACTCTTTTGGCCCATCGTGCGTGTTCCCCTGATCTAAATCCAGTTGAGAACCTTTGGGGATGGATGGCAAGGGAAGTTTACAAAAATGGACAACAGTTCCAGACAGTAGATGGCCATCTTCACCACTTGGAGAAATGTTCCCACTCACCTCATGGAAACGCTTGCATCAAGCATGCTGAAACAAATTTTTTAAGTGATCAACAATGACGGTGGAGCTACTCAGCACTGAGTTCATGTTTGGAAGTTTGATTTTTGTTTTGGTTGGTTTAGGGATTTTTTGGAGGTGTGGTCCTAAACTTTTGAACAGCTGTAAAACAGCCTGTTTCAGTTTATTCATTGTTTTCATTAAATTGAATGCTTTTTACATTTTTCAAGTGGTCTTAAACTTTTGATCAGGACTGTATATAGATATAACTAACTACATAAAAAAATGATCAGAAACATGGATGTTTGCAAAAATCTACACTAACACTACCTAAAATTGATTTCTATTTAACACTAAATGTATTTTTACACCAAAAAAAAAAGAAAACTGAGCACAAAAGCGGACCTTGTGCCCTACATATACAGCGCTGGTCCTTAAGTCACGTCCAGCTGCACTGTACATGTACGGCGCGGGTCCTTAAGGGGTTAAAAACACACTGCGCTGTGATGTGTTATGCTTTTTCATATTGCAAAGCTTCCAAAAATTATACCTAATAAGGGCCAGATCGTGTCATGGGATAAAATAAAATAATAGAAAAACAGCACCTTGTTGGGACCAAGCATCCAAAAATGATACCTTAACCGTGCAGATCCCTGCCCAAATATACACACAAGTGGTAATTGTCAGAAGTAATAGTGGCTTGTTCTGAGCAAGCCTGTTAAAAGTCTCCCCTTTAATTGGGAGCAGCAGCAGTGCAGTGTGAATGTGTAAAGCAGGCATCCTCAAACTGCGGCCCTCCAGCTGTTTCAAAACTACAACTCCCAGCATGCCCGAACAGCCTACAGGTATCAGCCTACAGCAAGGCATTGTGGGAGTTGTAGTTTTACAACAGCTGGAGGGCCGCAGTTTGAGGATGCCTGGTGTAAAGGGTAGGGTAATAAGAGGCACGTGGTGGCAATAGTAGTGGCAGCAGAAGCAGCACAGTATGGAACATAGAAGACAGTAGATTTGTGTAATAGTAAATGTGTGTAGTAGTAGTAGTAGTAGTATAGTAGTAGTAGTGGTGACTGTATAGCTCTAAGGGTAGTAGCAGTAGAGGATTATCACCAGGAAATAGCAGCTAAGGGAGGAGGTGGCGGCAGCAGCCATACAGTATGGAACATAATGGTAATGAGGCAGCCAGACAGTGGTAGTGCCATGATGGTGGCAGCAGCAGCCATACGGTATTGAAGCTCAAGGCAGACAGATAGGGGCATGATGGCGGTGGTGTACTGGCAGACCACTCTGTCACAGCACCTTCTGCAAACCATGGTGCTTTTTCAAAAAGTGTTTCACAACTAGTTTAATCCCGTGCGCCATGCAGGAGGCATGTGTTATTTCCTCCGACTGCAGCATGTGTCTGCCACTACAACGTTTCTGCCACCATGTTTCTGCTGTTGTCCCTGACCATTTTGCTCAGTTAAAGTTGATGTGGAGACAGTCAGCGGAATGTTTGCTGATTGATGTATTTTAGCAAGTGATCGGCTGTGTGGCTACTGTTGTCCAGGCTGATCATGGTATAATATGGCATGGAAGCGCTTGACTTTCCACATATGATAGGAGGGAGGGGGAGTGGATGAACCAGACTGACACAAACGTGAAGATGTCAAAAGGACCTGGCCTTGTTGCAGTGCTGTTTCTTTGCTGCTACTCAAAACAAGGCTGGGATGGCTTTTTGTGAGAAATAATGGTGGCTAAGTATCTTCCACGGAGGCTGAGAACATACCATCAGCTCCCTAAAGGTAGCAGACTCTACTAAATGGTACGGCAGCGACTGCACCACCAGCAACCTGCCCAGGAGGGAATTAAGCTTACTCAACAGCGGATTGCTGGGCGTGTAGAGTTGTTTCCTGGCCACACATTCTGTTATTAATGACTGATGAAACAGAGAGGGATGAGGCTGAGCAGGAGCGGAAGGGAAGGGATTGATGACCATGACAAAGACACATGGATGCAGTCAGGCTGCCACAAAGTAGAGCTGGAGAAGGAGGAAACTAGCTGGTGCCCACCTCTGTTTTCACACAGTAATTGGTGTGATGCGGCTTCATATGCTGCAATAGATTTGTGGTGCTTATGTTAGTTTTTGCCTGGCTCATTTCAATTGCTCATGGCTCATTTCAATTCTGCAAATATTGCACTTGACAACGTCTACACGTCAGTGTAGAGAAAAACTGCCAGATGGAAGACGCAGATGGCAGAGCTAGTGACAGTCAAGCTTGGCTTAGCTCTGGTGCATTTTGAGCCTGTGCCCACAGTATCAGGAGCATTACTAGTTCCTAAAGCAGATACTTCTGCCACCACTCTCTTCCTCAAAAGTCACCTCCTACTTAACCTCCCCAATCCTGTTTCCAGGTCTTGTCCAACACAGAATCATATAGTCCTCACCCTCCGCCACCTTTATCAGACTGCGATATGTCATTGTGGGCTCCTTGGCCCCCTCCTGATTCCTGACTTCGCATTTGCCCCAACTGCCACAGTTGCAACCACAGCCCAGCACCAAGTGTTACTACTACATCTACCACCAGCACAGCTATTCATGGGTTGCAACTGAAAGGCTTCTCTGGGACTGCAAGGAGGAGGAGCATGAGGAATGCTGTGACCCCTGGCTCAGATTGAGAGGTAACCACATCATCCTGCTGTGACTAAGAGGAGTGAGCCATCCAATCCACAATCTCATGCTCTTTCTCCTCAATAATTATGTTGTGCCTTTCAAAAGCCAGGGATAACTGTGATCTACCAGTACTACAAACTGGATGGCTGCTGCTGCTACTACCCATACTCTGAATCTGGGAGAATAAAGCATCGGTCTTTTGTTTTGCTCTCTTCTGTTTTTCAAAAATTTTATTATTAAGAATATAAATGAAAAGTCATGGGTTTTGTACACACAGATTGTTCAGTGGTACTAGCAAAATTTAAATGGTGTTTTCTGTAATTTAATGACAGAGGTGCAATTAAATGTCCCGAATCCCTCCCCTTCCACAAACACACTGCACACTGGTATTGACAAGTTACAATCGTAATAATGCAATTTTTGCTGTGAAATGTGTTTTAGGCTACTTTCACACCAGCGACAGGATGGATCCAACAGGCTGCTCACCCAATGGAACAGACTTTCTGATCCGAACTGCCGCTAGTGAACGTGTGCCCATGGACTACCCCTCCCGCACACAGCAAGGGCCTGCCGGAATAAATGTCAGACATGTCGTAGTTTTATTCCGGCAGCCTCTCTCAGTGTGCTGCCATGCCTCTGCCGGAACTCCGCCCCCCCCCCCCATTATAGTCAATGGGGTCAGAACGGAAGTACGGGGGCACACATTCACTAGCGGCAGGACGGATCTGACAGGCTGTTCCGTCCGGTGAGTGGGCTAGTGAGTGGACTAGTCCCTCTTCCTGCAGGAAGGGTGGGGATTAGTGAAAGTTAGTCTAGCTTACCCCCTTCTTGGGAAAGGTGTGCAGGGCACGGACATGCCCACCCCAGCCAGAGCACCTTAAGCTCTGCTAGCCATGGAGGCCAAAGCTTGGAGCCTCAGGAGCCAGGAGGAAAGCTCCCTGGCCTAACCTAGAGTCAGACCACAAAGTGTAGTGCAGCATACAGAAGAAGCAGAGTATTAAGCAAGCCTGTCAGTACAGCAAAAAGAGAGAAAGCAAGCAGAGTTATTAAGCAAGCCTGCCAGTTTAATGTTAAAGTCTCCTGGGACCAAGACAAAGCTTGAAGACTGTTTCTGATGAACGTCTATTCAAGTAAGGGTCCATTCACACGTCCACAAGTTTGGTCCAGATCAGTTCCGGATTGTGGGGACCCATTCATTTTCAATGGGGCCGGAAAAGATGCAGCTGCACTTCCGTTCCGCATCCGCTATTCCGTTCAACAAAAAAATAGAACATGTCCTATTCTTGTCCGCAGACACGGACAAGAAAAGGCGTTTTTATTATGTTGCCGGCCATGTGCGGTCCACAAAAGGCGGAACGCACATGGCCAGTGTCCGTGTTTTGCGGATCTGCAATTTGCAGACTGCATAACACTTGTGGACGTGTGAAAGGACCCTAAAGCTGCTGTTTAACTCTATACAAGGTCTGGACTAAATCTTTTTCAAATCCCTCCATTCTTCCCCCTATTTATTGCTTCAGAGCCAGAGCCTGGGGTCCAGCGGTATCCAGGTAGGAGCACCGTGACACACATAAAGAGACAATTTAGGCCGCACCATTACACCATTTGGTAATTCCTAAACCTGGGACACGCGTGTTATATAGAGGGCCCTAGGGAGAGGCCACCCGTTGCATATCCACTCCTTATCTTGCTGTAATGTACAACACATTCAGTAGCTATGTCTGCTTTTGCAGGAATCTGTAATGTAGAACTAGTTGCCAGAAGCTGAGCTGACAGTAGCCTGCCAGCAAATACACCTGTTTACACCCAATAATATACCCCAAATTCCCAAATATATCACAAATTCTATCTGCCTGTAGTGTTCCTAGCACAGTATATCAGTGGGCTATGCCTGTAGAGGAAGAGCCACAGCACAACATCCTTCCAGGTCACAAGTACCAAGCAGAAAGACGTTCTTCTCATTCTTCAAAAGTACCTCTCTGCCTGCTGCCCCCTGAATGAGCCACTCAGGGCAAGCCCTCCCCTGCTCTTCTTCAAAATTGTGTTGCACGCCAGTTTACACAATTCGTTGTAAGTGGATCAGAAAAGCTCCTGATTCGTTTGATGGAACAATTTTTGTTTAATTGGTAATGAATTCAGTAAAGTAGGAATCAAGTTTCTCATCCTTAATTTATACACATAAGTTTATACACATCGGTAGAAGGCAGAGCTGCAGTATCAAGCATGGGGCAGGGCAGGGCAGCAGTGTGATGATCTAATCATACAGCAGGAACACATTAGACAGGTAGTGTCATACAGTGCCCTGCAATTCTATCAAATTGGTCAATTCTCTCAAAGTATTATTCAGAGTCCTGCTCTCCTCTCAGGCAGGTTGTACAGTAGTAGTATTATATAGTGTCCTGCACTCCTCTCAGGCAGGTTACACAGCAGTAGTATTATATAGGGTCCTGCACTCCTCTCAGGCAGGTTACACAGTAGCAGTATTATATAGGGTCCTGCACTCCTCTCAGGCAGGAGTAGTATTATATAGTGTCCTGCGCTCCTCTCAGGCAGGTTATACAGCAGTAGTATTATATAGTGTCCTGCACTCCTCTCAGGCAGATTACCAGTAGTAGTATTATATAGGGTCCTGCACTCCTCTCAAGCAGGTTACATGGTAGAAGTATTATATAGTGTCCTGCACTCCTCTCAGGCAGGTTATTCACTAGTAGTATTATATAGTGTCCTGCTCTCCTCTCAGGCAGGTTACACAGTAACAGTATTATATAGTGTCCTGCTCTCCTCTCAGGCAGGTTACACAGTAATAGTATTATTCAGAGTCCTGCACTCCTCTCAGGCAGGTTACACAGCAGTAGTATTCTATAGGGTCCTGCACTCCTCTCAGGCAGGTTACACAGCAGCAGTAGTATTATTTAGGGTCCTGCACTCCTCTCAGGCAGGTTGTACAGCAGTAGTATGATATAGTGTCCTGTACTCCTCTCAGACAGGTTGTACAGTAGTAGTATTATATAGTGTCCTGCACTCCTCTCAGGCAGGTTATACAGCAGTAGTATTATACAGTGTCCTGCACTCCTCTCAGGCAGGTTATACAGCAGTAGTATTATACAGTGTCCTGCACTCCTCTCAGGCAGGTTTTACAGCAGTAGTATTATACAGTGTCCTGCACTCCTCTCAGGCAGGACTAGTATTATGTAGGGTCCTGCACTCTTCTCAGGCAGGTTACACAGCAGTAGTATTATATAGGGTCCTGCACTCCTCTCAGGCAGGTTGCACAGTAGTATTATATACGGTGCAGCACTCCTCTCAGGCAGGTTATACGGTAGTAGTATTATACAGTGTCTTGCTCTCCTCTCAGGCAGGTTACACGGTAGTAGTATTATATAGTGCTTTGCACTCCTCTCAGGCAGGTTACACGGTAGTAGTATTATACAGTGTCATAAGCTCCTCCCAGACAGGTTTTACAGTAGAAGTATTATATAGGGTCCTGCACTCCTCTCATGCAGGTTACACAGTAGTAGTATTATATAGTGTCCTGCACTCCTCTCATGCAGTTTACACAGTAGTAGTATTATATAGGGTCCTGCTCTCCTCTCAGGCAGGTTACACAGTAGTAGTATTATATAGTGTCCTGCACTCCTCTCATGCAGGTTACACAGTAGTAGTATTATATAGTGTCCTGCACTCCTCTCATGCAGTTTACACAGTAGTAGTATTATATAGGGTCCTGCTCTCCTCTCAGGCAGGTTACACAGTAGTAGTATTATATAGTGTCCTGCACTCCTCTCAGGCAGGTTACACAGTAGTAGTATTATATAGTGTCCTGCACTCCTCTCATGCAGTTTACACAGTAGTAGTATTATATAGGGTCCTGCGCTCCTCTCAGGCAGGTTTTACAGTAGTAGTATTATATATTGTCCTGCATTCCTCTCAGGCAGGTTACACAGTAGTAGTATTATACAGTGTCCTGCTCTCCTCTCAGGCAGGTTACACAGTAGTAGTATTATACAGTGTCCTGCTCTCCTCTCAGACAGGTTACACAGTAGTAGTATTATATAATGTCCTGCACTCCTCTCAGGCAGGTTTTACAGTAGTAGTATTATATAGTGTCCTGCACTCCTCTCAGGCAGGTTACACAGTAGTAGTATTATACAGTGTCCTGCACTCCTCTCAGGCAGGTTTTACAGTAGTAGTATTATACAGTGTCCTGCACTCCTCTCAGGCAGGTTACACAGTAGTAGTATTATATAGTGTCCTGCACTCCTCTCAGGCAGGTTACACAGTAGTAGTATTATATAGTGTCCTGCACTCCTCTCATGCAGTTTACACAGTAGTAGTATTATATAGGGTCCTGCGCTCCTCTCAGGCAGGTTTTACAGTAGTAGTATTATATATTGTCCTGCATTCCTCTCAGGCAGGTTACACAGTAGTAGTATTATACAGTGTCCTGCTCTCCTCTCAGGCAGGTTACACAGTAGTAGTATTATACAGTGTCCTGCTCTCCTCTCAGACAGGTTACACAGTAGTAGTATTATATAATGTCCTGCACTCCTCTCAGGCAGGTTACACAGTAGTAGTATTATACAGTGTCCTGCACTCCTCTCAGGCAGGTTACACAGTAGTAGTATTATACAGTGTCCTGCACTCCTCTCAGGCAGGTTTTACAGTAGTAGTATTATACAGTGTCCTGCACTCCTCTCAGGCAGGTTACACAGTAGTAGTATTATACAGTGTCCTGCTCTCCTCTCAGGCAGGTTACACAGTAGTAGTATTATACAGTATCCTGCTCTCCTCTCAGGCAGGTTACACCGTAGTAGTATTATACAGTGTCCTGCACTCCTCTCAGGCAGGTTTTACAGTAGTAGTATTATACAGTGTCCTGCACTCCTCTCAGGCAGGTTACACAGTAGTAGTATTATACAGTGTCCTGCACTCCTCTCAGGCAGGTTACACAGTAGTAGTATTATACAGTGTCCTGCTCTCCTCTCAGGCAGGTTTTACAGTAGTAGTATTATATAGTGTCCTGCACACCTGTCAGCCAGTTTACGCAGTAGTAGTATTATACAGTGACTATGTGTAGAGTGGACGGTTGTGATGCTTTTGCACATTTGCATGATGCTTCTCCTCCTGGTAACTGATGCTAACAGCGTCTGAGATCATAACTGTGATGAATGATGGATTGGTCGGTGACAGCGATTGTTCTTCTGTATCTACTCATCATCATATGTCATCAGCAAGTGGAGGGGGCTCATCCTCTGCAGGTGGGTACATCCTGGTGGAGGTTGTCAATAGGGCAATGCTCCAGTATATTGTAGAGGACTGGTGGTTGATATAATTATTTGGGCTTAGTACCACGTATATGTTCTGATGGTGTCACATTGCTATAATTATATCCATATTATGGGAAATATACGTTGTTTTGTGTCCTACCATAGAGATATACTGATCCGGCGCCCACAGTTTTCATTCTCTGGGCTCCTTCGTGGACATTGGTTTGGATGTCCGGCTTTTTCTCCATGTTCCTCTCTCTGTGTAGAAGTCACCTCCGAGAATCTTCTGTCTTTGTTTTATGGCAAAGTTTTCAGCACAGCGGATCATCTCACGGCTGGTGTCATCTGTTCCTGGTGGAAGAAATAGAGGCTTATTTATTAAGACCGGCGATTTATACGCTGATCTTAATCTCCATGCGCAGATGCGCCAAAGATAGTTAGGGGCGCTCCCTTTGCGACAAAATCTGCGCCTTCAATATGCCAAAAAGTGGGGTAATTTCTTAATAAATGACCCCCATAATGTTTATAATAGAGCAGTTATGGAGATCCTACAGTCGTCCTCGCAAGTTTGTGAACCCTGCAGAATTTTCTATATTTCTGTCTAAATTTGACCTAAAACTACATCAGATTTTCACACAAATGCTAAAAGTAGAAAAAAAAAATCAAGTAAATCCATCAAAAATATTGCTTATTTATTGGTTGAGAAAATGATCTGATATCACATGTCTGTGAGTTGTGAAAGTATGTGAACCTTTAAGATACCAGATAAAGTGAAGGTGAAATTAGAGTCAGGTGTTTTCAATTAGTGATGAGCGGCAGGGGCAATTTTCTTGATTTTGAAAATCGGCAATGTAATATGCGTGTATTGCTCGCGCAATACAGGCGTGGGTCACTATAGCTACATTTTTTAAGCTGCTAGAAGTTTCCTAAGACTGGAGAAAATGGTTGGCCCGGCAGAACATTACAATAGCTTTATATGCAGATAGAGCGCTCCAATATAGCGATTGCGCTAATCGTCATTAATTATGCAAATATTTTGGCACAATACGTGAAACTTCACATTTTAGAAGGTCTGACTACATATTAGTGATTGGTAGAGATGGCCCGAACTATTCGCCGGCGAACAGTTCCCGGCGAACATAGCTTGTTCGCGTCCGCCGCGGCGGGCGAACATATTCGATGTTCGCGTTCGCCCCTATACTTTATTATTAAGCAAACTTTGACCCTGTACCTCACAGTCAGCAGACACATTCCAGCCAATCAGCAGCATACCCTCCCTCCCAGACCCTCCCACCTCCTATCTAAACACAAGGATAGGATCCATCTTACATTCATTCTGAAGCTGCAGTAATAGTAATTGTAAATCGCAATGCGATTAATATAACCCGTATTATTCGCATTGCGATTACAACTTAGATCTGAGTTCCTAATGGTTGCTGTATTGCTAGAATATACGTTATATTCTAGCAATACAACCATTAGGAACTCAGCTCTAAGCTGTAATCGCAATGCGAATAATACTTACAATTATTAATCGCTTTGCGAATCCATTTAATGCCTCTATTTGATTGTATATGACGGTTGACTATGACTACCACCAACGTGCTGCTGCCTCTAAAGCAAGATATCTGAACCCCCCAGGGGCCATTTGGGCGTTTTTGATAGAAAACGCATCAAAAACGCATCTGCGTTTTTATAATTTTTCATTTTCTAGTTTATTTTTTTGTGTATTTTGCCACATTTGGTTGCATATTTACATTTGGTATAGGCAAATATGGTAGTCTAGATCATGTGTCTATACCAAAACCTAGGATCATTGACAGCATATTTTCTAAGCCATGTAGCTGAATATAGATTTGGGCAGAGTAATGATCTAGACTACCATATTTGCCTATACCAAATGTAAATATGCAACCAAATGTGGCAAAATACACAAAAAATAAACTAGAAAATGAAAAATTATAAAAACGCAGATGCGTTTTGATGCGTTTTTATCAAAAACGCCCAAATGGCTCCTGAGGGTTCAGATATCTTGCTTTGGAGGCAGCAGCACGTAGGTCGTAGTCATAGTCAACCGTCATATACAATCAAATAGAGGCATCAAATGGATTCGCAAAGCGATTAATAATTGTAAGTATTATTCGCATTGCGATTACAACTTAGAGCTGAGTTCCTAATGGTTGTATTGCTAGAATATAACGTATATTCTAGCAATACAACAACCATTAGGAACTTAGCTGTAAGTTGTAATCGCAATGCGATTAATGCAGGTTATATTAATCGCATTGAGAATTCAACTTAGATCTGAGTTCCTAATGGTTGTTGCATTGCTAGAATATAACGAAGATTGAGAATATAGCGCTAAATTCTCAATCTTCGTTATATTCTAGCAATACAACCATTAGGAACCCATCTCTAAGTTGAATTCGCAAATAAGATGTCCCAAACTATTCACTGGCGAATAGTTCCCGACGAACATAGCTTGTGCGTGTTCGTCGCGGCGGGCGAACATATGCGATGTTAGGTCCACCCCCTATCATTGAGTAAACTTTGACCCTCTACATCACAGTCAGCAGACGCATTCCAGCCAATTATCATACCCTCCCTCCCAGACGCTCCCATCTCCTGGACAGCATCCATTTTAGATTCATTCGGAATTTGCAGTCTTAGTGAGAGGAGGGAGAGTGTAGTTGCTGCTGATTTAATAGGGAAATCGATAGCTAGGCTAGTGTATTCAGTGTCCACTCCAGTCCTGAAAGACTCATCAGATCTCTGCTGTAAGGACAGCGTCCTGACAGTACCCCAAAAAGCCATTTTTAGGGCTAGTACATTAGTCTCCCTCCCAGACCCTCCCACCTCCTATCAAAAAGCAAGGACGGCATCCATCTTAGATTCATTCTGAAGCTGCAGTGTTAGTAGTTGTAATCGCAATGCAATTAATATAACCTGTATTAATCGCATTGCGAATTCAACTTAGAGCTGGGTTCCTAATGGTTGTATTGCTAGAATATAACGAAGATTGATAATTTAGCGCTATATTCGCAATATTCGTTATATTCTAGCAATACAACCATTAGGAACAGATCTAAGTTGTAATCCCAATGCGATTAATACAGGTTATATTAATCGCATTGCGAATTCAATTTAGAGCTGGGTTCCTAATGGTTGTATTGCTAGAATATAACGAATATTGCGAATATAGCGCTAAATTCTCAATCTTCGTTATATTCTAGCAATACAACCATTAGGAACCCAGCTCTAAGTTGAATTCGCAATGCGATTAATATAACCTGTATTAATCGCATTGCGATTACAACTTCCACACTCTGCGTCAACTAGGTATTTTTCCATGGGAGTTTTGCCATGGATCCCCCTCCGGCATGCCCCAGTCCAGGTGTTAGTCCCCTTGAAACAACTTTTCCATCACTATTGTGGCCAGAAGGAGTCCCTTTGGTTTTTAAAATTCGCCTGTCTATTAAAGTCTATGGCGGTTCGCAATGTTCGCATGTTCGCGAACATTTGCGGAAGTCCGCGTTCGCCGTTCGCGAATGGAAAATTGTATGTTCGCGACATGACTAGTGATTGGTGCACTAAGTATTGTTGTGAACTTGTGACATGACAGCACTATGTATGTAGCATGTATGTATGGACAGCAGAACCTATCACACTACCTAACACCCTGCACTGGAACCTATCAGCTACACTACATCACTATCTAACCTACACTGACTATCTCCACTAACTATCTGTATTATATATATAAGCTAACTAACTATCTAACTAATGTAATGTGACATCACAGCGCTATGTATGTAGCATGTATGTATGGACAGCAGAACCTATCACACTACCTAACACCCTGCACTGGAACCTATCAGCTACACTATATCACTATCTAACCTACACTGACTATCTCCCACTAACTATCTGTATTATATATATAAGCTAACTAACTATCTAACTAATGTAATGTGACATCACAGCGCTATGTATGTAGCATGTATGTATGGACAGCAGAACCTATCACACTACCTAACACCCTGCACTGGAACCTATCAGCTACACTATATCACTATCTTACCTGCACTGACTATCTCCACTAACTATCTGTATTATAGATATAAGATAACTAACTAACTAACTAACTAACTATCTAATGTAATGACACAGGAAAGCACAGAGCACAGCAACGACACTGCTCTCTCTCTCTCTCTGAGAACTCCATTACACTACATGGCTGCTGGGGAGGTTCTTATATAGTAAGGGGTGGGCAACTTTCCTATTGGTTGCTAGGGATGTTGCTAAGCTCAGACAAAGACTGCAGCCTTCTCATTGGCCCACAAGCAAAAAGGGAGGTTACTGATGAAAAAAAAAAGTAGAATATTCGAAAATACGAATATATATCACTATATTCTGAATATTCGCAAATTCTCAGTTTAATTTTAAATTAAAAAATTTGCGATTCGAATATTCGCGCCCAACACTATTTTAAATCAGTGGGATGACAGGTGTGAGCAGACGACCTTTTTTTATTTATAGAATGGAGACCTATCGAAATCTGATCTTAACAACCTGTTTGTGGAAGTGTATCATGGCACGAACAAAGGAGATTTCTAAGAACCTCAGAAGAGAGTTCTTGATGCTCATCAGGCTGGAAAAGGTCACAAAATCCACACCAATCCACAGTCAGAAAGATTTTGTACAAATGGAAGACATTTAAGACCATTATTACCGAGCAACAAAGATCACACCAAGAGCAAGGCAGGTAATAGTCCATGAGGTCACAAATGATCCCAAGGTAACCTCTAAGCTACTAAAGGCCTTTCTGACATTAAAGGCTTTGTACACCTTTGGGGCATTTTTTTATTCTTGCATTGTACTCATTTTGAGCTAAAAGTAATTTTTTTCATTCGTCTTTATTAAAGCATTTGGAGCCCTTTTCTCTGTACAGGGCTGAAAGACTCTAGTAGCACGATCTGTATTTTCACTCTGTTCCATCAGACAACTTAGCTGACGGCTCCTTATCTCTGATCTCTGACCTTATAAACACTTGTTTTCTCACTGATAAGAATGTGGCTTAGGGTATTTTCCCACTAGCGTTATTCTTTTCCGGTATTGAAATCCGGTAAAGGGTCTCAATACTGGAAAAAAACGCATCAGTTTTGTCCTAATGCATTCTGAATGGAAAGCGATCCGTTCAGTATGCATGAGGATGTCTTCCGTTCCGTCCCTTGTACGGTATTTGACCGAACAAAAGCTGCTGTATTTTTTCCAGCCAAAATCGCTGAACAATACCGCAATTTGCCGGACCTGGCATTTATTTCCATAGAGATGTATTAATGCCAGATCCGGTACCAAGTGTTCTGGAAATTGCAGCATCGCCGGATCCGGTATTCCAATCTGCACCTGCATCGGGATATAGGAGGAGCTAGTTTTGTTTTTGATCTTTGAAAAAATTTAAATACCGGATCTTTTATTCTGCTTGAAACCGGATGATAACGGATGAGACTATCACCGGGAAAAAAAATGTCCATTTGCACACCAGCAACGGAACTGCCTGCCGGATTCTAACAACACTAGTGTGAAAGTAGCCTTAAACAAGTGTTTATAAAAATTTTAGTAATAAGAGATAAGGGTTATTAGAAAAGTGGCACAAAATAAAGGTAAAAAAGTAGGATTCACACAGCGAGAAAAACAGTTAACACTTTGTGATTAAATGGCCATTTGAGAAAATTTAAATTTTTAGCTCAAAATGAGTAAAATGTAATCATAAAAAATTACATTTGCTAATGTTAATGTTCATGAGTCCACCATCTGGGGGACACTGCACCTCAATGATGTTCACGGCAGAATTGCAAGAAGAAACTGCTGCTCTCTAAAAAGAACATTGCTGCTCGTCTGCAGTTAGCTAAAGATCACGTGGACAAGCCAGAAAGCTATTGGAACAATGTTTTGTGGACTGATGCGACCAAAGAGAACCAATGAAAAATGTTTGTAGAAAGGAAAACACTTCACATTAGCATAAAAACCACATCCCTTCTGTGACACACAGTGGTGGTAGTATCTGGTTATACTATAGTTTTGGCTTGTTTTACTGCATCTGGACCAGGAAGGTTGGCCATCATTGATAGAACAACGAATTCTGAATTATACCAGCAAATTCTAAAGACATCTGTCCGTGAGGTGAATCTCAAGAGAACGATGGTCATATAGCAAGACACCCACCATAAGCACACAAGTCCCCCTACCAAGGAATGGTTAAAGAAGGGTAAGGTTAAAACTTTCGAATGGCCAAGTCACAGTCCTGACCTTAATCCAGTAGAAATGTCGTGGAAGGATCTTATGCGAGCATTTCATGGAAGGAAACCACCAACATAACAGAGATTTACTCGCTCATCTATATACTATTTTATCATAATTTTATTAATAAAATAATTTATTTCAATCCCAAATAAGAGAGTGAATGCTACCATTTTTATCCTCATATTTGACCAACCTGGCCGGGTGAGCCAGCTTTAGCAGTTTTCTGCACCTCTGTCATAGATACTGACTAGGTTCAGAGCCGTCTATCTACCATTAATAACAGAGATTTAGTTATTTTGTACAGAGGAATGGGCTGAAATTCCTCCCAGTCGATGTGCGGGACTCATCAACAATTACTGGAAATGTTTAGTTGCAGTTATCGCTGCACAAGGCGGTCACACCAAATACTGGAAGCAAAGGTTCACATACTTTTACAACTCACAGACATGTGATATTGGATCATTTTCCTGTATAAATAAATTAGAAATAAATTAATTAATTAAATAAAAGTTTAATATTTTTGCCTTATTTATTTGATTTTGTTATCTTTATCTACTTTTAGGACATAAAAATCTGTCATTTTATGTCAAATTCATGCAGAAATATGGAAAAGTGTGAAGATTTCACAAACAGTCGAGCAACACTGTATGTCTAAAAATTATCAATGTTTAATTGAAACAGGCCCAGCAGTCTGTGCTGATTTTTTTTTAAAATTTTTGGATACAGATCTCCCCATCCCCGGATTAGGCATAGATGCATGATAGAACTCTCCACTTGTAGACAGTCTGATATATAATTAATGGAGCAGAAATGTATATGCGTGACCTTACAATGTGTATGGAATGGGGGGCTTGGGGCTAGGGTTGCCACCTGTCCTAACAAAAAGTGCAGGCCACGTTTACATGGGTGAGAAATGGGGTGTGGGTTTTTGAGGACTGGCTTAAGACGGGTGTTATTTGACAACAATAGCTTGATAATATTTTGAGTATTTTCTTTATATAGATGTAATTTATTACTGTCATTTGTCATTAAAATAAAGCCAATAATGTACTGTTAAAAAGCCTTATCCAGGAAAACACCATTCCTGAGAGTGAGAAAACTGCCAGAAAGCAGCAGTGTTAAGGATTATCCCCTGAAGAAAGTACTGAATATTTACAGAAGGTTAAGGACCAATTTAAGGCCATGGTGGAGACAGTAAGGGAAATGTATGTATATGCCAATAGACTTTACTGCATGTGGAAAGGGTTAATTGCTTCCAGCACCTGGCACACTTCCGTGACCATGCAACTGGGAACTGCCTCATGCAACTAGGAACTCCAGATAAAGGCTTATCTGACCAGGACGTGTTCAAGTGTGAATGATGTTCCACACAACAGCAAAGTCTAAATGGCTGTAGTAGCTTGTTGAATTCTATGCTTGACCGTGATTCCAAGTTCTCCTTTATCTTCCTCTCCTTTTATTACTTCCTCTCGCTGCTTCTTCAAAGCTTTCTGGGCTTGAGAAGAGGGAGCATATGAACTTTGCCTTCTCTCTATCTCTGAACTCTCATTCTCAACTTAAAGCTAGGAGTGGAGCCAGCCACCAACTAGCCTCCTAAAAGGGCTGTGCTAGGATTATTAAAGAGTAACTAAACTTTTATACTAAATTTTAATATGTTGTCCCTAACGCACTAAAAATATTTTTCTAATATACTTTATTAATTTTCTATTTTTAGCATACTTTTTCATCCCTAAAGTACACCATTCACTGGTGCGCTAAAAGCTGAGCTGTCAGCAGTGTACAGAGTACTCATTTTATAAATGGGGCCGCAGCAGCGCAGGAAGTACAGTATGGGCAAGAGAACACATTGCTGCTTCTGCCCCTGCTCCCTGGACTATTACTAACTGCTGGGTACCCATATACTATGCCAGGATTAGCTGAGCAGGCTCCTGCTTCTGCCTGCTCCGCTCAGCTAAAAGAGCTGACATACAGTTCTCTTAGCGGAGCAGGCAGAAGCAGGATTTAAAACTACAGTGCGAGTGTAAAGCATTACAGACTTTGTTCCTGCAGCCAGGAAGCAAATCGAGCACCCTGTGCACCCCAGATCCATGGATACAAAGGTGACAATGTCAGTAAATTGATCAGTGTACAGCTTTCTTAGGTCTTGCTGCAGTGGAGGGATAACAAGTTCAGACACCATGCACACTTCAGGTATAATTTTAGGGAGCAGGGAGACCACAACTACAGGGAGAGCCCTGAGGGAATATAGGGCCCCCCTCCTTGACTGCACCGACTGAGGGAGTACATCATGACACAGCATCTCATCTGGGCCATTATCACTTCCATCCTCTGCACCAGCTCCTTAGGCGCTCGCTGCACATGCTGTGTTTCTTTTGGTGGCTTTTCTGCTGTGAACTAGATCCCATCACAGTCAGCAGGATCAATCAGGTAGCATTAGAGTCAGTCATTTGATGGAAACGGCACTTCCATTATTTCCATTGCTCTGCTCCTAGCCACCTCAGCCCTGGCCCTGTCAGTCAAGATGGAGGTGAAGAAGGAACAGGAGGAGCCAGAGTGGCTTGCACCATCCCTCGGTGCACTTGACTGCTCATTTGCATATGAATTCAAACCAAATTTGTGCCTGATGATAATGATTGTGATGTATGATATATAATGTTACAACTTCTATTTCTTACAGGAAAATTTCAGTGTATTAGTGAATCAGTCGGGGGTTGTCCAGCAGAGAAGTCGGAGAGCTCCTCCCAGTAAGTGCACGCTGCAGACATTGTTTATCCTGATTCCTCAGGTTTTTCTCTGTCATGTATCGTCATACATACAAGCAGGGGAGTAGCTAAAGGTTCATGGGCCCTGGTGCAAGAGGTTCAGATTGGGCCCCCCTTCCCTCAGTGCTTCGTGGCAAGGTGCAGGGGAGCACCCAGCCTTTCTGCCACCTGAGGCAGAAATGTAAACTCCAGCGATTATGGTGTAAACAGATAGACAATTATTCGGAAATGCGGCTGTATAACATACATTGTGACGTTTCGGCCACAGTTCGGCCTTCATCAGACTGGTGCTGCAAAAGCGAGGGATGTCCTGTGGATGGGCGTCAAAGAAATGTGCCACTGCACTATAGGAGACATGTGCCACTGCACTATAGGAGGCACGTCTCCTATAGTGCAGTGGCACATTTCTTTGACGCCCATCCACAGGACATCCCTCGCTTTTGTGGCACCAGTCTGATGAAGGCCGAAATGTGTCCGAAACGTCACAATGTGTGTTATACAGCCGCATTTCCGAATAAGCATCTCTCTGTTTACACCACAATCACTGGAGTTTCTATCATTACTATAAGGGGGGGGGGGGGGAACCCGACTTCCAGCAAATAACAAAGAGCAGAGTGCCACGAGGTTCTATCTGCATCTACAGCAAAAATGTAAATGGCATCCCCCCTCCCCATGTCAAATTCCCAACCTAACCCCTTCCTTCCACCCCTACAGAACATTACATACCGCACCGCTGAACATACAGGGTAATACAGCGCCCCATACCTCCCACATCTAGTGATGTCTCCTCTGATGTAGACCTTCTTTTTCCTCATCTTCTCCTTTCAGACCAGACCACCATGATGATTTCTTTCAGCCATCTCTTCTCTCTGAAGAGTTTGACAAACAGACATCTTAGTCTCCTACTTTTCCATCCTCCTCCCCACCTTCTGAACACCCCATCCTGTTACCCCCAATACTGTGCCCGCTGTGCTCCCCAATACTATACTGCAGAAACAGTCCCCCTGAAAATACTAGTAACACATAGATAGTGCTGTCATCTATAATAATTGGTAAAAATAATAACTGCTCCCCGAAAATAGTGTCCCTGACACTAATAGAATAAACATAATGTCCCCCAAAAATAAAGGTGCTAAGCTGATACTGTGCCAGGGTGTCCCCCGCAGTAATAGTGCTCCTCAAAGTCTGACCAATAGTAATAATTATCTAAAGTGCACTTAATGTTAACAGTGCACCCAGCAGTAATAATGCCCCCATTGTGCCTATACTAGTAATCATGTTCCCCATAGTCCCCCAGTACTAATACTTCTCCTTATAATTAGTGATGAGCGGCATAGGCAATATTCGAATTCGCGATATTTTGCAAATTTTTGGCCAAATATTCGCCATAAATTTGCAAATTCGAGAATTCGTGATCTCCAGTCAATATTTACTTGATTGCGAAAATCGACAATGTAATATATTCGCGATAAAAATTTGTGATTAGAATATTCGCGATCAACACTAAGGGGTAGGAAATTTCCTTTTAGTTGTTAGAGATGTTGCCGTGATCAATTCACGATTAGAATATTCGCGATAAACACTATTCACGAATATATAGCACTATATTCTAAATATTCGCAAATTCTCAAAGTCGCGATTCGAATATTCACCCTCAACACTACTTATAAGGTGTGCCAGTACAAAAATACCTCCTTATAATGTTCACCAATACAAAAGATGCCCTCTTATATTGTGCGCCAGTACA
Source organism: Bufotes viridis (assembly GCA_033119425.1). Taxonomy (NCBI): domain Eukaryota; kingdom Metazoa; phylum Chordata; class Amphibia; order Anura; family Bufonidae; genus Bufotes; species Bufotes viridis. The sequence continues at coordinate 14,225,788 of CM065592.1, read as the reverse complement.
AAAATACTCCTTTACAATGTGCGCTAGTACAAAAAATACTCTCTTATAATGTGCAACAGCACAAAAAATATCCCTGTATAAAGCGTGGCATGGAGGTAAGTATTTGAGCTTATTGTTTTTATTTGGCACCATGCACATAAATCAAGTCCATGACATAAGAAGATCACATTGGTGGAGTCCTTAACTTATATGAAGATCACAATGGTAAAGGTCATGACTTGTGTGAAAAGCACATGTAGTGTCCTGGAGCTAGGGTACTTTGGACCATGGATGTTTGTGGACATTTGCTTCTATTGCTACTATACAAAGCCATCAACTCACTACTTTATTGCCTTACACTGTGATTTGTGGTGTTGTGTGCACTTATGTTGTTTTATATTGTTGAACTCCATTTATATTTATTATAATATATCCTGTTCATTTGCACTGTTATTACACTATAGCTGCACTGCACTGTGGGAAGGGTTAATACACAGTCAGGTAATACTGAGAGACATTATGGGGGTCACATATTATTCAGAAATACTCCTATATTAGGCCTATTTCTTGCTCAGATTGTGGCACAACAGTTAGTTGTGCTGCAAACTGCGACTTTTCCCCGTTTACCGCCAGGTCAAAAAAGGGGGCGTGGCATGGGTGGGGAATAGGAGAGCCCCCACCCATATTTTAGGCATAGAAAATGGTCTAAATGTAAGACAGCAAGGAAGCTATCTTACATTTAGACTGATGCTGGATGTACCGAAATTATGTAGAGCTGCCACCACCAGATAAAGGGGTTATGAAGACCGGCGTCTAAAATGCCAATCTTAATAAATGACTGCCAAAGACTTTCTACCTATGCAAAATTTTGGAGGGGAAAAAAACACTGACCTTTTGACTGTCTGGTTTAGCTCTGTTGTTTATGTCTAGAACATCTGCTTAGTTATTCCCATAGACTTGCATTAAAGCTTTATACAAGTTTATGACAGACAGAAATGATAACATTGTTTCTAATTAGGCTGTGCTTCTCCACTCCACCTCTCCCCTCCTAGAAGGTCCTAGCTCATCTAGAAATTGTATACAAGGATAGCAGTCAGAGACGCTAGTTGTCTGCAGATAGAGACTAGTGCTTAGTAGGAGAGACTCTGCCAGACTGCATATGTGACCAGAAAAAGACACTGGGATGGGGAGGCAGACCCAGGGTTACCATCCCATTGACCAGGAAGCCAAATGCACGATTGAGCCACCGACCCTGTATCACCAGCCTTTGGCCAGGGCACTAGCCTTCTGAAAGAGAGAAGGACAACTTCCTCAGCATGAAACCTTCTTCCGCCAAGGAGGAGAAGCCAGCTCAGTGCCTTGTCTGTATTGTTTTGCACTTGAGTTCCTCTGGTATAGAAGCACCCTGGAAGCACCACTGTAGATCTTGACTCTTTGGACTTATTTCTCATTGGGGTATACCACGTCTTACCACCCCTTTTTAAGAGCAGGGAGGACTCAGCGTAGAGTTGGGGCCACCTCAAAACTGGCCACTGCACACACTGGTGAAGTTTATAAGTCACGATGGTCACTAACCATTCCCTAAATGGGTTACGGAATCTTGTGATCCCCTTGATCTCATAAAGATTGGAAACTCTAGCTCCCAGCCCGCAACCATTGTTATGTTTAGAGATATCTATATATCAGGAGATACAACCAGACTTGGTTTCACACCACTATCTTTCCAAATGATCACCAACAAAAAATTAAAACGATATATGTATATATATTCTTATTTTAGGTAAGACTACAGCTTGTTACTTCCCGTTTATTGCTAATGGAGTATCCTACAGTGCGTGTACTATGGCCGGACAGACCAGGGCCTACTGGTGCTCCACCACAGACAGCTTTGACAGAGACGGACAATGGAGCTGGTGCACCGGGCCAGGTGAGACAATCCAGGTTCTGTGTGTTATTCAGATTGTGATCCTCTCCTTGTCTTACCCCAGATCATGTACTATTGATGGTTACTCATCGGACAATGGGCCCTTACTAAGATCTAATGCAGTGCATTTCAAATCCAGTCCTCAGGTCCTGACAACAGGTTATTTAAAGATATACTTTAGAGAATCTGTGGTAATCTGAGGTTATAATATCACTTGTGTAAAATAACGTCCTGATTAGAGATGAGCGAATCTCTAGAAATTTGTTTCAGGTCGGACTTGGTCAAAAATTTTGAATCAATTCTACCCAGACCAAATATGCTCCAATTGGCATGAAAATTGGTATATGACACTCTGACGCCCCCTAGAACTCATATTTATCTATTTTTTCAAATGTTTTTCTCTGCCTCCACCCCTGCCCGATACCCCTCCCCCCAAAAAAACCCTTTATTGCAATGAGAGCAATAGTAAATAAGGTCTGACATAAACGGCTATGGCAAGACTGACAGTATTAACTAACAGCGTATTTAAAAAAAATATCCAAAAATATGTATATACTCGCAATAGCAATGGAAGAAGCAGCGGCTTGTTTCTGAACAAGTGTCCAAAAATTCTCCCTTTTTTGGGAGCAGCAGGATGTGGAACCTCACACACAAATCAAGAGACCTGCAGATGTATAGAGGTAATAGTATAGTGGTCGCAGTACATTATGGAAGATACTGTGGGGATATGTAGGGGTAGTAGTAGTGGCAGCAGTAACAGCACAGGGACGCAGATGTGTGGCTGTTTAGGGGTGGTAGAGGCAGTAATAGCAGCAGTATCGTATAGAAACTAAGTCAGGAGATGCACAGCTATATAGGGGTAGTAGTTGTGGGCGGCTGTGGGATGATTGGGCCTGTGATAAATAGCCACTGTCGGTAATGACAGATTGTGGCATGGATCCATGGCACAAATTTGTCTGCTTGAATGTGACATGCCCTAGTACACTGGAGGCTGGACAAGATAGTACGCTACTTGTCGTAGCAAAGAGTGCAGAAGGCTGATGACTCGGTGGGTGAGGGGGGAACCTCCTGATCAGACACATGGACGGGAGGTGTCTGCTGGGCAAAATCTGTGGCAAGCTGTGTATGGCACGCACACTGGAAATATAGTATTTTTGCCTCCCTTTCGGCATCAGGAAAACAATCCAGTAGTCATTACTTTTCTTGATAATAACGATACACTTGTCAGCATGTAAGCAGCCAAGCATGCAGATTTCCACGCGTGCCAGTGTTCCTGATGACCTAGTTCTTTCAGGCTCTGCCCCTCACTGCAATGATTGGTCATCATGGCCAATGTCATCGTCATCATCAGCTTTCTCCTCCTATACTGCCAACTCCACCTCCTCCTGATCCTCCTCCAGCGTTAGCTCCTCATCCACATCTTCCTCCTCAATTTCCTCATCCATGGGATGCCATCTGTAACGGGTCCCAACAGCTGCAGGGCATCCATCCAGCTGTTCTTCTTCCACCATTCCTTGTTGCATCAGCATGTAAGATAAATATCAGGCATGACATTGTTGATGCTGTTCTTGTCTCTAGTTGTCTCTGGTGGCCTCTTTGAAGGTCCTGAGTAGGCAACATGTATCTCTGATGAGCTGCCACTGCCTGAGCTGAAAATTACACATGCTCCCTGCTGTGGAGGTGTCATTTCCTCCAAATGACGCGCAGCCGCTGTCTTCCTGCCATTGTCGCTGACCTCCTTACCCAGTTGTGGTTGGCAGGGAGACATCCAGAGGGGAATTTGTTGCTTGATGCAATCTGGGCCAATGTACATTCGGTCAGGCACACACAACTCACAACTGGTACACAAAGTTTTTGGAAAACAATTCCTATTACTTTTTTGAAACAATGTTAGGTCCGGCACTTGATACATGAAGTTTTTGCCAGACAATTTTCATTAATTTTCGTTAGAAAAAAAAAATACTTACAGTTGGACAGAGTCCAATAAAATAAGGTCCACGTGTTAGGGGTATGTGAGGACTGGAGAAAAAAGGAAAAGCTTGTGGGCAGCGCAAGCATACGTGACTGCTGCCGTAGGACGTCCACACCACAGTTCTTTAGTGGTGCATCCTACCACCCTTGACAAGGGCAGGTTTAGTTCTCCTTGCCAAGTTGGTGGACCACTTGTATGAGGTAGGGCTACCTCAGCAGAATCAGGGAGAGGATCCAGGGTGGGTGTTGATGGACAGAGGGGGTATTCATATTCGTAAATCAATCTTATAACTACGAATAATAGGGACAAAGTGATATAGAGAGGACAGGTTCCGAGCCTGAGAGCTACCAGGAAGGCAGCATTATGGCGGATTTCTATTTGGTGAAGGTGATGTATACTGATGATAGTAGTAATATACATAGGAGGGACCTCACTGCTGCTGTACCGGGAGTCTGGAAAACTCCTACTTCACTGTAACTGTTTGTGTCTTGCAGGAACTAACAGCTATTTGGCCTGTACATTTCCCTTCCTGTATAATAAGGTGCTGCGTACAGCCTGTATCCTGGATATCAGAGGCTACACCTGGTGCGCCATTACATCCGACTTTGATCGAGATGGAAAAGCCATCTACTGCCTGGAAGTCGGTACTGTATCACAGCTCAAGCGCTCATCCTGATTATGTACCAGCCTATGCCCATCCGATCTCCTCCCTTCTCTCCACTCTTTATTCTCATTCCTTTCATCCTCTATTCCTTTCTTCTCTTCATTTTCTTTCCTTTTTTTTCATTATTCACATTTTTTTTCCTTCTTATCCTTTATTTATATTTTAATTTCTTTCTTTCTTTCTTTTCCTTGTTTCATTCTCCCTTATTCCTCTTATCTTTCCATTTTCTGTCTTCTTCCTCCTTCCTTTCTTGAACATTCCTTCTTTTTTCATTCTTTTCATTATTCTTCCTTCCTGTTTGATCCATTCTTTTTCTTTCCTACCTTTTTTTTTCATACTTTTTTCTTCCCACTTTTCTTAATTTTTCTTCCTTCCTTCTTTTCTCCACCTTATATCTTCCCCCTTACTCCTGTTTTCACAATTTCCTGTTCCTTTCTCCTTTCTATTCCCTGCTTCCTTTCTTTTTCTTCCTTTCCACCTCATTCCTTCCTACTTCCCTCCGATTGTACTTTTCCCTTCCACATTGTTTAGAATGTTATTTATTCTCTTTGCTCTAGTTTACCATCTTCTTTTTACCCTTTCTGGTTTCTTTATTCTTCATCTACTCTTTCTCATTTTCCTTCTTTGCTTTATCCCTTCTTTATTCGTGTCTCCATCTTTTCTTTTTACTTCCTTTTCTGCTTTTCTTTCTCCTTCCAACCCCTTTCCCTTTCTTTGTCACTTCTTCTTCCATCTTCCTTTCTCCTTTTTTTAGACTTAATTTTTCGTCCTCCATTTTGTTTATTCTTTTTAATTTCTATATTCTTCAACTTTATTTTCTCAATTTTCGTATATTTTTCTTCCTTACTTCTTTCCTGTCTCTGACTTTTTCTATTAGTTTCTTTCTTTCTTCCTTTCTTTCTTTCTTTCTTTCTTTCTTTCTTTCCTGTCTCTGACTTTTTCTATTAGTTTCTTTCTTTCTTTCTTTCTTTCTTTCTTTCTTCCTTTCTTCCTTACTTCTTTCCTGTCTCTGACTTTTTCTATTAGTTTCTTTCTTTCTTTTTTTTCTTTCTTTCTTTCTTTCTTTCTTTCCTGTCTCTGACTTTTTCTATTTGTTTCTTTCTTTCTTTCTTCCTTACCTCTTTCCTGTCTCTGACTTTTTCTATTAGATTTAGATAATTCGGTGATGGGTGACTTGGCTGTAGTCCCTCACCTCACAGTGGTGTCTGTAGGTGCTGAGGTAGCGGTTCACTGTGGACTCTCAAGGCTTCATTTAAGGACATATTGAAGTAGTTCTCTCTGTGGAGTCTGTAGCAGGAGCTCTGCAGGATGCTTCCTCTGCCCTCTGTCTCTGGACAGGAACCAGTGGTTAACCCTGTTCCTGCCAACCTTTGCCGTAGACTCCTTGTTGGTAGTAACGGCCAGGAAAAAAAACAGTAAAATATAAAGCATGCCAATAAACAATTTGTAGTACCCCTGGTGTTTATTATCTTCTTGACCTATTTATTTGAAGATTTCAATGTCACTACCGCCACCATACAGTCTGGACTCATGGATCCAGGTTTTCTGGCAGAAACAACATTGATGACGACTGAGCCGACATCAAACACAACTGCAGCTTTTAGCACAACGCTGAGTACTGTCCAACCGAACGTCGTATCAGAATCAAGCTTACCAGCCCAGGGAACAAGCCAAACCTATTCCTCCAGCGACCCGCCGAACACCAGCCTAGAGCCGGACACATCCATCCAAGACTCCGGACACACGGTGTCCACATACAGCCGGAACCCGGAGGGCGAAACAGGTGAGAGGACAGACGGAGGTCTCCGGCCTAATATCACTGCCACCGAGAGGGTCAGCACACTCCTCTGCTGAAATACACTTTGCCAGTGTCATACCACCATACAGTGACTGAATAATACCACCATACTGTACCAGTGTCATACCACCATACAGTGACTGAATAATACCACCATACTGTGCCAGTGTCATACCACCATACAGTGACTGAATAATACCACCATACTGTGCCAGTGTCATACCACTATACTGTGACTGAATAATACCACCATACAGTGACTGAATAATACCACCATACTGTGCCAGTGTCATACCACTATACTGTGACTGAATAATACCACCATACTGTACCAGTGTCATACCACCATACAGTGACTGAATAATACCAACATACTGTGCCAGTGTCATACCACTATACTGTGACTGAATAATACCACCATACTGTAACAGTGTCATACCACTATACTGTGACTGAATAATACCACCATACTGTAACAGTGTCATACCACCATACAGTGACTGTGTCATACCACCATACAGTGACTGAATAATACTACCATACTGTGACTGAATAATACCACCATACAGTGACTGAATAACACTAGCATACTGTGACTAATACCACCATAAAGTGACTGAATAATACTACCATACTGTGACTGAATAATACCGCCATGCACTGATGAACTGACAGATTATTACCACAGTCATTGACTGAATAATACTGCCATGCACTAAAAGAATAATACTACTATACTGTGCCAGTGTCATACCACCATATATTGACGGAATAATACTACCATACTGTGACTGAATAATACAGCCATGCACTGATGAACTGACAGATTAATACCACGGTCAGTGACTGAATAATACCGACATGCACTGAAAGAATAATACTACTATACTGTGACTGAATAATACTGCCATGCACTGACAGAATAATACCACCATACAGTGACTGAATATTACCGCCATGCACTGACAGAATAATACCACCATACAGTGACTGAATAATACCGCCATGCACTGACAAAATATTACTACCATACAGTGACTGAATAATACCGCCATGCACTGACAGAATAATACCACCATACAGTGACTGAATAATACCGCCATGCACTGACAGAATAATACCACCATACAGTGACTGAATAATACCGCCATGCACTGACAGAATAATACCACCATACAGTGACTAAATAATACTGCCATGCACTGACAGAATACTGTGACTCACTTTCAGTTCAGGAAATAGTGATCCACCCCTGATCACTGACATCACTTCACATCAGAGGACACATAAGAAGATGTTGTGGCGCCATCTGTATGCTGATAATATGTGGCTACATCCGCATGTAGGGTTGTTACATTGTCACCATATTCACAATATTCCAGGCGCGCGCACCTAATGCCGCTGCGGCTGCTGAAGAATCTACCAGTTCGGCTCTGACATATAACTACTTTATTTTGTTTCCCATTAAAAGTGATCACGACAGCGGAGGCGGAGATCTACCCCTCATCAGGTAAGTACATGTCATCCGTGACAGTGATGCATCTGCGATCTGAGGAGCTTTAGTCACATCCAAATCTTTCTGCTGCTTATCCAGGTACGACCTCAGTGAGAGTGACACCGACTCAGCCTATAGGTAAGTGACGGGTATATAGACCCACCTCAGAGGGCCTGGGCTTATGTGGCCCTAAAAGTGCGCATCCCTGTGAGGTTTTAGGGGCGTGACTGGGCAGATTGGGGATGGGGCTTTATTTGTTCTGGAAGTTGGAGATTGAATGGACAAAGAATTGTGTAAACCAGATATATATGTGTCCCCGGCGCAGAGAAGGATCAGGTGCAGGTAATAGAACTAATCAGACCATGTACTCTGTCACTTAGGCTCTTCTTCCCCCAATTCTACAGCCTGGAGGCAGCTGACGGACTGGTTACATCTCTCATCCGCCGTGAGTATTCAATGTGTTTGCTGTAAGAAGGTGGCTGTTCTTATACATGGCCCTACTGAACTTTAAAAAGACTGAAGCACTCCTGTTTAGATGTGATAAATACTTGAGATGGGAATACCTCTTTAAGGTATTTAACATACCCCTATGTAGACAAATCAATACATGATGAAACTCTGGCTTCCAACAGCCACCACTAGAGGGAGCTCAGGAGATCACTGCATACAGATATGTACAGCCACCACTAGAGGGAGCTCAGGAGATTACTACATACAGATATATACAGCCACCACTAGAGGGAGCTCAGGAGATTACTGCATACAGATATATACAGCCACTACTAGAGGGAGCTCATGAGATTACTGCATACAGATATATACAGCCACTACTAGAGGGAGCTCAGGAGATTACTGCATACAGATATATACAGCCACCACTAGAGGGAGCTCAGGAGATTACTGCATACAGATATATACAGCCACCACTAGAGGGAGCTCAGGAGATTACTGCATACAGATATATACAGCCACCACTAGAGGGAGCTCAGGAGATTACTGCATACAGATATATACAGCCACCACTAGAGGGAGCTCAGGAGATTACTACATACAGATATATACAGCCACCACTAGAGGGAGCTCAGGAGATTACTACATACAGATATATACAGCCACCACTAGAGGGAGCTCAGGAGATTACTGCATACAGATATATACAGCCACCACTAGAGGGAGCTCAGGAGATTACTGCATACAGATATATACAGCCACCACTAGAGGGAGCTCAGGAGATTACTGCATACAGATATATACAGCCACCACTAGAGGGAGCTCAGAAGATTACTACATACAGATATATACAGCCACCACTAGAGGGAGCTCAGGAGATTACTGCATACAGATATATACAGCCACCACTAGAGGGAGCTCAGGAGATTACTACATACAGATATATACAGCCACCACTAGAGGGAGCTCAGGAGATTACTGCATACAGATATATACAGCCACCACTAGAGGGAGCTCAGGAGATTACTACATACAGATATATACAGCCACCACTAGAGGGAGCTCAGGAGATTACTACATACAGATATATACAGCCACCACTAGAGGGAGCTCAGGAGATTACTGCATACAGATATATACAGCCACCACTAGAGGGAGCTCAGGAGATTACTGCATACAGATATATACAGCCACCACTAGAGGGAGCTCAGGAGATTACTACATACAGATATATACAGCCACCACTAGAGGGAGCTCAGGAGATTACTGCATACAGATATATACAGCCACCACTAGAGGGAGCTCAGGAGATTACTACATACAGATATATACAGCCACCACTAGAGGAGCTCAGGAGATTACTGCATACAGATATATACAGCCACCACTAGAGGGAGCTCAGGAGATTACTACATACAGATATATACAGCCACCACTAGAGGGAGCTCAGGAGATTACTACATACAGATATATACAGCCACCACTAGAGGGAGCTCAGGAGATTACTACATACAGATATATACAGCCACCACTAGAGGAGCTCAGGAGATTACTACATACAGATATATACAGCCACCACTAGAGGGAGCTCAGGAGATTACTACATACAGATATATACAGCCACCACTAGAGGGAGCTCAGGAGATTACTGCATACAGATATATACAGCCACCACTAGAGGGAGCTCAGGAGATTACTGCATACAGATATATACAGCCACCACTAGAGGGAGCTCAGGAGATTACTACATACAGATATATACAGCCACCACTAGAGGGAGCTCAGGAGATTACTGCATACAGATATATACAGCCACCACTAGAGGGAGCTCAGGAGATTACTGCATACAGATATATACAGCCACCACTAGAGGGAGCTCAGGAGATTACTGCATACAGATATATACAGCCACCACTAGAGGGAGCTCAGGAGATTACTACATACAGATATATACAGCCACCACTAGAGGGAGCTCAGGAGATTACTGCATACAGATATATACAGCCACCACTAGAGGGAGCTCAGGAGATTACTGCATACAGATATATACAGCCACCACTAGAGGGAGCTCAGGAGATTACTACATACAGATATATACAGCCACCACTAGAGGGAGCTCAGGAGATTACTGCATACAGATATATACAGCCACCACTAGAGGGAGCTCAGGAGATTACTACATACAGATATATACAGCCACCACTAGAGGGAGCTCAGGAGATTACTGCATACAGATATATACAGCCACCACTAGAGGGAGCTCAGGAGATTACTGCATACAGATATATACAGCCACCACTAGAGGGAGCTCAGGAGATTACTACATACAGATATATACAGCCACCACTAGAGGGAGCTCAGGAGATTACTGCATACAGATATATACAGCCACCACTAGAGGCAGCTCAGGAGATTACTGCATATAGATTAAGGATAAGCGAATCGATTCCTAACACAAGCGGAGTAGTTTACGAATTGGTGGGGGAAGTCATTAGAGAGGAAGGAGGAGAATGATCACATGACAGTGGAGGCGAGGGCTTGACCTGATTAGCTCAGAGGCTGACGTACAGCCAATCGAGGGTGGCAGCAGGCAGGAATATGCGTGGGCAGAGCACACAAAGGTCATACTGTGTTAAACTGTTGATGAGGATATCTGGGTCTCTGCGGTATCTGTCACAGTGGCGTAGTGTGGGGTGGGGGGCCATTGCCCCAGGCGCAAAATTTCAGGAGGCGCCAGCAGGGCCGCGCTGCCAATTAGGCAAAGTAAGATGATCGTCCCAGGCGGCGCGGCCCTGCTGACAAGTGGGGGCGGCAGCAGGGCACAGGGAGATGAGCGCTTCCATTGTGGAAGCGCTCATCTCCATAGTCATCTGTATCGCCGACAGCGATACAGATGGATGCTGTGGGGCAGGGGAGGGAGAGGCGTCTCTCTTTCCCCTTCCTCTGATAGGCTGCAGGCACTAGGCCTACAGCCTATCACAGACCGGTGCAGGCGGCGCGATGATGTCATCCTGAGCCGCACAGCACGGGACACAGGCTGAAAGAGGTCTGCATCACATTGCTGCCAGCCTGATGGAGGTAAGTATAAGGGTTTATTTTTTTATATGGTACAATACTTGTTACTGGCACATGATTGGGGGAGCATCTATGGGGGCACTTCGCACTGGGACATTATTGGTGGGCATCTATGAGGGCACATCTTACTGGCACATTATAGGGGGCACTGTGGGGGCATCTAGGGGAGCACTTTTTACTGGCACATTATTGGGGGCACTTTTTACTGGCACATTATTGGGTGGCACTATAGGGGCATCTACTGAGGCCACAAAGAAGTGGTATTTTATATTGGGGGCTCTGTATAGGGGCATTTAATACTGGGACACATTATGGTGGGTACTATGGGAAAGGGGGAGAGGAGTACTATGGGGTCATCAACGGGGGCACTAAGAAGGGGAATTTTATACTTGCAAATTATGGGGGACACTGGGGCACTATATATGGGGCATTTTATACTGGTACATTATAGCGGGCACTAGGAGGAAGGGGAGAGAGGAGCACTATGGGGGCATTTACTGGTGGGCACTATAGAGGGGTATTTTATACTGGCACATTATAGGGACATTAATTTAAAGGGGTTCTTCACTTTGTTACAACTGATGATCTATCCTCAGGATAGATCATCAGCATCTGATCGGCCGGGGTCTGACAACTGGGACCCCCGCCGATCAGCTGTTTGAGAAGACAGCGGCGCTGCAGGAGCGCCGCGGCCTTGTTACTGTTTACCGCTGCTAGCGCCCCGCCCAGTGACGTAACGACTTGTATCAAGTGGCGTGGGCGAGGCTAAGCTCTGTTCTGCTGATCGGTGGGGGTCCCGGGTGTTAGACCCCGGCCGATCAGATGCTGATGATCTATCCTGAGGATAGATCATCAGTTGTAACAAAGTGAAGAACCCCTTTAACTGGGGGCATTAAAATGAGGGAATTTTTGCACTGGCAGACATTATAAGGGGGCATTTTTGTACTGTTGCATTATAAGAATTATTACTACTGGGGGTTTATATGGAACATGATCACTAGTATGGGAGCATTATTACTTCTGGGGCACAGTGGGGACATGTTGGGGGCCCTGTAGGAGCACTATTACTACTACATGTGTGCTCTAGCAGAGAATTATTACTATTGGTGGGACTTTCGGGAGCACTATTACTGTGGGGGCACCCTGGCGCAGTATAAGCTTACCACAATTATTTTTGGGGGACGTTATGTTTACACTATTAGGCCTCATGCACACAAACGTTTTTTTTTCCCGTTTACGTACCGTTTTTTGCTTCCTGTATACGGACCGCATACAGAACCATTCATTTCTGTGGATCCGCAAAAAAAACAGACGGTACTCCGTATGCCTTCCGTTTCCGTATTTCCGTTTTTCCGTTCCGTTCGAAGATAGAACATGTCCTATTATTGTCCGCATAAGGCACAAGGATGTCATCCGTATTTTTTGCGGATCTGTTTTTTCCGACCGCTAAATACTGAAAAAGCCATACGGTCGTGTGCAAGAGGCCTTAGTGTCAGGGGCACTATTTGCTGGGCGCAGTTATTTTAGGGCCCTGCGTGCCAATAATTATTGAAGGGGGCACTATCTGCATGGTACTAGTATTATCAGGGGGTTATCTGTTTCTGCAGTGTAGTATCGGGGAGCACAGCGGCACAGTATTGAAGGTGGCAGGATGATTTGTCTAGAAGATGGGAAAATGATGGAAAAGTAGTAAACTAAGATTTTGTTTGTAAAACTGCAGAGACGAGAAATGGCTGAAAAATGGTGGTCTGGTCTGAAAGGAGAAGATGAGGAAAGAACATCTACATCAGAGGAGACGTCACTGGATGTAAGAGGTAAGTGGGGCTGTATTACCCTGTATTTCTGTAGTGATGGGGGGTGGATATAGAATTTGGCCCACCCTGACGCATTTTGGCCCCAGACCTCAGGTCGCACTGTACGTGTTCTGAATTCTGGGGCCTCACACCCCTCTACTACATTATCTATCAAAAATGATTCTCGTGTATACAAAGGCACAAGCAACTTTTCTAGTCTAACTGGGACAGTCTAGGGAGAGAATAGAAACAAATAATTGTGTAGATTTTAGGGACTTTGAGCAGGGAAAGCTTTGAGGGAGTGAGCGCTGGAGGGCTAGGGCAGTACCTCAGTTCTGTATTACAAAACCAGCCACCGGCAAGAAAAAACTATTTTTTTTAAAAAAAACTCAAGTTTCTACATAAGCTTATTGAACTCCAATAGCATTCTGCTGCTAAACGATTGCACTTTTTTTTTTTTTTTTTGTGTGTGTATTAGATCAATCCGTGTTATTAACCCCTTTAAGACCCTGACATTTCTCACCTTAAGGACCAGACAATTTTTTGCAAATCTGACAAGGGTCACTTTATGTGGTAATAACTGGAACGCTTTTACTTATCCAAGCCATTCTAAGATTGTTTTCTCGTGACACATTGTACTTCATGATAGTGGTAAATTTCAGTCAATATTTTTCATTTTTAAAAAAAAAAATACAAAAAAAATTGAAAAATTCACATTTCCAAATTTCAATTTCTCTGCTTTTAAAACAGATAGTGATACCTCATATAATAGTTCTTACTTTACATTTCCCATATGTTTACTTTATGTTTGGATCATTTTGGGAACGCCATTTTTTTTTTTTGGGGGGACGTTAAAAGACTTAGAAGTTTAGAAGCAAATCTTGAAATTGTTCAGAAAATTTCCAAAACCCACATTTTAAGGACCAGTTCAGGTCTGAAGTCACTTTGTGAGACTTACATAATAGAAAACACCCAAAAATACCCTATTTTGGAAACTACACCCCTCAAGGTATTCAAAAGTGATTTTGCAAACTTTGGTAACCCTTTCTCTCAGTTCACACTTGCGCGTTTTACAGCGCGTTCCTACGCGCTGTAAAACGCTCAACAGGAGAAAACTCATGTTTCCCTATGGGCATGGTTCTCACCTGAGCGTTTTACAGCGCGTTTGAACGCGCTGTAAAACGCCCTACGCTCAAAGAAGTTCTTGAGCTTCTTTGGGGCGTTTTGTCGCGCGTTTGCACCCATAGACTTCAATGGGAACGTGCGTAAAACGCGCGTTTAACACGCGTTAAAGTGTAGATATGCCTTTTTCAATTGGTCTCATCCTATTTGCAAAAACGCGCTGTAATACGCACGACAAAAACATGCGTAGAAACGCGCGTCTCAGAAACGCTCAGGTGTGAACCCAGGGTTTAGGTGTTCCCCAAAATGTAGATGAAATTTCATAATTTCACTTTTTTGGCAGATTTTCCATTTTAAGCCATTTTTTCAAGTAACAAAGCAAGGGTTAACAGCCAAACAAAACTCAATATTTATTACCCTTATTCTTTAGTTTACAGAAACACCCTAGAGTAGAAACTCCAAAATTGACCCCATTTTGGAAACTACGGGATAAGGTGTCAGTTTTGTTGGTACTATTTTAGGGTAGATATGATTTTTGGTTGTTCTATATTACACTTTTTGTGAGGCAAGTTAACCAAAAATAGCTGTTTTGGCACTTTTTTTTTTGTTATTTACAATGTTCATCTGACAGGTTAGATCATGTGCTATTTTTATAGAGCAGGTTGTTACGGATGCGACAAAACCAAATATACAACTTTTTTTGTTGTTTGCTTCAGTTTTACATAATAAAGTATTTTTGAAAAAAATATATTTTTTAGTGTCTCCATATTCTGAAAGCCATAGTTTTTTTTTTTTTGGGGGGGCGGTCGTCTTATGTAGGGGCTCTTTTTTTTTGTTTGATTGGTACTATTTTAGGGTGCATATGACTTTTTGATCGCTTGGTATTACACTTTTTGGTGATGTAAGGTGACAAAAAATAGCTTTTTTTACACCGTTTTATTTTTATTTTTTTTACGGTGTTCACCTGAGGAGTTAGGTTTTGTAATATTTTTATACAGCCGGTTGTTACGGACACGGCGATACTTAATATGTGTACTATTTTTATTTATTTACGTTTTACACAATAGCAGCATTTTTTAAACAAAAAAATCATGTTTTAGTGTTTCCATATTCTGAGAGCCATAATTTTTTTATTTTTTGGGCGATTGTCTTAGGTAGCGTCTCATTTTTTGTGGGATGAGATGACAGTTTGATTGGTATGATTTTGGGGTGCATATGACTTTTTGATCGCTTAGTATTACACTTTTTGTGTGATGTAAGGTGACAAAAAATGGCTTTTTTTACACCGTTTTTATTATTATTTTTTACGGTGTTCACCTGAGGGGTAAGGTCATGTAATATTTTTATAGAGCAGGTCGTTACGGATGTGGTAATACCTAATATGTATACTTTTTTTATTTATTTAAGTTTTAAGTTTTACATAATAATATCATTTTTGAAACAAAAAAAAATCATGTTTTAGTGTCTCCATAGTCTGAGGTCCATAGTTTTTTTTATTTTTTGGGCGATTGTCTTAGGTAGGGTCATCATTTTTGCGGGAGGATATGTCGGTTTGATTGGCACTATTTTGGGGTGCATATGACTTTTTGATCGCTTCCTATTACACTTTTTGTGATGTAAGGTGACAAAATGGCATTTTTGACACAGTTTTTATTTTTACGGTGTTCATCTGAGGGGTTAGGTCATGTAATATTTTCATAGAGCAGGTAGTTTCGGACATGGCAATACCAAATATGTCATTTTTTTTAAAATTTATTTAAGTTTTACACAATAATATTATTTTTGAAACAAAAAAAAAATCATGTTTTAGTGTCTCCATAGTCTGAGAGCCATTGTTTTTTTTATTTTTTGGGCCATTGTCTTAGGTAGGGTATCATTTTTGTGGAATGAGGTGACGGTTATATTGGTACTATTTTGGGGGGCATACGCCTTTTTGATCTCTTGGTGTTGCACAGGTTTTATTTAATTTTTTGATGGTGTTCATCTGATGGGTTAGGTCATGTGATATTTTTATAGAGCCAGTCGATATGGATGCGGTGATACCTAATATGTCTACTTTTATTTTTTTCCCTATTTAAAAAAAAAAATTAAACTTCTTTTTTCACTTTATTTTTTGTCCCACTCTCGGACTTCAACTTTTTGGGGTCTGATCCCCTTTACAATACTTCTGTATTGTAATGCTTTGGCTCTGGGGCTGGATCTCACAGGCTGTCCCGGAAGGCAGCCACAAAGCCTAAGGAAGGCATCGGGCTGCCTTCCCTGCCATCAGGTCCTCTTCAAAGCAGCGCTGGGACCCAATGGCCACCCCACACACGGCAGGATACCGCACGTGCCGCGGTCAGCGCTGAACGCGGCAGTGCAAGGGTTAATGTGCCGGTATCAGTGTTTTCACCGATGCCGGCGCATACAGCAGGGGTCCGGCTATCAGTGACTGCCAGACCCATGCCGATGATTGGGCAGTCGCAGCTCCTGCACCCGCCTGATCAGCCCGCCGTACATTTACGGCGTGGGTCCTTAAGCGGTTAAATGCATTGAATTATAGCAAAAGCATTGACCACCGGATCACCACAAACACTGCATTTTATTTTCTGTGTTAGCAGACACGTTACTGTATCAGATCTTATTTTCATACACATTAGTCCAATAATTTCATAGTTGAACATGTGTTATTTCAGGCTTAGTGAAAAAAAAACTATTCACTGCAAACACTGAGTTGTTTTATGCATGCTAGCAGAAGCATCAGAAAAAGAGCTAAAAAAAATTTTACCCCACAAATTGTTGACCCAGTGATATTAAATGTAAACTTGAAAGACATTTCACCGCAAAAATTGTGTCTTCCCAAAGTAAATTGTCAATACCAGTGTGCAGTGTAATGCAGATTATAATAGGAGTCTTTTGGGCAGCTACCTGGGGCCCAAAGCTTCCAAGGGGCTCATGGCTGCCCAATGCACCGACATTCCTGGCTCTACATTTGAATATGGCTGATGGCTTCCATCCACGCCGTTCACCCTCATAGGGTTCAGGCCAGTAGGCCTGAAGCCTATGAGGCAGTAGATAGGGGCAGACATCGCAATGATATGATCACAACAGCCTGCGCCGGGTGTAAGGGAGCACAATGATGTCATCCCCAATATGCCG
The DNA here is from genome assembly GCA_033119425.1 of Bufotes viridis. Lineage (NCBI taxonomy): Eukaryota > Metazoa > Chordata > Amphibia > Anura > Bufonidae > Bufotes > Bufotes viridis. The sequence continues at coordinate 14,208,378 of CM065592.1, read as the reverse complement.
GCAACTCAGGCTCCTTGTCTGCAGCACAGATTGCAGCGCGGAGCGGGAGTGAGGTGAGTAATTTTATTTATTTATCACTACTGTTGGGGCACTATTAGTGGCCATTATAAATACGGAGGTACTACAAGGTGGCATATATAACTACTAGGGCATTACTAGATGCATTTCATAACTACAGTGGCACTATTTGGGGGCACAAAATTACTTGGGCACCATTGTGTGCATATTATAACTACTGGGAGCACTATAGCAAGACAATGTAGCTGCTGGAGCACTATTGGGGCCTTATTACTACTGTGGTCACTATAGAGGGGCTTTTTTTTGCTAATGAGGGCACTTTGGGAGCATTATCACTACTGAAGGTACTCTGCACCATTATTACTACTAGGGGTTCTGTGGGAGCTTTATTATTATAGAGCACAACATGGAGGACACTACTACTAATGAAGGCACTCTCAGGGAGCATTCTCATTTTGGGGGCACTATTACTAATGAATGCACTGTGGGAGAGAATTACTATCGAATACTATGGGGGGATATCCATAGGGGACTATTTTTTTTGCAGTTATAGTGCTTGGTGGACATTGGGGAGCACAGCGGGCACAGTATTGGGGTGGCAGCAGGATAACACTGTTGGGGCATCAGGAGGTGGAGGACTATGAAAAACTGAGGAATCTAAGATGTCTGTGTATAGTAGTAAACTCTGCTGAGATGTCATCATGGTGGTCTGCTCCGTATTGAGAAGATGAGGAAAAGGAACATCTACATCAGAGGAGACATCACTGGATGTAAGAGGTATGTGGGGCTTTATCAGGGCGTAACTATAGGGGAAGCAGGGGAAGCGGTTGCTTTGGGGCCCTGACCCAGAAGGGGCCCATCAAAGAGGAGGAAAGGTACTAAAAGATTTTGTCAGGGCCCTTCAACATTATTACACTATGAAATGATATACAGTGGATGTATAGAGAGTGTAGAAAACGGATGGAACAGCTGCCGGGCCTGGTCTGAGAGAGCGATCTTTACTAGCCACAGGAAAGCGGGTGGCATAAAAGGAAGGGGTTGTGAAAAAATTACTTGGGGAGGGGGCCTCATTCAAAAATTTGCTGTGGGGCCCAGTTATTTCTTGTTACGCCACTGGGCTGTATATTTGGTAGCGCTGAATTTAATGTTCATCTAAATATCTACATGACATAAGGTTAGTGGATGGGTAAACTGTGCAGTACGAGTTGCTTTTTGCTTGTGGGGCCCAAACTTCATGAACAGCCAGAGCCTTCGGGCCCTTAATCCGCCCCTTGGGCAGTGTGTTTGTAGAAGAGGAGGGACATTTAATTGCGCCTCTGTCTTTAAATTACAGAAAACTCACTTGCAATTTTACTAGTACCATTTAATAATCTGCATGTACCAAACCCATGACTTTTCGTTTATAGGAAACCCATGACTTTTTATTTATAGGCCTCATAATAAAATGTCTGGAAGATGAAAAAGGGGAAAGCAAAAAACCCATGCCTCGTCCTCCTACAGTAAGAATGTGGGTAGTAGCAGTTGCAGCACCAGCCATTCAGTCAGTAGTACTAGTAGTGGTAGTAGTAGTAGGCCGCAGTTGTCCCAGCCTAGTGGTGGTTAAGGTGATTGGTGTCTATGAAGCTGTGTGCCTTCTTAAAGACGTGTTCTGTATTCTAAAGAACTCCCTGGAGTGTTGGTCTCACAGGAGAATTGGGTATGGTTCCTAGGAGTTAGAGCTCTGACATGTGCTTCCTCTCCCTTCACTGTCTACTCTGAACCTCCCACTCCTGGCAGGAAGCAGAACCACCCCACTCCTACCAAGAGGGGAGGAACACGGTGGTTAGGCCTGTTCCTGTCAACCATAACCTCCTCTTCTGGAACACATGGTCAATATATGAAAAGTACATAACATTACCTAACTATGTACACCATTAGCAGATATCCCCTTGTCTGGGGTACTGTATAACCCCATGATGAAAGGCAGGCCATTGTCAAGCTGTGCTTGTGTTCTCTCTTGGTAGCAACAGATGCCCAAAGACGCAGATCAAGCGGACTCCCTCCGCATACTGTGAAGAGAAATGGTTAAGAGTATAAAGGGGCTAGAATCCCAAGGGACAGTCCTTGAAATTATACAACTGGGTGGCCTAACTATCTGACGTTACCTAAAGGAAGGATCCTCGTTAATCCCGGTAGCCCTTTGTGGACCATTGGGACCTCTGTAACTGGATATCAGCGGGCAGGCATTCTGCCCCCATTAAGGCATCATTTTTTGGATGCTCTGTTCCCCTACAATCCACTGTCTTTTTCCAATAACACTATGTGTGTTTAAACACCACCTGCCCCAATAAGGGACAGTTTTTAGAGGCTTCCTAATATGAAAAATAGATTCCACATAGTGTCGTACACCAATTTTCAGGGCAATTGAAGCATATAGAACCAAATTTTTTGAAAACACATATTTCAAGAAGTTCTCTAATTCTGAACGTCTTGGTCTCTTGGTCTTACAGAACTTGTCTACAGGTTTAGGACTGGACATCATTCCACAGTTACAGAACTATGTCTCCTCTGTCGGCCTTTCTGGATTCCATAAAGATGAGGAGGAATTAATTGTGTATATTCTGGGGAACTTAACAGAAAATGTCGCCCAGTCTAACCTGAGCTTTCCAGTGAGCACCGTGCTGGTGAGTAACAAAACACTTAAAGGAACTCTTATATGTTAAGAAAAGGGTTTCCAAAATAAATTAAAACCTTGGACAAGCCCTGGAATGAAAAATCATCTTACACTTAACCCTTTCTCTAGCGGTGCTGGTCCTGGTCCTGCTACTGCTGCTTGTTTAAAGGGTTTCTGTCACCTGAAAAATAGGTATTAAGCTGGTGGACATTAGCGATGTGCTAATGTCAGCTGAACATAACTATATTAGTGCCATCTCACTGCCTGCCTGCCGCCGTTATTGAGATAAAACAAACTTTTATAATAAGCTAATTAGCTTCTAGGAGCAAGGGGGTGTTGCCCCTGCTCCTAGAGGCTCCGTTCTCCCACCTCTGGCCACGCCCTGCTTCACCAGATTGACAGGGCCAGGCAGAGTTCACCTCCTCCTACCGTTCCTGTGCACTAGGGAGATCTCGCACCGTTCAGTATTCGGTGCAGGCGCAGTGACGAGGCTGGCAGCCAGCTAGCGCCCTTCACTCACTGCGCTGTGTACTGAGTGGGACGGCGCAGGCGCGATATTTACATTGCAGACAGGGCCGGAGGTAGGACACCAACGCTAATAGCAACAAGTAGGGGCACTCAATATATGAGATTGGTCAGCAATTCAATGGATACAACCTTTAATAAAAATATATATTCTGTATAAAATAATGCATAAAAACACGCCACTAAAAACCATGCGGTGTACACCAGCAGCCTGAATCGCTGCTTTTGTCATTCAAATTCGCGTTAGGCAGTGCTCCCTGCTAATAGTGTCCTGGTCATGCAGTCCGGAAGGGCCTCCAGTAGTATAATATATAGTGATGTGCACACAAGTTGCGTTTACTTGGCAACTGTAACATGGGTGTTACACTATGTCCGCTCACTATAAGCCACTTCCACGTGTAGTTAAAGATAGATCAAGCCCTCGGCTGTAACCGTTCCATCCACTCCCCTTTAATCTCCTCGGAGAGTGGATACAAAATAACTGCAGTTTCTCAATATGCTGCTCACTTAATACAGTACATTACCGGTCTTCATCCCGGCCTCCGTCCTCACCGCTTCCCTCGTGTGACTAGCCTCAAACGTGGCGTCCCACGTGACTAATAGCTCACACGGCGGTCAGGGACGTAGTTGCGTGATAGCAGATGAATCAATAGAGGAAGAGTGTTCTGCGCTGATACAATCGCCGCTTGCGGTAATACAAAAGTCCTTGGAATATTAATAATGAAGCTTCATCAAACGTCCTGTTCACCGTCCCAGCTATCCAGACGCGTTTCGGGGACTAGAGCCCCTTCCTCAGTGGTGCCCAGGACACCAACGCTGCCTGGCCCTGTCAATCTAGGGAAGCAGGGCGTTGCCAGAGGTGGGAGAACGGAGCCTCCAGGAGCAGGTGCAACTCCCCCCCGCTCCTAGAGTCTAATTAGCAGGCAGTGAGAAGGCACTAATATAGTTATGTTCAGCTGACATTAGTACATCGCTAATGTCACTTAGCTTAATACCCATTTTTCAGGTGACAGAAACCCTTTAAGCAATGGTGACATCTGCCACATGACCACTGCAGTCAATCACTGTCCTTAGCATTAGATCACTGCAAACAAGCAGCCACAGGAGAACTGGACCAGTATAGCAGAGAACCACACTGGGGAGTGAGTGTAAGAATATATATTTGTTTGACTATTGCTGGACTTGCCCGAGATTTTAAACTGTGTTGGACGAACTCTTTAAGATACTGTGATCCAACAACCGGGATAACTAAGGGAAGATTATATTGTAAAATATCAGAAGGATGAAAAAAAATCATGATTGATGTAGTCTATGAGCCGTCATGCATCACCACAGAGATCTGGACAGAGGAACATAGGAGATCCAGGGATGTCGGTCCAAGGATCATTACACACTGTGAATACAGCTCACCTTGTAGATGTTGCAGTACAGGGTTTGTCCAGATTCAGAAAATATGGCTGCTTTCTTCAACAAACAGCATTCCACCTGTCCATAGGTTGTCTGGTATTGCAGCTCGGCCAGATTCTCTTGAATGGAGAAGAACTGCAGTACCAAAAACCACTTATGGACAGTTGTGGTGTCGTTTATACAGCCCCTTCCTTTTGTACCACTGAGGAAGGGGCTGTGTCCCCGAAACGCGTCTGGGGAACTAAGTACAGTGAGCCGCAACATAATATCCAGTTGGAAGTACTTCCATATTCGGTGATAAAGCAACTACATTCATATATGAGTAAACAGACTTTTGGACCCAGGACCACAGCTTCACACCACGCAGAGCGCTCAGCAGTGAGCGGCACAAGTAATCAGCGTACTCCTTCAGGTCACGTGGGATGCCACGCTGAGACCTGCGACTCAGGAGAAGCGGGTATACCGCTGAAGTACGGACGCTGAGGGCACGAGTGCCGGGTAAAGTTGACCACCACCACGGACACTGGAAGACTGTTAAAGTACACCAGTGTGTGTTTGTATGTTTAGTGGTTGATGTGGTTGGTCCCCATATGAAAGTGGAAGTAGTCTAAGGCGGAATTTTATATTCAGCATTGACTTACATCATTGTAGCACCTAAGGGGTGCATTCACCACTAAGGAGGACAACCAATACATATTGGAGTGTTAACCTAAAAATGCCGCACTATACTCAGTGAATCTTGGTGCGGTCAATAGCCGTTTGATGTCAACAGTGCTACTGGATACTGCCTGTGGTTATACCCTAACATCGGATGCTGCTTAAATACAACAAAGGTGTTAGTGTAATCTTGCCATTATTTTAAACCTAGTTGGAGCATTGATTAGCATTGACTTGCATTATTGTGGCTGAAGATACAGGTGGCACTTAAGGGGTGCACTTACCACTAAGGAGGACGATTTATATTATTGGAGTGGTAACCAAACAGTGCTACTGGTCCACTGGATACTACCTGTGGTTATACCCTAACACAGGGTGCTGCATAAAGGTGTTAGTGAAATATTGAGCTATTTTGAGCAGTGAACCTTACTGCGGTCAAGAACTGTCCGATGTGAACAGTGTTTCATTGGCTACCGCTTGTGGTCACACTTAACGCAGGGTGCTGCACAAGGGTGTTGGTGCAGTATTGTTGTCATATCTTGAGCTGTACAGTGATATATTGTATGTACACAGACTGCATGAGTGTGTATTTTTAATATATTTTAATAAATTGGTATCATTTAATGGAATATTTGCTGGTCCCGGTTGACCCATAAAGTGAGTGCCCCCCTTACATATTATTTGCAGTACGATTGTTTATAGAAGAAAGCAGCCATGTTTTTCTAATCCTGGACATCCCTATAATTCTTGATGTATCATAGAGTACATATGTTTTTATTTGATGGCCATTTGTACACAATGACTTTTGGGTTTCTCCCTTGTAGGACATCCTGTACATTGTCAACAAGATCCTCAATGAAATGTCTTGGATGCAAGCGTCCAGCGCTAACACCATTATAGGCCCTCAACTTTTACAGTGCTTTGAAAACCTCTTAGAAAATATGGAGATGGTAAAGTCATCTTACAACGTGTCCTACGAAAACATTGAGTTCCATTGCTTAGTTGCCCCCTGTGTCAACATGAGTAACGAGACTGCCCTAAGTATCGAGCCCCATATCAGTTTAGCACTGGCCCCGAGGACAGTCAACAAACCTTTCCTCCAACATGCCTGGTCAACATTTTATTATTGTCCTGCAAGACCAATAATATGGGCTTTCCAGGTCGATATGAAAGACAAGAAGAAATTGCAAGCTTTAATTTCCAAGTAGACAGCAACATCCTGACCAATGTCATGCGAATCGGCGATAAGAGTTTCCATAAGCCGAATGTCAATTTGACTTTCCAGTGTTCCAGTGGAAACTACTGTGACCATACAGCCATATGTGCTTTTTGGAATTTCACAACAAGCCGATGGTCTTCAGAAGGGTGCCTGACTGAGATTTACAATGGAGTTACCCATTGTTACTGCCATCACCTTACATCATTCTCTGTACTGATTGCAAAATTCATACCCAGCGCCTTGAAGAACACTACTGTCCTAGACTACATCACCATCGCAGGTCTTGCAATCTCCATAGCTTCCCTCACATTGTGTATCACATTTCAAGTGTATCTGCTAAGGTTTCCCATGAACCTTGTTGCTTACCACAGACATACGGCCATCCTCAATGTTTCCATATTCCTTCTTCTGAGTTACGTCTCATTTATAGCAGCCAGTGTCATCACACCCAAGGAATATCTCAGGCTTTGTGTGGGGCTAACCTTCTGCACCCATTTTTCTCTCTTAGCTTTTTTCTGCTGGACCTTAGTCCAAAGTCTTTACCTTTTCTGCCGTTTGGTCTTTGTTTTTCATCACATCACAAAGAAGGAATTCATGAGTCTTTCCGTCGGTCTTGGATACATATGTCCCAGCATAATTTCCGTGGGCACCTTCTTGTACTACACTCCAACAAATGACTATCAGAAGGACAACGTTTGTTGGCTGAATACTGATTCGGGGGCTTCCATGGCTTTCAATATCCCAACCATCATTATCCTATCTGGGAACTTCCTTGTCCTTCTTGTGGTGATCCGGAAACTTCTCAGACGATCCATCTCTGAGGGCAACAATGATGATGAAGATGTCATCAAGAAGCTGGCGAAGGCCGTGGTCTTCTGTACCCCTCAGTTTGGGTTGACCTGGGCTGTTGGAATCCCTTTAATGTCAGATGGGAGCTCCGTGGCATTACACTATCTGTTTGTTCTTCTCAATCCTCTTCAGGTCAGTGTGGTTCTTTTCTCTTTCATAGGTTTGGAATAGACATGGGTCTGAATAAGCATGGGATAAAGAAGTAAGGGATGTATTAGATGTCATTCTGATTGACCAAGGAAGAACTTTCCAACTGACCAGTGAAGAACATTCCAAAGTTTAGGTGCAGCAGTAGAGAAGTCTTAGAGAGAGAAGGAGATTTTTAGAAGGGAGGATAACTTTTTGGGTCATTTTTATAATGAAGGGCAGAGTGAGATGTGAATGAAGAGATGAAGGAGGATGGAGAGCTTAGAACAGCCTTGACCTGTATTGTGGATAGAAAAGGCAATGAATGCGATAAAGCAGATGAGCTAGTGTGCGGTCAAATAAGTATGAACATGGCTGCTCCATTCATGATGGATTGTATGGAAGAGGATCTAATCAGATAAGGGTGGCACTATGAGATGAGTCAAGGCGAAAGCATAAGAGGGTAGGATTTACTATTTCCTCATCATAATTGGTTATGTTAGGTGGAATACAATTTTTCTCATACAGAGTTCAAAATCTCTTGCTTAGACTTGAATGAAAAACTGGTTGTCTACAGCCACTAGATGGCGCTTAGGAGGTTACTGCACACTGTGTTATCATAGAATATGTGAACACTATAGTATGCAGTCAGCTCCTGAGATCCCCCTAGTGGTGGCTACAGGCAGACAAAATAGTATCTATTAAATATATGTCTATGCATGGGATTTAGAGAGCTCTGTACCAAAAAAACTGAACTCTGACCCGTCTGACAATGTACTAAAAATAATCAGCACAGGAATGTGCACATAAAATGACCTAAAAAGTGGACAATCAGCCCAACCCCAATAGACAGCAGATTCTTTTGAGATCACTGCTAGAAATGGTGTACATAGGTGGTTATTAGAGATGAGCGAATCGAAGTTGACAAAGTGGAATTCGATCCGAATTTCAGGAATTATTAGATTCGCACCGAATCCGAATTTCCTGACACTATGTGGTAACAAATCTAATTTTTTCCTAAAATGGCTGCTGCAAGTGTGAGGACATGGAGCAAAGAACTCTGGGAACAAGGGACAACCCACAATGCCATCCATGCAGCCAATGAGCAGCTGGCCAGTCCTGTGATGTCACAGCCCTATAAATAACCTCAGCCATCTTGGATTCTGCCATTTTTCAGTGGACTCTCCAGTGCAGGGAGAGAGGCAGCTGGCGCTAGGGAAAGTGCTAGGAAAGACTTTAAAACTTTTATTTTGCGGAATAGAAGTTCAGGGAAAGAGCATTAGATGTGTAGGGAAAGGATAGGGAGGAATTATTCCACAGTATTGAAGAAGAACAGGGTTCAGTAGGGGAGGTTACAGCCTGGGTAATGGGAACAATCCTATTACACCTTGCTGCACTGACTGCAGATCCAAATTGCCATTATACTGCTGCTTTCAGGTTTTGGGGTGCAAGTGCTGTGTGATACAGCCAGTAACAGGGTGTATTACTAGAGAAATACTTCTATTATTATTATTATTATTATTATTATTTATTTTTAGAGCGCTATTCATTCCATAGCGCTGTACATATCATAAGCGGTGCACATACATAATACAGGCAATTGCATTAAGCATGAACGAGACAAGTTACAGACTGGTGCAGAAGGATAGAGGGCCCTGCCCGCGAGGCTTACAATCTACATGGTATGGGGGATGAAGACAGTAGGCGAGGGTGAAGCTGGTCATGGCGGTATAGAAGCAGCAGTGTCACTGGTCGTAGGCTTGTCTGAAGAGGTGGGTTTTCAGGTTGCTTTTGAAGGATTCCACTGTAGGTGAGAGTCTGATATGTTGGGGCAGCGAGTTCCAGAGTATAGGGGATGCACGGGAGAAATCCTGGAGGCGAGTGTGGGAAGAGGTGATAAGAGGAGAGGAGAGAAGGAGATCCTGTGAGGATCGAAGATTGCGTGTGGGGATGTATCGGGAAAGTAGCTCAGAGATGTAGGGAGGGGACCGATTGTGGACGGCCTTGTATGTGTGGGTTAGTATTTTAAACTGAATTCGCTGGGCAATGGGGAGCCAGTGCAGGGACTGGCAGAGGGGAGATGCAGAGGAGTAACGGGGGGAGAGATGGATTAGTCGGGCAGCAGAGTTGAGGATAGATTGGAGGGGTGTGAGGGTGCTAGATGGAAGGCCACAGAGGAGAATGTTGCAGTAGTCTAGGCGGGAGATGATGAGGGAATGTATAAGCATTTTTGCCGATTCAAAGTTGAGGAAAGGGCGGATGCGGGAGATGTTTTTGAGTTGGAAACGGCAGGTGGTGGAAAGGGCTTGGATGTGTGGTCGGAAGGAGAGGGCAGAATCCAAGGTCACTCCAAGGCAGCGGACCTGGTTGACCGGGGAGAGTGTGCAATCATTGATTGTGATAGATAGGTCTGTTGGGGGGAGTGAGCAAGATGGGGGAAAGATGATGAATTCTGTTTTATCCATATTAAGTTTTAGAAAGCGAGAGGAGAAGAAGGAGGATATGCGAGATAGGCATTGTGGGATTCTGGATAGTAAGGTGGTGATGTCTGGACCAGAGAGGTAGATTTGTGTGTCGTCAGCATAAAAGTGATACTGGAAACCATGGGACTCTATAAGCTGTCCCAGGCCGAAGGTGTAGATAGAGAAGAGCAGGGGTCCTAGGACGGAGCCTTGCGGGACACCAACAGAGAGGGAGTGAGGTGAGGAGGTGGCGTGAGAGTGGGAGACGCTAAATGTCCGGTCTGTGAGGTATGATGTGATCCAAGAGAGGGCCAGGTCAGTGATGCCAAGAGATGAGAGAGTTTGTAACAGAAGGGAGTGGTCGACAGTGTCAAAGGCAGAGGACAAGTCAAGGAGAAGAAGTACAGAGTAATGTTTTTAGTTTTGGCAAGTAGTAGGTCATTGGTGACTTTGGTGAGGGCAGTCTCGGTTGAGTGATGGGGTCGGAAGCCAGATTGTAGCCGGTCAAAGAGGGAGCAGGAGGAGAGGTGAGAGGACAGTTCAGAATGGACATGTTGCTCAAGTAGCTTTGAGGCATATGGAAGAAGTGATATGGGGCGATAACTGGACAAAGAAGATGGGTCAAGTGATGGCTTTTGAGGATGGGTGTAATGGTTGCATGTTTAAAAGCAGAGGGGAAGAGACCAGAGGTTAGTGATAGGTTGAAGAGATGGGTTAGGGCTGGGATAAACACTGTGGTGAGGTTAGGGATGAGGTGGGATGGGATTGGGTCAAGTGCACAGGTGGTGAGATGGGATTTGGAGAGTAGAGTGAGAGTTTTTCTTCTGTAATAGCGGAGAAGCTGGTTTTGGGAGAAGAGGACTGAGCGGCTGTGTGGAGGGTCTGTGGGGACTGTGTGTTGAAGCTTTCTCTGATGTTGACTATCTTTGTTTGAAGAATGTGGCGAAATCCTCAGCTGAGATGAGAGGAGAGGGTGGGGCGCTGGTGGACGGAGAAGAGAATTAAAGGTGTTAAAAAGTTGTTTTGGGTTGTGGGATAGGGAAGATATGAGAGATGAGAAGTAGGCCTGTTTTGCATCAGCAAGTGAGGATTTGAAAATGAGGAGGGATTGCTTGTATGCGGTGAATTCATCTTTAGAATTGATGTCTTCCATCGCCGCTCTGCAGCCCTGGAAGCTTGTCTGAGATTTTTGGTCAGGTCGGTATGCCAGGGTTGTCTGTTGATTTTTCTGGTTTTGTTGTGTGTAAGTGGGGCAATAGTGTCCAGAGTTGCACTTATTGTTGTGTTATATAGGGTGGTGGCAGTATCTGGGTCTTGGAGGGAAAAATTGAGGAGAGCGGCAGAAGAGAGTCGGAGAGCAAGCGAAAGTCAAGATGTTTAAGGTTGCGATAGGGATGTGTTAGTGTGTGGACCGAGGGAGCAGCAGCAGAGACGAGTGAAGAGAAGGTGAGTAGGTTGTGGTCGGATAGGGAGAGGCGAATTAGAAAGGTTAGATAGGGAGCAGAGGCGGGTAAAGATAAGATCCAGAGTGTGACCATCTCTGTGTGTGGGAGCGGAAGACCACTGTGAGAGGCCGAAGGAGGAAGAGAGCGATAGGAGTTTAGAGGCGGCTGAGTGGCAGGTGTCAATGGGGATGTTGAAGTCACCCATGATGATAGTGGGGATGTCAGCAGAAAGAAAGTGTAGAAGCCAGGTGTTAAAGTGGTCAAGAAAGATGGTGGCTGGGCCTGGGGGCGGTAAATAACAGCTACTTGGAGGTTGGAGGAGAGTAGATGCGAACAGAGTGTACTTCAAATGAAGTGGGTGCAATGGAGGGCGGCAGTGGAGTTGGGCTGTAGGAGCAGGTATCTGATAGGAGCAGACCAACTCCTCCACCATGTTTGCTGCCAGGGCGGGGGGTGTGAGTGAAATGAAATCCACTATACGAGAGTGCAGCAGGGGAGGAGGTGTCGGAGGGTGTCAGCCATGTTTCTGTGAGACCCAGAAAGGAAAGTTTTTGAGAGATAAAGAGATCATGAATGTAGGAGAGTTTGTTACAGACAGAGCGAGCGTTCCATAATGCTCCAGAAAGAGGAACCAAAGGAGCAGGGGTCAGAGGAATGGTTATTAGGTTTAAGGGGTTGCAGAAATTTGTGGAATGAGATTTGTAATGGAAGGTAGAGGTGATAGTGGGGATTTGCTGAGGGGGGCCTGGATTTGGGGCGATATCACCAGCAATAAGGAGAAGCAGAGAAAGTGTTAGTAGGTGAGAAAAAGAAAGGGTAGGGGGTATCTGTGTGTGTTTGGGAAGGAAGTGTTTTACATTGCCAAACAAGTTTGTGCAATCAGTCAGATGAGAAGGTAAGATGGAGGGAGATATGAATAGTTCCTTGCTGGGAGCATGGATGTGGGGGTATTTTAGGAGGTTTAGGAACAGTGGGAAGAGTAAGATGAAAAAGTAAAACATTGTTTACATTAACTTTTTTGTAGTTACCTTTGGGTCCCTTCTGGTTCAATTCTGGTATAATTCAGTCTCAGCACTTAGAATGTTGCACTTTGAAGATGTTACATGTTGGAATGACCAAGGTCTGGAATGACCTAACAACTTAGATTTATACCACTCAGTGTTCAATCAGGTGTGAACAAGAGGGGAGGGGGCTACTTATGGCCTAATCAAGGGAGGACCAGATACAGAAATAGTCAATGTAAACAAATACTCAATAAATCCAGCAGGGAAAGAGACATTAATGCTTCAGAGTAGACATACCAAGCAATGTGAAGGAAACAGGAGGGGTGTGGACAATATCAGACTCTGGGAAAGCTGGATGTAGCAGTTAGCTTCAGAGTAGACATACCAAGCAATGTGAAGGAAACAGGAGGGGTGTGGACAATATCAGACTCTGGGAAAGCTGGATGTAGCAGTTAGCTTCAGAGTAGACATACCTGGAGAGGAGAGAATTGGGTGATGGTCAGTAGGCAGTGATGACAAGGTGGATTCCATATCCATAATATTAAATTCTGGTATAATTCAGTCTCAGCACTTAGAATGTTGCACTTTGAAGATGTTGCATTTTCATGTCTTATTAGCCCTTGTGCGGTGAAGTGAGAAAATTACAGCCCTTTTTGTTGTGTATTAGTGGAAAACAAAAAGTATTATTTGCCCTTCTGCAGTGCAGTTATATGTTCTAAAGCCTTTTTTGGGGTGTATTAGTGCAAAAAAAAAGGGCTTATTAGCCATTGTGTGGTGAAGTGAGAAAAGTGGCAGAGACCTAAATGTTTCTGGCACAGGCACAGGTCGCAGCAGAGTAAGGGGGCGTGGCAGCAAGGATCACTTCGAGAGGCCTGAGCTCCCGGTGTCATCTAACAGTCGTGTCTTGACCCGCAACGCAGTAGTTCTTGAATGCTTGACTCGGTTCACCACTTCATCCCAAGTGACATCAGACACCCCCAGCCAAGAGTCGGTGGTTTCTATCAGACATAACCCTTAGTTGGCATGGACCGGGAGCAGGCCCTGTGCCCTCGCCTGTCCTCAACCTGCCTCTGTCCTTTTCTTTTCCCTCAGCCAGAGAAGTATTCATGCTGTGGGCTCAGCTCCACTATACAGCGTAGACGAGCTACTAGAGGACAGTCAGCAGCTACCAGCAAGCCAAGATGTGGAGAGACATCCGCCGCTTCCGCCACTAGGCGGGCAAGTAGTGATGAGGAGAGTGGTGTGGGAGCTGGTGTTGTGAGCAGTCAGGCCTCCGTGGAGAGGAGACCATTGAGGAGGCCATCAGTGACGTGCAGACAGTACTCGATGATGATGTAGCAGATCGGAACTGGGAGCCGAGTGATGAAGGGGCTTCATCATCATCGGGAGAAGAGGGTGGCAGCTTGCGCGTGAGGCAGTTGCGCAGCCAGCAAGTCGGTAGCATGGCCGTGAGTCAGCAGAGTGGCAACAGTGGCCAAACGTACCCGGGGTAGACCAGCCGCTTCACAGGAGCCTACCTGCCCGGAAAGTAGTGGTGCAGGGGTTCACGGAGGCAACTGGCCGAGTTTGCCCTGGAAAAGCTGTCCTTCCCGGCCAGTAGTGTGGCATCAGAGCAGGTGTTAGTGCGGCGGGGGCCATAGTTACCCCAAGGAGAACTTGCCTATCCACCCAAAATGTGGAGAGACTGACTTTTGTCAAGATAAATCAGGAGTGGATCAGCCAGGATTTCCAATTACCAATGCCTGATGCATCAGATTAGATCGTCCTTGCTGCCTCACCCAAACCTTGACAAAAGAGACCGGTTTCTTCTGGCTACCTGCCTGCTACAACCCACCTGATGCCACACATCTGATGCCAAGTGCTCCTTCTTACACGCACCATAGTCAGTGGGTACTGTTATTGCCACCCACTCTGTCACCGGGTCACTCTGTGGTCTCCTAATAGTGCTGCCACCTCACCATTTAGGTCTCCTCATGTCTCTGGGTCATTGTGCCACTCTGTGACCTCCTCATACAGCTGCCACCTCCATACTATGTCACCTTGCCACTCTGTGGTCTCCTCATGCTGCTGCCAACTCACAACTCTGTCTCTGGGCCAGTCTGTGGTCTCCTCATGCTGCTGCTGCCACCTCCACACTCTGTCATTGTGCCGCTCTGTGTCCTCCTCATGCTGCTGCCACCTCCACACTATGTCACATTGCCAGTCTGTGGCCTCCTCATGCTGCTGCTGCCACCTCCAAACTCTGTCATCGTGCCACTCTGTAGTCTTCTCATGCTGCTGCCACCTCCAAACTATGTCACCTTGCCACTCTGTGGTCTCCTCATGCTGCTACTAACTTGACATTACTGTATGTCACTGGGCAGCTCTGTGGCCTCCTCATGCTGCTGCTAACTCAACACTATATCACTGGGCCACTCTTTGGCTTCCTCATACTGTTGCCACCTAAACACTATGTAAATGGCCCACTCTGTGGTCTTTTCATGCTGCTGCTAAATCAACACTATGTCACTGGCCCACTCTGTGGCCTCCTCATACTGCTGCTGCTGCCGCCTCCACACTATGTCACCTTGCCAGTCTGTCACCTCCTCATGCTGCTGCTAACTCAACACCTTGTCACTGGGCCACTCTGTGGCTTCCTCATGCTGCTGCCACCTCAATACTATGTAAATGGACCACTCTGTAGACTTCTCAAGCTGTTCTACCACCCTCCCCACTTCATGACTGGGCCACTATTTAGATTTTTTGGCCTGGTTGACATCATCATTTATTTGACCCTTCTTCTGATCTGTCAGAAGGAAGGAAAAATGAGACGCACAACGGATCCTCTCTGTGTAACAGCTGTAAGGCCTGTATGGTCCCATCAGAATTGGCTTATGATTTGGTAGCCAAAAGCAGGAGTGGGTACAAAACACAGAAGACATGCAAATATTCAATTCACGTGTCATCTCTGTTTTGGATCCACTCCTGTTTTTTTATGGCTTTAGCAATACTGATGGATTACTGACCAAATGCTGACTGAGTGAAGGCGGATGCTCAACAGACAGGATCCGTTTTTTGGGGGGTTATTGTTCTGATGGATCAGAGGAAGGGCTAAGTAATCAGTGATGTCAACTAGAGATGAGCGAACTTTAAAAAAAAGTTCGGCGTTCGGGTTGTGGTAACTCG
This sequence comes from Bufotes viridis, assembly GCA_033119425.1. NCBI lineage: Eukaryota > Metazoa > Chordata > Amphibia > Anura > Bufonidae > Bufotes > Bufotes viridis. Next base: position 14,192,848 of record CM065592.1, on the reverse strand, counting down.
CGCATCCCGTTATGGATTCCACTACCGCGGATTATCGCGGCATATGGAATCCATAAGGGGCGGCTTCCACCAACCCGAACTGTTGAACAGCCGAAGGACCTGGGGTGACGTCACCGTCATGTGATCAGTGCAGGGGCGTGGCTCAGCATGGGATCAAATCCAGTCTGTGTCCTCCTCATGCTGCTGCCACCTCCACACTATGTCACATTGCCAGTCTGTGGCCAAATCCAGTGCTGAGCCACGCCCCCTGCACTGATCACATGACGGTGACGTCACCCCAGGTCCTTCGGCTGTTCAACAGTTCGGGTTGGTGGAAGCCGCCCCTTATGGATTCCATATGCCGCGATAGTCCGCGGTAGTGGAATCCATAACGGGATGCGCGAGTTACCACAACCTGAACGCCGAACTTTTTTTTAAAGTTCGCTCATCTCTAATGTCAACACAAACTTACTGCTGACACCCTCTCCACTCTGTCGGGGGGGGGGGCTCTTCTTGTATAAGCGTTTAATAGAACAGGTTCTGTAGACATCTATGTGGAATCAGCTGACGACGGTTCGAAAGGAGTAACATAGTACATAAGGCCGAAAAAAGACATCTGTCCTTCCAGTTCAGCCTGTCATCCTGCAAGATGATCCAGAGGAAGGCAAAAAAAAAATTGTGAGGCAGAAGCCAATTTTCCCCACTTAAGGGGAGTAAAAAATTCCTTCCCGACTCCAATCAGGCATCAGAATAACTCCCTGGATCAACGACCCACCTCTAGTAGCTGTAGCCTGTAATATTATTACACTCCAGAAATACATCCAGGCCCCTCTTGAATTCCTTTATTGTACTCACCATCACCACCTCCTCAGGCAGAGAGTTCCATAGTCTCACTGCTCTTACCGTGAAGAATCCTTTTCTATGTTTGTGTACAAACCTTCTTTCCTCCAGACGCAGAGGATGTCCCCTCGTCACAGTCACAGTCCTGGGGATAAATAAATGATGGGAGAGATCTCTGTACTGACCCCTGAGTGAGCTCTTTCACGCTACAGTAGGATCCTGGGCCTCTGCACGGTTCTTTATACCTGGCGCAAACATCGACCTGTAAGGCTCAGTTGACACTTCAGTTATTTGGTCAGTTTTGTCCCTGTGACTGCCCAAATAAGTGAAGTGTGAAGTAATTCTAAGAGCAACGTCTGTCATCTGCATGTCATACTGACTCACAGTATTGTTTCACTACCACAGCAGACTCCCTATGCGTGTTACTGCAAGGCACAGTGTTTTACACCACTATACAGGCTCTCTGCCGCCAGGAAATAGCAGTTTTTTAACGCGATTCACCGTGAATAAATTCGGATCGAAACAAATCTTTTCGGACAATTCGGCGAACTGGCTGAATTGAATTTTTGAGAAATTCGCTCATCTCTAGTGGTTATTCACATTACTAGACTGGACAGGTGGGTTTACAGCCCATCCAATCCGAATATTATTGGTGCCTGATGCAGAGGTTTGGGTGGGGGTGGCTGTGATGGCCAGATATCTCATGCATGTGGTTGGCATTACTGAGGTCACCTCATATTTCAGTCCCTTTTAAGTGGTCCAAGTTTGGATTGTCCCATACAAAGGCTGAACTACTTCCCTTCTCTATGGTGTTTTGTCGTCCTGATAATTTTTTCTCCCCGTAGGGCTTTTTCATTTTCATCTTTGGCTGTTTGCTTGATAAGAAGGTAAGTCATGTCATGTTGACTTTGCAATTCTTTAGCATTATTTAACTTGTACTACTGATCCTAAATTAATTGCTGCCTATAGTCAAATCCAGAGCATAGACTAGGCTAGCAGTGGCATGCAAAAGTTTGTGCACTCCGGGTCAAAATTACTGTTACTGTGAACAGTTAAGCAAGTTGAAGATGAAATGATCTCCAAAAGGCTTGTATTTTAAGCAAAAACATTTTTATTTTCATTTCAATTTGTATTTTTTATTTTTATCTTTTACATTTTCAAAACTAAAAAAGGAAAAGGGTCCGAAGCAAATCTTTGGGCACTCTGCAAGGTTAGTCTTGTTTTAAGGGATTTTCATCCTTTCTTCCTTGCTAAAGTCTTCCCGTTCTGTGACATTCTTGGGCCGTTTTGCATACACTGCTCTTCTGAGGTCTAGTCACAGATTTTCAATGATGTTTGGATCAGGGGACTGTGAGGGCCATGGTAAAACCCTTCAGCTTGTGCCTTTTGAGGTAGTCTATTGTGGATTTTGAGGTGTGTTTAGGATCATTGTCCATTTGTAGAAGCCGACCTCTATTCAACTTCAGCTTTTTTTATGTTTGCTTCCAGAATTTGCAGAAATTTCATTGAATCCATTCTTCCCTCTACCCGTGAAATGTTCCCTGTGCCATTGGCTGCAACACAACCCCAAAGCATGATTGATCCACCCCCATGCTAAATGGTTGGAGAGGTGTACTTTTCACAAAATTCTGTGCCCTTTTTTCTCCAAACATACCTTTGCTCATTGTGGGCAAAAATTTCTATTGTACCCTCATCGGTCCACAGGACTTTTTTCCAAAATGCTTCAGGCATTTTTTTGAAAACTTATGAAGCTAAATTTTGTGGTGAGCAAGGAGAAGAGGTTTTCTTTGAATAACTCTTCCAAGAAGGCCTAAATGTGCAGGTGTCGATAAACAGTAAAACAATGTACCACAACTCCAGAGTCTGCTAAATCTTCCTGAAGGTCTTTTGTAGTCAAGCGAGGGTTCTGATTTGTCTTTCTAGCCATCTTACGAGCAGCTGTCTCTGAAATCTCTCTTGGTCTTCCAGACCGTCTCTTGATCTCCACTGTTCCTATTAACTACCATTTCTTACTTTCGAACCCTGAAAACACTTTGCTATCTTCTTATAGCCTTCTCCTGCCTTGTGGGCCTCAACCATTTTCATTTGTAGAGTGTTAGACAGCTGCTTAGAAGGTCCCATAGCTGATGATTTTTGGGACAAGGTTGGAGGAGTCTGGATAAAGCTTTGACATTTTCATCACATGGTCTTTCCTAACGATGATTGTGAACAAACCTTAACCTTTACAGGCTATTTAAGGTCTGAGACCTCAGTTATCTGAACGGTCAAATTTCCTTGGGTTCCCAGACTTTTGCAAGGAACTCCTTTCTTTTTCACTCTAAAATTGTGCAAATCCAAAATAATACACTGATTTTGCTTAAAATGTTGAAAAATATGTTTTATCTTTAACTTTATGCCTTTTGGAGATCATTTCATCTTCAACTTGATTAACTAGTCACAGTAACAGTAATTTTGACCAGGGGAGCAATTAGACAAGACTAAATTAACCACTTAAGGAGCAGGCCCATTTAAATGTTTGCATTTTCGTTTCTTGCTCCCCAATTCTAATAGAACATCTTACCTTTTTGTTCATATGAGGGCTTATTTTTTTTACAGGATAAGTTGTGTTTGTTAATGTCACCATTTAATGTGCCATGTCTTGTATTGGAAAATGGGCAAAAATTCTTTGTATGGTAAAATAGAAAAAAAGGATTCTGACAAGGCTTTTAGGTTTTGATATTACAACGGCATTTGCTGTTTGCTGAAAATTACGTCCTTGGGGTACATTCACACGTCCGTGTGTGTCCGCGGATCCGCAAAACACGGACATCGGCGATGTGCGTTCCGCAATTTGCGGACCGCACATCGCCGGCACTATATAGAAAATGCCTTTTCTTGTCCGCAATTGCGGACAAGAATAGGACATGTTCTATTTTTTTCAGAAAAACGATTGCGGACCCGGAAGTGCGGATCCGCAATTCCGGACCCGGCCGGAACATCGTCTGTCCCCATTGAAATTAATGGCTCCGCAATTCTGTTCCGCAAAGTGCGGAACAGAATTGCGGACGTGTGAATGGACCCTTATTCTGAGGATCACTATGATTACAGTGATGCCAGAATTGTAAAGCTTTCTTTGTTTTACTACTTTTCTTTGCAAAATTTTTCTTTGAAAATTTTCTTTGCATCACCATTTTCTAACAGCCTTAACTTTTATATTTCTGCCTACAGAGCTGTATCATGACTTGTTTTTTTGCGAGAAATGTTATTTTGTAGTGGTACTGTTTTTTTTATATATTTTTGAACACTGGGGGACAAGGTAGCCAAAAAATGGTGAATTGCGTGTTTTTTATTTTTTTCAGTTGCGGCGTTCACCGTGCAGGAAAATAATTTTTATACTTTAACCCTGGGTTCACACCTGAGCGTTTTACAGCGCGTTCAAACGCGCTGTAAAACGCAGCACATGAAAACCAATGCTTTCCTATGGCCCTGGTTCTCACTTGAGCGTTTTACAACGCGTTTGAACGCGCTGTAAAACGCCCGACGCATAAACAAGTACTTGAGCTTTTTTGGGGGCGTTTGTCGCGCGTTTTTTGATTGACACCACAGTAGTCAATCACAAGAACACGCGTACGAACGCGCGTTTCCTATTTGCAAAAACGTGCTGAAATACGTGCGACAAAAACGCGCGTTTTTAGAACGCTCAGGTCTGAACCCAGGGTAAGAACTCAGACATTTTTGAACATGGCGATACCTGTTATGTTTATTTTTATATAAAATTGGGAAAGGGAATGATTAGAATTTTTAATATATCTAATATTTACCCTCCTCAGAGGATTTGAACCTGGGATCTTTTGATCTCTTGTCCTATAGACCATATTACAGAACTATTATGGTCTATGGAAGTTTGACACTTTGCCTGCTGAGCCGTGCCTCATGTACAGCTTGGCAGGCAGTTTACCATGACAGGCCTGGGAATCTTCAGCAGGCCCCAAGCTCTCAGGGTAACCGATCAGAGCCTCAGGATTTCACTGCGGGGGCCCCAATTGGAAAACAGAGGGAGCTCCCTCCCTCTGGCTAACTCCACAGATGCCACAATTGCTATTGAATGCAGCATCTGAGGGGTTAAATGACAGGGTTTATCATTGCAGCTCTCAATACAGCCTTGATTAGAATAGAACATCAAAATCTAAGTAAAAGTAGACAACAGTGAATTAGATCAGATTAGACTAGACTACACTGCTACTAGACTAGACTAAATTAGGATAGATTAGACAAGATAAAATATGAATAGAGGAGAAAAAATTATTAAAACTAGGCTACCATGGATTATGTCAGGCTAGACTAAATTAGGATCTACATTAATAGACTACATTAAATGGGAATTAAACACACAAGGTTATTTAAAACTACCACTGGATTAGATTAGGCTACACTAAATTACAAAAGGATACTCAAATTTGGGAAAAACTAGACAAAATAAGATTAAATTAGACTACACTAGAAAAGCCTAGATGAATTATGAGTAGAAGAGATTATTTAAAACTGGACTACCATGGATTAGAATAAATGAGACTAAATGGCGATCTATTAGACTATATCAAATATGAATAGAAGAGATGAGACTTTTTAAAACTAGACTATTGTGGATTAGATTAGACTAGACTAGGTTAAATTAGACTAGACTACACTAGATTAGATAAAACTAAATTAGATGGCACTAGATTCGTTTTGATTAGGTTAGGATTACACTAGAATTAAATATATCAAACCCTTCCTGACAGGGCCATTTTCAGTTTTTGCGTTTTAATTCTTCACTTCCTGCCTTCCTGGAGCCATAACTTTTTTATTTTTCCATTCACATAGCCGTTCCTAAAAGCACCATTTTTTTATATTACGAGGTAGTGGAAAGCCTGAAAAAGATTCAAAATGGGGTGGAATTGTATAAAAATGCTATTCTACTATAATTTTATGGGTTTTGTCTTTATGGCGTTCCTTATGCAATAAAAAAACTTACCGGTCAACTTAATTTTCCAAGTCAATCGATTACAACTGTACTACATTTGTATAGTCTTTATTGTGTTTTATTACAAAAAAAAAAATTTGGGAAAAAGTTTTTTCTATTTATTTGCATTGCCATATTCTAAGCCCTATAACTTTTTATAGTTATGTCTATGGAGCTGTGTGAGGCTTATTTTCTCATTTTTGCAGAATGATCTGTAGTTTTTAATTTATTTATTCTATTTTAGTTTCAGTTTTTATCTGTAGTTTTCATTTTTCATTTAGTATATTGGGGTGTGTATGTCTTTATTATAAATTTTTTTTTTTTTTGGTACATGAAGCGACAAAAAAGTTGAATCAGCCATTTTGTATTTTTTTCCTGTTCGGCCTTTACTGTATGGGATAAATACGTTTATATTTAATTGGTACAGGCATCTTGGGACATGGTGATCTATATGATCTTTATTTTTAATTGTTTATTTTTATTTTTAATACGGAGAAAGGGGGCGGATTTGATTTCTTATAGTCTTTCTATTTTTAAATGTTTTCTAAAAAAAAAATATTAAATCCCCTCTTTTATGTCCCCTTAGGGACTTAAACATGTGATCGTCAGATCGCTTCTCCCATGGCATCTGAGGGTCTGTGATTGGCATTATTGCTGATCACAGAGTTTACCTCTGGGGTTTGCTATATAAGACAGCAGTGACCCTGGATCTTTGGATCCATGTGGGAAGGGGTTACCATTGTAACATAAACTGAATCTGTCGCCAGGAAATTCACTTTTCAACCAGACACAATGCCTTGTAGGGATAGCTCAGCTGAATGCAATGATACCTTTAACGTAGTGACCCGTTGCTTCATTCTAGAAGTAAAAGGACTTTGAAACCATATGCAAATGAGCAGTAAAGTGCACAGAGGGCGGGTCTAAGCCACTCTGTGCACCCTTGCTCCTCCTGCTTCCTCTGCAAGCCCCTCCCTCTCTTTCCAGGTTCTTGCATAGTCGCTGACTTTCCTGGTGACAGATTCCTTTTAAATTTCATGTTCTAGGTGATGGATCTGATGAAGAAGAGGATGTCAAAGAACCCCGTGTTCAGCAGTACGGTGAGAAAAAATTTGAAAAAAGATTTGAACCTTCTTGGATCTATATTGTATTGATGTATTGATAATTAGTATTGTACTTTCAATAGAGGAAGCAAAAACAACTGTAATGGGCCCCGGAGGGAGGGCCTGATGCTGAACTCCTCATCCCAACAAGAAAACACTGCATTTTCATGCAGCCGCCACTAGGGTGCGCTCAATGCAAAGAGATTATTTCAGCTTCCAGGCCAGTAAATGGTAGCTGTATAAATTCCTATGAGTTCCCGCTGGGGGCGTTGAGCTTTGAGAGTGACTGTTGCACGCATACTTCGAAACTGGGTGGCACATAGGGGCCCATACTAAGTTTCGCTAGGGGCCCCATGAGGTCTGTGTATGCTCCTGTTCATAATGTTTTTCTTAAACTGTTTTCCCCAGGCTACAACCGTCAGCTCCTACTGAGGATCCAGGCGGAGGTAAGAGTACCCCTCCCCTGAAATATAGATCTAATGGGGGTCCAGGAAGCTGAGCTATAAGGGGGCGCTCCAGAAGCTGTGTCCTCAGTATAGAGCTACATTTCCATCTGTCTGGTGCCTGGGACATGAAGGAAACTTTGGAGGACTTTGCTGCCTGACTACTGGTCCCTTTATATGGGACGATGTACCAGCAGATTGTCGGAAAGGAAGTGTGACATGCAGAGAGGCATAAACAAAAAATACATACATGACATTAAATGTACCTTGAAATGGCGCCCTTAAAAAACACTCGTTACACCAAAGAAAATAAAAAAATAAAACAAGCCTTCCAGTGGGTATAGAAAAATATACGGCTCTCCAATAAAAAAAAAAAATTAAAAAAATTCCTGCGTCCTGAAGGCCAAAATAGGTCGTTTTTTTATGGGGGTAAGCCTGGCAACATTTTGCATTTTAATTATTAGCCTTACCCCCCCTGCAAAATGGAGTGTAAGGCTGAATTTAGACCAGACCAGACAATGGATTAAACTAGAATTGAGTAGATTAGAATAGATTAGACTAGAATATAATTAGGTTACACCAGACTACATTGTGTTAGACTAGATTAGTGGATTTGGTTACATTAGACTAGAATATACTAAACTAGATTAGATTGCACTTGATGAGATTGGAGAAGATTAGAAAAGAACAGACTGCAATACAGTGGAGATTAGACTAAACTAAACTGCACAAGATCAGACTTTGTTAGACTATAATACTTTACATTAGATTAGAAGGGATTACATTAGATTAGTTTAGAGTCATTTGGACTAGACTAGATTACACTGCACTAGATTACAATACAGATATTTAGTCTAAACTAATCTTCAACTAGATAAAATTTTGGTAGAATATAATACTCTGCATTAGGTTAGAATAGATTAAATTAGATTAGATTGCATTGCATTAGATTAGATTACATGAGAGTCATTTTGATTAGACTGGTGCTACACTAGATTAGATTACATTTGATGAGATCAGAGTAGAGTAGAATAGAATGAACAATATAGATAAATTTAGACTAAACTAAAATAGACTAGATCAGATTTGAGTAGAATATAATACTCTACATTAGATTAGAGTTATTTTGATTAGAGTAGACTAGATCAGACTAGCACACACTACACTAGATTAGAATAGACCAGGCATCCTAAAACTGCAGCCCTCCAGCTGTTGCAAAACTACAACTCCCAGCATGCCCGAACAGCCTACAGCTATCAGCCTACAGCAGGGCATTGTGGGAGTTGTAGTTTTACAACAGCTGGAGTGCTGCCATTTGAGGATGCCTGGAATAGACTATAATGCAGATGAGTTTAGATTAAACTAAAATAGACTAGATCAGATATGTAGAATATAATACTCTACATTAGATTAGAATATTTAATCTAGATTGCATTGTATTACATTTGATTTTAGTCATTTTAATTAGTCTGGACTAGATTAGACTAGCACACACTATGCCACTAGGAGTAGGTTACAATTGACTAAAATGCAGATGAGTTTAGACTCATCTAATGTAAACTAGATCAGACTAGGGTAGACCCTATATAATACTCAATATTAGATTAGATTAGATTACATTAGAGTCATTTCAAATAGACTGGACTAGATTAGACCAGCACACACTACACTTGATTAAATTACATTTAGTGAGACCGAAGCAACTTAGAATGGAATAGACTGCAATAGAGATGATCTTAGATTAAACAAAACTAGACTAACTCAGATTTGGGTAGAATATAATACACTAGATTAAATCAGAATAAATTAAACAAACCAGGGATAGAACATACTTGATTAGGTTTAGATTCAATTAGGTTTCAGTGCATTACATAAGATTAGAGTAATTTTGATTAGACTGGAATACATTAGACTAGAACACACTACACTAGATTAGATTACATTTGTGAGATTGAAGCAGGTTAGAATAGAATAGACAGCAGTATAGACTAAGGCCCCTTTCACACTAGCGTTTTTGCTTTCCGTCCTAGAGTTCCGTCCTCGGGGCTCTAGGACGGAAAGATACTGATCAGGATTATCCCCATGCATTCTGAATGGAGAGAAATCCGTTCAGGATGCATCAGGATGTCTTCAGTTCAGTATGTGAAAGTTTTTTGGACGTTGACAAAAGCGCAGCATGCTGCGGATTTGTCTCCGTCCAAAAATGCGGAAGACTTGCCGTAACGCCTGATCCGGAATAAATGCCCATTGAAGTGCGTTAATCCGGATCCGGCCTTAAGCTAAACGTCATTTCGGCACATCGCCGGATCCGACGTTTAGCTTTTTCTCAATTGTTCCCATGGCAGCCAGGACGCTAAAGTCCTGGTTGCCATGGTAAAATGTAGTGGGGAGCGGGGGAGCAGTATACTTACCATCCGTGCGGCTCCCGGGGCGCTCCAGAGTGACGTCAGGGCGCCCCACACGCATGGATCACATGATTGCATGGGCATGGGGCGCTCTGACGTCATTCTGGAGCGCCCCGGGAGCCGCACGGACTGTAAGTATACTGCTCCCCCGCTCCCCACTACTACTATGGCAACCAGGACTTTAATAGCGTCCTGGCTGCCATGGTAACCTGAAAGCATTTCGAAGACTGATCAGGATCCTGATCAGTCTTCTAATGCTTCAGGCGACTTGCGTTCTGATGGATCCGGCGGGACGGAAGTGTCCGCCGGATCCTCAGAACGCAAGTGTGAAAGAGGCCTAAAGTAAACTAGACTAGATCAGAGTAGGGTAGAATATTCTACTGTACATTAGATTAGACAGAACTGGGATGGAACATGCTTGATTTGGTTTCCATAGTTTAAAAGGAGATTACGAGTTATTCGACTAGACTAAATACTGTACAACAGACTAGATCAGGATTCAGTAGTTTACAATTGTTTGGAATAGGATTACCCTGGATTAAATTAGTCTGGAGTAGATTAAAATAGACTAAACTGGGATCAAAATAGATTACACTAAAATAGATGATTATAAACTAGATAAGACTAGACTAAATGAGGTAATAAAGGTTAGCATAATAGAGGGCAAAATTAAACTAAAGTAGACAAGGATATAAAACACTAGATTAAATAAGGATGGAGTACATTAAAATAGACTAAACTGGGATAAACATAGATTACAATAAACTAGATTACTGTAAACTAGATTAGATTATACTAAATGTGAATCATAAACAATAGAATAATAGAGGACAAAATTGAACTAAACTAGATTAAAAGTAATCTAGACCAGACTATAAAACACTGGATTATATTAGCTGCAATTGGAGTGGATTAGAAAAGACTAGACTGGATCAGAATAAAACAGGTCACCTCAGTCTAGTCTATTCTAAGCTAGATTAAATAAGATTAGATTGGACCACACAGTACCGTTATACATTTTAAAGGTGTTATACAAGGAATAATGTAAAAAATATAAATCAGACATGATTTTGCTCTGCTAGATTTATATCAAGCTGACAGATCAAGGGGCGTGTCTTTTCTGTGGGGGCGTGTCTCAGCTCTCCCTATCACAGCTCAGGAAGCGTGTCTCAGCTCTCCCTATCACAGCCCATGGGGCGTGTCTCAGCTCTCCCTATCACAGCTCAGGAGGCGTGTCTCAGCTCTCCCTATCACAGCCCAGGAGGCGTGTCTCAGGTCTCCCTATCACAGCTCAGGGGGCGTGTCCATGCTCTCCCTATCACAGCTCAGGAGGCGTGTCTCAGCTCTCCCTATCACAGCTCAGGAGGTGTGTCTCAGCTCTCCCTATCACAGCTCAGGAGGCGTGTCTCAGCTCTTCCTATCACAGCTCAGGTGACAGCTGAAGGATGAAACTGAGCATGTGCGGCCATCTCAGTGAGCAGGACAAAGAAATAAGAAAAAGAACAAAGCAGGTGGCGCTACACAGGTAGATTTTATTGAATAACTCAGTGGCCATACAACATTTTTAATTACCTGCAATTACAAAAGTATTCAGACCCAGGTGCTGGTTTGAAAATTGTAGAATATTTTCCGTGGACAACCCCTTTAAGTTTTTTTTTTTTTTTTTCCACTACAGGGTCTGCAGAGCACACAGACCAGGACTCTAACTCCACGCTCCTTCCTCAGGATTAGATACCATACAGTGCTGCCGCCTTGAAGACCCAAGAGACAAGGACCACCACCTGCTACTTCCCTATATTTAGGCAGCCAAACCCTCATTCCCCTGTCCTGCCTATTGTAAGGTTCTTCAAGGGTGACCTTGGTTGGTTCCTCCATCCTTACTGGTAAGAGTGTCCTTCCTATAGACGGTGGGAGACCTGGACAGTTGGGAACATTGGAGGAACCACCATGGCAGCCCTTGGAGCACACCCTACATTCTGATGGCACTGTTCCCGGTAATGTGAGAAGCCCCATATTGTAACCTATATCTTACCCTATATCTTTGTCTCATCTTTATGTTGTAGTGTAGATTGTAAGCCAATTGGGCGAGCTACCTCCATCCTGCTGTCTGAGACACTGTAGTCTACATTGCTTGTGTGTCTCCTACACTATGAATAAATCTATACACCCTCACCACGAGTGGACTTTTTATGACAAAAACCTGCCTCAATGTCAACGCGCTGCCCCTAAAGCCAGCAGAATATAATCATGTATTCAGCAGTGATCCCACCATATAAAATATCCACTATCCTGTCTCTTTAGATATGACGTTTTCTATATCTTGACGGGAAGAGTTTTCAATGGGTTGTGGAAACTCTCAATCATAAAAGACTGTCCAGAACTGGCCTTATGCTGGAGAAGACCCTAAGCCATTATTGGCAGCCATATTAGTTCTCACCTGGTCACCGAGTCACTCTGAAAGTGCCCCACCAACCCTACCAGAAGCTTCACCTTCAGTTATAGCCTCCATGGTGGCGTCACTGAGGGAGGAAGTAGCTAGCTTCTCCTCCAAATATAACAAAGGTAATAGAACAGTGGGGCTGTGTAATGGTCTTCTTAAATCTCCATCCATGAAAGGATTCTTTACTGTTTCGAATCTATGAAGCCACAGACATTGGAGATGGCTGACACAGTATAGTGAGAAGAGCTTGGACATTGTCCTCCCGGAGAAAAGCTTTCGCCCCAGGGTTTACAAGGTGAACAGACATCACTGACACTAGAGCGAATACATCCTGACAGAAGGGAAGGAGTCTTTTTGGTAAGAGTTCTTCTACAGCTAGGCTTCCTCTTCTCACAGGAATCAGTGATGGAAGACAATGTAGAAGAGGAAAGACAATATTCTGAAACTAAAGCCACTGGTACCGACAATATAACAAGGTCCAAAGACAAATGGATCCAAAGATGGAATCAACCAGAAATCTCTGCTTGTTCAGTGTCTGCGACTCGGCAGAGAGCCGACTGTACCCTGGGAACAGGATTGTGTTACATGGAACCGGTTATTGTGGCACTATACCCATGGCTGTTACTCTATACTGATACATTACCATAATACATGACAAGCACAGTGCCCCCATAACAGTGACATCCACAGTGTCCCCATAACAGTGACATCCACAGTGCCCCCATAACAGTGACATCCACAGTGCCCCCATAACAATGACATCCACAGTGCCTCCATAACAGTGACATCCACAGTGCCCCCATAACAGTGACATCCACAGTGCCCCCATGACAGTGACATCCACAGTGCCACCATAACAGTGACATCCACAGTGCCCCCATAACAGTGACATCCACAGTGCCCCCATAACAGTGACATCCACAGTGCCCCATAACAGTGACATCCACAGTGCCCCCATAACAGTGACATCCACAGTGCCCCCATAACAGTGACATCCACAGTGCCCCCATAACAGTGACATCCACAGTGCCCCCATAACAGTGACATCCACAGCGCCCCATAACAGTGACATCCACAGTGCCCCCATAACAGTGACATCCACAGTGCCCCCATAACAGTGACATCCACAGTGCCCCCATAACAGTGACATCCACAGTGCCCCCATAACAGTGACATCCACAGTGCTCCCATAACAGTGACATCCACAGTGCCCCCATAACAGTGACATCCACAGTGCCCCCATAACAGTGACATCCACAGTGCCCCCATAACAGTGACATCCACAGTGCCCCCATAACAGTGACATCCACAGTGCCCCCATAACAGTGACATCCACAGTGCCCCCATAACAGTGACATCCACAGTGCCCCCATAACAGTGACATCCACAGTGCCCCCATAACAGTGACATCCACAGTGCCCCCATAACAGTGACATCCACAGCGCCCCATAACAGTGACATCCACAGTGCCCCCATAACAGTGACATCCACAGTGCCCCCATAACAGTGACATCCACAGTGCCCCCATAACAGTGACATCCACAGTGCCTCCATAACAGTGACATCCACAGTGCCCCCATAACAGTGACATCCACAGTGCTCCCATAACAGTGACATCCACAGTGCCCCATAACAGTGACATCCACAGTGCCTCCATAACAGTGACATCCACAGTGCCCCCATAACAGTGACATCCACAGTGCCCCATAACAGTGACATCCACAGTGCCCCCATAACAGTGACATCCACAGTGCCCCCATAACAGTGACATCCACAGTGCCCCCATAACAGTGACATCCACAGTGCCCCCATAACAGTGACATCCACAGTGCCCCCATAACAGTGACATCCACAGTGCCCCCATAACAGTGACATCCACAGTGCCCCCATAACAGTGACATCCACAGTGCCCCCATAACAGTGACATCCACAGTGCTCCCATAACAGTGACATCCACAGTGCCCCCATAACAGTGACATCCACAGTGCCCCCATAACAGTGACATCCACAGTGCCCCCATAACAGTGACATCCACAGTGCCCCCATAACAGTGACATCCACAGTGCCCCCATAACAGTGACATCCACAGTGCCCCCATAACAGTGACATCCACAGTGCCCCCATAACAGTGACATCCACAGTGCCCCCATAACAGTGACATCCACAGTGCCCCCATAACAGTGACATCCACAGTGCCTCCATAACAGTGACATCCACAGTGCCCCCATAACAGTGACATCCACAGTGCCCCCATAACAGTGACATCCACAGTGCCCCCATAACAGTGACATCCACAGTGCCCCCATAACAGTGACATCCACAGTGCCCCCATAACAGTGACATCCACAGTGCCCCATAACAGTGACATCCACAGTGCCCCCATAACAGTGACATCCACAGTGCCCCCATAACAGTGACATCCACAGTGCCCCCATAACAGTGACATCCACAGTGCCCCCATAACAGTGACATCCACAGTGCCCCCATAACAGTGACATCCACAGTGCCCCCATAACAGTGACATCCACAGTGCCCCCATAACAGTGACATCCACAGTGCCCCCATAACAGTGACATCCACAGTGCCCCCATAACAGTGACATCCACAGTGCCCCCATAACAGTGACATCCACAGCGCCCCATAACAGTGACATCCACAGTGCCCCCATAACAGTGACATCCACAGTGCCCCCATAACAGTGACATCCACAGTGCCCCCATAACAGTGACATCCACAGCGCCTCATAACAGTGACATCCACAGTGCTCCCATAACAGTGACATCCACAGTGCCCCCATAACAGTGACATCCACAGTGCCCCCATAACAGTGACATCCACAGTGCCCCATAACAGTGACATCCACAGTGCCCCCATAACAGTGACATCCACAGTGCCCCATAACAGTGACATCCACAGTGCCCCCATAACAGTGACATCCACAGCGCCCCATAACAGTGACATCCACAGTGCCCCCATAACAGTGACATCCACAGTGCCCCCATAACAGTGACATCCACAGTGCCCCCATAACAGTGACATCCACAGTGCCCCCATAACAGTGACATCCACAGTGCCCCATAACAGTGACATCCACAGTGCCCCCATAACAGTGACATCCACAGCGCCCCCATAACAGTGACATCCACAGCGCCCCATAACAGTGACATCCACAGTGCCCCCATAACAGTGACATCCACAGTGCCCCCATAACAGTGACATCCACAGTGCCCCCATAACAGTGACATCCACAGTGCCCCCATAACAGTGACATCCACAGCGCCCCATAACAGTGACATCCACAGCGCCCCATAACAGTGACATCCACAGTGCCCCCATAACAGTGACATCCACAGTGCCCCCATAACAGTGACATCCACAGTGCCCCCATAACAGTGACATCCACAGTGCCCCCATAACAGTGACATCCACAGTGCCCCCATAACAGTGACATCCACAGTGCCCCCATAACAGTGACATCCACAGTGCCCCCATAACAGTGACATCCACAGTGCCCCATAACAGTGACATCCACAGTGCCCCCATAACAGTGACATCCACAGTGCCCCCATAACAGTGACATCCACAGTGCCCCCATAACAGTGACATCCACAGTGCCCCCATAACAGTGACATCCACAGCGCCCCCATAACAGTGACATCCACAGCGCCCCCATAACAGTGACATCCACAGCGCCCCATAACAGTGACATCCACAGTGCCCCCATAACAGTGACATCCACAGTGCCCCCATAACAGTGACATCCACAGTGCCCCCATAACAGTGACATCCACAGTGCCCCCATAACAGTGACATCCACAGTGCCCCCATAACAGTGACATCCACAGTGCCCCATAACAGTGACATCCACAGTGCCCCCATAACAGTGACATCCACAGTGCCCCCATAACAGTGACATCCACAGTGCCCCCATAACAGTGACATCCACAGTGCCCCCATAACAGTGACATCCACAGTGCCCCCATAACAGTGACATCCACAGTGCCCCCATAACAGTGACATCCACAGTGCCCCCATAACAGTGACATCCACAGTGCCCCCATAACAGTGACATCCACAGTGCCCCCATAACAGTGACATCCACAGTGCCCCCATAACAGTGACATCCACAGTGCCCCCATAACAGTGACATCCACAGTGCCCCCATAACAGTGACATCCACAGTGCCCCCATAACAGTGACATCCACAGTGCCCCCATAACAGTGACATCCACAGTGCCCCCATAACAGTGACATCCACAGTGCCCCCATAACAGTGACATCCACAGTGCCCCCATAACAGTGACATCCACAGTGCCCCCATAACAGTGACATCCACAGTGCCCCCATAACAGTGACATCCACAGCGCCCCCATAACAGTGACATCCACAGTGCCCCCATAACAGTGACATCCACAGTGCCCCCATAACAGTGACATCCACAGTGCCCCCATAACAGTGACATCCACAGTGCCCCATAACAGTGACATCCACAGTGCCCCCATAACAGTGACATCCACAGTGCCCCCCATAACAGTGACATCCACAGTGCCCCCATAACAGTGACATCCACAGTGCCCCCATAACAGTGACATCCACAGTGCCCCCATAACAGTGACATCCACAGTGCCCCCATAACAGTGACATCCACAGCGCCCCATAACAGTGACATCCACAGCGCCCCCATAACAGTGACATCCACAGTGTCCCCATAACAGTGACATCCACAGTGCCCCCATAACAGTGACATCCACAGTGCCCCCATAACAGTGACATCCACAGTGCCCCCATAACAGTGACATCCACAGTGCCCCCATAACAGTGACATCCACAGTGCCCCCATAACAGTGACATCCACAGTGCCCCATAACAGTGACATCCACAGCGCCCCCATAACAGTGACATCCACAGTGCCCCATAACAGTGACATCCACAGTGCCCCATAACAGTGACATCCACAGTGCCCCATAACAGTGACATCCACAGTGCCCCCATAACAGTGACATCCACAGTGCCCCCATAACAGTGACATCCACAGATGCCCCATAACAGTGACATCCACAGTGCCCCCATAACAGTGACATCCACAGTGCCCCCATAACAGTGACATCCACAGTGCCCCCATAACAGTGACATCCACAGTGCCCCCATAACAGTGACATCCACAGTGCCCCCATAACAGTGACATCCACAGTGCCCCCATAACAGTGACATCCACAGTGCCCCCATAACAGTGACATCCACAGTGCCCCCATAACAGTGACATCCACAGTGCCCCCATAACAGTGACATCCACAGTGCCCCCATAACAGTGACATCCACAGTGCCCCCATAACAGTGACATCCACAGTGCCCCCATAACAGTGACATCCACAGTGCCCCCATAACAGTGACATCCACAGTGCTCCCATAACAGTGACATCCACAGTGCCTCCATAACAGTGACATCCACAGCGCCCCATAACAGTGACATCCACAGTGCCCCCATAACAGTGACATCCACAGTGCCCCCATAACAGTGACATCCACAGTGCCCCCATAACAGTGACATCCACAGTGCCCCCATAACAGTGACATCCACAGTGCCCCCATAACAGTGACATCCACAGTGCCCCCATAACAGTGACATCCACAGCGCCCCATAACAGTGACATCCACAGTGCCCCATAACAGTGACATCCACAGTGCCCCATAACAGTGACATCCACAGTGCCCCCATAACAGTGACATCCACAGTGCCCCCATAACAGTGACATCCACAGTGCCCCCATAACAGTGACATCCACAGTGCCCCCATAACAGTGACATCCACAGCGCCCCCATAACAGTGACATCCACAGTGCCCCCATAACAGTGACATCCACAGTGCCCCCATAACAGTGACATCCACAGTGCCCCCATAACAGTGACATCCACAGTGCCCCATAACAGTGACATCCACAGCGCCCCCATAACAGTGACATCCACAGTGCCCCCATAACAGTGACATCCACAGTGCCCCCATAACAGTGACATCCACAGTGCCCCCATAACAGTGACATCCACAGTGCCCCCATAACAGTGACATCCACAGTGCCCCCATAACAGTGACATCCACAGTGCCCCCATAACAGTGACATCCACAGTGCCCCCATAACAGTGACATCCACAGTGCCCCCATAACAGTGACATCCACAGTGCCCCCATAACAGTGACATCCACAGTGCCCCATAACAGTGACATCCACAGTGCCCCCATAACAGTGACATCCACAGTGCCCCCATAACAGTGACATCCACAGTGCCCCCATAACAGTGACATCCACAGTGCCCCCATAACAGTGACATCCACAGTGCCCCCATAACAGTGACATCCACAGTGCCCCCATAACAGTGACATCCACAGTGCCCCATAACAGTGACATCCACAGTGCCCCCATAACAGTGACATCCACAGTGCCTCCATAACAGTGACATCCACAGTGCCCCCATAACAGTGACATCCACAGTGCCCCCATAACAGTGACATCCACAGTGCCCCCATAACAGTGACATCCACAGTGCCCCCATAACAGTGACATCCACAGTGCCCCCATAACAGTGACATCCACAGTGCCCCCATAACAGTGACATCCACAGTGCTCCCATAACAGTGACATCCACAGTGCCCCCATAACAGTGACATCCACAGTGCCCCCATAACAGTGACATCCACAGTGCCCCCATAACAGTGACATCCACAGCGCCCATAACAGTGACATCCACAGCGCTCCCATAACAGTGACATCCACAGTGCCCCCATAACAGTGACATCCACAGTGCCCCCATAACAGTGACATCCACAGTGCCCCCATAACAGTGACATCCACAGTGCCCCCATAACAGTGACATCCACAGTGCCCCCATAACAGTGACATCCACAGTGCCCCCATAACAGTGACATCCACAGTGCCCCATAACAGTGACATCCACAGTGCCCCCATAACAGTGACATCCACAGTGCCTCCATAACAGTGACATCCACAGTGCCCCCATAACAGTGACATCCACAGTGCCCCATAACAGTGACATCCACAGTGCCCCCATAACAGTGACATCCACAGTGCTCCCATAACAGTGACATCCACAGTGCCCCCATAACAGTGACATCCACAGTGCCCCATAACAGTGACATCCACAGTGCCCCCATAACAGTGACATCCACAGTGCCCCCATAACAGTGACATCCACAGTGCCCCCATAACAGTGACATCCACAGTGCCCCCATAACAGTGACATCCACAGTGCCCCATAACAGTGACATCCACAGTGCCCCCATAACAGTGACATCCACAGTGCCCCCATAACAGTGACATCCACAGTGCCCCCATAACAGTGACATCCACAGCGCCCCATAACAGTGACATCCACAGTGCCCCCATAACAGTGACATCCACAGTGCCCCCATAACAGTGACATCCACAGTGCCCCCATAACAGTGACATCCACAGTGCCTCCATAACAGTGACATCCACAGATGCCCCATAACAGCGACAACCACAGCGCCCCCATAACAGTGACATCCACAGCGCCCCCATAACAGTGACATCCACAGTGCTCCCCATAACAGTGACATCCACAGTGCCCCATAACAGTGACATCCACAGCGCCCCCATAAGAGTGACATCCACAGTGCCCCCATAACAGTGATCTCCACAGTGCTCTCATAACAGTGACATCCACAGCGCCCACATAACAGTGACATCCACAGTGCCCCCATAACAGTGACATCCACAGCGCCCCCATAAGAGTGACATCCACAGTGCCCCCATAACAGTGATCTCCACAGTGCCCCCATAACATTGCTATCAATGCCATTTACTTCCTGCTTGAGGACTCTGGTGCGGTGCGGCTGACCCTCTGATTGGCGGACATCTCTCCCCTTCCTATTATTATTTCATCCTGTGTCTGATATTCAAACGATCCTGATCCTCGGCACCACCTGTCCTGTCACACTGACAACCTGCAGCTCAGAGGACGGAGACCAAGATGAAGATGTCAGAATTCCTGCTCCAGGTCATCCTCCTGACATACACTATACACAGCGCAGTAAGTTATAACAGACGTATATTACCTGTGGTGTTACATAGGACTGCAGGTGACATCTACTACATTATCTGTACTCAGAGAGTTATCACTGTGTTATCTGTGGTGTTACATAGGACTGCAGGTGACATCTACTACATTATCTGTACTCAGAGTTATCACTGTGTTATCTGTGGTGTTACATAGGACTGCAGGTGACATCTACTACATTATCTGTACTCAGAGAGTTATCACTGTGTTATCTGTGGTGTTACATAGGACTGCAGGTGACATCTACTACATTATCTGTACTCAGAGAGTTATCACTGTGTTATCTGTGGTGTTACATAGACTGCAGGTGACATCTACTACATTATCTGTACTCAGAGAGTTATCACTGTGTTATCTGTGGTGTTACATAGGACTGCAGGTGACATCTACTACATTATCTGTACTCAGAGAGTTATCACTGTGTTATCTGTGGTGTTACATAGGACTGCAGGTGACATCTACTACATTATCTGTACTCAGAGAGCTATCACTGTGTTATCTGTGGTGTTACATAGACTGCAGGTGACATCTACTACATTATCTGTACTCAGAGAGTTATCACTGTGTTATCTGTGGTGTTACATAGGACTGCAGGTGACATCTACTACATTATCTGTACTCAGAGAGTTATCACTGTGTTATCTGTGGTGCTACATAGGACCGCAGGTGACATCTACTACATTATCTGTACTCAGAGAGCTATCACTGTGTTATCTGTGGTGTTACATAGGACTGCAGGTGACATCTACTACATTATCTGTACTCAGGAGAGTTATCACTGTGTTATCTGTGGTGTTACATAGGACCGCAGGTGACATCTACTACATTATCTGTACTCAGAGAGTTATCACTGTGTTATCTGTGGTAAGTTACATAGGACTGCAGGTGACATCTACTACATTATCTGTACTCAGAGAGTTATCACTGTGTTATCTGTGGTGTTACATAGGGACTGCAGGTGACATCTACTACATTATCTGTACTCAGAGAGTTATCACTGTGTTATCTGTGGTGTTACATAGGACTGCAGGCATTATTCTAGCTGATGACCCAGAATCAGAGAGCATTGACTGTAGCACTGTGAAAAGGCTTAGATCAAGAGGTCCCACTTACATTATCTCAAAAATCGCAGAAGTTACACTGCAAAGACATCTTGTGGCAGACAGATCCATGAGCAAATATCCACTAACATTTATCTCAAGATCTTAGAGTCAACACCAAAACAACCTTATGAGGCATAAACTGTAAGATTTAACTCATATCAACAGAGAAATACATCACTGTATCACAGACTCGAGATCATTGTTGATTAGTCCCAGTAACACTATAGATCACTGTCAATCAGAAGGTATGGACTGCAGGTGATGACTTGATCATACATCCACTCAGAGTTATCACTGCTTTATTCAGATGTTACAGGACTTCACAGAGCATATCTCATTACATTATATACTCAGAGAGTTATTACTGTGTTATCTGTGGTGTTACATAGACTGCAGGTGACATCTACTACATTATCTGTACTCAGAGAGTTATCACTGTGTTATCTGTGGTGTTACATAGACTGCAGGTGACATCTACTACATTATCTGTACTCAGAGAGTTATCACTGTGTTATCTGTGGTGTTACATAGGACTGCAGGTGACATCTACTACATTATCTGTACTCAGAGAGTTATCACTGTGTTATCTGTGGTGTTACATAGGACTGCAGGTGACATCTACTACATTATCTGTACTCAGAGAGCTATCACTGTGTTATCTGTGGTGTTACATAGGACTGCAGGTGACATCTACTACATTATCTGTACTCAGAGAGTTATCACTGTGTTATCTGTAGTGTTACATAGGACTGCAGGTGACATCTACTACATTATCTGTACTCAGAGAGTTATCACTGTGTTATCTGTGGTGTTACATAGGACTGCAGGTGACATCTACTACATTATCTGTACTCAGAGAGTTATCACTGTGTTATCTGTGGTGTTACATAGGACTGCAGGTGACATCTACTACATTATCTGTACTCAGAGAGTTATCACTGTGTTATCTGTGGTGTTACATAGGACTGCAGGTGACATCTACTACATTATCTGTACTCAGAGAGTTATCACTGTGTTATCTGTGGTGTTACATAGGACTGCAGGTGACATCTACTACATTATCTGTACTCAGAGAGTTATCACTGTGTTATCTGTGGTGTTACATAGGACTGCAGGTGACATCTACTACATTATCTGTACTCAGAGAGTTATCACTGTGTTATCTGTGGTGTTACATAGGACTGCAGGTGACATCTACTACATTATCTGTACTCAGAGAGTTATCACTGTGTTATCTGTGGTGTTACATAGGACTGCAGGTGACATCTACTACATTATCTGTACTCAGAGAGTTATCACTGTGTTATCTGTGGTGTTACATAGGACTGCAGGTGACATCTACTACATTATCTGTACTCAGAGAGTTATCACTGTGTTATCTGTGGTGTTACATAGGACTGCAGGTGACATCTACTACATTATCTGTACTCAGAGAGTTATCACTGTGTTATCTGTGGTGTTACATAGGACTGCAGGTGACATCTACTACATTATCTGTACTCAGAGAGTTATCACTGTGTTATCTGTGGTGTTACATAGACTGCAGGTGACATCTACTACATTATCTGTACTCAGAGAGTTATCACTGTGTTATCTGTGGTGTTACATAGGACTGCAGGTGACATCTACTACATTATCTGTACTCAGAGAGTTATCACTGTGTTATCTGTGGTGTTACATAGGACTGCAGGTGACATCTACTACATTATCTGTACTCAGAGAGTTATCACTGTGTTATCTGTGGTGTTACATAGGACTGCAGGTGACATCTACTACATTATCTGTACTCAGAGAGTTATCACTGTGTTATCTGTGGTGTTACATAGACTGCAGGTGACATCTACTACATTATCTGTACTCAGAGAGTTATCACTGTGTTATCTGTGGTGTTACATAGGACTGCAGGTGACATCTACTACATTATCTGTACTCAGAGAGTTATCACTGTGTTATCTGTGGTGTTACATAGGACTGCAGGTGACATCTACTACATTATCTGTACTCAGAGAGTTATCACTGTGTTATCTGTGGTGTTACATAGGACTGCAGGTGACATCTACTACATTATCTGTACTCAGAGAGTTATCACTGTGTTATCTGTGGTGTTACATAGGACTGCAGGTGACATCTACTACATTATCTGTACTCAGAGAGTTATCACTGTGTTATCTGTGGTGTTACATAGGACTGCAGGTGACATCTACTACATTATCTGTACTCAGAGAGTTATCACTGTGTTATCTGTGGTGTTACATAGGACTGCAGGTGACATCTACTACATTATCTGTACTCAGAGAGTTATCACTGTGTTATCTGTGGTGTTACATAGGACTGCAGGTGACATCTACTACATTATCTGTACTCAGAGAGTTATCACTGTGTTATCTGTGGTGTTACATAGGACTGCAGGTGACATCTACTACATTATCTGTACTCAGAGAGTTATCACTGTGTTATCTGTGGTGTTACATAGGACTGCAGGTGACATCTACTACATTATCTGTACTCAGAGAGTTATCACTGTGTTATCTGTGGTGTTACATAGGACTGCAGGTGACATCTACTACATTATCTGTACTCAGAGAGTTATCACTGTGTTATCTGTGGTGTTACATAGGACTGCAGGTGACATCTACTACATTATCTGTACTCAGAGAGTTATCACTGTGTTATCTGTGGTGTTACATAGGACTGCAGGTGACATCTACTACATTATCTGTACTCAGAGAGTTATCACTGTGTTATCTGTGGTGTTACATAGGACTGCAGGTGACATCTACTACATTATCTGTACTCAGAGAGTTATCACTGTGTTATCTGTGGTGTTACATAGGACTGCAGGTGACATCTACTACATTATCTGTACTCAGAGAGTTATCACTGTGTTATCTGTGGTGTTACATAGGACTGCAGGTGACATCTACTACATTATCTGTACTCAGAGAGTTATCACTGTGTTATCTGTGGTGTTACATAGGACTGCAGGTGACATCTACTACATTATCTGTACTCAGAGAGTTATCACTGTGTTATCTGTGGTGTTACATAGGACTGCAGGTGACATCTACTACATTATCTGTACTCAGAGAGTTATCACTGTGTTATCTGTGGTGTTACATAGGACTGCAGGTGACATCTACTACATTATCTGTACTCAGAGAGTTATCACTGTGTTATCTGTGGTGTTACATAGGACTGCAGGTGACATCTACTACATTATCTGTACTCAGAGAGTTATCACTGTGTTATCTGTGGTGTTACATAGGACTGCAGGTGACATCTACTACATTATCTGTACTCAGAGAGTTATCACTGTGTTATCTGTGGTGTTACATAGGACTGCAGGTGACATCTACTACATTATCTGTACTCAGAGAGTTATCACTGTGTTATCTGTGGTGTTACATAGGACTGCAGGTGACATCTACTACATTATCTGTACTCAGAGAGTTATCACTGTGTTATCTGTGGTGTTACATAGGACTGCAGGTGACATCTACTACATTATCTGTACTCAGAGAGTTATCACTGTGTTATCTGTGGTGTTACATAGGACTGCAGGTGACATCTACTACATTATCTGTACTCAGAGAGTTATCACTGTGTTATCTGTGGTGTTACATAGGACTGCAGGTGACATCTACTACATTATCTGTACTCAGAGAGTTATCACTGTGTTATCTGTGGTGTTACATAGGACTGCAGGTGACATCTACTACATTATCTGTACTCAGAGAGTTATCACTGTGTTATCTGTGGTGTTACATAGGACTGCAGGTGACATCTACTACATTATCTGTACTCAGAGAGTTATCACTGTGTTATCTGTGGTGTTACATAGGACTGCAGGTGACATCTACTACATTATCTGTACTCAGAGAGTTATCACTGTGTTATCTGTGGTGTTACATAGGACTGCAGGTGACATCTACTACATTATCTGTACTCAGAGAGTTATCACTGTGTTATCTGTGGTGTTACATAGGACTGCAGGTGACATCTACTACATTATCTGTACTCAGAGAGTTATCACTGTGTTATCTGTGGTGTTACATAGGACTGCAGGTGACATCTACTACATTATCTGTACTCAGAGAGTTATCACTGTGTTATCTGTGGTGTTACATAGGACTGCAGGTGACATCTACTACATTATCTGTACTCAGAGAGTTATCACTGTGTTATCTGTGGTGTTACATAGGACTGCAGGTGACATCTACTACATTATCTGTACTCAGAGAGTTATCACTGTGTTATCTGTGGTGTTACATAGGACTGCAGGTGACATCTACTACATTATCTGTACTCAGAGAGTTATCACTGTGTTATCTGTGGTGTTACATAGGACTGCAGGTGACATCTACTACATTATCTGTACTCAGAGAGTTATCACTGTGTTATCTGTGGTGTTACATAGGACTGCAGGTGACATCTACTACATTATCTGTACTCAGAGAGTTATCACTGTGTTATCTGTGGTGTTACATAGGACTGCAGGTGACGTCTACTACATTATCTGTACTCAGAGAGTTATCACTGTGTTATCTGTGGTGTTACATAGGACTGCAGGTGACATCTACATGTTACCTGTACTTTGAGAAGGAGTATTTGACATCATAAAGGGGTGCTGTTTACCCTGAAATGTGTTGCTGTTTTACAGACTGTATGTCAGAATAAAATCTATCCCGAATATCTACCATCAGTATTGCTGTGATTATTCGGAAGATCGTCCCGCCTGGATCTTAGTTTTTGTCCGTCTGTGTGAGAACCTGATTAGGTGATGAGATTCTGTCATCCTGCAGCCACCACTAGGGGGAGCTCACTGCATAGTGACCTGTCTACTAATAAATCCATATGCTGTGAGCTCCCCCTAGTGGTGGCAGAGGCATGAGCAACTCAGATTGATAACAAGTCCATGTAACCGATGCAGGGGGCCCCACGTCAGGGGCCCTTTAGTACGTGGTTGAGCCTCCTTCCCGGCTACTTCTGTCCGTTCCCTGAAGACCTGAAGCTCGTTAATGTGTTGGTTTTGCTTATGCAAACGATGTGTCAGTATCCGAGGATATGAAGTGGAAAGTAAACAGAAAGGATTTATACAAATCCTCAGCCGCAGTTTAGGAGGTTACAAGACGTCTCCGGTTTCCCGGAAGGTTCCGGAGTTGAATCTGGGGCCAGTGCGTTACGTAACCACCAAAGTCATATAACGGGGGGGTACGGCACTGTATAACGTAGACATGAAGGAATAAGCCACGCCCACTGCCCCCCCCCCCCCCCCCCATGTAATATAGTGAGGACCTAAGAGACCTTTTGTCTCTCCGTTATTTCAGGTGGAAATCACAGAGAAGATCCCGGGGAGAAGAGTAAGGAAATCGCCAGGTAACGCGCTCGCCCGAGTTTCTTAAAGGGACAGCCACTGGTGGTCACCTTTATGGAAGGTTGATCTCACCTGATCATGGACATAAGGGATGTCTTTCAAAAATAAAGGGGGTGTGCCACCATTAAAGGTTATTTTACCAAAATGCTTCAGCTGTGAGATATTCTCTTTACTTCATTAGAATGGCGCCCCCTGGTGTTTAATCTGTATAGTCATGTGAACGTCCACCTGCTGAGGTGGTCGCACGTGCTCAGTTCCATCCCATAACTGACCTAAGCCATATCTACTGCTAAAAGCTGAGAGAGCTGCAGCAGTAAGGGCACTCCCCCTGAGAAAGGGCATACCTCTTGAGCTGTGATAAGAAGAAAAAAGGACATGCCACCTGTGATAGAGAGAAAACTGCAGCATACATATGTCCACTGAGAAAGGACACACCCTCGAGCTGTAATAGGGCGATAGCTGCAGCAGAAAGCATACTCCCCCTGAGATGTGATAGAGAGAGATTTGCAGCAGAAAGGACATGTCCCCTAGCATGTGATATGCAGAGAGCTGCAGCAGAATGGACACATTCCTGAGCTGTGATAGAGAGAAATCTGCAGCATATATATGTTCCTTGAGAAAGGACACACCCTTGAGCTGTAATTGGGAGATAGCTGCAGCAGAAAGCATACTCCCCCTGAGATGTAATAGAGAGAGATTTACAGCAAAAGGGACATGTCCCCTAACATGTGATAAGCAGAGAGTTGCAGCAGAAAGGACACATTCCTGAGCTGTGATAGGGAGAGAGATGCAGTAGGACATACCCCCTGATCTGTTAAAGGGAGATAGCTGCAGTAGAAAAGACCTGCCCTTCTAAGTTGTGATAGGGAGAAAGCTGTTGCAGAAAGGACACGCCCTCTGATCTGCCAGCATGAAAAGCAGAACAATTGGAGCAATGAATGTGGAGATCTCTGGATCCATGTGAGGTACAGGGCTGGTTCTAGATTGTCATGTCCTATATGATGTCTGATTTTGGGGCATCACCCCTTTAATTGATGGTCATGTGACCGGTGTTCCTCATAGATGGATCGGCTGGAACGGCCTATATACAAGTCATACCACTGAATGAAGAAGCCGGTGACCTGCATGTGGTGAAGAGCGCTCTGACCAACCAGACTTTCCCATACAGAGAATGGAGGACTGAAATCACCAGTATGGCGGCCACCACAGGTCAGAGTCTTACTGGTTCTCTGTCGTATAAAAGTGACCTCCATGACCGGCATATTGACGAAAACCGCAGCACTCCTAATTCTTCAAAGATTCTACATTTTATTCACCAAAATGTGCAACGTTTCGACCCCACGAGGTCTTTTTCAAGCAAAGGACCTTGTATGGTCGAAACGTTGTTAGAATCTTTGAGGAATTAGGGGTGCGGCGGCGGTTTCTTCAATATCCTTGAACAGCGGGGACTACGCACTGGTTCCCATCCCCGCTGGCACCACCACCACATTGGACATGCTGCTACAAATCTTCTAGTAGTTTTGGGGGTCCCCATCAGTGCGGGTGCAGAGCAGAAGATGCTCCAGGTGCCCGCATATTCCACCAAATGATCACCAGCTCTGGAGCAGAGGTTTTGTCACAGCCGCTATCTCTGGCTGTGACCTTCCGTCCATGCTTGTACGGCAGCTCCTCGCTGCGGTTTCGTTTCTGTGTGTTCTTTGTGATTTTGTATGGGTTAACTCCCCTATGTTCCTATCAGGAGTTAATCCTCTCTGTCTGCTCCATGGGTGTGTCCTCTCTGCTGCACCCATGGAACCTGTATATAAGGCTGATGTTCCCTCAGTTCTGGGTCAGCTCTCCTGGTGTGTGTTTGTCCTGTCCTTCTCCTGGTTCGTACTCTGTCTCCCATGCTGCTGACCCGCGCGTTCCCATTGAAGTCTATGGGTGCAAACATGCGACAAAACGCCCCAAAGAAGCTCAAGAACTTCTTTGAGCGTAGGACGTTTTGCAGCGCGTTCAAACGCGTTGTAAAACGCTCAGGGGAGAACCATGCCCATAGGGAAACATGAGTTTTCTCCTGTTGAGCGTTTTACAGCGCGTTCGAACGCGCTGTAAAACGCGCAAGTGTGAACTGAGGGTTAGTCTTGCTCTGGTTTTGCACATGTGGTGACAACATGAAGTGGCCAAGGTTTCATCTCTTACTTTGCGTCCATCAGAATGCACGAAGAAAGAGCGGAGCATGCAGTGCGAGTGCCAGCCCGGATTCCGCTTCGACATCGAGCAGTGCAGATCCCACCCAACCTGTTACATCCCGATGGAGGTGAACTCCTACTGCTTCTGCCCCAACCTGGAGGCGAGCAGCACTGTGTACTGCGAAGAGCCCCCGCCACGTAGGTGACACAGCCAATCCTCATGTATCTTAGTCATGTCAACCTCATGCGTGATCCTTAAAGAGGTTCTCCTGGAATGATTCAAAATGGCCGCCAGCAACCTTTCATAAAATATGAGCAGAACGGGTTTCCTCCACTTGTAAAGCTGCCTGGGAGGGGAGGGAGCAGGGCCTCACTACACATTACGCTCTGACACTTGTATATACTACATATTGGTGGGTTTTCCTGTC
The DNA here is from genome assembly GCA_033119425.1 of Bufotes viridis. Taxonomy (NCBI): domain Eukaryota; kingdom Metazoa; phylum Chordata; class Amphibia; order Anura; family Bufonidae; genus Bufotes; species Bufotes viridis. Next base: position 14,163,494 of record CM065592.1, on the reverse strand, counting down.
TGGCTGCCCAGCCATGATGACATATCATAGGCAGGATCACATCATTACCATCTGTTGTAGGACAGTGTAGTGTCGAATAAGGCCCCGCCCTCTTACCCCCCTGGGCAGCTCTGCAAGTGGAAGCAACCAGTCCTCCTCACATTCTAAGCCAGGCGGCTGGCGGCCATTTTGAATCATTCCCGGAGAACCCTTTTAAGATGGCCAGCCGCATAAGGGCTTGTTATTTTGAGGGACACGTTGCATTTTTGTATTGGCTATGTTTATTGTACCATAGCTTGTATTGGAAAAGGGGGGGAAAAGAAAAAAAAAACATAATGACGCCAAGGTTTTTTTGGGTTTTGTTTTTGCTACATTCACTGTCTGCTAAAAATAACATGACGTTCTTATTTTGCAGGTCGGTACGAGTACGGTGATTCCAAGTTTTATAGTTTTTTGGTTTTTTCCTACTTTAAAAAAATATAAAAACCTTTGAAAAAAATAAAAATGCTCTTTGCATCGCCATAACTTTTATATATTTCTGTCTACAGAGATGTGTGTGGGCTTGTTTTTTTTTGGGGGGTGAAGTGTACCATTTTTTGGGTACATTCAACTTTTTTATCAATATCATTCCATTTTTTTGGGGGGGTGGATAAGGTGAAGCATGGATTTAAAAAAAAAAAGGCTCTAGGCTACCACATCAACCCTCGATCTCTGCACGTGGGAGCCATTCGGGCCCTCTCCCGGAGAAAGCTGCCTCATATGGTGCGGTTGCTCTTGACAGTGTCGTCTTAAGGGTTAAATGACCGCGATCGGCATCATCGCCGATCCCAGTCATTGAGGCCGGGTGCCGTGTATGGAGCGGGCTCAGTAAGCGCTCTCCATACACGTTAATCTGCATCACGACATAACTGTACCTCGTGGTGCACACTTTACAAGGATCATTTAGGGCATTAAACATCTTCTGAGGTATCAGTGGACCAAGAATCTGAGGTGAACAGAGGAAAAACTTCCCCCTCTAAGAAAGATTAAATAGATTTTCTCACCACAGACATGTGACTGAAGCCACTGTAACCCGATATCTCAGCTGCAGGGAAAATGTAGTAGTATACCGCGGCCATTCAGTTGACTGGAGGTCCATCAAAAACATAGACATCTTGAGTCTACCAGGGCAGGAGCGGCTCTTCCAAAATGGCTTCTGGAGTGTTCTGATGGGTCCCAAGTGTGAAGACCCCCTTCTATGAAGTTCATATGTTTAACTGGTCATAATTTTTTTTGACATTTCCCATTTAATCTCATGTGAACAGGGAGGATATGGAGCGGGTACAGGAGCTAGGTCCGTCCCATAAACAGGGGGTGCTGCCAACGCTCAGCTACCGATGACTGGCTGCAGTGGTCATATGTTGGAGTCATGCAGGAAATTAAATTTTACATGGCTGGAGAACCCCTCCTAAAGGGGTTTTTAGAGAGTTTTACACTGATGATCTTCTGGACCCCCGCCAATCAGCTGTTTGAGAAGGCACCGGTGCTTGCATTAGCGCCGCAGCCTTCTCGAGGCTTTTCCTAGGCCATGTGATGGCACGTTCATCAGGCACGTGGCCTGGACGCAGCTCAGCCCCATAGATGCCTTGCTTTGTGAGCAGAGAGAAGGCCACGGCACTACCGTGTCGGACCCCCACCAATCAGATGCTGATGACCTATCCAGAGATAGGTCACCAGTAAAAAAAAAAAAACTCTCAGAAAACCTCTTTAACACAGAACACCCCCCCCCCCCCGACCAGATCCAAAATTGATACAGACCCCAAAATTAATATAGACTTCCAGACAAAGCACCAGATGAATACATATTCCCAGACTAGACTCCAAAATGAATACAGGCCTCTAGACAGACTTAAAAATCAATGCAGACCCCTGGACCCCAAAATGAAAGACCTCCAGATCAAACCCCCAAATAAATATGATCAGCCCACAAATTCACAGACCCCAGATTGGACCCCAAATCAGCCCCCATATTTATACAGACCCCAAATTCATAAGACCCCAGATCAGACCTCAGATTTGTAGAGACCCCAGATCAGCTCCTAAAGTAGACCCCAAATTCATACAGGTCCCAGATCAGTCCCCAACTTAATACAGACCCCAGATCAGCCCCCTACTTCATTCTAACCCCAGATCAGCCCCATCTTTATTCTGACCCAAGATCAGCCCCCCTTCTTCATTCTGACCTCAGATCAGCCCCCTACTTCATTCTGACCCCAGATCAGCCCCCTACTTCATTCTGACCCCAGATCGGCCCCCTTCTTCATTCTGACCCCAGATCAGGCCCCTACTTCATTCTGACCCCAGATCAGCCCCCTACTTCATTCTGACCACAGATCAGCCCCTTCTTCATTCTGACCCCAGATCAGCCCCCTACTTCACTCTGACCACAGATCAGCCCCTTCTTCATTCTGACCCCAGATCAGCCCCCTTCTTCATTCTGACCCCAGATCAGCCCCCTACTTCATTCTGACCCCAGATCAGCCCCCTTCTTCATTCTGACACCAGATCAGGCCCTTACGTAATTCTGACCCCAGATCAGCCCCCTACGTAATTCTGACCCCAGATCAGCCCCCTTCCTCATTCTAACCCCAGATCAGCCCCCTACTTTATTCTGACCCCAGATCAGCCCCCTTCCTCATTCTAACCCCAGATCAGCCCCCTACTTTATTCTGACCCCAGATCAGCCCCCTACTTTATTCTGACCCCAGATCAGCCCCCTACTTCATTCTGACCCCAGATCAGCCCCCTACTTCATTCTGACCCCAGATCAGCCCCTTCTTCATTCTGACCCCAGATCAGCTCCTTCTTCATTCTGACCCCAGATCAGCCCCCTACTTCATTCTAACCCCAGATCAGCCCCCTACTTCATTCTGACCCCAGATCAGCCCCCTACTTCATTCTGACCCCAGATCAGCCCCCTTCTTCATTGTGACCCCAGATCAGCCCCCTTCTTCATTGTGACCCCAGATCAGGCCCCTACTTCATTCTGACCCCAGATCAGCCCCGTCTTCATTCTGACCCCAGATCAGCCCCTCTTCTTCATTCTGACCCCAGATCAGCCCCTTCTTCATTCTGACCCCAGATCAGCCCCTTCTTCATTCTGACCCCAGATCAGCCCCTTCTTCATTCTGACCCCAGATCAGCCCCCTTCTTCATTCTGACCCCAGATCAGCCCCCTTCTTCATTCTGACCCCAGATCAGCCCCTTCTTCATTCTGACCCCAGATCAGCCCCTTCTTCATTCTGACCCCAGATCAGCCCCCTACTTCATTCTGACCCCAAATCAGCCCCCTTCTTCATTGTGACCCCAGATCAGGCCCCTACTTCATTCTGACCCCAGATCAGCCCCCTTCTTCATTCTGACCCCAGATCAGCCCCTTCTTCATCCTGACCCCAGATCAGCCCCTTCTTCATTCTGACCCCAGATCAGCCCCTTCTTCATTCTGACCCCAGATCAGCCCCTTCTTCATTCTGACCCCAGATCAGCCCCCTACTTCATTCTGACCCCAGATCAGCCCCCTACTTCATTCTGACCCCAAATCAGCCCCCTTCTTCATTGTGACCCCAGATCAGGTGCCGCCACTCCTCCGCTGTGCTCTTGCGCCAGGGAGTTACGTCCTGACGCTCTACTAGGGAGCTTAGAGTAATGTCTGCGCAGGGCTAGTGATGACATACTCACCTCTCCCTGGGTGTCCAGTACTAATGAGCATTTCCACAATGGAGGGGCTCCTTCGTCCCGGCCTCTTTTTGGTTGGGGGCCCTGGACAATTGCCCAGTTTGCCCCCCTAATGCCAGCCCTGCTATGCTCTGTATCCTGCATGGTAACCATTGGAATTAATGAACACACAATGCAATAATTGTTGTTGTTTTTTTCATCACGCTCCCCCATAAAATCTATATATATAAAAAAGGACGTATCTATGTATGTTAGATACACAGCAGACAGTATCACACATGATAGGATTAGATACACAGCTCAGCAGACAGTATCACACAGGATAGGATTAGATACACAGCTCAGCAGACAGAATCACACATGATAGGATTAGATACACAGCTCAGCAGACAGTATCACACAAGATAGGATTAGATACACAGCTCAGCAGACAGTATCACACAGGATAGGATTAGATACACTGCTGAGCAGACGGTATCACACAGGAAAGGATTAGATACACAGCTCAGCAGACTGTATCACACAGGATAGGATTAGATACACAGCTCAGCAGACAGTATCACACAGGATAGGATTAGATACACAGCTCAGCAGACAGTATCGCACAAGTTAGGATTCGATACACAGCTCAGAAGGCAGTATCACACAGGATAGGATTAGATACACAGCTCAGCAGGCAGTATCACACAGGATAGAATTAGATACACAGCTCAGCAGGCAGTATCGCACAAGTTAGGATTCGATACACAGCTCAGCAGGCAGTATCACACAGGATAGGATTAGATACACTGCTGAGCAGACGGTATCACACAGGATAGGATTAGATACACAGCTCAGCAGACTGTATCACACAGGATAGGATTAGATACACAGCTCAGCAGACAGTATCACACAGGATAGGATTAGATACACAGCTCAGCAGACAGTATCACACAGGACAGGATTAGATACACAGCTCAGCAGACAGTATCACACAGGATAGGATTAGATAGTACACAGCTCAGCAGACAGTATCGCACAAGTTAGGATTCGATACACAGCTCAGCAGGCAGTATCACACAGGATAGGATTAGATACACAGCTCAGCAGACAGTATCGCACAAGTTAGGATTCGATACACAGCTCAGAAGGCAGTATCACACAGGATAGGATTAGATACACTGCTGAGCAGACGGTATCACACAGGATAGGATTAGATACACAGCTCAGTAGACAATATCACGCATGTCGCAACATGTAGCAGTGCGACACCATAGCCAATCATTATAAAAATTGTTGAGACAAAATGTCACGCGACACATGTCATCGTGTAGTCCTAGCATTAAAGAGGCTGGGCGCTGTGGAGGTCACTGTTAAAGGGGTGGACACTGTGGAGGTCACTGTTAAAGGGGTGGACACTGTGGAGGTCACTGTTAAAGGGGTGGACACTGTGGAGGTCACTGTTAAGGGGGCAGGGGCCACTATTAAAGTGGCAACTGCTGTGGAAGTCACTGTTTAGGCAGCAGGGTACTGTGAGGTCACGGTTAAGGCAGCGGGGTACTGTGGAGGCCACTGTTAAGGGGACGGGCCCCTGAGGAGGTCACTGTCAAGGGAGCGGGGTGCTGTGAAACTTACTGTTAAAGAGGTGGGCTGCTGTGGAGGTCAAAGTTAAGGGGATGGGCTGCTGTGGAGGTCCCATTTTAAAGTGTCGGGGCACTGTGAGGGGGTCAGTGTTACGGGGTGGGGACTGTGGAGTTCACTGTTAAAGGGGCAGGGTGTTGTAGAGGTCACTGTTATGGGGGATACTGTCGATAACAACGCACACAAATATTAAATAAAATAGATGAAATATACCCGTGCGAAGCCGGGTCCTTCTGCTAGTAAACAAATAAACAAAAATGATCAAAAACACCGCAATAAAAACTACAGATCGCCCCTCACACAGCTCCTTCACCATCACCGTCAGAATGTATTTTTATTTTATTTTTTTTAAATAGTAAAACATAAAACTAAAAATTCAATATCATAATGTTTTTTTTTTCAATTTCTTGCCACAAACACGTTTTATTTTTTACAGTCTCACAATACATTATATGGAACCATTAAAGATTACAACAAATAGGCCTGGAACAGCTATGTCCATGGGGAAATGAAAACGTTACGGCACTAACTAAATTCTCCTTGCCAAAACTGATTTGGACCTTAAATAAAATGGGCGAGATTTATCAAACTGGTGTAAAGTAGGACTGGCTTAGTTGCCCATAGCAACCAATCAGATTACACCTTTCATTTTCCAAAGGAGCTGTGAAAAGTGAAAGGTGGAATCTGATTGGTTGCTGTGCAGTTCTACTTTATACCAGTTTGATAAATCTCCCCAATGTGTCACCAGAAAACAGCCTATTGCTTAAAAAACTCTTTTTGTTAAACATATATTTTTTTTTTAGAATTTCGGGAGATTTTTGTTTTTATTTTCTATATCACTATCTATATTTAAAAAAACAAATTCTAAAACCATGCATTTTTCACAGTGGCCGCTAGGCCTAAAATCTGTCAAGACTGTACACTTCAGTAGCACAGGATCCACCATTCACAGTAGGTGATATCACAGCTTATCTGCTCCCTCCCGACCTCTGCACGGGTCACAGAGCATGCCTACAAAACCTTCCCATAGAAGTCAGTGGGGTCAGCTCCTCTCCCTTGTGTCTATGGCCCATGTGGCTGCTCTCGAAACACAGGACGTCTTGATGCATTTTAGGCCTAGTGGCCACTGTGAAAACGGCATGACAATAGGATTATTTTTAAAGTATATATATATAGAGAGAGAGACATTGAAAATTTAAAAAAAAACACCACAAATTCTAAAAACTTTTTAGAAATTTAAACAATAGGTCATTTTCTCAGAACACATCCCCTTTAAGGGGTTAAGATAATGACGTCCCCAAAAATGTCTCAATCTTTATCTGCATGGCTGCTCTTATTTGAAGAAAGTCATCCAAGAATTTGAGAGCTGTTGTTTTTGGACCTTTTGCTGTGAAGAACGGCTGTATCGTTAGCTGCATCCGGGGTGGTGTCCATCTTTACCCTCTTCGTAAACCTCAGGTACAATGCTTATAGATATTGGACTTGGATAACGTAACGCTCGATGTAACTGGTTTCACTTTATTTCAGCTCTGTTGCGACAATTAAATATCTGGCCTCTGGTCCTACAGGAACGTGGTGGAGATGCTGGTTCTTCTTCCAAGCCTTTGGTAAAAGTTCTCGGACTCGAATTCATATGCTCTCCTCTCCTTCCTTTAGTTCCAGGTAAAATAACCTTATCCCCAAATCCAGCCACAGTGGGGAGTGATCTAGTCCTTGAGTTCTCCTCTGTGGATGATGTCACCAACATAAAGTGGTTCCTAGCAAACGTGTTGTCGAATACGATGGTGGAAGTTCAAAATGGCACCAGAGCCACAGTGGTGACCTCCCGAAGGAAATCAACTCTCAGCATCAGGAACATAACCAGACACTGGGGAGGTAGTTTTACTTTTTCATCATTTTGACCTAATTTTATTTTTAATATCAATACTTTTATATTTCATATATCTGCGAGAACTTGTAGTTTGAAACGCGTAAGGGGTGGATCTAGTGATGAGGTGTTTTACCTTCCTTTTGATGAAATAAAGACAAGTTCTATGGAGTGAAACAGAACGATGGGTTGTTTGGTTATGATTTCTAAGAGGTTTTAAAGTATGGAATGATGTGGTGTAGAAATAGTGGAAAAGTCCCTGGTAATTTGATGGCCCAGTCCCTGGTTTCTGGTGGTTTGGTTTAGCAGTCCTCCTGTCTTGTGGTTTGATCCTGAAGTTCGTGAAGCTCAGTTATACAGCGTGATGGTCTCTCCTATCTGCGGTTTTGGTTTCTCATTCTCTGTTGTCCATTGGTTTATCAAAAGAGTTCATGATGTCCAGATTTTTACTCTCGTGATCCCTGGCATTCGGTGGCTTAGTAGTCCATAATGTCCAGTGATTTGGTGAACTCATACCTGGTGCCTTGTGGCTTCATGTCCCAATCGATAGTGTCCTCTTTAAAAAACACAGTCCATGAAGTTTTTAGTCTCATGTTCACTGCTGGACTCATGCCCCAATCAGTGGCGTCCAGTACTTTGTCAATGATGGTCAGTGGTCAGGTGCTCCGAGACACATTGTCCAGTGGCATAGCTTTGCTTCTCCATTTCTGCTGTGCAGTGATTAAAGGGGTTTTCAGAGACTTAGATACTGAGGACCTCTCCTATGGATATGTCATCATTATATGATCAATGAGGGCCCGACATCCGGGACCCCCGGCCGATCAGCTGCAGCCTTTTCCAGCTTTTCCTAGGCCAGGGAAGACACGTTCATTGGTCACATGATCTAGGCTCAGCCCCCCTTTTAAGTGTCTCATTCCTTCATATGTATTGGTTCAGTTCTCCTTATGTTCCGTATTCAAAGTATCTGCTGGTTTGATGGCCTGGTATATACAAAACAACTGAAAGGTGGCATGAAGCAGGATGTGCTCAACCCAAGATGCAGTTGTGCATATATATACAGGGGAGCAGATCCTGCACTTGTGGCCCGTTGCTAATGGCGATCCCCAGCAAAAATGCATACGGTGAAGGATGCCCACAGCGGACCACAAGTACCACAATAGACATCCTACACAAGATGGCAATTGTGTGGATGTGATAAACAATATAACAATAACAAATGACAAGACAGGTGCACACTGCGGTCTTACTAAGCCCTCAAACTGATGTTAAAATTGAGAGATTAGTCAACATGCCCTGCAGTGGAGAGCCTTCTCCCTCCTCCCATTGCAGGCATGGTTACATGCTTGAGGTAACTGAGGAGTCTGCTGCGAGTCGGCCTACACATTTCTGTAATTTTGCCCACTGGCCCCTGGTATTGCCCATACGGCACAGGTAGGTGAGTGTTAGGTCCCGAGCTACTTGAGAGACCTTGGCGCGGTGCTCGGGCTAAGACGTGTCCTCCACAGCAGGATATATTAACTAATGTCTCAATTTTAACATCAGTTTGAGGGCTTAGTAAGACCGCAGTGTGCGCCTGTCTTGCCATTTGTTATTGCTATTTTATGGCCTGGTCCCTGATGGTCTTGTGGTTTACAGATATTTTACATGTGATATAAAAATGTTCTATATTGGTCAGTTACTGGAAGAACAAACATCTATATGAAGGAAGGAACATATACTGTATGTACCTATAGACCAGTCCAAAGCTTGGACACGCCTATTTAGGCCATGTTTTTTTCTCTTCTACATTGTAGATTCATACTTGACATAAAAATGATGAAGGAACACATATGGAATCACGTAGTAAGCAAAAAGTGTTAAACCAGATTATATTTAACACCATTTAGGCCTAATTCACACGTCCGTAGTGTGTTGCGGATCCGCAACTTGCAGATCCGCAACACACCTTGCCACCAGCCCTTCAGAGATGCCTATACTTGTCCGCAATTGTGGGCAAGAATAGGACATGCTCTATATTATTGCGGAGCCGCCGGCCGGAAGATCGGTGGCACGCTCCGCAAATGCGGATGTGGAGAGCACAGTGTGTGCTCTCCGCATCCATCACGTCCCTATTCAAAATGAATGGGTCCGAACCCGTTCCACAGATTTGCGGAACGGGTGCGGACGAACATTGCGGACGTGTGAATAGGGCCTTACAGTCCCCCCTTTCTGTGTTGATGACAGCTTTGCACACTCTTGGCATTCTCTCAGTTATCTTCATGAGGTAGTCACTTGGAATGGTTTTCCCACAGCCTTGAAGGAGTTCCCAGAGGTGCAGAGCATTTGTTGCGTGTTCTTCCTTCACTCTGTAGGCCAAGTCATGCCAAACCATCTCAAGCAGAATAAGGGTGGGTGATTATAGAAGCCATGTCAGCGCTCCATCACTCTCCTTCTTGGTCAAATAGCCCCTACATAGCCTGGAGGTGTGTTTGGTGGCATTGTCCTGTTGAAAACTAATGGTGGTCCCACTAAAAACAAATCAGATGGGATGGCATGTCGCTTCAGAATGGAGTGGTAGCCATGATGGTTAGGTATGCCTTGAATTTTTAAGAAATCAACAGCAGTGTCACCTGCAAAGCACCCCCATACAATCACACCTCCTCCCCCATGCTTCACGGTGAGAACCACACATGTAGAAACCATCTACTTGCTTTTTCTGTGTCTGTGGCGGTTAGAACCAAAAATCTCAAATTTTGACCAAAGAACAGATTTCCACCAGTCTAATGTCCATTCCTTCTGTTTCTTGGCCCAAGCAATTCTCTTCTTCTTGCCATTGTTCCTCAGTGATGACTTCTTTGCAGCAACTCAACCATAAATCCCTAATTCTCGCAGTCTCCTCTGAACAGTTGATGTTGAGTTGTGTCTGGTGCTTGATCTTTATAAAGCATTTATGAAGGCTCTAATTTGGGGTGCTGTTAATTTGCAGCTTCTGAGGCTTTTGGCTCTAATGAACTTGCTCTTCTTTTCCTGGGGCGGTCTTCATAAGAACCAGTTTCATCATAGGGTTTGATGGTTTTCATGACTGCCTGAGGATGACTTCAAAGTTCTGAACATTTTCCAGATTGACCGACCTTCATGTCTTAAAGTAATGATAGACTGGGGTTCCTCTTTACTTGGTTGAGTAGTTCTTGCCATAATGGGGATTTAAAAAAAAAAGTAGAATAGAGCTAAACAGAGGTAGGTCCAATCCTACCTCTGCACACCACAACTGATGGTCTCAAATTCCATAAATTAACGCTTGAAAACCATCCCAGGTGACTACCTCCTAAGGCTGATTGAGAGAAAGCCAAGTGTGTGCAAAGCCGTCCTCAAAGGAAAAGGGGGCGACTGAGATGAGTCTAAAAAACATATTCTGGCTTTTCTGTTTACTACATAATTCCATATGTTCCTTCATCATTTTCATGTCTTCAATATGAATCTACAAAAAAAACAGAAAAAACATGAAATGAAAAGGTGTGTCCGATCCTTTGACTGGTTCTGTATTTCCATATTCTGTTGGAGTGATCATTCTTGCCTCTTGTCCACAGGGCTATACATGTGCAGATTCGATTATCGGAGTTTACACTGGCAGACCACTCACCTGGTAGAATTTCCTCTAAGCTCCTCAGATATATCCCTGAACCCACCCAATGTCTTTCTCTGGAATAACGCCACCAATTTTCCAGGGATTACAGTGGAGTGCTGCATCCAGGATGATGGACGATCATACTATGTATTCTGGGAACCTGGGCACGTCATATCAGGTTTGAAACAAGGCCAAAATGTCCTAAAATGAGGGACATTTAGATGGCGTTACAGAAAATAACGTGCACCACCCTTTATACACTTTCAGGAGAGAACCTCAAACTGACATACACTAATCACAGAAAGTTAGAGATATTTGGCTTTCGGGTGAAATTTATGGAAAACATAAAACGTTCCGGCTCCAGTGATAATATATCATTTAAGTAGAAGCAGTAATGGTGATTTCCGCATCTCAAACAATTTATCAAAACAAAAGCCGACCCCAGTGCTGGGTATACAGCCACAAAATGTCAGTGTCTAAGTAACTTGTCCTGTGGCCTTGAGCATCAATTACAGCTTGACAACGACGTCTCGTGCTGTTGACAAGTCAACGTTTTGTCTACTGAGGCATGGCATCCCACTCTTCTTAAAGGGCGGCCCTAAGGTCATTGAGGTTCTGGGGTACAGAGTTACGAGCTTCTACACAGTGACTCAGCCGATCCCATAGGTTTTCAATGGGATTCAGGTCTGGAGAAAGTGCAGGCCACTCCATTTGAGGTCCCCCAGACTCCAGCAGCCATTCCCCAATGATGCGACCTCGATGAGCTGGCGCATTGTCCTCCATGAAGATGAAATTAGGCCTGTGTTGTTCATGTAGCGGCACAATGACTGGATTAATGATGTTCTTCAAGTAGTATGGGCTTGTCACTGGACCATTCACACAGTGTAGGGCAGTTCTGTATTGCCTAGACACACCTGTCCACACTAACACCACCACCACCAAAGGCTCATCTAGTGACCACAGTGGTTGATGCAGAGCACTCTCCTTGATGTCTTCAACATCATTGGTGGCCATCATTTCTGCTAAGCATGAATCGACTTTCATCAGTGAACAGCACTGGTCCCTCGTCCAGCGTAGATGCTCCCTGGCCCATGTAAGACGATGATGCCTTTGCCTGGTGGTGCGGTCAGGTACCCTTGCAGGTTGTCTAGCACGCAGACAACGCTAATGTAAATGGTTTCAAAAAGTCTAACATGATACTTGGATGCCTTTCACCTCCCTCAAATGTGCCTGGAGTTGTGTGGCATTCATCATCCGGTTCCGCAGGGCATTGTTCACAAAAAAGCGGTCATAAGTGTGGGACGTCGCCAAAGGACGTCCACTTCTCTGTCTTTCTGTGACTCTTCCGGTCTCTCTGTATCTCTGTTACAACCTGCTAATGGCACTCTGACACTCAGTGGCCACTGCCGTTTGAGAACATCCTGCTTGAAGCCTTGCAATAATGAGGTACTGTTGATCCATTGTTAGGTGTCGTCGTGGTCTCATAATGTCAAAATGTGAACAGCCTGATGAGGAGGACTGTTTACATACCAATTCTAATTGAACCAGGAAATTTATTGGGTGATTCATGGATCAAACGCCCCGGTGTGAATTTTGCAATTAATCTCCTCATTAGGGAAACGCAAGTTGTGCAACCTGTGAAGGTTAGAGTGCATTTTGGGTTTATCCTGAAATTTCATCCACAAGCCAAATATCCCTAACTTGTTGTGAATAGTGTATAATACTGCTCCTATGTACAAGAATATAACTACTATAATACTGCTCCTATGTACAAGAATATAACTACTATAATACTGCTCCTATATACAAGAATATAACTACTATCATACTGCTCCTATGTACAAGAATATAACTACTATAATACTGCTCCTATGTACAGGAATATAACTACTATAATACTGCTCCTATGTACAAGAATATAACTACTATAATACTGCTCCTATGTACAAGAATATAACTACTATAATACTGCTCCTATGTACAAGAATATAACTACTATAATACTGCTCCTATGTACAAGAATATTACTACTATAATACTGCTCCTATGTACAAGAATATAACTACTATAATACTGCCTCCTATGTACAAGAATATTACTACTATAATACTGCCTCCTATGTACAAGAATATAACTACTATAATACTGCCTCCTATGTACAAGAATATAACTACTATAATACTGCCTCATATGTACAAGAATATAAATACTATAATACTGCTCCTATGTACAAGAATATAACTACTATAATACTGCTCCTATGTACGAGAATATAACTACTATAATACTGCCTCCTATATACAAGAATATAACTACTATAATACTGCCTCCTATGTACAAGAATATTACTACTATAATACTGCCTCCTATGTACAAGAATATATCTACTATAATACTGCCCCCTATGTACAAGAATATAACTACTATAATACTGTCTCCTATGTACAAGAATATAACTACTATAATACTGCTCCTATGTATATGAATATAACTACTATAATACTGCTCCTATGTATATGAATATAACTACTATAATACTGCTCCTATGTATATGAATATAACTACTATAATACTGCTCCTATGTACAAGAATATAACTACTATAATACTGCTCCTATGTATATGAATATAACTACTATAATACTGCTCCTATGTACAAGAATATAACTACTATAATACTACTCCTATGTATATGAATATAACTACTATAATACTGCTCCTATGTACAAGAATATAACTACTATAATACTGCCTCCTATGTACAAGAATATAACTACTATAATACTGCCTCCTATGTACAAGAATATAACTACTATAATACTGCCTCCTATGTACAAGAATATAACTACTATAATACTGCTCCTATGTACAAGAATATAACTGCTATAATACCTCCGCTTATGAAGTAGATCCGGGAGGTGAGTGACTGGTTCTCTCTCTGTATAGATCGTGTGTACAGAGGTGTTTGGCTTTGTTATCCGTTGTCTATTAGTCAGATTCCGGAGAAGGACACAGATTACAGATGCGTGTTCCGGGATGATATGGGCACTGATGTAGAATCTCGAGTCCACGTCGCCATCATTAAGGGTAAGACTATTATGATCTTTGTTTCACAGGTTGCTGAATCCATACATTACACTTTTTTTGTTGAATCACTGCTTTACAGTCGTTTTGCTCCATTTCGGCATGGACTTCATCTTAATTGCAATGTCTAGTTGATTCTGAAGTAATCAGATCACACCTTCTTGCTTAACAGAGGCTTAGATTTCTGCTTGCTTTTTCCTCCATGCTTTATGCTGCAGCTCATCTCTAAAGAGTGGCTGCAGTGTATAAGCACAAGCAGGAAGTCAAGGAATAAAGTCAATTCTGTTCAGTTCCATCTTCTCATCTTCTGTGTTTTCTGTCTAGACACAGATAGGATTTGTTCTGATGACAGAGATAAAAGATGGAAGGTGACCAAAGCAGGATACGATGCTGAAATCCTCTGTGCCAGCGGTAAGACAGGAAAAATTACCAGAAGCTGCTTGAGGAACGGTCAATGGGCAACTCCAAACTACTCTTGTGTGGACATCCGGCTCCAGACCCTTTTTCAGCAGGCTCAGGTGATTATTCTCCACGAGTGATATAAAGTGGAGTGACACAGTTTTCATATTCTGTTCTTGTACTGATCTTGACCTTCTTATACTCCAGTCACATCCACAGCTGCCGTTACAATCTCAGCTGGCTGCCATTCGGAATATGTCAGAACTGGGCTGACAGAAACCGTTTCGCAGAGAGCTGAGGAGAAACAGTAATATAAAAAGTACTCTGAGCAGACACTGAACCAGCAGGGGGCATCTTAAGACGCATGTTCCTGCAGCCTTAGATATAGCAGAAAACCAACCGAATTGAAAATGCAGCTCTGGATGTGACAAGAATATAAGATATGATGCAACTCCGAGGTGTCAGAAGTGGGACTTCACATTACCAGTACAATTTCAGCTGGCTGCCATTCGGAATGTGTCAGAACTGGGCTGACAGAAACCGTTTAGCAGAGAGCTGAGGAGAAACAGTAATAAAAAAACTCATCTGCGCAGACACTGAACCAGCAGGGGCATCTTTAGATTTCGAGTTCCTGCAGCCTCAGACATAGCAGTAAACTAAAGTATTGAAAATGCAGCTCTGGATGGATGTGACAAGAATATAAGATATGATGCAAACTTCCAGTAAAAATTTCCCTTTAAAATATAACTTTTATTCTATAATGTAAAAAGGGGTCGAACAACGCCCCTATTGATACCTAAACAGAGAAACTCTCTAAAAGAGGACAAAAAAAAAAAATGGTAACACCTGATACATCAAAAAATGGCGCATCACAAGTCAACAGATAACCTAGGAGAACCTATAAAGGGGTAGAACAAGAGGTCAGCAGGGTAATGTGATTGTAATATCCAAGGGTACTATCCCTAATCTAACCTGGCTCCTCCTGTGACTGACTTGCAAACCTTCTTACTGATTAATATATAGTGACGTGCGGAGGATATAGTAATCATGACCTTAACTGTATCGGATTGGTTGAAGTATTACTAGTATAAAGCCGTAGACCTAACGGCCCTTCTTAACTATATATGTTACTTTTGTAGTGACCTCCTGATGAACCCACTATATCTTTAGGGGGAAACGCGTCGAGACTTATTAAGAGGCCTGTGAACTACATTAGGTTCATGAAGAGGCCTGTGAATTGCATCTATACGACCACCTCTGATGAGGTCTTTTTGTATATCATCGCATGATTGATGAGTCACTGTGATACCTTTAGCAATTTGAAATATTTTCTTTGCATGTTTGACGTATCGATAGGTCAGGGACCAACTAGGGCCTGTCAGTCTAGGTTCGGGGACGGGGAATCTCCACCATCAGGAGTTGTCCCCGGGCTTAGGGTTAGTTGAGGGTTAGATTAGGGATAGTACCCTTGGATATTACAATCACATTACCCTGCTGGCCTCTTGTTCTACCCCTTTATAGGTTCTCCTAGGTTATCTGTTGACCTGTGATGCACCATTTTTTGATGTGTCAGGTGTTACCATTTTTATTTTATTTTTTTTGTCCTCTTTTAGAGAGTTTCTCTGTTTAGTTATTAATAGGGGTGTTGTACATTATAGAATAAAAGTTATATTTTAAAGAGAATTTTTTTTTGCTGGAAGTTAGTTTTTGTCTATTTTCCCCATTACCTATTTATAGGTCTGTAGCTGGAATTTTTTAAGATATGATGCAACTCCGAGGTGTCAGAAGTGGGACTTCACATTACCAGTACAATTATTAAGTTTAGTAAATTCTCCCATCAGAGGTTCAGCGGTGGACTGGGAATACCAGAGTTGGATATTCCACTGATGATGGGAAGATTACGGAACTATACCATGTCAAGCCTAAACTACATCAGCCATCCCTCAGATATGATCACTGTGGTGGAAACCATAAAATTGCTCGCCATGACGGCTGTAGATAACAACATGACTTTCCGCACCGCTACCATGACGGTAAGTGTTTAATAAAACAAAAGTGTCTACATCAGGAGTGGTCAAATCGCTCGGGTACTTCGGAGAAGTCCAGGTGGCATACACCGGATAATGTCAGCTATATATAGCCTCATAAACCACCAGGAGCACTAGCCTGCTCCTCATGTGCCTAGTGGTGTCCATAAGTACCTGAGTATGGAATACAGAGGTTTGGAATCAAGGAGGTGGAGATGTTGAGAACTCAAGTCAAACTTGCTCCACACTAATCCCACCTCTTGAGTTCTTACTGACTTCCCCGAAGGCTAGAAGTATAATCACCATCAGCCCTCCCAGTATCTCAAGCATGAGCCATTGCGTTCTATTCTCGGCGCATGAATCGAGATTAGGACACGACAGCGCACATTCAAGATTGCTGCTGGTGAAATTCCTTATTAGGGAGGTCAATCAAGACTGGATTTGGGTGCAGAAAGCTTGACTAGTTCTCAAAGTCTCAACCTACTTGACTTTTACACCACTCATGTGCACATGGTGCAAGCAGTGATTGAAGTAAATGAGGCATCTGCTGAGACAATTGAGGATATCACTGGGTACATAAGCAGAACAGTAAGGAACTCCTATGGTTTTGGGGGAGAGGCAATATCCAGCTTACTTACTCTAAATTATGAGTAGGTAGTTTCCCAATTTCTGTGCAGATGCCAGCAGGTCAGCTTTGGTGGCACAATACGAACAGCTACAGGTCTCCATCTTAGGTCTTCTAAAGTCAGGGGATGCAGCAGCAGCTTGTGAGACTGTATGCTGTGAGAGGGGAAAGGGAGCAGCAGAGTGTGATAGATGATGGCTTGAGTGGTGTCATGGGCGTAGCTATAGGGGGTGCAGAGGTAGCAGTCGCTACCAGGCCCAGGAGGGGGCCCAAAGACCCTTGTGCCGCATAAGAAGACACACAAAGCACTGAGGGAAGGGGGCCCCAAGCTGAACTCTTGCACCAGGGCCCATGAGCCGTTAGCTATGCCCCTGAGTGGTGTGCACATGATCTCGGGAATATCCATTACATTAAGGGCAGCCATCATACCCTGTCCACTAGATCTAGATCCACTAGTTACTACCGCGTTATTAGCTCACTACCTATAAGCTAAATTAGGCAGGGATCTCTCCTCTTCAGTATCACATTTGTATGAATTTTGTAGCAGTTCTTGTCTGTCTTTGATTTTTGTTCTCTTTCCTGCAGGATCTGGCTGCTGTGTGTAGTCAGCTGCTCAGTTTTGACTTTGAGACCTTCTGGACACCAGCCCTTACAAAAAAACCTTCCCTTGGTTCCATGTTCCTGCAATCAGTCGAAAGCATATCTGGACTTTTCGAACCAAAGTTAAACACCTTCACGCTGCGCCAACCTAATGTTCAAATCAGCACTGTGGTCTTGAACCATTTGGCATGGACTGACTACAACATATCCCTTAACATGACCTCTAACATCTCACTAGTCATAAAAAATATTGCACTGAGGAACCGTAGTAACTTCACTGTGATAAATATTATGGTTCTTAGGAACCTTGGAAATATTCTCCCTTTTCATTTTGGAGATAGCGTTAAAGGATACAGCCACAGAGTGGGACGTTATGCTGTAGTCACCACTATTAGGACTGGGAACCAGACTATGACACAAGCCAGTTTAGATGTGGCCTTTATTCGTAAGTGGGAACCCAACGGGACGGACATTGCTACTGCCCAATGTGTATTTTGGAACAACAATCTCTTTGAAGGAGTTGGTGGATGGTCAACAGAAGGTAGCCTGACAATCATAGTAAACAACAGTGTTGTGTGTCGATATAGACAGTTGGCACCTTTCTCAGTATTGATGTCACGTGGCATTTTCGAGGAGGATTTCGAGGATGATGCTTTGGAGACTCTCAGCCAGGTTGGAGCTAGTTTGTCTATGATAAGTCTACTTATCTGCTT
Organism: Bufotes viridis; assembly: GCA_033119425.1. NCBI lineage: Eukaryota > Metazoa > Chordata > Amphibia > Anura > Bufonidae > Bufotes > Bufotes viridis. The sequence goes on along the minus strand of CM065592.1, from coordinate 14,145,263 downwards.
CACAGTCTACATTATAGAGTGGAAGCAGACGGTGAAGGACGATATTACCTACTATCGGCAGGTAACCTTGATCAACATTTCCGTGTCTATGTTCTTAGGTAATGTTTGGTTCTTAGTATCAACCTCCATAACCAAAAGCCACACCAATGAGTTATGTGTGGCAGGAGCCTTCTTCCAGCACTTCTTCTATCTCGCCACTTTATTCTGGATGTTGATCCAGGGGTTCATTCTCCTTTATAAACTTGTCTTCGCCGACCACCAGCTCAACAAAATTGCTGTCCTTCTGGCCATGGTGGGCATTGGATACATCTGCCCCCTCATCATCTCCAGTGTTACCATAGGTATTGATTATCCCAAAGAAGAATACATTACAGATGGAGGCTGCTTTTTGACCCAAGAAGATGGAGCTGTACTTGCCTTTTCAGTGCCTGTTCTTCTAACTGTTGCATTGAACTTCTTTCCGATCGGTGCAATGATTTGGAAATTATTACGACCTCCTGCCACCGAAGAGCCAGAGGAAGAGGAAGACACAAAATCCTTAGTGGCCAAGGCACTTGCCATTTTAACATCTGTGTTTGGCACAACATGGTTCCTGGAGACATTGTTAGAGGAAGTCCACGAGTCCTTTGAGTACATCCTCACATTCCTTAATTCTTTCCAGGTAAGGTCTATAAAATCTCTAAGGGTCTAACATAGTCAACTAAACTCTAGCTTCACAACCAATGTCTACTGTATATGAGGAACCTGAATTGTCCTCATGTGGTGCATTATATGGTTATAGCCGCCAGGTCACTTTGCTGTAATTTATTTGAGTTCTTGGCTTGGAAACATTGAGTAAGACAATAGCTGAAGTTTTTTTAAATTTGCTCAAATATCTATTTAGTAGAATTTTAGCATGATTATTGGAGCAGATCAAGTTATACACAGCACAGTAAAGCTTTGGAAGGTATGACCAGAATAAGGTGACACACAGGTGACTGTATTAAAGGTCTGGTTTAAACATATCATCACACCCATAAATGTCTATAGGGCGTTACTCTAAACTTTAGCAGAATGTTTTGCTGCCAAGGATATCATATTACAGAAGTACTCTTCACTCAAGGAGATCCAAAGATCTCCGGTAATATGGTGTAGGACCAAGGCACACATAGGCCGTACATGGCTGGAGTATAGAGCCACAGGGGTTCTCCGTGTGTGTGAGGTTCGAGACGTACACGCAAGGCCACGATTATTGGAACAGTGGAACTTATCTATACCAACTTTCTGACATGATAACCTGAACGCCTGCAATCTAGACTCAACCTCATAAAATCTGGAACTTCTCTCCCTCATTCTCTCACTCTGTATCTGATCCCTAACAAAGAGGTATCATCAAAAGGAAGAGAACCATCACCCTAGCGCCGTCTATTGGAAGTGACTCCCTTGTCAAAATATGACTTTCCAACAAAATGGATTTTGACTCATAGGAAGCCACTTCAAAGAGGTGGAGCAGGTGAGATGGTTCTCATCCTTGGGAGATAGCTCCTTGCATATTCGCGTCTCATGGAGGACTTCCAGCAAGTCTCCATACAGGAAAGATCTCTTTGCCTAGATCGTAAACTCACAAACACTGGTTCTTGTACCACATTGTCGTAATTGTTACACTATGTTAGCCCAACATTGTTCTAGGTTAAGGCATACAGGAGGTTGACAGCTTTAAATACGGTTCTGCTCCGTTTCCAACTTCTTTTGACATAATATATAGAGTTTTACTTAACTACCTCCCCGATAGGTATATCTTACCCTGGGCATATTACCCTGGTGGCAGATCTACATCTAATATCACGTCGGTGGTCCAGTTTCTTGAACCTATTCTCCATTTAACATCATGTCTTCCTTCTTCAGGGTGTGATCATCTTGATCTTTGGATGCCTTATGGACAAAAGAGTAAGTGACCAATTATTTCGGTCCTGGATCTTCTCTGTGTCAGTAAATCTGTGCCTAGGCTACATCTCATTTTTCTTTTCAGATTCGGGAAGCTTTGTCCAAAAGATTCCAAAAGCTCCAGGCTCTGTTCCCATCTCTGTCCTGCTATGAACATGGCTCCTACGACGTGGTAAGGCGATTTCCACTATCAATAACATTAGTGGGATTACAAGCTCTGTATCCGAGATATCCAGTGATGAAAAGACCAAGGTAGATGCTATGGAGGTTACAATGCGAACGCTTGGATTTGGGCATCACAGAGATTTGCTTCTCCCCCTTTAAGGGCTGTTTCAGTCCTGTGCGGAAACCACGCTCCGTGTGCGAGTGATTCTCTATTATGGACACTGCTCTTTGCACAGGAGCACACGGCATTAGGGCTCATGCACATGACCAAATGTATTTTGCGGTCTGCAAAAAAAAAAAAAAGGATGACATCCGTATGGCATCCGTTTTTTTTTTGCGGATCCATTGTAACAATGCCTATCCTTGCCCGCAAAACAGACAAGAATAGGACATGTTCTTTTTTTTTTGGCGGAACAGACATGCCGACATACGGAAACGGAATGCACAAGGAGTCTTTGGTTCCGTATATGAACTTGTAAAAGAACACAACGGAAACCCTTATACTGATTTATAATGCTGTGTGTCTCTGCATGACCTTACTTCTACAGAATCATCCTGACATAATGCTATCAGTATAATTCAGTAGATACAGGTCATGCAGAGACACACAGCTTTCTAAATCTGTGCACTCCTGCACAAAGAGCAGTGTCCATAATGGAGAATCACGCTCACACACGGAGCCCGATTTCTCACACAGTATGCGTTTCTCAGTGTAATTACTTCGTATGCACCACCATAGCCTACTAACTGTACACGAGGCCGTTTGTATATGGTTTGATCAAAATACATAAGCCCACTCACCACGTCAAGGTTACCTCCTTCGAATGGGTACCTACTCTATTTTGGTGCAGCACCATGTGGCGACCACTGCTGCAGCAGGTGGCGTAGCCGAGCAGTCCAACAGCACCCCCGCTGTCAGGCTAAACCCCCTTGACACTGGGCCATACCATGTGAACAGATGTCAAAAGCTCACCCTTCCATCTGGTCTCAGGAACTACATTGCCAAGGGGCTTCGTCTGACAGAAGAGCTGCTGTTGGGGCTACTGTATCATGGCACCTGCTGGTATTATTATTAGGTATGATGAGAATAGATGTAAATTGTGCTGAAAAGCAACACATCAGTGCATAGCATGTGTAACCCAGGTTTTCTTTTTTTGGGGGAATTTTAGCAAAAATGATTGCACAATTGATTGATTTGCAGTTTCATGTCCGGGTGCGGCTTGTACTCATTATTTCATGACAGTTTTCCAGTGGCCCATAATCAGTGAAGACATGTTGTGGATTATGACACACAAAATAGAGTCAGATCAGGGAGATCAACTGCTGGCATTTTCCACCGATCGGCAGATTGAAGGGAGACACAGCACGTGTAGTGGCTGTAACTGGTATTGCACTTCTGTTCCCATTTACATCAAGGGAGTAGCGCTTTTAGCTATTATACCAGGCACAGCCAGTACTAATAGAAGAAACTGTGCCTCGTAAAGAACGACGTGGGATGCTGCACCCTTCTAGCAGCTGAGTGGTGGGGATGTAGAGAGTCATTCAAAGCGGTGAAGCGTGTGGGAGTTGGTTCCAGGTGGTGATACTGCATTTGATACTCTCAATACATGGTCCAAAAGAGGTGCCCATAGAAGTGAAGGCCAGCATTAGGTTTTTAAAATACCCTAGCAGAGAGCTGGCAGAAACTTGAGGAGCGGCCAAAGATCAAGGGAACAATTTGGTCCATTCTTAAACATAAGGTGCTGGTGTGCTCCTCAATACCAAAGGCCATGAAGATCCTTAGAAAGATGAAGCCAAGATAAACTTGTGCCAGAACAATAGCATGAGAGCGGCCTGGAGGAGGGAAGGATGGGCTCGTGATCAGATGGGTGGCACATTTACATGAACTTAAGCTGCCCGTGCCCGGACTGCAGACCACAAATATTAGTCCAAAATGCACGGGAACTGGCTATGTGAAACCCATATTGCATTCAAGTCAGTGGGTCCGTACCGCATCCGTGATCCGCAATATACAGCAAAAGATAAGACATGTCCTATCTTTTGCGGTGCGGATACGTGGACCAAAAAGCCCACGGAAGCGCTTCCGATCCATGCCTCTGCTCGATATCTTGCGGACCCATTCAAGTCAATGGCTCCGCATCTGTGAAATGGATTTTACACGGCAGGTGCCCATATATTGCAGAACCGCCGTCCGCAATATGGGCACGGATGGCGTACAGTCAAGTGAACGAGCCCTTAGAGCGAGCTTTTTGCTCAGATTCAACAGGAGTGTAACAACGCAGGCGCTGTTGCTGCTTCCAAAGTTGAAATTCAGCTTCGGGGCGCGCGCCGCTGCTGCGAGTAGGGTAGATGACCAGCCCTATCAGTCAGCAGGCAGGCGGGCGGGCACTTCTTCACCGGTGTGGACTGCCCCTCAGAGGTGAAGACCTCCTGCTAAAGAGACAAACTGATTCAATAGAATAGACTCGCCCATCCCTAATTAACTCGCTTTAGTTTTACTTTTTATCTCATGACACAGAAATGGGTGGGAAAAGAGAAAATTACTCTTACCGGTAATTGGTTTTTCCAATAGCCTCCACAACGGCACTCATAGGAGGAGGGTGTCTCCGCCCCAGGACAGGAAACAACGACGCAGAAGTAGAAGATTTAAGGGCCTCCTCCCCCTTACCTGATCAGTCAATAAGAGAGTACACGGAAATGATGCAAGAAAATTAAATGTATTAGAACCACCACAACAACAAAAAATTCCAATATATTGAGAAACAAACTCCATCAAAAAAGCAATAGGGAGGGAATCTCGTGCCGTTGTGGAGGCTATTGGAAAACCAATTACCGGTAAGAGTAATTTTCTTTTTCCCGGCGCCTCCACAACGGCACTCATAGGAGGATTAACAGAGTATTAATTTAGGGAGGGACTACAGCAGAGAGAACCCTGCGTCCGAAGGACAAGTCCTGATTTTTCATGACGTCCAGCCTGTAATGGTTGAAGAAGGTCATTGGATTGGCCCAGGTAGCCGCCTTACAGATGTTTTCTAAAGACACAGAGGCGGATTCTGCCCATGAGGAAGCAACGGCTCTCGTGGAGTGAGCTTTAAACCCAACTGGCGGTTGGATGTCTCTTTGAAGATAAGCCATCCTAATCAAGTCCTTAATCCATCTAGAGATTGTGGATTTACTGGCTGCACGGCCACTGTTAGGGCCTTGATATTGTAGAAAAGTTGGTCAGAAGATCTGACGGAGGTAGTCCTGTTTAGATAACAGAGGATACTTCTTCTAACGTCCAAGTTATGGAAGCTTCTTTCTCCTTCAGAAGCCGGTGATGGACAAAAGGAAGGTAAAGATACCTCCTGCTCGCAGTGAAACCTAGATACTACCTTAGGTAGAAAGGCTGGGCAGTGCTTAAGTACAATACGGTCATTCTGAATGGTTAGATAGGGGGCTTACAGGAGAAAGCCTGTATCTCCCCGACTCGTCTGGCGGTAGTAATAGCTGTGAGGAATACTGCCTTTAAAGTTAGCAGTTTAATAGGAATTTCTTCTATAGGCTCGAAGGGAGGTGACATCAGGACCGAGAGTACCAAACTAAGATCCCAGGGGGCCATAGAGGGCCGAGCTATAGGGACACTCCTGAATGCGCCTTTAAGGAATCGTTTTACCATAGGGGAGTCTGACAGTTTGGAGTCTAGGAAGGTGCTCAAGGCTGCCACCTGTACTCTAAGGGTGGCAGGTTTAAGCCCCTATCAAGCCCCGCCTGGAGAAAAAGCAAGATTTGTGGGATGTCAGGGGAAGTGGCATTGTGAGAGAATTTTTGAAAGGCTCTCCAAGTTCTCAGGTAAATTTTGGAGGTTATAGTCTTCCTGCTGAGCATAAGGGTGGAAATGACCGTGTCAGAGAATCCTTTGTTCTTTAGGATTTTGCGTTCAGCCTCCAGGCAGTCAGGCTCAACTGTTTTACATTCGGGTGGTTCACAGGCCCTTGGTGAAGAAGATCGGGAATGGTTGGGAGAATCCAGAATTCCTTTGCAGAGAGGTGGAGCAGCAGAGGAAACCAGGATCTTCGTGGCCAGTGGGGAGCTATGAAAATGACCTCTGCCTTTTCCTCTAGAATCTTCATTAGGGTCTTCGGTATTAGACTGAATGGGGAAAGGCGTACAGACGACGTCTTGGCCAAGGACGTGATAGGGCGTCCAACCATAATGGTTGATCTTTCTGGGACAGGGAGCAGAACTGTTCCGTCTGTCTGTTTTCCTTGTTGCAAACAAGTCTAGATACTGGGTCTCCCCATCTGAGGCATATCTGGTGAAATACCTTGGAATTCAGACACCATTCCCCTTCTTTTAGGGTCTGTCGACTGAGAAAATCCGCTAATGCGTTTTCTTCGCCTTTGACATGCAGGGCTGTAAGGGAGATTAGGTTTCTTTCTGCCCAGAAAAAGATTTTTTCGCTTACCGCTGATAGGGAGCGGCTTCTGGTTCCTCCTTGCTTGTTTAGGTATGCCACAGTCGTGGTGTTGTCCGAGAAGATTTTTATGTTCTTTGGAGAGGTGGGGGTGAAAAGGGAGGTCAATACATGGAACACTGCTGTTAATTCTCTTAGATTTGAAGAGGCTTGTTGTAACTGCTTTCCCCAAGATCCTTGAACTACTCTTCCGTCGGAGTGGCCGCCCCATCCCCAATTGCTGGCGTCCGTAGTAATTATCATCTGGTTTTCTTGTCTCCATGGGACTCCTGTCTGCAGATGTTTTTTGATTCTCCACCACATAAGGGATCTTTTACGGAACTTGGTATGATCACTTTCTTTTCCAAGGACAGGGGAGCCGTCCCAGACCAACAGGAGGAACGCTTGCAGGGGCCTTGTGTGATGTTGCGCCCATCTGACCGATTGGATGGTAGATGTTAAGAGACCTAGGAAAGTCATCACATTTCTTACTGTCATGGTCTTTCGGCTGCAGAACTGAACTACTTTTTCTTGAAGCTCTTCTTGCTTGCTGTGGGGAAGAAAACACATTAATTGATGCGAGTCTAGAAGGACCCCTAGAAAGGTTTTTCTTTGTTCCGGAATCAAGTCTGACTTCTTGGAATTTATTATCCACCCTAGGGAGGAAAAACAATCTTGAACTATTACAAGATGAGACAGGAGGACTTCTTCTGAAGATGCGGCAATTAGGAAGTCGTCCAAGTAAGGTATTATTTGGATTCCTTTTAGGTGGAGGAATTTGACTACTTCCACCATTATTTTTGAGAAGACTCGGGGCCGAGGAAAGCCCGAACGGAAGGGCTGTGAACTGGAAATGGCATAGTTGATTGTTGAGAAAAACCGCTATTCTTAGGAATCTTTGATGATCTACAGAGATTGGGACGTGATAGTAGGCGTCCTGCAAGTCCATAGTTGCCATGAAACAATTTTGTGGAAGAACATTTATAGCTGTTTTTATTGACTCCATTTTGAAACGTTTGTACACTACATATTGGTTGAGGTTTTTAGATTTATAATTAGCGATGGGACCCGTTTGGCTTTTGAACTAAGAAGACAGGGGAGTAAAAACCTCTGCCCTGTTCTTCCATAGGAACCTTTCGAATCACTCCTTTCTGGATTAGGGACAAGATCTCTGCCTCTAAACCAAATTGTTTCTCCTGCACAGGTAACCTTTGATTGGTTAGAAATCTTCCTGTGGGAAGGGAAAGGAATTCTAATTTTAACCCGTATCTTAGAGTGTCTATTACCCAGGGAGATGCTCTTAGGGTTTCCCATGCCTGGACGAAATCGGTTAGTCTGCCCCCCACTGGACCTCTGGCGTCACTGCTTAGAAGAGGACGCATTTTCGGGTTAAACAAAACCCTTTACCTCTACCCTTAGGGGCTGCCATCTTTTAGAGGAGTCCTTTTTCTTTGGATCACCTTTGAATTTTCTTTGGTTTTGAAAGGACCTACGCTGATGAAAAAACGGTTCTCAGTAGGAAAGCCTTTCTTATTATCAGCAGCTTTATCTAGAATGTCGTCTAGGGTGGAACCGAAAAGTCTGTCCCCTTCACAGGGAATAGCACATAGGCGGTTCTTGGAACTAGCATCCCCAGACCAAGTTCTGAGCCACACTGCTCTTCTGGTGGCATTAGATAATGCTGCTGATCTGGCCGACAGCCTTACAAGGTCCGCAGAAGCATCCGCTAGGAAATTAGCTGCTCTTTTCAAGGTGGGCAGAGAGGCTAAAATTTCTTCACGAGGAGTACCGGCCGCTAAGTGATCTTCAAGTTTGTTTAGCCAAACTGAAAGGGCCCTGGAAGTGCATGTGGACGCAATGCTAGGTCTAAGCATGGCTGTGTTAGTCTCCCAAGCTTTCTTAAGGAGACTTTCGCTTTTTTGTCCATAGGGTCCCTCAGTAGGCCAGTGTCCTCAAAGGGTAGCGAGGTTCTCTTTGAAATTCTGGCCACAGGAGCGTCCACTTTTGGGGCTTTATCCCACAAATTTGCATCTGAATCAGTAAAGGGGTATTTACGCTTAAATGATCCGGAAATTACGGATTTCTTTTCTGGATCCTTCCATTCTCTGGCGATAAGAGATTTGACATTATTATGTATAGGAAATGACCTCTTCTTCTTTTCGCCAAGGCCCTGGAACATTTGGTCTTGAATAGAATGAGTCTCCTTCACTTCTTCAATGTTCATTGTAGCTCTAATTGTTTTAAGGAGCCCATCCGTTTCCTCTGGCAAAAGAGGGGTCTTCCTGATCCATCATCCGAGGAGGAATCAGACTCAGAAAGTAGTTCTCCCTCATCCAAATCAAACTCTTTCCCAGGGGAGAGGGACCGCTGGGAGGTGGATGGAATTGGGGAAGACTGAATCCTGGAGTCTACAGCCGCATTCACTTCTTCCCTGATGATTGATCTCATAGATTCAAGCATAGAAGGAGACTCTTCAGTAACTACTTTTTCAGTACATTTGGTACATAAAGCTTTTTTGGATTTTGAGGAGAGAGCTTTACGGCATATCGCACACTTCTTCTTCATTTCTCCACCAGGCGGTTTCTGGGTTGTGGTCTCTGTGGTCTAGGATGAAAAAAAGACCAGGAGACCATTAGAGCCCAGAAACTTTAAAGGAGGGCCAGAACCCAGCACCGGTGGAGGAAGAAACACAAAGTATGCACCCAGTGTAAGATACAAAGCACGGTATACATTACTGAACCATCTCTCCTCCTGGGGAGGAGGCTTACCGGGCTCAGGGCTACACCAGAGGGATCCGCGGGTCTTTTTGACTCCATGTCACCGGAGGCTTGCACTGCAGAGCTGCACGAGGACGCCGACTCAATGCCGGATTGAAATATCCTGCTCCGCTAGGCTCCGCCCCTTGCGAGATTCTCTTGCCCAAGGAGAATCTCGCCCGCTGACGTCACACGCCGGATCCTCTCGCGATAATACGCCCTCGTTGAGGGGATTATCGCGCGTATGCCCGGGGATGCCTGTAGCACAGGGCTTACTCCCAGGAGCGGGAAGGGAGGCAACCGCGTCCCCGGGACCCCGCTCCCTGCACCAGCCCTCCCACGGCAGTGGGGAAGAAACCCAGGAGGGGAACCAGACTGGGCGAAAGATTCAGCTTCTTCTGCCCCTGGAACTTCAGGAGCTACTTCCACGCGACTGTTCCGTAGGACAGGAAACAACGACTGATCAGGTAAGGGGGAGGAGGCCCTTAAATCTTCTACTTCTGCGTCGTTGTTTCCTGTCCTGGGGCGGAGACACCCTCCTCCTATGAGTGCCGTTGTGGAGGCGCCGGGGAAAAGAACAATTGTGATGGTTGTACTCAGGAAGGATAGGGCCTATAGCTTTAACTATGTAAAAACCACTCAGTCATTGGGTTGATATCAGAAATCTGAATCTCACGAAAACAAGTGGACTCCTTAACATTTCCAAAAAGTGGAGTGATGAACTGGCGGCCGATTATTCTTAGGAGGCTCACATGAAGCAGAGCTCCTCGTATCCAGTAGCAGCAACTTCACATCTTAAGCCCAAAATGCTCCAATTCTTTATATTCATGTTTTCTAGGAGCAGATCAGTGCACCGGAGCCTATAGCGATCTACAGACAAATCATCAGAGGCTGAGGCCTCCACCCGACTCCAGCAAAACCACGAGTGAGCTGCTCTGACAACCTTTGCGTCCTGGAGAGGGGAAGCTGCATATTACCACTAAAAATGTATTACAACAACTACTGTGAAATTAATAAAATCTGTAAGATTGTACCTAATCTTCAATTACATGATGCCTTCTACTCACCTTTCTCTACCTTCTGGCACTCTGCAGGGCATATAATGCATAGTGAGGGGTGGAGGGCATACATCGACCACTGCAATACCCTCCATTTCTTAATATACATTTGTCTAATACAGTGAACGTTGATGCAAAAAGTAAGACTTTCCACTTTTAAAGAATTAAAGCGATTTTTTTTTTTTTTACATTTTATTTTTGTATTAATTCTTGTAAAATTTGGCTTCTCTTCACTCTCTCAGACTTTACCTCTCAGTCACTGAAGTGGTTTTTCTTGTTTTCTTTTTACAACCCCCGAAAGCTTCAGCTAGTTCATGGTCTGCACACCCATAAGTGCCATGCCCTCGCTAAGAAAGCAGGGAACCGCCATGGGCTCCTGGCGAACCCCAAGTGCAGTAATTAACAAAAGAGCCAGAGGGACGAGCCGTGTGCACAGTACAAATCACTCGCTTGTTACCACATCTGCATACAAGGCAACTAAGAAATTATTTACAGTGCTGCAAAATGGGCAGGAGACATTCATTGTTAATAGTGCATAGCTGTGGTGTTTCCGAGGAGACTGTCACGGAGGGTCGCGTTACTGGGGATAAGCCTCCACGATCATCCCATGGCCCTGAAAGAGGAAAAACATAGTAAAAACTAAGGAATATTAACAGAGGTCTCATGATAAGTCTATACAACATAGAAGCAGCAGCATATCAATATACGACACACATTGCTTATAAAGGGGGGGAGGGAATAAAAAGGAAGTTTCCAGTGTGATCAGACAGGGATGTTTTAGCATTAAAAATCCTATCAATTTTGAAAGCGACCCTTCAAAAATATGTCTTCGAGACTGGTCAAAGATGTTGGAAGAAATATGGCGCGAACCGGCAGCTTGTTGTATTCTGTATCCAGGCTTCTTGTAGGGTTTTTTATTTCCTTTGGAAAATCCCTACTTGTTGGAAGGATGGCTCAACAGAGCTGACAAAGCATCCACCCCTGGTGGGAGGAAACCTAGTAGTAAAGGCAGCCTGCACTCTGCAGATCGATCGTATGGCAGCCTACAAAGCCTCCGGATATTTGCCAGGTTGTGGCCGGATCTCCGCCGGTCCCCATTATAGTTTATGGAGCCGTACGGCAATCATGCAGTTTCCGGCAATGCCGAATCCAGAGAGACCAGGCAGGACGTTCCCTGTCGGATCTCACTAACGCTAGTGTGAAACTCCTAATGGACAGGACTCCGGAAACTATCACCGCTCTCCAATCTGGCAAAGAAATAAAGATCCTGAAGACAGATCCTACTATGTTAACATTAAAAAATAGGTTTTCTAAACTAGACAACCCCTTTAAGGAAGCTGATAACAGACTGTCCAAAATCTATAAGAGGGTTCTCCCTGATCAGCACTGGCGGTATATTGAGGAGGTCCGATAACTTGTGAGAGTCAATGATAACCCCCTCCTTCCCTAAATGATATCTAGAACACAGGGGTTGCATGAAGGCTTGAGGACAGAAGATGGCACTATCTGGAGAGCAGGAGGAAATAGGTATATAGATAGTAGACACCACTATATAATGGGGCAGACCACTGGAGGTCCAGTCATAACCAGCACCCCCATTATTACAGCAGAGATGGAGGCAGCGCTCAGGGGACAGATCCGGGTCACATCAGGCTGTGTGCACAAGGTCCTCATCACAATGCAAATGTATGTGACACACAAGGCGTACCTACCCCCAGGGCCTTCTTCCTTACATATTGTGCAAGACACAAGTGTCATTACAGTGAACCCCCAACTGAGTCAACGTCGACCGGGGACCCACCTTCAAGACGTTTCCCATTAACCCCTTCCCACCCTGTACACTTACATTGCAGCAGCCAGGCATTTAGCACAAGCTGCTGTGACAGATGCCGCAGGAGCTGAGCGGGTGACGGCTGTATTCTATAGCTGACACCCCACCCTAATGACAAAGATCAGAGATAAATCTGACCCCAGCCGTCTAAACCTGGAGGTGCTGCAGACCCCAGCACCCAAGTGGTTTTACAGAGGAAGGGGCGTCAGGAGCCCCCACAACATGACTGCAGAAGGCTTATGGCAGCCAGGGGCCTGACTCCAGGACGGCAATTATGGACAAGTATAGGCATTTCTATCATGGAGAAGGATGTTCACAATCCGCAAAACGCGGGACACACCGGGCCGGTATCCGTGCTTTGCGTATCCGCAATAAATGGATACAGTTGTGTGAGTAAGCGCTGAAGCTGCAATACCGTGCACCAAGGCTAAAAGGTAGGCAGCATGCAGGGAGAGGAGTCAAGGCAAGCCTTAAAGACCCTGCACTGCTTGTATAACCAGCACAACCCCCTCCGGGCGGGCTGCAGATACGCAGACCCCTACTAATCGGACAGTGATGGCCAGTCCAGCGACATGCCGATCCTGGAAACCCCTTTAACGCTAATTCTTAGGGCTCATACACACGGCCGTAGGTGGTCCGTTCCGTGCATTGGGGACTGCAATTTGCGGTCCCCAATGCACGGGCAACCTCCGTACGGCCCCCAGGATGAATCCAGACCCATTTAACTTGAATGGGTCTGCATTTCTCCATCCCGCAAAAAGATATGACATGTTCCGTATCGTTCCATTCCGCATCTCCGGATTTTCGGACCCATTGAAGTGAATGGGTCCGCATCCATGATGCGGAGTGCACACGGAACAGTGCCTGTGTATTGCAGATCCGCAATACGGCAACGGGCAGCACACGTTCCTGTGCATGAGCCCTTACACTGACCTCTTCCTAGGCTATGTGACGTCAGGTTCATCAGGCACTTGGCCCATCAGGAGCGGAGCTCCAGCTGTTGTGAAACTACAATCCCCAGCATGCTCCATGTATTATTATGAGAGTCCTGAGAAGAGTAAAGCTAGTATGCATGCTGGGAGTTGTAGTTTCACAACACCTGGAGTGCTGCAGCTCAAGTAAATAGACCTGGGATCCAATACCATTCACAGCCACTATACAATGTACAGCGCTGTGCTTACTACGCTGAGAGGAGGCCGCAGCAGGGGGGACACACCCACAGTTCCGATACTGATGACCTTATAGGTCATCTTGTAAAATCCCTTTAGCTCATTTACTTTTCCATTTATGTAGCCAGGACAGGTTATATTATATGTGCCGTCTTGGGATATGCACGACTTACCATTTTAAGGACATGGTGATGCCCATTAGATTTTTTTAAGGTAATATAACGGTGTTTGAAAGCACTCAGGCACTACCTTCCTACCACAGTGCAGGGTAGGAGGGGGTTAGAGTGACCCTTTGGGGTGTCCTGCATGTGCAGCTATGTCCTCACCTGTCCTCCCGCTGCACACGCCGCCACCAGTCCGTACTGTCCTCCTTCCTTCTTCAGCCGGTGGGCGGCAGCCATAACCAGGCGGCAGCCTGTGGCTCCAAACGGGTGCCCCAATGACAGCGAGCCACCCCAAGTGTTAAACTTGTCCAGGGCGGGAGCGCCAACCTGAGGAGAGAGGGCATCAGATATCAGCCTTAGTGCAACAGCCAAGTCCGATAATCAGGCGTTCTGCTCCCGGGGATCATGTAGAAGGGGGCACCATGGAGGTGTCTGGACGCCAGTGCTAAAAAGGTGAACGCCCAACCTCGGCTCCAGAGGGCCCCCGTTCTCGTGATCCCGGAGGTCAGATCCCCCATAGGGAGCACCCCCTTTAATACATCAGGCTCGGTCACCTTCGTCTTTCGTCCCATGTAGTTCTGTGCGAACCAGTCGGACTCCATTGCTTTCAGATTGGCGAGGATCTGGCCCTGTGGAGGAGAGGACACAGACTTATTAAATATGTCGGGGGGCTATAGACATCGCCCCCACAAAAGAACACACATGAAGGTGGCCTCATCACGTCCTGTCACGAACGTCCCGTCCCTTTAAAACTTCCTCTACTGGAAGAGTTTTGCATTACATTATCCTAAGCAAATGAAGAGCGGGAAAGAAGCCCCTGACCCGACCGCCCCCTCCCCCGATTTACCTACACAGAACGCTGCTTCCTATGGAAATCACTAGGTGGGGTCTACTCAATGTATTACGTATGGGTGTAGCCTGTGCTTCTCCTGCCAAACTACAACCCCCATCATGCTCCAACAGAGAACACAGGTGAGGTAAACACCGGATGTCCGGATAGTTTGCTACAATGTATCAGTGCAGTAACCTGTAACGGTCGCTGATGATGGATAGCCATCTCTCCATGACTTCCCGTTAACCCTTTAACCCCTTGAAGAACGGGCCGATTTTAATTTTTGATTTTCCCTCGCCATGTTCCGTTAACCAGAACTTTCTCATTTTTCCGTTCCCATAGTCATACGAGGGATTATTTTTTGAGACAAGATGCATTTTTATTGGTACCATTTCATTTACCATGTATTCTATTGGAAAACAAGGAAAAAAAAAATATTTGTGGGGTAAAAAAAATTTAAAAATAAAAAAAAATGCAATCCTGTTAAGGTTTTTAGTGATTTCGACATCACTGTGCGCTTAAAACGACAGAACGTCCTTATTCTGCAGCTCAATACGATTCCGGCGATAAACTTACATAGTTTTTTATTTTGTTTTATTACTTAAAAAAATAAATAATAAAAAAAAAAATAAAAGGAAAAACCTTAGAAGAAAAAAAATTATCTATTTTCTTTGCATCAAGATTTTCTGGAGTCATAACTTTATATTTCTGTCTACAGAGCTAAATTTGGGCTTACTATTGTAGTTGCTATTGTTACCATTTTCGACATATGCACGACTTTCTGATCAATTTTTTTTTCTGGGGGGGGGGGGGGACAAGGTGACAAAAAAAAAAAAAAAAATAAAAAAAAAAAAAAAAGGTACGTTTTCGATTTTTTTTTCATTACGGCATTCACTTCACTGGAACATTAATATTTGAATAGTTTAGACATTTTCGGACGTGGTGATACACAACATGTTTATTTTTGTTATGTAAGATGAGGAACGGGGGGGGGTGATTTAAACTTTTAACATTGTGGTCTTTTTTTTTTTCCTTTTTAATTTAATAACTATTAGCCCTCTTAGGGCCTGGGATCTTTTGATTCTTTGTCCCCCTAATAGATCTATTAGGGTGAATAGGATTTTGACGTGCTCCTTGCCGAGCTCTGCCCCATGCACAGATTAGCAGGAAGCTTACCATGGTAGGCCTGGGAAACTCCAGCAGCACCCAGTTGTCATGGTAACCGATCGGAGCCCCGCTATTTCAATGTGGGGGCTCCGATTGGAAGACCGCATCCCCCTGCCTTACCTCACAGATGTCGTGATGTGGCCTCTCAGGGGTTAAACGACAGGGTTCGGCGCAAATCGCGGCCAGGTGCCTGCTGTACGATACAGCCGGCACCTGCTGTGTATGGAGCGGGCTCACCGCAGCAAGCAGGCCGCTCCATACAATTGCGGGGGCACATAATGCCGTACATGGCGACTTTCCATTTTTTTCTCCCTGCCTTCCCAGAGCCTTACCGTTCACATCGCCGTATGAGGGCTAGTTTTTTACAGGACAAGTTGTACTTTCTAATGGCACCCTCTAATATTGCATAGCATGTAGTGGGAAGCAGGAAGAAAAATACAGATGGGGTGGCATAAAAAAAAATAAAAAAATGCAATTGTGCCATAGTTTAATGGGTTTCGTTTTTACAGCGTTCCCTAAGTGTACGACTTTTCGATCAATTTTGATTGCATTTTTGGGGGAGGTAAAGCAATAAAAAAATAAAAAATAAAAAAGCTGCAGATTAATTTTTATTTTGGGAAAAGTGGGGTGATTAAAATTTATATCTCAAATTTTTTTATTTTACTTTTTTTAAAACTTTTATTTAAAGGGGTCTTGAACATGCAATCATTAAACTACTTTCCCCACACACTAAGGCTCCATTCACAAAACACGGAGACTGGCTATGTGCGTGCCGCATTTTGCGGACCGCACATCGCCGGCACTCTCATAGAAAATGCGTTTTCTTGTTCCACAATTGCGGACAAGAATAGGACATGTTCTATTTTTTTGCGGAACGAAGTGCGGGACATAGTGTGTCCCCATAGAAATGAATGGGTCAGCAATTCCGTTACGCATTTTGCGGACGTGTGAATGGAGCCTAATAGGATTTAATACATTACAGGATATGAAATTCAGTATATTGCAATGCAGTACTGCCACCTGCAGGCCTACATTGGAATATACCTGTGATAGGTGTAATAGCCTTAAAAGGCTCTGGCCTATCACCACCAAGTACAGGAAAGCTGTCTGGGTCCCGGGAGCGCAGCGGTCCCAGGGAAAGCCACCTCAAATTCCGTGGCCAAACTGAATGGGAATACATGGCGTACTCTCTAGGGGTAGGCGAATAGTTTGATATTAACCCACGAGTGGTCCAGTAATGAGGTCCCTTACAGTGTGCTTCAGCAATTATTCCCTCTGAATCTGGGCTGGGTCGGTCCTGATTGCTGGATACGTTACACCCGCAGCATGTGATTGGTCTGATGTTACAACATGTGACCACTTAGTCATGCTCCTTTCTGCCACAGATTGGATGATAGAGGACACCACCCCGCAGCCACCAGTCTATAGACACAGCCGAGTGGTATCTTACAGCAAAGGCTTCATGGAACTCAAAGACGTCAATGTCAGCCAGGGTGAGGCCAGCCTTCTCCAGCACCTTGGGTGTAGCGTAGGTCGGGCTGAAACATAAGAGGGGCAATCATCATTAGACAGCAGGTTCTAGTGATGCCCAACACTACATACTACAGCAGGTGCAATATCACAGCTCACCTGTAGAGGTCACTATAACACATAAGATACCCATCATCTAGTCATTAAATAAAGGGGACGTCCAGGATGTTTATACCCACAGCATATCCTCAGATGGAAGACGCCTGCTGATCAGTTCTCACACTGCTCTGGAAGCAGGCAGCAGAACTCCACAGCGCCATCCACTGTGTAGTGGACAAAGATAGATACTGCAACGCTGTTCCCGCTAGAGCTCCATCCACTACACAACTGACAGAGCTGCGTACTGCTGGTGCCAACTTCCACCTCAGAGCTATTGCAGAACAGTTGGGGGTGCAGAGTGGTGGACCCCCGCTGATTTGTTATGGATGGCCTAAGTATCAATATAAAGATCCTGGAGGACCCCTTTAATAGTATGTTACAAAGAGGAGGGGGGGAAGGATCTGGAGTATAATACAGGATGTAACTCAGGATCAGTAATGTATGTACACAGTGACTGCACCAGGAGAATAGTGAGTGCAGCTCTGGAGTATAATACAGGATGTAACTCAGGATCAGTACAGGATAAGTAATGTAATATATGTACACAGTGACTGCACCAGCAGAATAGTGAGTGCAGCTCTGGAGTATAATACAGGATGTAACTCAGGATCAGTACAGGATAAGTAATGTGTGTACACAGTGACTCCACCAGCAGAATAGTGAGTGCAGCTCTGGAGTATAATACAGGATGTAACTCAGGATCAGTACAGGATAAGTAATGTATGTACACAGTGACTGCACCAGCAGAATAGTGAGTGCAGCTCTGGAGTATAATACAGGATGTAACTCAGGATCAGTACAGGATAAGTAATGTATGTACACAGTGACTGCACCAGCAGAATAGTGAGTGCAGCTCTGGAGTATAATACAGGATGTAACTCAGGATCAGTACAGGATAAGTAATGTATGTACACAGTGACTGCACCAGCAGAATAGTGAGTGCAGCTCTGGAGTATAATACAGGATGTAACTCAGGATCAGTACAGGATAAGTAATGTATGTGTACACAGTGACTGCACCAGCAGAATAGTGAGTGCAGCTCTGGAGTATAATACAGGATGTAACTCAGGGTCAGTACAGGATAAGTAATGTAATGTACACAGTGACTGCACCAGCAGAATAGTGAGTGCAGCTCTGGAGTATAATACAGGATGTAACTCAGGGTCAGTACAGGATAAGTAATGTCTGTACACAGTGACTGCACCAGCAGAATAGTGAGTGCAGCTCTGGAGTATAATACAGGATGTAACTCAGGACAGTAAGTAATGTATGTACACAGTGACTGCACCAGCAGAATAGTGAGTGCAGCTCTGGAGTATAATACAGGATGTAACTCAGGGTCAGTACAGGATAAGTAATGTCTGTACACAGTGACTGCACCAGCAGAATAGTGAGTGCAGCTCTGGAGTATAATACAGGATGTAACTCAGGATAAGTAATGTATGTACACAGTGACTGCACCAGCAGAATAGTGAGTGCAGCTCTGGAGTATAATACAGGATGTAACTCAGGATAAGTAATGTATGTACACAGTGACTGCACCAACAGAATAGTGAGTGCAGCTCTGGAGTATAATACAGGATAAGTAATGTCTGTACACAGTGACTGCACCAGCAGAATAGTGAGTGCAGCTCATTACGGTTCTATCATGAGGCCGGCAGTTACGTGGGTGTAATATCCCTTCCGCTGACAGTATGAGCAGTGTGTAACAGTCCCTTGTACTGGATCTGCCTTAGCTCTGAGCCTGTAAATTCGGAGGTACTCACCCCAGCAGGAGCTGATCTTTGGGGTCCTGTGACACATACACAAAGTCCCTGTGAAGAGGACACATGGCATTAGTGGCTGGATGTGGGTGGCTTCTCTTCTCCCTGACTGTCTATTCTGGGGACACTTACCGCAGGTAGGCTTTAGGCTTGTAGCCCAGGGCCAGGGCCTTCTCCTCGGACATGATTAGCACCGCGGAGGCTCCGTCAGTCTGAGCAGAGAGGGTAAAGCACACATCACATCTGCACTGAATCCCTCTCCTCACACCCGGAGCGGTGACATTACACGGGTCTTACCAAAAACGAGGAGTTGGCGGCGGTGACTGTGCCGTGAGGCTTGATGAACGCCGGCTTCAGCTTCGCCAACTGATCCATGGAGGACGGGCGGATGCCATTGTCTTTATCGATGGTGTTTTTACCTGAAATGAAAGGAGCTGCTGAGTCGGCTTCTGTGGACTATATTGATAGGGGGCACTAAATCTTCCCCCGTCACTGTCACAAATATCACACCGTGCAGCCGCCGCGGAGAATGACATGCCGCCATCAGCAGTCTTTAAAGGGGATGTGTGAGGAGGAAGAAGCAGGAACAGGTTCAGGCATCTATCCTGTGGGACGCTTCCTCTTTAATTTCCCCATAAAGTTTCCTGGCACACGAGCTGCCGCTGACGGGTACAGTGACCGCTGGATTCATGCCCAGTCTCCCCATGTGTGCGGCCTGGCCGAGGGGGGAGAGCAAGGTGACTTGGAAAAAATGCTGAGAATGTGCCGCATGTTGGGCATGTGGTCATGCAGAACTGCCAAAAAAGGCCCGGTGTCCTACCATTCATCAGGCCTAGGCGCCCGGTGAAGGCCTCATGCCATGCTGCGGGAGTCAGGAAAGGTCACAGGTGTGGAGAAATCTGCATAAGCTGTGCCCCCACGACCTGAGCCCGGAATCAGGCCGTTTCAATGGTGCTGAGGAAGGGCGTTCCCCCTGTCACCCCACGAATGAGATGGTGGGGTGCCGAATGAAGACCCCGGGCCTGGCTGCAGTGTATGCCTCTGTGGCGCACCCTGATGGTGACGGTCAATTCAGCACTGACCGTGTAACACACTGTACTGCAGAAGCAGTGCGCTATAGAAGTGATCCAATGTGGGACTAGTAAACGGTTAAAAAAAAATAAAAAAAATATATATATATATATAATGTTTTATTAAATAAAATTTAAAAAATGCAATGGTAAAAATAAAAATAAAATCCTCTCCTCATACTTAGTATTGCTGCGTCCTTAACCACTCGCACTACACAATTATCACGCAATTCAATTTATCCCGCGTGGATAATGACAGAATTGCTGTTTTTTGTGTACTCGCTGCAAAAAAATAAAAAATTTTTTTAAAAAATTAAATAAAAAGAAAGCGTTATGTAACCCAACATCATACCAATGAAAAGAACAAGTCGTCCTGCAAAAAAAAAAAAAAAAATCATGGGTCTTGGGATTCAAAAAAAGTAGTAAAACTTTAACGACTATGGGGGTCATTTATTATACTGAAATACATCTAAATTAGGCGTATTTCAGGCGCAGATAACGGCGCAGCGGTTAGTACAGGGCTTTATGAAGACCAGCCTTAATAAACGTGCCCGTGATTTATCACAGAGTGGCGGCGTATGCCTAGTCATAAATGAGGCGCGACCGCCGTCCGTCTCTGTGCCTAGACTGAAATCTACGAAAGCCCCTTGCTGGAGAAGATTTCAGTCGCCTTCTATTCCAGAAAACGGGGTAAGTGGCGGGTAAGTGGCGGAGAGCCACCACTTGGGGTGGCAGCCGAGAGGTCCCCATGGTCGGCCGCTCTCACGTGTGGGGCCCCAGCTTCACGGCACTGTTACCTGGCACTTTATACGAGAGGACATCTGACAGGTGCCCGGCGTCTTGTGCCTTCTTGGCCAGGTTGTGAGAGCGCAGGGCGTACTCGTCTTGTTCCACGCGAGACACGGCGAAGGCGGCCGCCAGTCTGTCTGCGGAGTGCCCCATCGTCTCGCTGGTAGAGAATTCAGCCACTGCTGGGAGCTGGGGAGAGAAAAGGGTCCGTATCTCAGACATGTGCCCGCTATAGTTATACATGTTATCTACTGGTTTTTCAATTGAAGCTCTGTTCACCCGATCCCCCAGATGAATAGTATGCAAGGGTTACAGTACATACTGTCACTTAGTGCAAGATGGGGGAATTAATCATGCCAGCTGCTCTGGCACTTAAGATATTGCCTGCAATGAGCAGTGCCAAACATCGATACCCAAAGAGCACCCTTCACGCGTGTGATCCTAGTCTACCCCTGAAACAGCAGACTTGTACTTACCTGCTCCCCGCCACTCCAGCGGTCCATGTTCCAGTTCTTACAGCATTTATATCCTGCCGTGCATGGGTATGGTCACATGCTCCACTGCAGCCAAAGACTGGCTTCAGCAGTGACATGCTGCTTGTGGCCGCAGCACCGCTGAAGCCAGTTATTGGCTGCAGCAGACCATGTGAGCATGCACCGCCAGCTATAAACACTCTGGACGACCAGAAGATGGAGGCGGTGGATGACTGAAACGGCGTGGAGCAGCCAAGTAGGAAGACTCTTCTTCAGACGGCAGGCATTCGATAAAGATTAGATTATCACCAGCAACCGCTTTAATGGGCTCATCGAGTCTTACAAAGCTCAACCCCTTAAGGACCGGAGGTTTTTTTTTTTTGCGCGTGTTCGTTTTGCGCTCCCTGCCTTCCCAGAGCCATAGCTTCTGTTCACATAGCCATATGAGGGCTTGTTTTATGCGGGACAAGTTGTACTTTCCAATGCCACCATTTAATATTGCATATGATGTAGTGGGAAGCAGGAAAAAAAAATTGACCATGGCATCTGAGGGGTTAAATGTCCGCGATCGGCATTACTGCCGGTCACGAACATGAGCCGCAGGTGTCTGCTAGAAGAAACAGGCGGCCACGGCGTCCGCATCCAGCAGGAGCGGGCTCCATCTTTAAACACCGGTACATGTACACCCTGTGTCCTTAAGAGGTTAAAGGGGTTGTCCAGTATTAGAAAAACATGGCTGCCTTGTTCTAAGGGTTGTGCCTGGTGCAGCTCCTTTGACATATAAATGGAGTGCACACAACCAGCCATGTTCTTCAAATGTTGTACTGCCACTTCCTAAAATACGAACTCCTCCCCATTTTCAAAATCTCTGCTTGCTGTCAGGGTCCACCCAAAGACCTGTAGTGGTGGCCAATACTTCTGAGGGTGTGCTACAGCTGTATCCGGTTTTGTAACAGCTGGCGAGCCGCAGGTTGAGCGTCCCCGTGTTAGACAATATGGAACCCAGACGAATATAGACTGTGGCAAACCTTCAGTGACGTAAAAGGAACCAAGGGGTGAGAAGCAGAGATCTTTACACAACGGGCAATCCCTTCGGGGTCGGCCACTTACCTCTGGGGCAAAGTAGTCGGGCCGGATCCTGGATATGACGGACAGCCTCTGCCCCAGGCTCTTGGCCTTGTTGAGGCCCAGCATGGTCTTCCTCATCTTCCTGCTGTGACGAATGGGGACGTCGGACATGAACTCCACGCCGCCGGCCACCACCACGTCACACTGACCTGAGGCGATCAGACCGAAAGCTGCAGAGACACCAGGAACGTTAGAGAACAGTGCCAATACAGGAACCCTCTGATCCTCAAAAAGAGGTTCTGCAGCAGCCGACAGGTCCCATACCTGTAGTCATGGCCTGGTTTGAGGAGATGCAGGCCATGGTGACTGTGTGAGCCGGGGTTCTATCTGAGAATCCGGCGCCGAGCGCAGCCTGGAGGACACAAGGAGGGTCAGTGTGAGCACCGGGTGTCGGCACAGCAGAGCCTGCAGCGCCCCCTGCTGGTCACTCACCTCCCGAGCCACATTGCTGGTCTTCACCTCCTGGATGACGGTGCCGTACACGATGTAATCCACCACCTCGCGAGGGATGTTCGTCTGGTTCAGCAGACCCCTGATTACAGCAATGAGAAATGTTAACAGAACATCACTAGTCACATCCAGAGCTGCAGTCACACCAACACTCAGGCTGCAGAACCTCACACCTCTCTGCTCCGTACACAACGCGCTTTGCAGCTGTGAGAGTCGCAGCGAGCGCTACCTACTGGGCGCACTTACTGTAAGGCTGTCCTCGCCAGGTCATGCGGCATCAAATCCGCGTATCTACAGGCAGAAGAGGCAATGGTTAATAACACAGGAGCAATCCGAGTTACCCCACAACCTGCACGGCTCAGGAGGGTGACCCGGCGGATGTCTGTCCCCATTACTGACTTACGTGGTTCCTGAGAGCAGGAATGGGGTGCGGACGCCATCCACCACCACTACGTTCTTCACGCCCGGCTTGGCAAGGGTCTTCTTAGTCTTAGTCTGGATGGCTGGAACGTGAAAGAGAAAAGAAGGGCTGAGCGCGCCCACACCTGCAGAAGGGTCTCCTCCGGCCAGCGGGCACCAAGGAAAAAGGTCGAAACGGAAGAGCCCAATCCATACAGAGGGAGGGGAGGAAACACTACAGCACCAGCTGCAGGAGGAGGGAGGGGGATTCTGCGCTGGGCATACAGCAACACACTAACACCACAGACATGATGTCCAGCAGTATAGACACTGCGGGAGGAGGGAGGGGGATTCTGCACTGGGCACACACATGATGTCCAGCAGCTCAGTAACAGTACAGACACTGCGGGAGGAGGGAGGGGGATTCTGCACTGGGCACACATGATGTCCAGCAGCTCAGTAACAGTACAGACACTGCGGGAGGGGGATTCTGCACTGGGCATAGAGATGATGTGCAGCAGCTCAGTAACCGTACAGACACTGCGGGAGGAGGGAGGGGGATTCTGCACTGGGCACACACATGATGTCCAGCAGCTCAGTAACAGTACAGACACTGCGGGAGGAGGGAGGGGGATTCTGCACTGGGCACACACATGATGTCCAGCAGCTCAGTAACAGTACAGACACTGCGGGAGGGGGATTCTGCACTGGGCATAGAGATGATGTTCAGCAGCTCAGTAACCGTACAGACACTGCGGGAGGAGGGAGGGGGATTCTGTACTGGGCATAGAGATGATGTGGAACAGCTCAGTAACAGTACAGACACTGCGGGAGGAGGGAGGGGGATTCTGCAGTGGGCATAGAGATGATGTGCAGCAGCTCAGTAACAGTACAGACACTGCAGGAGGAGGGAGGGGGATTCTGCACTGGGCATACAGCTCATGTGCAGCAGCTCAGTAACCGTACAGACACTGCGGGAGGAGGGAGGGGGATTCTGCACTGGGCATAGAGATGATGTGCAGCAGCTCAGTAACAGTACAGACACTGCGGGAGGAGGGAGGGGGATTCTGCACTAGGCATAGAGATGATGTGGAACAGCTCAGTAACAGTACAGACACTGCGGGAGGAGGGAGGGGGATTCCGCACTGGGAATAGAGATGATGTGCAGCAGCTCAGTAACGTACAAACACTGCGGGAGGCGGGATGGGAATTCTGCACTGGGCATAGAGATGATGTGGAACAGCTCAGTAACAGTACAGACACTGCGGGAGGAGGGAGGGGGATTCTGCACTGGGAATAGAGATGATGTGCAGCAGCTCAGTAACGTACAGACACTGCGGGAGGAGGGAGGGGGATTCCGCACTGGGCATAAAGCAGCACACTAACACCACAAACACTGCGCTGGGCACACAGATGATATACAGCAGCTCAGTAACCGCAGACACTGCAGGTGGGCATGTGTAACCCCACCACCTGTGGAACTACAAGTCCCAGAGATCTCCACAAACGGACACAGGTGGATTACCTGGAGACTGGAGCGCAGAGGAGCAGCTGATCGATCTGATGGCTGCAGGAGAGAAAGAGTAAAGTCATGAATGTCTGTGTGGTACACAACCCCAAATACCATCTCCACCCCCTTCCTGAGCCCCCACAGCCATAAGCCAAGACGGGTCACATGACTCATCGCTGTAGCACAGGCACAGCACCCGTGTACCCGGGGATAGTGGCTCAGGCAGCTGATGAGTAATTGTCGTGAACATTTGCATTTTTGGGGATTTTTGCCTTTTGTAGAACTGGTTCTTCACGTTTCCTTTACTTCTGATGGCAATATGGGTTATACTCCAAACACAACCAAAGCTGCTGCCACAGTTCTCACTATTGCCGCCTGTGCTGTGCGGCACAGAGGAGGAGGCATCAACACTTTTCCTCCCACGATGCCGCGCCGCAGGGCACACCCCGTACGCAATCAGTACACCCGGCTGATCTGCCTGATGGCAGTAAGAACAGCAATATGGCGGGTGGTGTAATGTGTGGCACCTCCTCACCTAGTCTGGACGTGGCGGGCATCCACCGGGCACTTTCTCTCAAGATGAAGGCCATTCTGAATCCTGCAAGAACACCAGGGAGAAATAAGTCAGACAAGAGGCTGACACACTGTAACGCAGCACTCTGTGACTACAAGTTCCAGCATGTCCTGTAAGGGCGTGCAGATACTGATGCAGGTGTAATGCTCTGCAGTGCAGCTAAGGGGTTAATAGAAGCAGGAAGAGATCCCTCCCCTCCCCCAGGGTATTAAGATGCCGGTCATGCTCCTCCAGACGGTGACCTTTCCCCTACTTTTTCTCCACAGCCTTTCCTCCAGATCTGCAGCACCACGTGGCGGTAATATCAATACAAGGTCGGCAGTAAGTGAAGGTCGATGCCGTGTACCCGGCTCATAGATACCGCCTGATGGTGAGATGTCACCCCCTGTACAGGGCTTATAGATACCGCCTGATGGTGAGATGTCACCCCCTGTACCGGGCTCATAGATACCGCCTGATGGTGAGATGTCACCCCCTGTACCGGGCTCATAGATACCGCCTGATGGTGAGATGTCGCCCCTGTACCGGGCTCATAGATACCGCCTGATGGTGAGACGTCACCCCCTGTACCCGGCTCATAGATACCGCCTGATGGTGAGCCGTCGCCTCCTGTACCCGGCTCATAGATACCGCCTGATGGTGAGACGTCGCCCCCTGTACCCGGCTCATAGATACCGCCTGATGGTGAGACGTCGCCCCCTGTACCCGGCTCATAGATACCGCCTGATGGTGAGACGTCGCCCCCTGTCCCGGGCTCATAGATACCGCCTGATGGTGAGACGTCGCCCCCTGTACCCGGCTCATAGATACCGCCTGATGGCGAGACGTCGCCCCCTGTACCGGGCTCATAGATACCGCCTGATGGTGAGACGTCGCCCCCTGTACCCGACTAGTAGATACCGCCTGATGGTGAGACGTCGCCCCCTGTACAGGGCTCATAGATACCGCCTGATGGTGAGCCGTCACCCCCTGTACCCGGCTCATAGATACCGCCTGATGGTGAGACGTCGCCCCCTGTACCTGACTAGTAGATACCGCCTGATGGTGAGCAGTCGCCCCCTGTACAGGGCTCATAGATACCGCCTGATGGTGAGACGTCGCCCCCTGTACCCGGCTCATGGATACCGCCTGATGGTGAGCAGTCGCCCCCTGTACAGGGCTCATAGATACCGCCTGATGGTGAGATGTCACCCCCTGTACAGGGCTTATAGATAACGCCTGATGGCGAGACGTCACCTCCTGTACCCGGCTCATAGATACCGCCTGATGGTGAGACGTCGCCCCCTGTACCCGGCTCATGGATACCGCCTGATGGTGAGCCGTCGCCCCCTGTACAGGGCTCATAGATACCGCCTGATGGTGAGCCGTCGCCCCCTGTACCCGGCTCATAGATACCGCCTGATGGTGAGCCGTCACCCCCTGTACCCGGCTCATAGATACCGCCTGATGGTGAGCCGTCACACCCTGTACCCGGCTCATAGATACCGCCTGATAGTGAGACGTCACCCCCTGTACCGGGCTCATAGATACCGCCTGATAGTGAGACGTCGCCCCCTGTACCAGGCTCATAGATACCGCCTGATGGTGAGACGTCGCCCCCTGTACCGGGCTCATAGATAACGCCTGATGGTGAGACGTCGCCCCCTGTACTGGGCTCATAGATACCGCCTGATGGTGAGATGTCGCCCCCTGTACTGGGCTCATAGATACCGCCTGATAGTGAGACGTCGCCCCCTGTACCCGGCTCATAGATACCGCCTGATGGTGAGACGTCGCCCCCTGTACAGGGCTCATAGATACCGCCTGATGGTGAGACGTCGCCCCCTGTACAGGGCTCATAGATACCGCCTGATGGTGAGCCGTCGCCCCCTGTACCAGGCTCATAGATAACGCCTGATGGTGAGACGTCGCCCCCTGTACCGGGCTCATAGATACCGCCTGATGGTGAGACGTCGCCCCCTGTACTGGGATCATAGATACCGCCTGATGGTGAGATGTCGCCCCCTGTACTGGGCTCATAGATACCGCCTGATGGTGAGACGTCGCCCCCTGTACTGGGCTCATAGATACCGCCTGATGGTGAGATGTCGCCCCCTGTACTGGGCTCATAGATACCGCCTGATAGTGAGACGTCGCCCCCTGTACCAGGCTCATAGATACCGCCTGATGGCGAGATGTCACCCCTTCCGTCTACCAAGAGATCTGAGAGGTGACATCTTAAAGGAATAGAGCGTCTCAGCCTATCCTTTACCAGTGTTTATCCTCAATCTCAATACCTCTGCTTGCAGCCAGTGAATAAGGAACATTTTGGTTTACATTCAGTTGCTGAAAAGCTGTACATTCCCAATACATCTCACAGCTGAGGGCTTGTTACAGTGTACACATCACCTAGTGAGATAAGCACCGCAGCAGTGCAAACCTCCCCTTCTCCTGACCAGACACTTCTCACAGCTGAGCATTTGTTACAGTGTATTAGTGTATACCCATGATTGGCATAAATCTGAAACTCCTGACAGCTGAGGGTGTGTTACATTGTATCAGTTAAAACGAGTGACAAACCTCTCCCGTACCCTGACCCGACACTTCTCACGCTGAGGGTGTGTTACAGTGTACCAGTTTAAACGAGTGACATCTCACAGCTGAGGGTTTGTTACAGTATCCCTGTAAGCACCAGTGACATAACCCTTTCCTACGTTCTGACGCGTCTCACAGCTGAGGGTTCGTCACACGAATACCGCACACACGTGTAGGGACTGTAAATACGAGCGACACAACAGGAACGTCAGGACGCCGCGTCTCCGTTCCTCAGAACCTTTCCCCTACATACAGGAGATGCCGCCCCCGGGCACGCTGCCAGGGGAACGCCCAGCACCCGCACAGCAGATAGGTGGGAGACACATTCATGCCCATAGCAATGCAGAGGTCAGTGCGTCCTCATCACAGCTGAGGGTCTGTTACAGTCGAGCAGGGCAGGCCCTCTCCGACAGCATTCATCTCCAGGGGGAGAAAAGGATCGAGCCGGTTAATATCCAACATGTCTGCTCTTTCTCGCCCCCGAGGCTGCCCCCTTTACAACTAGCTCTTGCCAAGCTACAACTCCCAGCTTGTAGCCGTCAGGGCATGCTGGGAGTTGTAGTTTTGCAGCAGCCTGAGAACCACCAAATATCACCATTTTACCCAGGGTAGGTGCACTTCCGGGGGGCCTGCGACCACTGCCCATCACCAGCCAGAACGACACCCCGCACTGAGCCCTATAGCTTGGAGCACCCCAAATTCCAAGCCACAGGGGCTTCAGAGCCTGACCGAGTAGTTCCAGTGCTCCGAGATCAGCGCTGACGCACATGTCTTCGGGTGGAGTTCCCCTTTAAATGGGCAGGGTGGGCGGTGTGTGCAGGTAACCAAGTAGGTGGTCACAGCCTGGCACAAGGTCGCTGGGGAGTGGCGGCCATATTGTCTCTAAGAGATTCATCATCTCCAGGGATGAGAGTAGTCACCGGCTGACGGCTGCACCTGTTGCTAGGCAACGACCCAAGAAAAACAGAGCATCACTGAAGCAAAAGCCAGCAGGACCCCGCTACGCCGGCAGACTGCACCGAACGGGCGCCTGCAACGATCTGCAGTCCTCTACTATCATCCCTATCGATTCCTTGTGGTTTTCGAGATCTCTGCTAGCCGTCAGTGAACGGAAACATTCTCATTTACAACCCGAGGGTTTGCTACAATTGTGTCCAGTGTAGACAACCCTCCACGAGGAGCGCCGCGTCTCCGACCAGTCCTGAAGGTTTGTTACAATGTATCAGTCTGGAGCCCGACTGGACACAACTGTGACAAACCTTCAGCCGTGAGGGCAGAACGGGAATAGACGCAAGAACGAGTCCATTCACTGACAGCAAGCAGAAAGACGTCAGCAAACGTTAAGGCATACCACGAGCCGCTGCCCTAATATGGCAGGGGTTCACTTACTTTTGCGCAATCACGTCTAAGACGCCGGCGCTCGCTGTGAACATGAAACCGATGAACGTGGACCCTCGTTATTACCATGGCAACTGCAACTGGGGGTCTGAAAGAGGGCGTGGCTTCCCTAGTGCTAAATAATGGGGGGGGGTTAAACTTCAAAGGCAGGGACAACAGTTATTAAAAGTGGCCCTGCGGAGCGACAAGGGCCCCTAAGGTTACAGAGGGCTCCTCAGGGGCCTATACTGTAAATAAGGACCCAGCATCTCACAGCACTGGGTACCTACCTGTATATAACGCACGGCACACGTACAATTACCGGTCCTCGTCACGTGGTGTCGCCGGTCTCCTCACGTCTCCGCCGCTCTCCTTAATCGCCCGGACTCTGGCAGCGGTCCGTGACGTCATTCAGTCTCAGGCCCCCGCGTCGCCTCCTCTTGGGGCTGCCCCCGCGCGCCTGTTTCTTTTTCCCCGCCGCCACACGGCTGATAACCACTCTGTATGGAGCAGCAGTGGCCTGGAGCGGCTTCTATCAGTCCTCCTCACTCCATTAAATGCCTCGTCTCCCCGTGTGTCCCGCCATCCCCAGTCATTTGGCGTCAGGCGCTGCTCGGACACCCCGGCACCTGATAGGAGAACACCCGGCGGCAGCCCGCGGCCTGTCAGTGTCACCCAGGACAACATGGCGGCTGTGAGGAGCATCGGAGCGCTGGCCGGGCTGGGCGGGAAGACAGGTACCGGGGGAGGCGAGCTCGCTGAGGGGAGGCTGGGGGTAGGTAGCTGTGGAGAGGAGCCCACCGTCCGTTGTGTTCCTCGTGCGGCTCCTCACACGGGCAGGCGGGGACGGTCCAGGGGCTGCCCGGGCACCGGCTTATGGCTGTTCTGTGTGGTTTTATCACTTTGCAAAAGTTTTAGCACCCGTATATGTCTGCAACCGCGTGTCACGTGGTCCCCAGTACTGTGGCTGACCTCGTGGGACCCCCTGTGACCTCAGTGCTCAGGTCCTAGGTGGGACACGTTCCCTCTCAGGCTGACCTCCTCCTGTGCAGGGGGCTGTGTACACTTCACGGCTGTATCCCATGTATATTGGCCCTTTGTTTGTAGACTGGACTTTGGGGTTTGGTCGGACCCTGGACCCCCTTGTCTGTTACCAAAGCTTCGCTTCCCTATGATAACTCTGCCTGTCCGGCCTTGGAGGCAGCCCCCGGGCCCTATAGCGAGGCGACAGGGAGGGCTGTCATAGGGTCGGTGATGTCAGAGGATGATATCGGCGGGCACAGGCTGGAATGATGGGGCTTCGGCCCCCGTCACCTTATTAAATCCTCCAAAACTACAACTCCCAGCATGCTTGACAAGTTCAGCAATGCTGGTCTGCGGTGTGGGGGGGTAGTCGGACCCATCCTGACTGAATCCCCCTGTGACCTTGGGTGAGGGGCTGCGCTGCCCCCTGCAGGCAGTTACTATACGGTATATGTGCTGTGTCCTCGGATGACCCTGAGGCCGCCCCTTGTGTTTCGGGCGCCTTGTACCCCTGCCCCATAACTTCCCACGTCTTCTCCTTTTCTCCTCTGGGAATTAGGGAGTTTTTAGTTTTTTTTATTTCTGATGTGAGGAGCAGCCGGGCAGAGACGTCAGAGAACGTGCATTTTATTCATGTAACTCTGCTCTTTCTGGACTTAGGAGTCCGGTGGGCGGTGCTGTCATTGAGCGCTGTGTTTAGGACCGCCCACCAACTGAGATCAGGAAGAGCAGAGATGTAAACTGTTCACTATACTGGATCTTCTTCCATAGAACTAGATATCGCTCAGCTCCTCCTGCGCTGTATCCCGCTGCCTGCAGCCCCCCCACACCTCTCTGCTCTGCCTCCAGTGTTATCAGCCCCCCCCCTGCACCTCTCTGCTCTGCCCCCAGTGTTATCAGCCCCCCCCTGCACCTCTCTGCACTGCCTCCAGTGTTATCAGCCCCCCTGCACCTCACTGCACTGCCTCCAGTGTTATCAGCCCCCCTGCACCTCACTGCACTGCCTCCAGTGTTATCAGCCCCCTGCACCTCACTGCACTGCCCCCAGTGTTATCAGCCCCCCTGCACCTCACTGCACTGCCTCCAGTGTTATCGGCCCCCCTGCACCTCACTGCACTGCCTCCAGTGTTATCGGCCCCCCTGCACCTCACTGCACTGCCTCCAGTGATATCAGCCCCCCCTGCACCTCACTGCACTGCCTCCAGTGATATCAGCCCCCCCCTGCACCTCACTGCACTGCCTCCAGTGTTATCAGCCCCCCTGCACCTCACTGCACTGCCTCCAGTGTTATCAGCCCCCCTGCACCTCACTGCACTGCCCCCAGTGTTATCAGCCCCCTGCACCTCACTGCACTGCCTCCAGTGTTATCAGCCCCCTGCACCTCACTGCACTGCCTCCAGTGTTATCAGCCCCCCTGCACCTCACTGCACTGCCTCCAGTGTTATCAGCCCCCCTGCACCTCACTGCACTGCCTCCAGTGTTATCAGCCCCCTGCACCTCACTGCACTGCCCCCAGTGTTATCAGCCCCCTGCACCTCACTGCACTGCCTCCAGTGTTATCAGCCCCCCTGCACCTCACTGCACTGCCTCCAGTGTTATCAGCCCCCCTGCACCTCACTGCACTGCCTCCAGTGTTATCAGCCCCCCTGCACCTCACTGCACTGCCTCCAGTGTTATCAGCCCCCTGCACCTCACTGCACTGCCCCCAGTGTTATCAGCCCCCTGCACCTCACTGCACTGCCTCCAGTGTTATCAGCCCCCTGCACCTCACTGCACTGCCCCCAGTGTTATCAGCCCCCCTGCACCTCACTGCACTGCCTCCAGTGTTATCAGCCCCCCTACACCTCACTGCACTGCCCCCAGTGTTATCAGCCCCCTGCACCTCACTGCACTGCCTCCAGTGTTATCAGCCCCCTGCACCTCACTGCACTGCCCCCAGTGTTATCAGCCCCCCTGCACCTCACTGCACTGCCTCCAGTGTTATCAGCCCCCCTGCACCTCACTGCACTGCCCCCAGTGTTATCAGCCCCCCCTGCACCTCTCTGCTCTGCCTCCAGTGTTATCAGCCCCCCTACACCTCACTGCACTGCCCCCAGTGTTATCAGCCCCCTGCACCTCACTGCACTGCCTCCAGTGTTATCAGCCCCCTACACCTCACTGCACTGCCCCCAGTGTTATCAGCCCCCTGCACCTCACTGCACTGCCTCCAGTGTTATCAGCCCCCCTGCACCTCACTGCACTGCCCCCAGTGTTATCAGCCCCCCTGCACCTCACTGCACTGCCTCCAGTGTTATCAGCCCCCTGCACCTCACTGCACTGCCCCCAGTGTTATCAGCCCTCCTGCACCTCACTGCACTGCCTCCAGTGTTATCAGCCCCTACACCTCAGCTGCACTGCCTCAGGCAGCTTGTAATCAGCTCCCTGTAACAGTCGCATCTCTGCACTGCCTCCAGTGTTATCAGCCCCCTGCACCTCACTGCACTGCCTCCAGTGTTATCAGCCCCCTGCACCTCACTGCACTGCCTTCAGTGTTATCAGCCTCTGCACCTCTCTGCACTGCTCCAGTGTTATCAGCCCCATACACCTCGCTGCACTGCCCCCAGTGTTATCAGCCCTCCTGCACCTCACTGCACTGCCCCCCAGTGTTATCAGCCCTCCTGCACCTCACTGCACTGCCCCCAGTGTTATCAGCCCCTCACTGCACTGCCCCCAGTGTTATCAGCCCTCCTGCACCTCACTGCACTGCCTCCAGTGTTATCAGCCCTCCTGCACCTCTCTGCACTGCCCCCAGTGTCCCGGTCACCTGTTTACATTCCAGTATGTGTGACTAATGTACATGCGCTCGCGGAAGTGTCACATGCTTCTGTGGTGACTGTCACCGTCCTGCGCTCCTAACCTGCGACGTGTAACCCCGACACACCAGCCCTGGCCCGCTTCGTCAGTAGGAACCCCCCTACGTACGATCACCGCCATGTGTGCCCCTCTTGTAGACCAATGACTATGGGTGGAGCTGCAGGGCTATAGTCGTAGCACAGATGGGTCCCTAGAAGACCTACTAACAGCCTCCAGCCCCACATGTGTCCTCCCGTAACTGCAGGGTGCGGAATTACTGTGTATGCCCTTTCCCTAATGCATTCTGCACAGTGGCCACTAGATGGCGCTGCAGTGTGCCCGGCTCTGCTGCATCCTATGGTGACTGCAGGGCAAAGTGCAGGTGTGCGCGTGTCACAGGGGGCAGAGTACAGCAGGGAAGGGTGCGCCCATCTCGGGGGGTATAACACCCAGCTGGAGGATCATGGGAAATGAGGATCAGCCCTTCTATTGGGGGCAGAGACCCCTGTGATCTCCTGAAGGCGCTTCTCCATAATCATCCGCTTTCTCTGTTTTGCAGGTTTCACTGTCAGATCCTTATCCATGTCTTCCGCCCTGCTGTGTAAGTATCGGCCCGTTCCCTTCTTAAAGGGGTTTTGTAGAAGGCAGCGAAGACATTAAAGGGGATGTCCCAACTGGACGTCTCAAGAGCAGCAAGCACACGGCGCATGCGCCACATCCTCTCATTCACTTCTATGGGGTCTCCAGAAATAGCCCAGCGAGTGCGCTCGGATGTTTTTGGAAGTCCCACAGCGGTGAATGGAGGGGTGGCCACATCACGGGGGGCACCTTTACTGAGATATGAGCCGGTCCCACCTCCCATCAGTATACCATAAATGTCCAGAGGGGAAGACCCCTTTAAACCTCCGTCCCAGTGCTGCTGCTCCGACCCTCCCGCCGAGCTTTGTGACTGCTGCGGTGACGTGCCTGTGTTTCTGGACCAGGAAGCAGCAGAGGGGGGTTCGGGTCCGTGAGACGAGCGCTGTTTTTTTATTTTATTGAGCGCGATTAGTGATCATTTTTAGGGGCAGGGGAAAATCCCTTTAAAGTCCTGGAGGACCCCTTTAAGTCTTTGCTATTCTTGGATTCACTATTTCTCTTTTTTTTTTTTACTCCCGCAGCACGGACGCACGTAAACTACGAACTGAAAAAAGATGTCGCCGTTGTCCGCTTTAACACCCCAAATTCCAAGGTGGGTTCCTCTCAAGAGGGGGGGTTAGAAGAAGCATGTCCGCCATCCGTGTGGTGGTCCAGCAGTCACTTAGACCCCGCCCCCTCCCGTTTTCTCTCCCGCAGGTGAACACGTTGTCCCGGCAGCTCCAGAGCGAGTTCAGCGACGTGATGGACGAGATCTGGGCCAACGATGCCGTGAAGAGCGCCGTCCTCATCTCCGCCAAACCCGGCAGCTTCATCGCCGGGGCCGACATCAAGTGAGTGGTTGTGATCTGGGTAGGGTGGGGTTAACCCCGCGTCGGCGCATCCCCCTGACGTGTCGTCTGTGGTTTCCAGCATGATCGAGTCGTGTAAGACGTCGCAGGAAGTGTGTCAGCTGTCTCAGGCCGGGCAGAAGATGTTCGAGAAGCTTGAAAAGTCCCCGAAACCCATTGTGGCGGCCATCAATGGCTCCTGCCTGGGAGGGGGGCTGGAGGTAGGTGCACTCACTGCCCACCAGGGGGCGCTGCGCTTCTTGACATTTCCTCTTGTGCGCAACAGGGGAATTTTGCTGGGTCCTTTCCATGGCGAGCTGCTTGTTATAGTGGCCCCTGCTCTGACTGATAGAAGGGCCCCACCTCCTTGACAGTCTCACAACTGCCAGCAATTTCTGGGGTGCTGAGGCGGGGAGAGAGCGCCCCCTGTGTGCCATGAACCAGCACAGTTTTGGTCTGTTTTATTTTTGTCACCCCTTCAATTTCTCTGCTTGCTGTCGGTGAACGGAAAAATAAATCTTCTTTTATATCTAAGGGCGAAAACCAACACAGACCTAACGCTTCTCACAACTGAGGGTTTGTTACAAAGGTATCCAGTCAGTGGGTTAAACACACCCTGATAGTTTGTTACAGTGTATCGGCGCAGATAGCATGCATCATTCTGGAGTCCACTGAGGACCAGATACAACTGTAACAAACCTTCAGCTGTGAGAAGTATAAAGTTCTGAATGTAAGTCAGAATGTTTTCACTGACGGCAAGCAGAGATTTTGACACTAGCGAGGGATGGCCCTCCCCCAGGTATAAGGAGACGGCCGGATCACATGTGAGGTCTCTGCTCGTCCTTTCCAGGTGGCCATCGCCTGCCAGTATCGTGTGGCTACAAAAGACAAGAAGACGGTCCTGGGGACCCCTGAGGTTCTGCTGGGCCTGCTGCCCGGTGCCGGGGGCACTCAGAGGCTCCCTAAGATGGTGAGTGTCGGCTGGTGAGACCCCCGTCCCCCCCTCAGTTCACAGCTCTGGTTCTGATCTCCTCCTTCCTCCTCCAGCTGGGGCTTCCCACTTCCTTCGACATGATGCTGACCGGCAGGAACATTCGAGCCGACAAAGCGAAGAAGATGGGGCTAGTGGACCAGCTCGTCGACCCCCTGGGTATGTGGGCCCCTCCTCTGGTAATGACACGGCCCCGAGTGGTCCTCAGAGGAACGGAAGACCCTAATGTTATTCTTTATGTGACAGGACCCGGCCTGAAGAGTCCCGAGGAGCGCACCATGGACTACCTGGAGGAGGTGGCCGTGGACTACGCCAGAGGGATCGCCGACAAGAAAATTTCCCTGAAGAAGCAAAAGGGGCTGATGGCAAGTGAGTACCGCAGGTCCTGTGTGCTGCCCTCTAGTGGTCAGTAAGGTACCCAGGTCCTGCAGATCCACTCTGTGCTGCTCTCTAGTGGCCTGTACAAGAACTGCAGTGTCAATAAGTTAAAGGGGCTGTCCCATTAAGACGTTCCACAGGAACGGAGATGTCTGATCGGCAGTGGTCCAACCGCTGGGGCCCCTGCCAATCATGAGAGCAGGGTCCTGGAGTGGCGGTCACACTGCCACTATAAGGGTCTGCAAGAGATAGCGGAGCACTCGCACTTAGCCATCTCCGGCAATCCTACAAGTGTTTGCCGCTCCATTTAAACAGGATGCGTGGGCCCCCCCATTCTCGTTGCTTGACCACTGCGATCACTTATCCCCTATTCTGTTGATAAAGCGGTAAGGCTAGTTTCACACTTGAGGCAGGACGGATCCGACAGACTGTTCAGCCTGTCGGATCCGTCCTGCTGCTATTTCGCCGTGCCGCCAGACTGCCTCTCCTTCCCCATTGGGGGGCGCGGAGTTCTGGTGCAGCACAGCAGTGCACAGCAGAGGCCACCAGACTAAAGTCGGACATGTCGTAGTTTTAGTCCGGCGTCCTCTCTCCGTGCACTGCCATGCTGCGCCGTAACTCCGCATCCATTATAGTCAATGGGGATGGAGCGGCGGCAAGGCGAAATAGTGGCAGGACGGATCTGACAGGGTAAACAGCCTGTCGGATCCGTCCTGCCGCAAGTGTGAAACTAGCCTAAGTTGTCTTAATAGGATGACGCCTTTAAAGGGTGAAAATGGGAAAAACTTCCCTGCAGAAGCTGATAGCGAGTGAGTCCTGCAGAAACTAGCGATGTGCTGCCCTCTAGTGGCCAGGGTGAGAACTCTGAAACTATTGGCATGTCAGTAAAGGGGTATTCTAGGCAAATGTGGCCCTGCAGATAGGTTATTGTTGAGGGTCTGGTCAGTGGGCACCCTTCATTGAAATGATGGGAGTTATAGTAACCTCTTGGATTGTTGCTCTTTTCCCTCGTTTGCAGAGGTCACAGACTACGTCATGTCCGTCCCATTCGTCAGGCAGCAAATCTACAAGATGGTAGAGAAGAAAGTGAGGAAACAGACGAAGGGCTTGTATCCAGCCCCCCTGAAAATCATCGAGGTACGAGGCCGCAGGAGGTGCGAGGGACGGAAAGGATATTGCTTACCATGAATGACTTGTTGATGTCTCCTGACAGGTGGTGAAGACCGGGGTGGAGCAGGGCTCCGAGGCCGGGTACCTGGCGGAGTCTCAGGTATGGCAGTGACTGGTCTGGTACCACCGCGCCACCTAATGGTGCATTGGGTGTTACTGGGGGCACAAATAAGGCCGAGGGTCTAAGTAGGTAGATTAGGCACGACTCCTATCACCTCGTAGAGGGTGTACATGGAAAAACTGCAACTTTCCAATAGGCTTTGTTTCAATTCGCTGGTTTCAAGACCTCTGGTTGCTGTTAGTGAATTGGAACAGTTTTATTTGCCTCCTGATAAGGGTTTGTTACAATGTATGACATCTAGATTATACTCTGTAAAGTTTTACATACATCCATACCTCAAACCCTGGTCGGTCAGGAGGTCTGTAAGCTTCTGCATGGAAATCAGAATGTTTCCAGTCACTGACAGAAAGCAGACCTAAGTGGGGCTGCACCGGGTATTGAAGTCTCAATACTCCTTTGATACTTTAATACCTGCCTCAATATGATTCCGAGATTGGAGTTTTTCCGATACTAAGCTGCGCTATTGCACAGCTTAGTGTCAGTATCCGAAAACATGGCGCATGCACATCACTGCACACGCTGTGTTCCTATAAGTAGCTGGACAGTGGAGAAGGAGGCAAAGCGTCTCTCACTGCGACGCGGCCGTCTACTGCCATCAGTAAAAAAAAGCCGAAGGGGGGATGTCGAGGAGGGCAGGGGAGAGAGAAACCCGCCACGGCCGTGCGGTGCTGGAAGCTGATAAGCTAGCTTTTGATGTCATCATCATGTGACCAATAACATCCAATAGTTACTTATCACATGGCAATGACATCATCATCATCAAAGGTCCTGTGACGTTTCAGCATCCAGGAAGTTCTTGCTGCAGATGGTTTCCTGTAGTTTTGTGCCTCACGCTGTGTGCATGTATTCATGTGAGGTACTAAAGTAATACTGATGGCAAGTAACCCCATCATGTCCTCATATAATGGGTAACATGGGGTTAATGATGGTGTCACTTACTATTAATATGAGGCACATGGAGGTTTAAAACGAATAACACCATGTGCCTCCCATTAATTGTATGGAGCAGGCGGGTGCTGGCTGTATAATGCCAGGGAACGGAAATCAGGTAGAAACCGGTCAATTAACCCCTCATGCCACATTCAACAAAGATTGCAGCATCTATGAGGTTAGAGCCCCCGCAGTGACATTGTGGCCCTCCGATCGGCTTCCATGCTAATAAAGGTTCCTAGGCCTGACATGGTAAGCTTCCTGCTAAGCTGTGCACGAGGCAGAGCTCAGCAGGGAGCGCATCAGAATCCTGTTCATCACCCTAAGGCCTCATGCACACGGCCGTTGTTCGGGTCCGCGTCCGAGCCGCATGTTTCGCGGCTTGGCCGCGGACCCATTCACTTCAATGGGGCTGCAAAAGATGCGGACAGCACTCCATGTGCGGTCCGCATCCGTTGCTCCATTCCGTGCCCCCGCAAAAAAAATAGAGCATGTCCTATTCTTGTCCGTTATGCGGACAAGAATAGGCATCTCTATAATGGGCCGCGTTCCGGAACGCGGAGCAGCTTCCGTGTTTTGCGGATCCGCGGTTTGCGGACCGCAAAACAACAACGGCCGTGTGCATGAGGCCTAATAGATCTCTATCTTTTTTATTTTTTATTTTTTTTGTGGACTGTATACGGAACCATTCCTTTTCAATGGGTCCGCAAAAATAAAACGCAGTTACTTCGTGTGCATTCCGTTTCTGTATTTCCGTTACGCAAAAAAAATAGAACATGTCCTACTATTGTCCGCATTACTGACAAGGATAGGACTGTTCTATTAGGGGCTGGCCAGTCCGTTCCGCAAAATACGGAAGGCACACGGACTTCATCCATATTTCTTGCAGATCCGTTTTTTGCGGACCGCAAAATACATACGTTCGTGTTAACGAGGGCTGAGGCAGAATGGGACAAGGATTCAAAAGATCAAAAAAACACGTTAAAAGTTTAAATCGTTGTCCGTTCCCATTTTACATATTTAAAAAAACACATATCACTACATATCTACTAAAATATAAAAAAATGTTCCTGCACGGTGTACACCATAATAGAAAAAAGAAACGATAAGAACATGCTGTTCGCCATTTTTAGTCACCATCCGTGGATCCGCAAAACACACACGGACGTGTGAATGGACCCTAACAATGATCAAAAAGTAGTACATACAACAAAAATGGTACCACTAAAAACCACAATTTGTCCCACAGAAGACGAGCCCTCATACAGCTCTGTGGACCAAAAATAAGCCGTGTTTATAAAACAAATTAAAAACTATAAAATATTTGGTATTGATGTAATCGCGTTGAGCCGGCAAAATAAAGTTAACCCCTTACTGACCACATGTACGCCTTTTTACGACAGTCACTAAGGGGCCTTAGGTTGGGCTGCCACTTTTATTTTCTATGGCAGCCCAGTCGAAGCGCTGCACGGGGACCCAGTTCTCGCATGAGAGCCGCGGTC
This sequence comes from Bufotes viridis, assembly GCA_033119425.1. Lineage (NCBI taxonomy): Eukaryota > Metazoa > Chordata > Amphibia > Anura > Bufonidae > Bufotes > Bufotes viridis. The sequence continues at coordinate 14,105,614 of CM065592.1, read as the reverse complement.
CTGCTCTAACAGCCTGGACCAGAAGGAGTGCTGATCCTGGCTGTTTTTACATGCTGCGCGCAATGGCGACCATCCGCATGTAAAGTGCTGACAGAGGGAGTGGACTCCTGTCTCCCATCAGCACCCCTCAAATGTGATCGCGGGGTGCCGATGTGTGTGAAGGCTGCAGGGGTCTGATGTAGGCCCCAAGACTGCCTTGAGTACTTTCCAGCAGGCTGCGCCTGGTCAATGTCTAGCAATGTAAAGCACTGACACTAAGGCTCCATTCACACGTCCACAAAATGGGCCCGCATCCCTTCTGCAGTTTCGCGGAACAGGTGCGGACCCATTCATTTCCAATAACACTATGTGCTGTCCGCACTTCCGCATCCGCACTTCCGTTTCCAACAAAAAATAAAACATGTCCCATTGTCCGCCATAAACTAACACATGTCCCGCAAACAAACAAACCCTCAAAAACTAGATAGATGGAAAAATTAAAAAAGTTATAGCTCTTGGAAGGCGACGATGAAAAAAGGAAGAAAGTAAGGTCCAAAACAGGCTGGTCACTAAGGAGTTAATATGTGGGTATTTTAATTTTTTTTATTTTCTTGGTATCAAAGCCGAATAAAAATTTTGGCCTCATGACTAGAGCGAAGTTCAGGGTGAGGAGCCGTAGCCCAGATTCCTTTATACACGGTCTATTATCCTGTATGATAAGCGCTTACTAGGGTTGTTTCGGGTATCGAACTTTCGATACCCGATCGATACTTTTCTCTGGTATCGCACTCGATACCAGGAAAAGTATTTTATCGATACTGGGCTGCACTACTGCACAGCCCAGTATAGGAGAGCATGGCTGCGCCGCTCTCAGCGCGGCCACGTTCTCCTCGGCAGCACAGGGAGAAGGAGGCAGTCTCTCCCTCCCCCTGTGCTGCCGCTTCAACCAATAGAGGGAGAGGGGGCGGAGCGGGGGCGGGAGGAGGGCGGAGCTGGGGACGGAGCACTGGCCAGCAATGCCGAGTAGTTTCTTGATAAATGCAGGCAGAAGACACAGCCTGCCAGCACCTGCCTGTGACCCAGCACTGCAATCAGAGGCACTAACCCCTCAGGTGCTACACCTGAGGGGTTAATAGCCTCTGATCGCAGCGCTCGGTCACAGGCAGGTGCTGGCAGCCTGTGTCTTCTGCCTGCATTTATATGAGAAACTACTCGGCATTGCTGGCCAGTGCTCCGCCCCCTCCCTAGTATTAAAACATTGGTGGGCAGTGTGCCCCCCTCCCCTCCCTAGTATTAAAACATTGGTGGCAGTGTGCCCCCTCCAGTATTAAAACATTGGTGGGCAGTGGGCAGTGTGCCCCCTGCCCTCCCACCCTTCCCCCAGTAATAAAATCATTGGTGGCAGTGGCCACAGGGTCCCCTCACCTCCTCCTCATTGGTGGTAGTGGCAGTGATCGGAGCCCCAGCACTGTAATGCTGGGGCTCCGATCGTTACCATGGTAACCAGGATGCTTCTGAAGTCCTGGCTGCCTTGGTCTGCTCCCTGCTGCTGTGTGCACAGAGCACAGGGCAGCAGGGAGAGGGTTAAGTCCTATTCACCCTGATGGAGCTGTATCAGGGGGAATAGGATGAGAAGATCCCAGGTTCTAGCCCCTAAGGGGAAAATAGTTAATAAATAAACTGTAAAAAAAAAAAAGTTAAAGTACACCAAAATATGAATTATAAATCACCCCCTTTCCCAATTTTACATATAAAATATATAAACAATACATAAATAAAATATTACATATCGCCACGTCTCAAAAGTCCAAACTATTAAAAAATCCACTTTTATGTGGTGAACGCCGTAAAAGAAAAAAAAAGAAAAATAAAAAATGCACGATTCGCCATTTTCTTTTAGTCGCCTTGTCCCCACAAAAAAGTAGGATAGGACTGTTGTATTATGAGCCGGCGGTTTCATAAAATGTTGAATGCACGCGGATTTTTTTGGCGTTTTTATTTTTTTCGCGTGGTATCGAATAGTACCGAGTATCGCAATACTTTTTTATGGTATCGATACCGAATCAAAATTTTGGTACCGAAACAACTCTAGCGCTTACTGTGATGTAATGACGCCATTTGTTCCTCTTTTATTCCTCCTGGCAGAGGTTCGGTGAACTGGCCATGACCAGCGAGTCCAGAGCGCTCATCGGCCTCTATCACGGCCAGGTCCAGTGCAAAAAGAACAAGTTTGGGACTCCGCAGAAAGAAGTGAAGTGAGTGGGCACTGAAGAGTCTCCTAAATCCCCGGAGCTCCGCCATGTCCCCCCTCCTCACTGTCCTGTGTCAGGCTGCAGCAGGATCCTCCCCCTCTTCCCCGTGTATTCTCTAGCCTCCACGTTCTCTGTTTGCAGGACCCTGGCTATCCTCGGCGCGGGCCTGATGGGGGCCGGCGTCGCACAGGTCTCCGTGGATAAAGGCCTGAGGACTATTTTGAAGGACACGACGGTGGAAGGTCTGGGCCGGGGGCAGCAGCAGGTGTTCAAAGGGTGAGCGACCGATCTGTGCGCGGACAAAGTAACGCCTGAAAAGCTTCAGGGATTTGGGCTTCTGTCCCCGTCTGGATAGTAAGAGCCCCCATTATCCAGCAGGGGACCGTCGTCATCCTCGTCCGATAAGAACTCTGCTGCTTTCCAATATCCCGCTCCATTGTCTAGATGGCATGCGATGGTAACAAAGCCTCAGCTGTGAAAAGCGGTAGATCTGTAATGTTTATTCTCCTTCCTCGCGCAGCCTCAATGACAAGGTGAAGAAGAGGAGCGTCACCTCGTTTGAGCGGGACAGCATCATGAGTAACCTGACGGGGCAGCTGGATTACCGGGGGTTTGAGAGTGCGGACATGGTGATAGAGGCCGTGTTCGAGGACATCAGGATCAAACACAAAGTCCTGCAGGAGGTGGAAGCTGTGAGTACCCTGCCCGACAGCTCTGCTCCCCCACTACACCGCGCCGGCTCTTTACACTGACTCCGCTCTGCTTTTCCAGGTCACGCCCCCGCACTGCATATTTGCCAGTAACACGTCGGCCCTCCCGATCTCTCAGATTGCTGCTGTCAGTAAGAGACCAGACAAGGTACGTGCTGTGTATCCCCTCCCCGGATGTCAGATCAGCGCCCCCTGTGTTTGTACGTGTGCACTGTACATAGCGGGGCGGTGGTACTCCAGTCCGGGGGCTCTCCTGCTTGTCTCCTAAGAACTATTGCTTTCCCTCCTTGTATCGGGTAGAGCAGTGTGTGGTCAGATCTGTCAGACAAAGCTGCACAGACTCTGCAGCAGAGCTACAACTCCCAGCATCACCTGGAGGATGGTGCGAAGGTGTCCATTAGAATGTGTCTGATCCGTGATGCTTTGCTGCAGGGTCTCACATGGGCGTTCGATTAGTCCGAGTTAGGAGGGCGGCATTCCTAATTCTATCTTCTGCCCCGGTCATAGGAATGCACTACTTCTCTCCTGTAAGATATATAACTCCTATCCTCTCCTGCCCGGGTCATAGGAATGCACTACTTCTCTCCTGTAAGATGTGTAACTCCTATCCTCTCCTGCCCGGGTCATAGGAATGCACTACTTCTCTCCTGTAAGATGTATAACTCCTATCCTCTCCTGCCCGGGTCATAGGAATGCACTACTTCTTCCCTGTAAGATGTATAACTCCTATCCTCTCCTGCCTAGGTCATAGGAATGCACTACTTCTCTCCTGTAAGATGTATAACTCCTATCCTCTCCTGCCTAGGTCATAGGAATGCACTACTTCTCTCCTGTGGATAAGATGCAGCTGTTGGAAATCATCACCACAGATAAGACGTCTCAGGACACGGCTGCCTCAGCAGTAGCTGTGGGGCTCAAGCAGGGAAAAGTCATCATTGTGGTCAAGGTAAGTAAGAAACCCATCACTGCCACCTAGTGACCATTTCCAGGTACAGGCACAGAGGCGCCTTTGAGTCAGTGGTCCATTAACCCTTTTCCACCTCAAAATGTAAAAGTGAGTGCAGCTCCAGAGTATGATACAGGATGGGTAATGTATGTACACAGTGACTGCACCAGCAGAATAGTGAGTGCAGCTGTGCAGTATAATGCAGGATGTAATTCAGGATCAGTACAGGATAAGTAATGTAATGTATGTACACAGTGACTGCACCAGCAGAATAGTGAGTGCAGCTCTGGAGTATAATGCAGGATGTAATTCAGGATCAGTACAGGATAAGTAATGTATGTACACAGTGACTGCACCAGCAGAATAGTGAGTGCAGCTCTGGAGTATAATACAGGATGTAACTCAGGATCAGTACAGGATAAGTAATGTATGTACACAGTGACTCCACCAGCAGAATAGTGAGTGCAGCTGTGCAGTATAATACAGGATGTAACTCAGGATCAGTACAGGATAAGTAATGTATGTACACAGTGACTGCACCAGCAGAATAGTGAGTGCAGCTCTGGAGTATAATACAGGATGTAACTCAGGATCAGTACAGGATAAGTAATGTAATGTATGTACACAATGACTCCAGCAGCAGAATAGTGAGTGCAGCTCTGGAGTATAATACAGGATGTAACTCAGGATCAGTACAGGATAAGTAATGTAATGTATGTACACAGTGACTGCACCAGCAGAATAGTGAGTGCAGCTCTGGAGTATAATACAGGATGTAACTCAGGATCAGTACAGGATAAGTAATGTAATGTATGAACACAGTGACTGCACCAGCAGAATAGTGAGTGCAGCTCTGGAGTATAATACAGGATGTAACTCAGGATCAGTACAGTATAAGTAATGTAATGTATGTACACAGTGACTGCACCAGCAGAACAGTGAGTGCAGCTCTGGAGTATAAGTAAAAAGCTGTATGCCTAATCCGGCCCTTTAGAGGGACATTTTATCCGCACCTTCGTATGGTCTGGTATGAATTAGAGTTGAGGTTTTCTTCCTCTGCTCACCATTTTTACTGACTACATCGGCTTCTTACAGGATGGGCCAGGATTTTACACCACCAGGTGCTTGGCTCCCATGATGGCAGAGGTTATGCGTGTCCTGCAGGTAAGTGACCTCACTTCACCGTCTAGAACGTGTCATTATATTAGCGAGGTATCAGTGGGGTCTCTCCTCTGTCTCCTAGGAAGGCGTGACCCCCAAGAAGCTGGATGCCCTCACCACTGGCTTTGGTTTCCCAGTGGGCGCCTCCACTCTGGCTGATGAGGTGGGCATTGATGTGGCTGCCCATGTGGCAGAAGACCTGGGCAAGGCTTTCGGCGAAAGGTTTGGAGGAGGCAACGTTGATCTTCTGAAAGCCATGGTGCAGAAGGGATTCCTGGGTAAGAGACTGGTCATGGCGTATGCCAGGTGCCCCTACAGGATGGCACATGGGCTGTGATGTGCCCTTCCAACCAGCGCGTTTCTTTTTCACCTTTCAGGACGCAAATCGGGTAAAGGCTTTTACGTGTACCAGCAGGGGGTGAAGGAAAGATCAGTGAACTCTGCAGCAGAGGAGATCCTGGAGAAATACAAGCTGCAGGCCAGACCCGACGTGTAAGCGACTTCCATGTCTGACCTCGGTGCAGTGTCATCGCCTGCGCTGATACATTGTAACTAGGGGTCAGCGAATCGACTTCAGATGAAACCTCCGAAGTCGATTCGCATAAAACTTCGTCTCAATACTATAGCGAGCACTCCGTACAGTATTAGAATGTATTCGCTCCGAAGAGCCGAAGTTATTAGACTTCGCATAATAACTTCAGAAATCAATTAGCCGAAGTTATTATGCGAAGTCTCGCGAGACTTCGCGAAGTAATAACTTCGGCTTATCGGAGCCAATACATTCTAAGGCCTCTTGCACACTAATGTGTTTATTTTTTTTGCGAGTGTACGGGCCGTCTTTTTGGGGGTCCGTATACAGACCGTTCATTTGAACGGGTCCGCAAAACAAACTGTTTCCGTGTGCAATCCATTTCCGTTCTGTGCAAAGATAGAACATGTCCTATTATTGCCCGCAAATCACGATCCGTGGCTCCATTCAAGTCAATGGGTCCGCAAAAAAAACGAAACGCATAGGGAAATGCATCCGTATGTCTTCCGTATCCGTTCCGTTTTTTTGCGGAACCATCTATTGAAAATTTTAAGCCCAGCCCAATTTTTTTCTATGTAATTACTGTAGACTGTATATACCATATGGAGAAATGGAAACGCAGCGGAAGCAAAAACGGATCCGATAAAAGCGGCCCACAAAACACTGAAAAAGCCATACGTTCGTGTGCAAGAGGCCTAATACTGTACGGAGGGCTCGCTCCGTACAGTATTGAAACTAGGTTTTATGCGAATCGACTTCGGACTCATCCCGAATTGTAACAAACTGTAGGGAGAGGAGAGAGTTCTACTTCTGATAGTTATAACAAACCCTCAGCTAGGAGCCTCCGATTTATAAACACGTTTGTTCCCATTCACTGATGGCAAGCAGAGATCCTGAAAATGATAAAGCCTATTAGGAAGCCGTAGGATTTGGTTTATGTGCGTAAATCTGGTTTCAAGGGACTTCTATTATAAGCTGCAGGGGATGATATAAAGGCTTCTGATTGGGTGAGATGTGTCATGTGGGTGTAGCCAGGAGTCTCCGGCACACAGGCAGTACTGCTCACTCTGAAGCGACGCCCCCAAGATGAGGGCAGTGAGAGCTGGAGCGTGTCGCATAAAGGTGCCCAAAGTCTAATCCAGGCGGTTGGTGTCTGTGATGGATAACATAGCCAAAATCCATCTGTAACCAAACCCCCTCCGTGACTATGTCATGTGACTTTATTTTTCCGGTCTCGCAGCTCCTCCGACGAGGACGTCCAGATGCGTCTGATCACGCGCTTTGTGAATGAAGCCGTCCTATGTCTGCAGGAAGGTATCCTCAGTAATCCGGTGGAGGGAGATATCGGGGCCGTCTTTGGACTTGGTTTCCCGCCATGTCTTGGAGGTGAGTGGAACGTCGCTGGCGGCTCAGCCGACACAATGGAGAACGTAGATCTGGCCATAACGGAAGTAGCTGCACAAAGGGTTATAGGCTTAGGCTACGTGAAAAATTTGGCGCATCTTCCCTTTCACCACCTAATGGCTGCCGCACCTCGCACCAATATTTCGCACCTAGAAAAGGCATGTACCGCGTTTTACGGCTTACCGACCCTATTTTAGTAATTGCTTTTCAAAACTGTCAGATGGTGAAAAATGTGCCTAGAGATGCAACATTAAAGGGGTCGGGCCATCTTGCTTTGGGGACCTTGCGATACGCCAAAGTGCAAAGGGGAGCACATATGCGTCCCGCTCTCCATTCACTTGTAAGGGAGTTCCGAAAAGAGACGAGCGCTTGGCTGTTTCCCATAGAAGAGAATGGAGAGCGCACCACGCAAGAGCGGCTACCTCGCCGTTTACCTCTGGGAGTTCCGGAAGTAGCGGAGCGCACTCTTGGCTCTTGTCGGAACTCCCGTAGAATTGCAGAGCAGATCGTGTCTGCGTTCTCCTTGGCTTTGGGGCCACCCTCCATTTACCCCTATTCTAGAGATGGGTAAAGGTCTCTGCTCTGGCACCTGCACCTGTCGGATATTGGTGACATATCCTAGCGAGATGGGCACACCCTGTTAAGTTTGGCGCACGCTGTGTCCATTTCTGTTTGTGGTAGACTTCTACCATGGTTTTCTCACCCGATATCCCCCCCCCCCCCCCCCTCTTAGGATCAGCATTTCTAATGCCGCTCGCCTACTTGTCCCCCATAGGTCCTTTCAGATACACAGACGCTTTGGGGGCAAATCGCATCGTGGAGAAGATGAGGAAGTACGAGAACGTATACGGGAGCCACTTCACCCCCTGCCAGCTGCTGCTCGACCACGCCAAGGACCCCACCAAGAAGTTCCACCACTGAACCTAGCCGCCCCAGCGTCTGAGCGCCTCCGAGACCGGTGAATGTATGGAGGATGCAGCAGAGGATTGTACCGTCTCATGCGCCATACGTGCCTTAGATCCAAGTTCTCCCTCGGGCACTGCGTTCCCGCCATGTCGACGCTTTTCTGATGAAAGTAATTGTTTTGCACTTAACGCTGAGAGACTTTTTAACTCTTAATGTCCCCTGAGGAGAAGCGCCGCAGCAGCGCGTCCATTCCATGTCACGTGGATGTCATCAATAAACCGTTTTCAGAGATGGTGTGACTTGTGTGGTCCATATCAGCGGGTCCTCTATGGTTATATGGCTTCGTATGGGGTGCGATTTTTGTGGCTTTACCTGTTTTGGGGATCTCAGAAAAAACCACTTAAGGGACATGCATCATATCTCATAAAAAAATCTTTATTAGAAATATACTGACATACATTTTAAAATTATACAAAAATGACAGTAAATCAGGTGATAACCAGCAAGATCAAAGCTCAGTGTACAGCTCATAGAACCAAACATAACCATAAGCACCAGAAGGTAATGGTCCAGAGTTTTTAAAATTAGTCCCGACCAATAGGTCTGGTCTATATAAAGTACATGATCCGAAACCAAAGGTACTAAGGTGCGGCAGCTAATAATAGGTACACAGATTAGCATACCAGTCATAGTCCAGACAAAATAGTGCAGCAATACAATGGAACCAGTCAGCTGAGTCTGAGCAGTGGCAATCAAACAGTAGTGCTCCCAGGAACACGGACTCTCGACGCACGCTTCGCGCCTGCTTTCTCAAGGGGCTGAGCAGGCGCGAAACGTACGTCGGGGGAGTTCGGTGTTCCTGGGAGGCCCACTTTACTGATTTGATTTGCCACTGCCCAGACTCAGGTATTTTTGGTTCCATTTGTGTGCACTTTATAGGTATCTGACTTTTTGTCGGGACTATGACTGGTATATATAATCTGTGTACCTATTATTAGCTGCCACTTATACCTTAGTACCTTTTTGGTTTCAGGTCCTTGTACTTTATATAGACCAGACCTATTGGTCAGGACTAATTTTTAAAAACTCTGGACCATTTACCTTCTGGTACTTATGGTTATGTTTGGATTGTATGACCTCCAGGATACACGAGCTTTTGATCTTGCTGGTTATCACCTGATTTACTGTCATTTTTGTATAATTTTAAAATGTATGTCAGTATATTTCTAATAAAGATTTTTTTATGAGATATGATGCATGTCCCCAAGTGTTTTTTTCTGAGATGTTGATACTGAGTCATGCTACTTTTTGTATTGCTTTAGTCGGTTTCATCACTGTTTTGGGGATCATATTATCTTTACCACTCGTTAATGAGGACAGAGATCACTGCAGCCTCTGCAATTTCTGTTCTTCCTCCAAGGTGACCTCGTATTTACCTTATTGAAAAAGTTTGCAACTTTCTAGTTGTCCATCGACTCTGAGGGTCATCTTGTTTGCATTTGGGCCGGTGTTATTTCACCATGACGGTCGGATTCAGTTACTGGTATTTAGCGTTCCATAAAAGGACGACTTTGCTGTATTGTACCCCCATAGCAATAACAAGTGACCCTGCAGGATGTCACACTGTCACCAGTTATTCCATTACTGCCCCTGTGGACTTACTGTGCGGAAGCTGCACATCTCCCACATCAAGTGAGGCCGTGCGCAGTACACACCAGCTTCATTTACTTATAAGGAAGCTTCACATGTAACATGGTCTATAAGGCTGAAGAAAGCCTCCATCCATCCAGTTCGGACTGTTATCCCGCAAGATGATCCAGAGGAAGGAAAAAGGCAGAAGCCAATTTTTCTCACTTTAGAGGGAAAAAAAATTCCTTCCCGACTCCAATCAGGCAATCAGAATAACTCCCTGGATCAACGACCCCTCTCTAGTAGCTGTAGCCTGCAATATTATTACACTCACGAAATACATCCAGGCCCCTCTTGAATTCCTTTATTGTACTCACCATCACCACCTCCTCAGGCAGAGAGTTCCATAGTCTCACTGCTCTTACCGTGAAGAACCCTTTTCTATGTTTGTGTACAAACCTTCTTTCCTCCAGACGCAGAGGATGTCCCCTCGTCACAGTCACAGTCCTGGAGATAAATAGATGATGGGAGTGATCTCTGTACTGACCCCTGATATATTTATACATAGTTATTAGATCTCCCCTCAGTCATCTTTTTTCTAGAGTGAATAACCCTAATTTTGATAACCTTTCAGGGTACTGTAGATCCCTCATTCCAGTTATTACTTTAGTTGCCCTCCTCTGGACCCTCTCCAGCTCGGCTATGTCTGCCTTGTTCACAGGAGCCCACAACTGTACACAGTCCTCCATGTGTGGTCTGACTAGTGATTTGTAAAGTGGTAAGACTATGTTCTCATCACGGGCGTCTATGCCACTTTTGATGCAACCCATTATCTTATTGGCCTTAGCAGCAGCTGCCTGACACTGGTTTTTACAGCTTAGTTTGCTGTTTATTAAAATTCCTAGATCCTTTTCCATGTCAGTGTTACCGAGTGTTTTACCATTTAGTATGTACGGGTGACTTGCATTATTCCTTCCCATAACCTTACATTTGTCAGTGTTAAACCTCATCTGCCATTTCTCTGCCCAAGCCTCCAAGCTATCCAGATCCCTCTGTAGCAGTATATTGTCCTCTGTAGTGTGTGTGTATATTTTTTTACCATGTTAATAAATATATTGAAGAGAATAGGGCCCAATACTGACCCCTGAAGTACCCCACTAGTTACAGTGACCCAATCTGAGTGTGTACCGTTAATAACCACCCTCTGTTTTCTGTCACTCAGCCAGTTACTTACCCACATACAGACATTTTCTCCCAGTCCGAGCATCCTCATTTTATATACTAACCTTTTATGAGGTACGGTGTCAAATGCTTTGGAGAAGTCCAGATATACGACATCCATTGATTCGCCGCTGTCAAGTCTAGAACTTACCTCCTCATAGAAGGTGATTAAATTTGTTTGGCATGACCGATCCCTCATGAAGCCATGCTGATATGGCGGTATTTGCTTATTTCCATTGAGGTACTCCAAGACGGCATCTCTTAGAAAACCTTCAAACAGTTTACCCACAACAGATGTTAAACTTACCGGCCTATAATTTCCGGGCTCTGTTTTTGGACCCTTTTTAAATATTGGCACCACATTTGCTAAACACCAACCTGTGGGACATTCCCTGTCAGTATAGAGTCCGTGAATATCAAAAATAAAGGTCTGGCTATTACATCACTTAATTCCCTTAGGATACTGGGGTGTATGCCTTCTGGTCCCGGCAATTTGTCTATTTGAATCTTTAAGACTCTCATTGCCAATTAATCTCTCGGTCTCTAGTTTGGCTGCTTTTGTCTTTTACATTTTCTATATTTTTCCAGTGCTTCCTCGCTGCCCTCCTGTTTTAGTGATGTAAAGGATTTATTTTTGTCATTTATTGCTTCCTTTACATTTCTATTTCTCCACATTGGTTTTTCTTGTTCCTTACCCATAAGGTATGCATCTCTCAATTACAGTTTAGGATGCTTTTAAAAATATCCTATTTTGTGGCTGCATTTATTTTTGAGGACATTGTCCCAGTTAGTGAGGGTAATGCCTTCAAGGCTAGGGTGTCTACAGACACAGCAGATTTTGTGGCAGAAAATTCTGTGACTGAAAAGCTGTTCCATTCATTTGAATAGGGCACCGAGCACATGGATTTCTGCAAGCCCCATTAAGGCCTCAGGCACACGTCCGTGCGCGGACAGTGGTATCCCGGCCTGGAATCCAGCTGACAGCAGGAGCGCACGGTGTCATTGGTTGCTATGACGCCGTGCGCTTCATGCTGCCGCTGGACTACAGTAATACAGAGTGTATTACTGTAGTCCAGCGGCGGCATGAAGCGCACGGCGCCATAGTAACCAATGACGCCGTGCGCTCCTGCTGTCAGCTGGATTCCAGGCCGGGATACCACTGTCCGCGCACGGACGTGTGCCTAAGGTGAATGAAACTGATTTTCAGTCGCTGAATTTTCTGCCACAAAATCTGGAAAATGTATTAGGTGACAACTACAAATCTGCCTAGGCCCTATGTGTACTGCTGTTGCAGTGAACTGGAGTTTACTCACTGCCTGCGACATGCTGTTGCTGCTGCATACGGCAGTCTGCTGCCTCTCCTGGGCCTTTTCCTGCATTTTTCTTTCCAGCAGCCTGTTTAAAATATTAAATGATCACTGTTTAAATATAATTTTGATGATCTTTATTATAACGTGATCTGGCTGCATACCCTTTTGTTAGACACAAAGCATTATGGGACATTAAAAGTACTCTTGATGTAGCTCTAAAGTATGGTCTTTGCTCCAAGTCTCTTCCGGACCTATGTTACTAACGACCCTGGCTAAAACTATCATAAACCCCAATTAGGCTATATTCCCATGTGGCAAATTTATTGCAAAAGGGTGTCCGTGAACGCTATGGTCTGGAGGGATCCACATTTGGATTGCAACTATTTGCTAGGCCTTTGAAACAACTGCAAGTACAGGTGTGGACCGGCCATCAGTGGTCATCTGCATGCAGATCCGGTGGCTGAGCCGCACCAGGTGTTATACCCCTCAGAATCCTTTCTTCTAAATGGGGTTGTTTTAGTGGCAAGCACATGCTTTTCTGCAAGCCCCGTCCAGAGGAATGGAACAGTTGTCGAAATTTCTGCAAAAAGTCTGCATGTGATCTCACCCCTTATGCTGGGACATTAGATCCAAGGTTGTCTGTAATGTGGCCCAAGTAAAGAAACTAAAAACTAGATCCATCTAATAAGGCATTGTGAGGGCCCAGCTCAAGAATGAGGATGGTGGATCGGTCCATGTGAAATCAACCTGAAAATGGTGAGATATAGATCCATATTATGCAAAGTGGAGAAAACCAGGAGCAAGATCTCAGAAACATAGTCTACAAATGGTTTGGCTGCTATCTCTAGCCACGTTCCATGACTATAATTGGTGGACCTATAGGTGGCACTAGAGAATGTGTTATATCTTCTGCAGAAGAGCTAATTTCATACGTTCCCCAGAAAGCATTGCCTGCAAGACACCCAACACCAACTGGATCTCCACAAGAAGAACCAGCACCTTCAAGGACACGTAACCAAGTAGTCTCAAAACTCTGTGGCAATTTTAATATTTAATACACAGCTTCCATATTAAACTTTCCAGTGGCTCTGGTGACCTTTGTGTTATATTTTTGTGCAAATTGTGCTATGTGACCTGTCGAAAGGATCTATTCAGACTTAAAAACAAAAGGAGGACTGATAAAAATAACCTGAAGTCTATGGTCCAGACTCATCTTACTTGACCTTTAGAGTCTAAAGACAATGAGGTTTGGTGGCTTTGATCGTTAGATCTTCGGCCTCCAACCTTTTATGAATTGCATAATCTTCTTCACTTGTAGCTTGGTCAGCTTGAAGTCATCGGAAAGGATCTCCTCAGTCAGTTGTACGAAGATGCTCCCGTCTATACGCTCCCTTACAAAGAAGGTCACAACGTCTTCCGAAAGGCCGATGAACCTGAGGCACCTGGAGACCTCCTCTACGGACAGAGCTGATAGATCGGGAGGCGGGTGCCATGTAGCAGGATCTCCCGCTAGTCCCCTGGGCATCCCTGGTGTGTGAGGAGAAGATGCGTCCACGGTACTTCTGGATGACATTGGTGGCACCTCAATGACTCCTTGAGTGAGGTAAACCCTAGTGATGCCACCTTCTGCCCCCCTCACGATGGTGGGTGATAATGGGGTTGTGCTCCTAAATACAATATTCTCAGTCTCAAACCCTTTGGCCGGCCTGGGTGGAGGGACAGGACAGGTTCCTCCACTGCTTTTGAAGACCGATTCCGGCATCAAACGTAGCTCAGATCCAATGGAGGAGGAATCTGGAGAGGTGCTCTGACTATAACTAACATCAAAGGGATCAAGGACATCAGAGACGGAAGATGATGAAGATTTCGGATGCTCGAGAGGGTCTAACCATTCCCCGGAAGATGAAGGGGTAGAAGCAAAGGCCGGGTTGGCAAATGGATTCAAGGCTCCAAAGGGGGCAAAGCGTTTTGGGGTATGAGGAGGCTTCAGCCGGGGACAGCTGTAATAAGTCTTAATGGTGGTGTCTGTGCTTAGAAGAGGAGTTGAGCGACCGCTGGCCACACTTGGCCCCGTGTCCGCATAGGCCCAAGAATCCGACCAAGACGTCTGGGTGGGCTGAGCCGTGGAGGCCATACTGCTGGACATCTGACGATTTGAGGCATCTCCAGACTTGCAGTCGCCCCACGTACAAGGATAGCAATATAACGAATAGGAGTCTGGGGAGGGAGAGCCGCTCCCGCTGCGATTCCCTGATCTGTAAGACAAGAAGACATCGGAGATTTCAATTCCAGCTCTGCTTGTTGTTAGTGAATGGAAACATTTTTATGACAACCATTACTTACATGTCATGGAGGCCCGAAGAGTAGTAGGACAGGCCTGGGCTCGGGGAGTGCTTTTGCGGGAGCTGGGATTGCGGCAGACGAGGTGGGACTGGTGGGCTGGAAGATGCAGTGAAGAACCTGCCACCGCGGGGGGGAACAGGGGGAGCATTGAGGAGACGACATTCCTCCCTCACCTGCAGAGAATAAAGAAATCTTACAACCATCATCCTCTGGACGGTCACCACACCTCGTAAGCCATGTGCCTAAAACTCCCATAAGTCTTTCTCAGGGACATTACAACCTGCTCCATTGGCATCTTCCATAGCTTTCCCTCATCTTTGATGCCTTGAGAGCAAGGTCAAACTGGAATACCCAGGGTCCTACTTATTAGAAAGGTCCCTGGTCAAAAAAGTGTCTCTGTGCTGGGACTCCCGGCGATCACCTGTAATCTGTGGGGAAATCTGGCAGTAAGTGTTCAGTTTCCCTACAGCACTTTCAGAGGAGAAATGAGGTATTACACATTGTCCATTCGCATCAATGGTGGTCTGTGTAACATAGGACAAGAGATACTCTTTGTAAACGCTCTCCACCAAGAGATGAGGATCCTGAACAGAAGACAGCCCTCAATTAGACTAGAAAACTCTAATAGGGTGTAGGACAACGAGTTTTTCAAAATCGGACAACCCCTTTAATTATTTGCTACGTTAAGAAAAATATAATAGTAACCATCTAAGGTCATGGATCAAGGAGGATTGAACTTACCGCGTCTGATTTGGGCGGCACTGGTGGCGGTATGTCCATTTTTGCTTCTTCAACAGTTAAGGCTGGAGGAGGAGGTGAACATGACTTCCCCTCTAAGGGAGAAGGAGACGTGGCAAAGCAGATGAGGTCTTGTTGAATCTTGTTGCCACTCTCTAAGCCGATAGGTTTGCTGCTTGGCTCTGAATAGTTCTCAACATTCTGGTTCATCCAAAGCTCCTCGTACGGGATCTCTAGAGATTCCTGAGTCCTAAAATCGTGTTCCACCCAATCTGGGGTCATGTACTCTCTGTCCAAGTCCGAGTTATCCGAAGAAGACCCCAATACTTGGTTTGGAAGCTCCCGGCAATCCTGAGGGCTCGTGTCCCCCGGGATGGTCCCACTGTAAACACACAAGGACAGACGCTGTAGACCTTGACTGAGCTCCTCTCGGGTGTAGTTGATGGAGCCAGCTGAGAAGCCTTGCAAGCAGACACGGATTTTGCGCGGACTGGCGCACTCCTCCGCAAAGTCTGTCTTGGTCTCCCGGACGGCCTTGGAATAGTCATCCGGGTTAAACCTTTGCTCTTGGCAATACGTGGCACACTCTCTCACCAGCTTGTCAAAATGAGGATCTCCACAGAGAAGACCCTCAGGAAGGGAGAATCGAGGCATGTCCGTCAGCAGCAGGAAGTGGAAGGGGTTAACCTCCTGCTTACGGAGTAGACAACACAGAACCACAGTCTTGGAAATGATACTGACTAGCTTGTAGCGGTGACCTTCACGGATAATGTGAAGGTCATACGGGTTGCGAGGAGGACGAGTCGGGACCACGACATTGACCGGCAGCCGCACCTTCTCGATGATACTTCGGATGGTGTGTTCTCCCTCCTGCATCTGTAGCTCCAGAGGGCTGCGGGTACTGAAGCTGCCCTTGCACTGGAAGGGTAGGCTCAAGCTCTCATTGGTGCGGTGGTTCATGCAGATGAGACAGGGCATTTTACCCTTCACCTGTTTGCCTAGGGTGCCCGTTTTGCCCAGCTTCCTCAAGATAGTGTTAAAGCGAGACTTCTCCTTGACCGTCTTGGCGCACAGGATCTCTGCCTGACCCATAAGGGTTAATTCATCCCCTGTATGAAGGGTAAAATTGTAAACCTCGCTGTCCTCACTGAACTCCCCCGAGACCACCTAGAATGAAGAAGAGACTTAAATATCAGATCACCCATCACTATGTGACGGTAAGTTTATAGGGCAACTCCAGTCACTATTGATATCATCGCCCCTACGAGCGATTCCACAGCTCGTAGTGAGCACTGGTGAAATATTTCTCCAAGTCCGAAAGTCACTTTTGGCAAATTTATGAGAATAATAGGCAAATTCATTCTCTAATTCTGAATAATTTTGTAATATGTCTTTATAGTGGTACAATCTCAGTTTGTCTGACACAGAGCTCAGAATCCCTTGCAGAGATTTACCCGATATGAATATGGATACTTGCACTCACCACTAGAGGGAGCTCAGGAGATTACTACATACAGGTATATACAGCCACCACTAGAGGGAGCTCAGGAGATTACTGCATACAGATATATACAGCCACCACTAGAGGGAGCTCAGGAGATTACTACATACAGGTATATACAGCCACCACTAGAGGGAGCTCAGGAGATTACTACATACAGATATATACAGTCACCACTAGATGGAGCTCAGGAGATTACTACATACAGATATATACAGTCACCACTAGAGGGAGCTCAGGAGATTACTACATACAGATATATACAGCCACCACTAGAGGGAGCTCAGGAGAATACTCCATACAGATATATACAGCCACCACTAGAGGGAGCTCAGGAGATTACTACATACAGATATATACAGCCTCCACTAGAGGGAGCTCAGGAGATTACTGCATACAGATATATACAGCCACCACTAGATGGAGCTCAGGAGCTTACTACATACAGATATATACAACCACCACTAGAGGAGCTCAGGAGATTACTGCATACAGATATATACAGCCACCACTAGAGGGAGCTCAGGAGATTACTACATACAGATATATACAGCCTCCACTAGAGGGAGCTCAGGAGATTACTACATACAGATATATACAGCCTCCACTAGAGGGAGCTCAGGAGATTACTGTATACAGATATATACAGCCACCACTAGAGGGAGCTCAGGGGATTACTGCATACAGATATATACAGCCACCACTACAGGGAGCTCAGGAGATTACTGCATACAGATATATACAGCCACCACTAGAGGGAGCTCAGGAGATTACTGCATACAGATATATACAGTCACCACTAGAGGGAGCTCAGGAGATTACTACATACAGATATATACAGCCACCACTAGAGGGGGCTCAGGAGAATATTGCATACAGATATATACAGTCACCACTAGAGGGAGCTCAGGGGATTACTGCATACAGATATATACAGTCACCACTAGAGGGAGCTCAGGAGAATACTGCATACAGATATATACAGCCACCACTAGAGGGAGCTCAGGAGATTACTATATACAGCCACCACTAGAGGGAGCTCAGGAGATTACTGCATACAGATATATACAGCCACCACTAGAGGGAGCTCAGGAGAATACTGCATACAGATATATACAGCCACCACTAGAGGGAGCTCAGGAGATTACTATATACAGCCACCACTAGAGGGAGCTCAGGAGATTACTGCATACAGATATATACAGCCACCACTAGAGGGAGCTCAGGAGATTACTGCATGCAGATATATACATCCACCACTAGAGGGAGCTCAGGAGAATACTGCATACAGATATATACAGCCACCACTAGAGGGAGCTCAGGAGATTACTGCATACAGATATATACAGCCACCACTAGAGGGAGCTCAGGAGATTACTGCATACAGATATATACAACCACCACTAGAGGGAGCTCAGGAGATTACTGCATACAGATATATACAGCCACCACTAGAGGGAGCTTAGGAGATTACTGCATACAGATATATACAACCACCACTAGAGGGAGCTCATGAGATTACTGCATACAGATATAGACAGCCACCACTAGAGGGAGTTCAGGAGATTACTGCATACAGATATATACAGCCACCACTAGAGGGAGTTTAGGAGATTACTGCATACACATATATACAGCCACCACTAGAGGGAGTTTAGGAGATTACTGCATACAGATATATACAACCACCACTAGAGGGAGCTCATGAGATTACTGCATACAGATATAGACAGCCACCACTAGAGGGAGTTCAGGAGATTACTGCATACAGATATATACAGCCACCACTAGAGGGAGTTTAGGAGATTACTGCATACACATATATACAGCCACCACTAGAGGGAGCTTAGGAGATTACTGCATACAGATATATACAGCCACCACTAGAGGGAGCTCAGGAGATTACTACATACAGATATATACAGCCACCACTAGAGGGAGCTCAGGAGATTACTGCATACAGATATATACAGACACTACTAGAGGGAGCTCAGGAGATTACTGCATACAGATATATACAGCCACCACTAGAGGGAGCTCAGGAGATTACTGCATACAGATATATACAGCCACCACTAGAGGGAGCTCAGGAGATTACTGCATACAGATATATACAGCCACCACTAGAGGGAGCTCAGGAGATTATTGTATACAGATATATACAGCCTCCACTAGAGGGAGCTCAGGAGATTACTGCATACAGATATATACAGCCACCACTAGAGGGAGCTCAGGAGATTACTGCATACAGATATATACAGCCACCACTAGAGGGAGCTCAGGGGATTACTGCATACAGATATATACAGCCTCCACTAGAGGGAGCTCAGGAGATTACTGCCTACAGATATATACAGACACCACTAGAGGGAGCTCAGGAGACTACGACCTACAGATATATACAGCCACCACTAGAGGGAGCTCAGGAGATTACTGCATACAGATATATACAGACACTACTAGAGGGAGCTCAGGAGATTACTGCATACAGATATATACAGCCACCACTAGAGGGAGCTCAGGAGATTACTGCATACAGATATATACAGCCACCACTAGAGGGAGCTCAGGAGATTACTGCATACAGATATATACAGCCACCACTAGAGGGAGCTCAGGAGATTATTGTATACAGATATATACAGCCTCCACTAGAGGGAGCTCAGGAGATTACTGCATACAGATATATACAGCCACCACTAGAGGGAGCTCAGGAGATTACTGCATACAGATATATACAGCCACCACTAGAGGGAGCCCAGGCGATTACTGCATACAGATATATACAGCCACCACTAGAGGGAGCTCAGGAGATTACTGCCTACAGATATATACAGACACCACTAGAGGGAGCTCAGGAGATTACTTCCCTCTCCCAATAGATCCCATAATGATAGGGCTTCCTCCAGGTCTACTTGTCCCAGACCCCTTCCTCCCGTCCCCCATAACAGACCCCGGCTCTGACCTTGACGCTGAATGTGATCGCTTCCATCACAAAGACGCGGTCAGGAAAGACACTCGCCACCTCCTCAACGCTGCTGAAGTACTGCACAGGCTCCCGCACGTCCCGGTCCTGGTCCAGAAGCTTAAACTTTCCTGGAGAAGAAATGCAGAGAAGAGGACGGTGACCAGTCATGTGACCCCGTCATTAGAGGCCCCATGAATTACCATGGACCCCCCCCCCCCCCAATACTGCGGACCACCCACAACTCCTTGTCCTCTGTAATAAAGCTTCACCGCTGTCTTACTGCATGAAATCTTCATTCTTTTAATGACCTCTGCTTGCAGTCAATGAATGGAAACATTATTCACACTTAGAGCAAGGAAACCTGTCCTGAACTCTTCCTGCTCTCTCAGCTGCGGGTTCGTTACAGTGTACAGTGCAGAGAGGAGCTTCCAGCCTAGAGCGGAGGGTCATACTGCAAGTGTCCAGACTGATGCACTGTAACACCACATGTGAGCAGCTGAAGGGGTTTTGGCCAATGAATGTAAGAGATGGCAATTAGTCTTTTCATTCACTGGCAGCAAGCAGAGATCCTGAAAATGGTGAGAATGGGAAACATAAATTGCAGAACTTTTAGCTAAAACCTGCACTTCCCCTAGGTGACCACTTGGCGGCGCACAAGTCCTTTGTCAGGGCGGCAGGTTGTCGCTGTCCTTCAGCACCAGTCTGGTCACAAGGGGCTGAATTTTGGGGTGAGGGATGCGATTGTCTCGGGGGCCAGGGGGATGCAGGCCTGATGTGAGGGGCAGCGTGCATCCATCTTCCTAGCGGCTGAGGCTGCAAATCACAGGCGTCTCCGCCATTCAGCCGCCGGACAAGGGGCCCCATTGTGGTTATTATTCCGCCGTCGCTAAGATGCACTTGGAGCAGGTATTGAGCAAATCCCCTTATTATACCCTCCACAAAGACGCATTCATTCCTCCCCAAATATTCCAACCATGCCGTGTTCTCTCACCAGTCCAAAGCGCTGCTCATCCTGCGCCTCCTGCTTCACGAATGGAATGCTAGAGTCAGTCAAGACTGACACACTGTTTCAGGAAGCCACACAGCTGTATGTTACAATATGGTGTCTACATTGTAGCAACTTCTGGCAATCTCCATGGCAACTGTTTCCCCGCCCTCACCCCTGGCACTAGTAATCATATGACAGCTAATCTCCACCAATGGGCTGTAGGACTACAAGTCCCAGCAAGTTCTTCAAAAGTTCCTGCTCCTCGGGCTTTGCTCTAGACACTGGGAGCAATAGTGATGAGCCGGAGCAAACTCCAGGTCACCATAGCACTAGGACCCAGCGCCCCCGGACCCCGATCCATACCCATACAGGGTCAGGCGACAATTATATCAAGATAAGGGTCACCCATCGCAAATTATATCATCCACGTATTCCCGTTCTTCCATTGTACTGTCCACGTGTCAGTCTTCACTGCACTTCTGGCATTCTAATCCTGCAGCAGTAAGCTCAGAGTGGTGTGCCGCAGGGTAAATAAGATGGATTCATGATATAGTTATTGTCTGTTGGCTGGCCCCGCCGGGACGGTATATCAGTGGGCACCGGGCACAGTGCTGCTCCTCTCACCACCAGGGAAGATACGTCCAGGTCTGTATGGGTGGGATGTCATGCTGGGGTCTGTATAGATGGGGTATGGTCTGCGGTCCGTATAGATGGGGGTATGGTCTGGGGTCTGTATAGATGGGGGTATGGTCTGGGAACAGTATAGATGGGGGAATGGTCTGGAGTCTGTATAGATGGGGGTATGGTCTGGGGTCCGTAAAGATGGGGGTATGGTCTGGGGTCTGTATAGATGGGGTATGGTCTGGGGTCTGTATAGATGGGGTATGGTCTGGGGTCTGTATAGATGGGATGGCATGCTGGGGTCTGTATAGATGGGGTATGGTCTGGGGTCTGTATAGGTGGGGTATGTTCTGGGGTCTGTATAGGTGGGGTATGGTCTGGGGTCTGTATAGGTGGGGTATGGTCTGTATAGATGGGATGGCATGCTGGGGTCTGTATAGGTGGGGTATGGTCTGTATAGATGGGATGGCATGCTGGGGTCTGTATAGATGGGGTATGGTCTGGGGTCTGTATAGATGGGGTATGGTCTGGGGTCTGTATAGATGGGGTATGGTCTGGGGTCTGTATAGATGTGGTATGCTCTGGGGTCTGTATAGATGGGGTATGCTCTGGGGTCTGTATAGATGGGATGGCATGCTGGGGTCTAGTATAGGTGGGATAGCATGCTGGGGTCTGTATAGATGGGGTATGGTCTGGGGTCTGTATAGATGGGATGGCATGCTGGGGTCTGTATAGATGGGGTATGGTCTGGGGTCTGTATAGGTGGGGTATGGTCTGGGGTCTGTATAGATGGGGGTATGGTCTGGGGTCTGTATAGGTGGGGTATGGTCTGGGGTCTGTATAGATGGGGTATGGTCTGGGGTCCATATAGATGGGGTATGGTCTGGGGTCTGTATAGGTGGGGTATGGTCTGGGGTCTGTATAGATGGGGGTATGGTCTGGGGTCTGGGATGGGGTATGCTGAGGTCTGTATAGATGGGGTATGGTCTGGGGTCTGTATAGGTGGGGTATGGTCTGGGGTCTGTATAGGTGGGGTATGGTCTGGGGTCTGTATAGGTGGGGTATGGTCTGGGGTCCATATAGATGGGGTATGGTCTGGGGTCTGTATAGGTGGGGTATGGTCTATATAAAGCACTGTCCTCAGTATCTAGGGGGTCTTGTTTGAGGTCTGCACTCATTTTGGGGTGTGCTGAAGGGGGTCCTGTTTCCCATTTGTGATTCAGTTGCTGTAGGTTGGGTCTCCTGACCCCCTCCTCAGGATGATGGTTATAAACTGACCACCTGACATGAAGCTTCACGAGCTCTCTCCCGACGTCCCCCGCTCCGCAGAGTCTCAATAACACTAAGTGGTCACTTCCTGGCCCCGGGGGGACAATTACAGCCATAAAGCCGAAGAGGAGATTGCCAGGAACAGCCCCCCATGACGGCAGCGCCTGCAGGAGACGATCCGTCAATCTGTTTCCGATCAGCCGGGGGGCAGGTCCTGGGAGACCCTGGAGGCCGCGGTAATGGAGTCTCCTGGCCCCTACTCTATTATGGATCAGGAAGGCGAATCATCAGACACATTAATCCTGCCCTCCCCCCTCCACCGCCATATACACCGCCACAGCGGTTCCACTGATGAAGCCTGGAGGTCCTCAAAGGGGGGGGGGGGGGTCCCATTTACTTCACCTCCATATGAGCCAAGTGCCCACCACACGCCGCCACTATAAAGGGAGGACACGCCGCCTAAAATATGACCCCCCTCATGACATCACACGGCTCTGCTCAGACACGTCTATCCACATGCTTTACACTGAATCTCTGCTCTATTAGTGCCAGAGCTATGATCAGTATCTCCAGCTGACCTGCACAATCTATCCACATGCTTTACACTGAAGCTATGCTCTATTAGGGAAGAGCTATAATTAGTTTCTCCATCCTACCTGCACTGTCTATCCACATGCTTTACACTGAAGCTCTGCTCTATTAGGCCAGAGATATGATCAGTATCTCCAGCTGACCTGCACAATCTATCCACATGCTTTACACTGAAGCTATGCTCTATTAGGGCAGAGATATGATCAGTATCTAATCATAAGTGCACTGTCTATCCACATGCTTTACACTGAAGCTCTGCTCTATTAGGGAAGAACTATGACCAGTACCTCCAGCTTACCTGCACTGTTCATCCACATGCTTTACACTGAAGCTATGCTCTATTAGGCCAGAGCTATGATCATTAGCTGCAGCTTACTTGCACTTTCTATCCACATGCTTTACACTGAAGCTCTGCTCTAAGCTGGTAGAGCTATGATCAGTATCTACAACTTACCTGCACTGTCTTTCTACATGCTTTACACTTAATCTGTGCTCTATTAGGGCACAGATATGATCAGTACCTCCAGCTTACCTGCACTGTCCATCCACATGCTTTATACTGAAGCTCCGCTCTATTAGAGCAGAGGTATGGTCAGTACCTCCAGCTTAGCTTCACTGTTTGTTGGAGCCTGAGGTAGTCTGATGACTACTTGCTGCTCTGTACCTTTCCCATGCTTTACACTGCAGCGCTACCTATTTTGATCAGCTGCTGTGTACAAGCTCCCCAGGAAGTCAGTGCACGGAGATCTGATTCCCATTACACCGAGGACAGCGTGATGGTAAGCTACAGCAGCCACTAGATACACATTGTAACAAACCCTCAGCTGTGTGAGCAAGCTCAGGTAAGGATGCCTTTAAAAACTGTGACTGAATGTGTCCATTCACTGACTGCAAGCAGAATCTGGAAATGATAAGTGAACATCCATACATGTAACTGTAGGCGTCCTGTAGTTAACGCCACGGCCGTCACATCCAAGAGAGAAAACCATGAAGCCCTTTACCGTACACACTACCTGTGAGGTAGGTACAGTGCCTCGCCGACACGGCGGTATAAGGCTGGACCTGCAGGTGGATATACGGTATATACACTGCAGTCACATACACCCGCCCCATACACGTCCACCATTACTGGAGAACACCCCTCCCCCAACTATTAGTCAAAAATACCATTACCATCATCACCCAGCTAAGAGGCGACCAGGCCGGAAACGCGTGAGCACCGCCAAACACTGCAGGGAGCTACAGACACATAATACCGCCAGATAAAGACAAAGCAGAGTCTGACTGTTCAGGATTACATTATGATAAGGATCTGAGCATAGATAATATAGTAGATGACACCTGTACATGGGGGCAGTATTATAGTAGTCATATTCTTGTACATAGGAGCAGTATTATAGTAGTTATATTCTTGTACATAGGAGCAGTATTATAGTAGTTATATTCTTGTACATAGGAGCAGTATTATAGTAGTTATAGTCTTGAACATAGGAGCAGTATTATAGTAGTTATAGTCTTGTACATAGGAGCAGTATTATAGTAGTTATATTCTTGTACATAGGAGCAGTATTATAGTAGTTATATTCTTGTACATAGGAGCAGTATTATAGTAGTTATATTCTTGTACATAGGAGCAGTATTATAGTAGTTATATTCTTGTACATAGGAGCAGTATTATAGTAGTTATATTCTTGTACATAGGAGCAGTATTATAGTAGTTATATTCTTGTACATAGGAGCAGTATTATAGTAGTTATATTCTTGTACATAGGAGGCAGTATTATAGTAGTTATATTCTTGTACATAGGAGCAGTATTATAGTAGTTATATTCTTGTACATAGGAGCAGTATTATAGTAGTTATATTCTTGTACATAGGGGCAGTATTATAGTAGTTATATTCTTGTACATAGGAGGCAGTATTATAGTAGTTATATTCTTGTACATAGGAGGCAGTATTATAGTAGTTATATTCTTGTACATAGGAGGCAGTATTATAGTAGTTATATTCTTGTACATAGGAGCAGTATTATAGTAGTTATATTCTTATACATATGAGCAGTATTATAGTAGTTATATTCTTGTACATAGGAGGCAGTATTATAGTAGTTATATTCTTGTACATAGGAGCAGTATTATAGTAGTTATATTCTTGTACATAGGAGCAGTATTATAGTAGTTATATTCTTGTACATAGGAGGCAGTATTATAGTAGTTATATTCTTGTACATAGGAGGCAGTATTATAGTAGTTATATTCTTGTACATAAGAGCAGTATTATAGTAGTTATATTCTTGTACATAAGAGCAGTATTATAGTAGTTATATTCTTGTACATAGGAGCAGTATTATAGTAGTTATATTCTTGTACATAGGAGCAGTATTATAGTAGTTATATTCTTGTACATAGGAGCAGTATTATAGTAGTTACATTCTTGTACATGGAGCAGTATTATAGTAGTTATATTCTTGTACATAGGAGCAGTATTATAGTAGTTATATTCCTGTACATAGGAGCAGTATTATAGTAGTTATATTCTTGTACATAGGAGCAGTATTATAGTAGTTATATTCTTGTACATAGGAGCAGTATTATAGTAGTTATATTCTTGTACATAGGAGCAGTATTATAGTAGTTATATTCTTGTACATAGGAGCAGTATTATAGTAGTTATATTCTTGTACATAGGAGCAGAATTATAGTAGTGATATTCATGTACATAGGAGGCAGTATTATAGTAGTTATATTCTTGTACATAGAGGGCAGTATTATAGTAGTTATATCCCTGTACATTGGAGCAGTATTATAGTAGTTATATTCTTGTACATAGGAGCAGTATTATAGTAGTTATATTCTTGTACATAGGAGCAGTATTATAGTAGATATATTCTTGTACATAGGAGGCAGTATTATAGTAGTTATATTCTTGTATATAGATGGCAGTATTATAGTAGTTATATTCTTGTACATAGGAGCAGTATTATAGTAGTTATATTCTTGTACATAGGAGCAGTATTATAGTAGTTATATTCTTGTACATAGGAGCAGTATTATAGTAGTTATATTCTTGTACATAGGAGCAGTATTATAGTAGTTATATTCTTGTACATAGGAGCAGTATTATAGTAGTTATATTCTTGTACATAGGAGCAGTATTATAGTAGTTATATTCTTGTACATAGGAGCAGTATTATAGTAGTTATATTCTTGTACATAGAGGGCAGTATTATAGTAGTTATATCCCTGTACATTGGAGCAGTATTATAGTAGTTATATTCTTGTACATAGGAGCAGTATTATAGTAGTTATATTCTTGTACATAGGAGCAGTATTATAGAAGTTATATTCTTGTACATAGGAGACAGTATTATAGTAGTTATATTCTTGTACATAGGAGGCAGTATTACAGTGGTTATATTCTTGTACATAGGAGCAGTATTATAGTAGTTATATTCTTATACATATAAGCAGTATTATAGTAGTTATATTCTTGTACATAAAAGCAGTATTATAGTAGTCATATTCTTGTACATAGGGGGCAGTATTATAGTAGTTATATCCCTGTACATTGGAGCAGTATTATAGTAGTTATATTCTTGTATATAGGAGCAGTATTATAGTAGTTACATTCTTGTACATTGAGCAGTATTATAGTAGTTATATTCTTGTACATAGGAGCAGTATTATAGTAGTTATATTCCTGTACATAGGAGCAGTATTATAGTAGTTATATTCTTGTACATAGGAGCAGTATTATAGCAGTTATATTCTTGTACATAGGAGCAGTATTATAGTAGTTATATTCTTGCACATAGGAGCAGTATTATAGTAGTTATATTCTTGTACATAGGAGCAGTATTATAGTAGTTATATTCTTGTACATAGGAGCAGTATTATAGTAGTTATATTCTTGTACATAGGAGCAGTATTATAGTAGTTATATTCTTGTACATAGGAGCAGTATTATAGTAGTTATATTCTTGTACATAGGAGCAGTATTATAGTAGTTATATTCTTGTACATAGGAGCAGTATTATAGTAGTTATATTCTTGTACATAGGAGCAGTATTATAGTAGTTATATTCTTGTACATAGGAGACAGTATTATAGTAGTTATATTCTTGTACATAGGAGCAGTATTATAGTAGTTATATACATATAACAGTCAGGAATGGCTGCTAACTAGTAACTAGTCCAGCTATTTTACCAGAGAAGTGGCCTTGATCTGAGTCTGAGATATCGTATGTTGTGTCTGGTTTTCACCTATGATGGGCTAGAAAAGATAATTGTATGGTGAAAATATAGTATCCTGAGGGATGACGGTATCCGGTACATTCTGTATCTGCTGTGTATAGTCTCGCTGTCACTGGTTGCCATGTATTGCTATGAGATTCTCTGTGTGCACAGCTGCGGTGTCGTTCCTGGGTTACAGTCCTCACTTTCTATTATGTACCCCTCGGTGGATATTTGTACAGACAGTCATTAGTGTGAGGATCGGAGAGGAGGCCCCCCGGTGTCTTCTGGTCCGGTAGATGTCTGGGCCTCTCCTTAGAGCTTGTGTTGATTCAGCAGTGAAGTGTTTTCTTTGTGGCACAGAAGACTGGGTGATAACACAAGATGAGGTTTATCTGGAGACCCCCGTCCCCCTCGTCTTGGCGCATGAAGCCCTGCATTACCATGACAATGAGCGGGGGGTCTCACCAGTCTAGTCTACGGTGGGGCCATGTGTTTCAGACCTTCAGCATTTTCAAGATCTCTGCTTTCTGTAACTGAATAAGGACATTGTTCTTGACCTCCGGAGGTTTAAATCTTGTGCAGGCCTAATACTCACAGCTGAAGGTTTGTTACCATGTCTCGATCTAGACAGTCATAGATGAAAGTCTGTTACAATGTATCAGTCTAGACAATTGCAGCTGAAGGTTTGTTACAATGTATCAGTCTAAACAAGGGCGGCTGAACGTTTATTAGAATTTATCTGTCTAGACCGAGGATCAGCAACCTTCGGCACTCCAGCTGCTGTGAAACTACAACTCCCAGCATGCAACATGTTCACCTGTTCTTCTAACTCCCATAGAAGTGAATGGAGAATTCTGGGAGTTGTAGTTTCAGAACAGCTGGAGTGCCGGAGGTCGCTGATCCTCGGTCTAGACAATGAATGTCTGTTACAATGTATCAGTCTAGACCAAGGAAGCTCAAACTGCGGTCCTCCAGCTAATGCAAAACTACAACTCCCAGCATGCCCTATTAGCAGTAGGCTGTCCAGGTATACTGGGAGTTGTAGTTTTGCAACAGCTGGAGGACTGCAGGTTGGGCATCCCTAGTCAAGACTATTAAATCTGAAGGTTTGTTACAATGTTTCTGTACAGACAATCATTTATGAAGGTCTGTGACAATGTATCAGCCTAGACAGTCACAGCTGAGGGTCTGTGACAATGTATCAGCCTAGACAATCACAGCTGAGGGTCTGTGACAATGTATCAGCCTAGACAATCACAGCTGTGGGTCTGTGACAATGTATCAGCCTAGACAATCACAGCTGAGGGTCTGTGACAATGTATCAGCCTAGACAATCACAGTTGAAGGTCTGTGACAATGTATCAGTCTAGACAATCACAGCTGTGGGTCTGTGACAATGTATCAGCCTAGACAGTCACAGCTGAGGGTCTGTGACAATGTATCAGCCTAGACAATCACAGCTGTGGGTCTGTGACAATGTATCAACCTAGACAGTCACAGCTGAGGGTCTGTGACAATGTATCAGCGTAGACAATCACAGCTGTGGGTCTGTGACAATGTATCAGCCTAGACAACCACAGCTGAGGGTCTGTGACAATGTATCAGCCTAGACAGTCACAGCTGAAGGTCTGTGACAATGTATCAGCCTAGACAGTCACAGCTGAAGGTCTGTGACAATGTATCAGCGTAGACAATCACAGCTGTGGGTCTGTGACAATGTATCAGCCTAGACAACCACAGCTGAGGGTCTGTGACAATGTATCAGCCTAGACAGTCACAGCTGAAGGTCTGTGACAATGTATCAGCCTAGACAGTCACAGCTGAAGGTCTGTGACAATGTATCAGCCTAGACAGTCACAGCTGAAGGTCTGTGACAATGTATCAGCCTAGACAATCACAGCTGAAGGTCTGTGACAATGTATCAGTCTAGACAATCACAGCTGTGGGTCTGTGACAATGTATCAGCCTAGACAATCACAGCTGAGGGTCTGTGACAATGTATCAGCCTAGACAGTCACAGCTGTGGGTCTGTGACAATGTATCAGTCTAGACAGTCACAGCTGTGGGTCTGTGACAATGTATCAGCCTAGACAATCACAGCTGAGGGTCTGTGACAATGTATCAGCCTAGACAGTCACAGCTGAAGGTCTGTGACAATGTATCAGCCTAGACAATCACAGCTGAAGGTCTGTGACAATGTATCAGCCTAGACAATCACAGCTGAGGGTCTGTGACAATGTATCAGCCTAGACAATCACAGCTGAGGGTCTGTGACAATGTATCAGCCTAGACAATCACAGCTGTGGGTCTGTGACAATGTATCAGCCTAGACAATCACAGCTGAGGGTCTGTGACAATGTATCAGCCTAGACAATCACAGCTGAGGGTCTGTGACAATGTATCAGCCTAGACAATCACAGCTGAAGGTCTGTGACAATGTATCAGCCTAGACAATCACAGCTGTGGGTCTGTGACAATGTATCAGCCTAGACAATCACAGCTGTGGGTCTGTGACAATGTATCAGCCTAGACAATCACAGCTGTGGGTCTGTGACAATGTATCAGCCTAGACAATCACAGCTGAGGGTCTGTGACAATGTATCAGCCTAGACAGTCACAGCTGAGGGTCTGTGACAATGTATCAGCCTAGACAATCACAGCTGAGGGTCTGTGACAATGTATCAGCCTAGACAATCACAGCTGTGGGTCTGTGACAATGTATCAGCCTAGACAATCACAGCTGAAGGTCTGTGACAATGTATCAGCCTAGACAATCACAGCTGAGGGTCTGTGACAATGTATCAGTCTAGACAGTCACAGCTGTGGGTCTGTGACAATGTATCAGTCTAGACAATCACAGCTGAGGGTCTGTGACAATGTATCAGCCTAGACAATCACAGCTGAGGGTCTGTGACAATGTATCAGCCTAGACAATCACAGCTGAGGGTCTGTGACAATGTATCAGAGTCACAGCTGAAGGTCTGTGACAATGTATCAGCCTAGACAATCACAGCTGTGGGTCTGTGACAATGTATCAGTCACAGCTGCAGGTTTGTCACAGTCCTTATATTCGGGTCTGTGATGTAACAGGGATCTTCCGGGGCTCTGGGGTCAATCACGGAGGACGATCCTGTGCTCACACTATGACCAGCCCGGGCGGGGGTCCGGCCGCTCTCCCTATTGATCAGCCCCTGTTTAATCATTGATTTCCGCTCCCGCGGCCTCCAGGGGGCACAGCATTTACTGAGAGTCCATGTGATGGGGGAAGGGTGGACACCAGACGTCAGTCCTCCGACACCGTCCCGCGCGATGAGGGACTGATCAGCGTCCCTCTAAATAGGAATCCTTGAGTTCCCTCCTATGTGAAGTATCAGTTCCTAGGAAAGCTGGGTGATGATCAATACGGCCACCGCTACGGCCCCCAGAGCGGTCATCACCCAGCTTTCTCAGTCTCCTGAGGGTACATCGGCCTAGATAACAGACGAGATGACAGCACGGTTTGTGGGGGGACACAAGAGCCTTACTGGTTATCACCCAGCTTTCCCAGGGACAGATAACAGAACAGAATTGATACGAGTAGGAAGTCTACACTGTAGCCATCATATCCGTGGTCCTCCCATACTGGTGGTCTCCAGCGGGGGCCCCTCCTCCACGTTTGCCGCACGTTCCCCTCGCCATCACTTATTCATCAGCTCTTCATTCACTATTGATGACTTGGACGAGTTAAGCCCCAAGATCTCAGCTCTGAACAGATGGGCCCCGGAGCCGGCACACGTGCCCAGGAACCGGATTTATAGCAGACGGGACCCCCTCTCCCAACTCACTGGTGATCTCAGGCTCCTGAGGGCCCCTCTCGTGGGGTGCGCCCTGGAGACGAGGGCCCTGGGCAGCTGCCCAGATTGCCAGCCCCTAAAATGTGTTCGCAGATAACGGGGGCCCATATCGTAGATGAAGGTTATTTGCTGGACATTCGGCAATGTGTTCGCTGTTTTCAAGATCTCTGCTTGCTGTTGTTAATTTTGCTTTGTTACAATGTATCTAGACAATCTCCTGTAGCCGACAGCTGTTACAATGTATCAGTACAGTCATCGCGTCCAGTCTCTTTCGCTTACCGGATGCAACGGCAACAAACCTTCAGCTGTGAAGCAGAAAAGAACCTCTAATGAAGGAGACACAGGGTCAGACTATGGCAACATAGCTCTATTGTTACAGCATAGGGACAATAGGGTGTGCAGGGCCCGTGTGCCCAGGAATGGGGCCCGCTACCAATCACATCGACCTCATTCCACCCACAGGCGTCAGATGGCGGTCTCCTGTTTTTCAATGACGGTGGAGGCCGGAGCTCGATATATGGCGGAATGTAATTAATACGCAGCCGTTCAGTCAGGAGCGGTGATTAATTGCTGCCATTTCTGAGCATGTGGCGCTTTCTGCTAATTGTATCGAGGACGCAGAGATGGCCAGATCCGGTGCCAGCTGAATCCAGGCCAGGCTGGCGTCGCCATCTGCTGGCCTCCACAGGACACCATCGTTTCAGTGTACGACCAGCAGAGGGCGCAATATTACAGCGTGATGCTTATATGGATTGGGAGGGGCCACATACGCACCAGTCCTGGGGCCAAGGCGGGTTACCTTGGCTTGTACCAATAGTCAATGGGTTTACTGGATTTCCGGCTGGTGCAGGGAGTCTTACAGGCAATGCCTCCTGGGAAAAGTATGCAAATTCGATCCTCTCTACTGCCACCTATCGGCAGCTGCCCTGTAAGTCCGACCCGGAGCGGTGAAACACGATGGGGGTCATCAGCCATTGCTACGGCGGGAAAATCGAGAGGTTTATGGGCTGCGATTGGAATTTTCTGCCTCATTATTGAAGCCTTATTGTCTAACAGACACGGAGAGGTGAAGGTCAATCAGCGGAGGACCCCCCTCCCCGCCCCGTAGAATGGGCTGGTCCTGGCCTACAATGGAGACATGCATGAGTGGTCCTTCTCCATTGGAATGAGTGTGAGTCACAGGAATCCCCCCTCGCGCTCTATTTTATGGGTCAGACAATGGCAGCTTCTTTTTTTTCCAAAACTTTGAAGGCCGGGGAGGGGGGGCACGTCCGTTCTCCTGGAAATTATATCACCCTCAGAGCATCCAGGGGTGAACATGGCGGGGACGAGGCCCCAGCAGAACCCCGAGCTAGGAGCCGACTAAACTACGACTGTAACGGATAAACGGGGCGCCATCTCCTGCAAAACTACAACTCCCAGCATGCTCCATTTATTTTTATGGAGTTCTGAGAACAGCTACGCAGGGTGCATCTTGGGAGTTTTACCGCGGCTGGAGTGCCGGAGGTTATCCATCACAGGTGATGGCGTATTGAAATGCTACTACTTTATGATCCTGGGGGGTCTGACGGCTGGGACCCCCAGACACTGACAATGAAGGGGGTAAAGAATGGGACACCTGGCTGTGATTGGAACCGCAGCCATACAATGTCCTCGGGACGCCCCCGATACAGTGTATCTCCCCCTCCTGGAGGCCCCCGATACAGTGTATCTCCCCCTCCTGGAGGCCCCCGATACAAAGTATCTCCCCCTCCTGGAGGCCCCCGATACAGTGTATCTCCCCCTCCTGGAGGCCCCCGATACAGTGTATCTCCCCCTCCTGGAGGCCCCCGATACAGTGTATCTCCCCCTCCTGGAGGCCCCGATACAGTGTATCTCCCCTCCTGGAGGCCCCGTACAGTGTATCTCCCCTCCTGGAGGCCCCGATACAGTGTATCTCCCTCCTGGAGCGCCCCGATACAGTGTATCTCCTCCTGGACGCCCCCGATACATTGTATCTCCCCCTCCTGGAGGCCCCCGATACAAAGTATCTCCCCCTCCTGGAGGCCCCCGATACAAAGTATCTCGCCCTCCTGGAGGCCCCCGATACAAAGTATCTCCCCCTCCTGGAGGCCCCCGATACAGTGTATCTCCCCTCCTGGACGCCCCCGATAAAATGTATGTCCCCTCCTGGACGCCCCCGATACAATGTATGTCCCCTCCTGGACGCCCCCGATACAATGTATGTCCCCTCCTGGACGCCCCCGATACAATGTGTCTCCACTCCTGGACGCCCCCGATACAGTGTGTCTCCCCTCCTGGACGCCCCCGATACAGTGTGTCTCCCCTCCTGGACGCCCCCGATACAGTGTGTCTCCACTCCTGGACGCCCCCGATACAGTGTGTCTCCACTCCTGGACGCCCCGATACAGTGTGTCTCCCTCCTGGACGCCCCGACACAGTGTGTCTCCCTCCTGGACGCCCCGATACAGTGTGTCTCCTCCTGGACGCCCCGATACAGTGTATCTCCCCTCCTGGACGCCCCGATACAGTGTATCTCCTCCTGGACGCCCCCGATACAGTGTATCTCCCCTCCTGGACGCCCCCGATACAGTGTATCTCCCCTCCTGGACGCCCCCGATACAGTGTATCTCCCTCCTGACGCCCGATACAGTGTATCTCCTCCTGGACGCCCGATACAGTGTATCTCCTCCTGGCGCCTGATACAGTGTATCTCCTCCTGGACGCCCGATCAGTGTATCTCCCTCCTGGACGCCCCGATACAGTGTATCTCCCTCCTGGACGCCCCGATACAGTGTATCTCCCTCCTGGACGCCCCCGATACAGTGTATCTCCTCCTGGACGCCCCTGATACAGTGTATCTCCTCCTGGATGCCCCCGATACATTGTATCTCCTCCTGGACGCCCCCGATACAGTGTGTCTCCCCTCCTGGACGCCCCCGATACAGTGTATCTCCTCCTGGACGCCCCCGATACAGTGTGTCTCCTCCTGGACGCCCCCGATACAGTGTGTCTCCTCCTGGACGCCCCCGATACAGTGTGTCTCCTCCTGGACGCCCCCGATACATTGTATCTCCTCCTGGACGCCCCCGATACAGTGTGTCTCCTCCTGGACTCCCCCGATACATAGTATCTCCTCCTGGACGCACAGTATATCCTCTTTGGATTGTACGTTTTTTCCTGTGACCCCGGCCCCCCTCCTCCCTGGCTTTACCTGCTCCAGCACTTATCCTGCTCCCCCTGGGGATCGGCCTGTAATAATCCCGGCTATCATTTGTCTTCCTTCCGGAGTAAATATTGGATTTTACTAAGATCACATCCTCAGCAAATGTCTCCCCTCAGCCTTCCCGGAACACGAGGGATCCCCCAGTGTAAGCGACGCCGCGGGCACCAGGACCGCCAGCTCAGGGACATTGGATCCCAGTGGGCCCAGGTCCAGAGGAGATCATAGAGACGAAACCTCAGCAGTGAAGGAGCACTCTATACCACTGTGATATCCATTGTGTGTCCTCTGTGAGCTGAACAGTCAGGGGCCCAGTGATAAAAGTTATCTGCACTGATACACTGTAGCAAACTATCAGAGCTGTATATATATCGGTGGTGCTCTGTATGGGGCGCTGTATATATCGGTGGTGCTCTGTGGGGGGCGCTGTATATATCTGTGGTGCTCTATATGGGGCGCTGTATATATCGGTGGTGCTCTGTATGGGGCGCTGTATATATCAGTGGTGCTCTGTATGGGGCGCTGTATATATCTGTGGTGCTCTATATGGGGCGCTGTATATATCGGTGGTTCTCTGTATGGGGCGCTGTATATATCAGTGGTGCTCTGTAGGGGGCGCTGTATATATCAGTGGTGCTCTGTATGGGGCGCTGTATATATCAGTGGTGCTCTGTAGGGGGCGCTGTATATATCGGTGGTGCTCTGTATGGGGCGCTGTATATATCGGTGGTGCTCTGTAGGGGGCGCTGTATATATCGGTGGTTCTCTGTATGGGGCGCTGTATATATCGGTGGTGCTCTGTATGGGGCGCTGTATATATCGGTGGTGCTCTGTAGGGGGCGCTGTATATATCGGTGGTGCTCTGTATGGGGCGCTGTATATATCGGTGGTGCTCTGTAGGGGGCGCTGTATATATCGGTGGTGCTCTGTAGGGGGCGCTGTATATATCAGTGGTGCTCTGTAGGGGGCGCTGTATATATCAGTGGTGCTCTGTAGGGGGCGCTGTATATATCGGTGGTGCTCTATATGGGGCGCTGTATATATCAGTGGTGCTCTGTATGGGGCGCTGTATATATCGGTGGTTCTCTGTATGGGGCGCTGTATATATCGGTGGTGCTCTGTATGGGGCGCTGTATATATCAGTGGTGCTCTGTAGGGGGCGCTGTATATATCGGTGGTGCTCTGTAGGGGGCGCTGTATATATCGGTGGTGCTCTGTAGAGGCGCTGTATATATCGGTGGTGCTCTGTAGGGGCGCTGTATATATCGGTGGTGCTCTGTAGGGGCGCTGTATATATCGGTGGTGCTCTGTAGGGGCGCTGTATATATCGGTGGTGCTCTGTAGAGGCGCTGTATATATCGGTGGTGCTCTGTAGGGGCGCTGTATATATCGGTGGTGCTCTGTAGAGGCGCTGTATATATCGGTGGTGCTCTGTAGGGGGCGCTGTATATATCGGTGGTGCTCTGTAGGGGGCGCTGTATATATCAGTGGTTCTCTGTATGGGGCGCTGTATATATCGGTGGTGCTCTGTAGGGGGCGCTGTATATATCGGTGGTGCTCTGTAGGGGGCGCTGTATATATCGGTGGTGCTCTGTAGGGGCGCTGTATATATCGGTGGTGCTCTGTAGGGCGCTGATATATCGGTGGTGCTCTGTAGAAGGCGCTGTATATATCGGTGGTGCTCTGTAGGGGGCGCTGTATATATCGGTGGTGCTCTGTAGGGGGCGCTGTATATATCGGTGGTGCTCTGTAGGGGGCGCTGTATATATCGGTGGTGCTCTGTAGAAGGCGCTGTATATATCGGTGGTGCTCTGTAGGGGGCGCTGTATATATCGGTGGTGCTCTGTAGGGGCGCTGTATATATCGGTGGTGCTCTGTAGGGGCGCTGTACATGAGGCGAGGCCTGTCCTCTGTCTGGAGTTTTATGAATGGAGGTGGGGGGGAGGTTAACACGCTGTCCCGGTCCAGCCTCGCCGAGCGCCAGCACATCCCGTCCAGGATCCGTATCACATTAGTAATTCATGAGGATGAATCAATGACAGAATGAAATCCTCTAAAACTCTCATTAAGTCCCCGCTCAGCGGCGATGATCTCAGAGCCCTGAAAATACCGCGGCGACCGCGCAGACAGCGCTACGAGCAAAGTAACCTGATTCCTCAGAAAGTGATGAGTCCACAGAACGCAAGGCACTGGCCTCACATTACCTCCTTATACCGGAGGCATGAGGCGGCCGATCTGCCGCTACCGCCATGGGAGGAGCCTGACTGTTAAAGGGACCAGAAAGCCGTAATCACTGCTAAGGAAGACTCCATAGAAAGAGCCAAGTCACAGGAGAAATCCTGAATACAGGAGGAGGGGGGATGGGTTACACTTCCATCATTACCTGTCCCCTCCCACATCGCTCCCCCCCTCCCCCTTCCCTACCGCCAACGTCTCTTTCGTCCCCCTCCCACGTCTCTATCCCCCCCGTGTCTCCCCTTGTGGCTGACATACATAGAAAACAGCCCAGGAACATAGGGAGGGCTTCATTCTTCACAAAATCAGAGATTCGTCCAGCAGTTCCCTCCCACAAGGAGCAAAACCCTGAACAAGCACCTGATTGGCTGCTCCCTGAGCAGGGGTGTGGCATGGTATAGCCCTAGCCCTCTTCACCCCGCCCCTGCGTATCCTCTATGTTCTCTTCTTACATATATTACTTTCCGGCACTGGTTGAGGTGCAGGTACCGTCCTGTGTACATGGATGAAGTGGATTCGGGCCCCATCTTCCGCTTAGTGTAAGAGAATAACGGGGGGATGTGACTTTTGCGACTTTCGCGGCCGCGGGAATGGTTCTGTTTCTCCAACATAAAACCGCCTCCTGGGAAGAAGATTAGCGGTGATAATATGATTTTTATTATGTCACAGCTGGAAGGGGTAATTACCAGGGGGCGTCCGCGCCGAGTGCCTGACAAAGGGGGTAATTACTGTCACCGGAGCTGCTGTCACCGCCATGAATCACAGGATAAAGCAGATGAGCGCCGGGATCGGGGGCTGAGGAGCCTTAATGTCACAAGGTCAAATGAAGGTCACGTGTAAGACGAGGAGAACAGAAGGAGGTTAAGGGTCCGCATTCAGTACCAGAGGGGGTGCAGATGTGGAACCAGAGACCCCTCCCTCATATCATTGTATAATTAGGCAGACACGACAGCAGGAAAGCTGGGTGACCGCGGGATCAATCATGTCTGCCGCCACCCAGCTTTCCCAGGACCAGATGGCGTCTTACCTGGATACTGCAGCGGAATATCTATCTTGGGCCCGATGACGTAGTGTCCCTCCTCCAGGCTGTGCGCCGTCACCGTCGTCCATTGTCGGCAGGAATGGATCAGGATGACGTCTTGGTCGCTGACCCCGTCCACGTACTCCCCTGCGAGGAGACATCCGATGAGAGTTATACTTGCAGTCCTTTTACTTGCTCACCTTTCATTGCTTATGTAGAAAAGTCTAGGCGCCCCGGGTCAAAGGCTTCAGTCCTATTGATCAGATGGCCACAGAGGACATAAGGGTCTACTACTACTACTACTACTACTACTACTACTACTCCCACCCTCTGCGATGCCTGATCATAAGGAAGTCGTCCCCCCATTCAACCTGAACTGAGAGTCCGTGGTCTGGAAATGTCTGAAATCTTAATCTGTGAGCAGAGAGAAAGAAGCGGAGAATGTAGCAGAGCTGAATGTGTAAGTCTTCTATACAAATAATGGATAGATAGATAGATAGAGAGATAGATAGATAGATAGGAGATAGATAGAGAGATAGATAGATAGAGAGATAGATAGATAGAGAGATAGATAGAGAGATAGATAGAGAGATAGATAGATAGAGAGATAGAGAGATAGATAGAGAGATAGATAGAGAGATAGGAGATAGAGAGATAGATAGGAGATAGATAGATAGATAGATAGATAGATAGATAGAGAGATAGATAGATAGAAAGGAGATAGATAGATAGATAGATAGATAGATAGATATGAGATAGAGAGGAGAAGGATAGATAGATAGATAAATAGATAGATAAATAGATAGATAGGAGATAGATAGATAGATAAATAAATAGATAGATAGGAGATAGATAGATGACCCCCCCACTCGGTGTGCAGTCTCCGGGGTGATTTATGGAGACCTCTCGGACACAACCCTCTGTCTCTTCCTCTTCCCATTAGCTGCTCTCGTCTCCTGAACAGTCTGATTCTTTCCATCACATTAAACATTCATCACTGGATGGACACGGATAGATCTCCGGAGCGCAGCCCCGGACCATAGCTGATCTGCGACAATCCGAACACAAGGACCACGACCGCCACAAAACAGAACATTTCTGCTACTAAAAGACAAAATACAGCGAAGGAAACCCAGGATTCTGATCTAAAAAGTCAAAAAGCTCTGAGAAATGTTACGATTCTGAGAGGGACAACTCAAAACGTTATTAAAAGTAAAAAAGAAAAATATATAAAAAAATAAACCGAGATAAAAACAAATTCTGATGATTAAAAGCGTGATAGAAAAGACTAAAAGCCGAGTTCTGCCATAATTCTGAGATAAACATTCGGATTCTCAGATGCGGAATGTTTCTATAAACAGCAATAAATAAATATATAAAAGAAAAATTCTGAGATAAAAAAAAAAAAGTGAACGTCTCCAGGACTGGATGGTCTGGAGGATGTCCAGCGCTGTCCTACAGGACCCGACCACCTTCAGGGCGAGACCGAGCTCTCCTGGTGGCTCTTCGGAGTCTTTACTCTCCCCTCACTCTTCCCAATTTCACAAGACGGGTCTGAACATTGGAAGTGACTCCATTTGACCAAAGTTTAAGATATTAAGAATGAAGAAGACCGTACACCACGTCAGAACTCGTCATGAAGGTCCATGAGGACCATACAGGGTGAACAGAGGGGAAGCCTAGAGGACTCGGAGCTTCACACTAGATGGTGATTGGGGCATTGGGTCTGGATGGAGATCCCACCATGATCAGTGGACTTAAGGAACTACCAGAAGGTCTGAAGACCTCGGTGAGGAAATGGATGGAGACACAGAACCCAGACCTCAAAGGAGTCAGGCTGGCTTCACTTCCTTGGTGGAGACCTGTCACCTAAAGGTTGGGTGTTGGGCAGGATGATGGGGTTTTCCGAGGGTCCACCATCTTCTCGGCACCTTCTCCAGGGCTTGTCCTACAGACTGAAACACTTCCTGGTCTTAAAGGGATTAAGTTCTACGACTTCCTAAAAGCCTTTGCGTTTCAATTCCTCCCCATGTTGAGGAGCTCTTATTGCTGTCAGTGAATGGGAACACTCCAGTTTCCATTCACAGGCAGTAACCCTGTACATAGCCGGCTGAGCGGATACAGTTGTATCCAGTCTAGACAAATCTCTCGGCTACTTTGCTACAATGTATCAGTCATCCGTGATCTCAAGTAGGATGGCTGCAGCCATGTTACCCGTCATAAGCGGTGGCTGAAGGGTTAATGTAAGGACGATTATAAGAGTGTGTGGATGGCAGATAATTCCGGCCCGTCTCAGCCATGGACCCAGCTTTCCAGGAGCCGGATGTCCTCCCGCGGGCGGATTTCACATCCAGCACATTACCGCTCTGGCTCTTCGCTTCAGTCTAACTGGATTTGATTTCTATTGATCTCCTACTTCCAAAAAGTCCTGAAGCCAACTCCAGAACATCGCCATGGCAACAGTCAGAGCCCGCTGTACCCGGCGTCACCGTGCCAGGCAGCGCCGTCCAGCCGCGTCCTCCGGGTGGGGGGGGGGGAGGGGGCTTACATTGTATCTTACCAGGGTTTGATGTGCGATACAAATCTATCCAGGGCCACGAAGGACAACAACTCCTATCATGCACCACTACTATGTAGAGGCAAGGAGCTGCTGCAGAACATCTTGGATACGTTTTCTCTAAATGTTGCAAAACAAATTCTGTAAATTCACAATATGCTCTGAGGAAATTCTCCACCATTTGCTTGCCGTCAGTGAATGAAGACATTCCTGTTTACATCTGGGGACGGATAATGAATCCTGATCACAGCTGAGGTTTCGTTACAACTGCATCCAGTTGAGACAATCCTCTGTAAGCCTGGGTTTCATACACTTTATCTGCACTGATACATTGTAACAAACTATCAGGATCGCTCAGCAGTGTGCCAATGCTTCATTTATGTGTAATGGGGATGAAGGTTCACTTACTTATCCGATTCCCCCCCCCCCCATATAATAGAGGAAGTGAGGATGTCCGATTGATTTATGGGAGGATGTCGTTACTGTGTAGCGGGCCAGAACATTATATGGCTCCGTCGCGGTGACAGCGCCAAAAAT
The DNA here is from genome assembly GCA_033119425.1 of Bufotes viridis. Lineage (NCBI taxonomy): Eukaryota > Metazoa > Chordata > Amphibia > Anura > Bufonidae > Bufotes > Bufotes viridis. The sequence continues at coordinate 14,064,907 of CM065592.1, read as the reverse complement.
AACCACTCAATACTACATAGCAGGATGTGCTGATCCGTCAATAACCGCTGGCGCAGCACCCCGTCCACATCATTAATGGGCAGCGATAGATACCACCCGGTCACAAGATCTCCTCAAGACTCCTGTAGTATTCACTAGATTATTATAATCATAGTACCACACCCCCCCCCCCCCCAAAGTTTTTCAACCAGTTCATGACTGAGCCTCTTTTTTACGTTTTATCATCAATTTGTATTCCTATTCAGCTAATAGAGAAATATCTGTCTAATACAAAGCTCCAAATCCCCTGCACAATACAAGGACAAATACAATCAACATCTGCCTGCCGTCAGCCAGTACAAGAGGGAGCTCAGGAGATTACTGCATACAGATATATACAGCCACCACTAGAGGGAGCTCAGGAGATTACTGCATACAGATATATACAGCCACCACTAGAGGGAGCTCAGGATATTACTACATACAGATATATACAGCCACCACTAGAGGGAGCTCAGGAGATTACTACATACAGATATATACAGCCACCACTAGAGGGAGCTCAGGAGATTACTACATACAGATATATACAGCCACCACTAGAGGGAGCTCAGGAGATTACTGCATACAGATATATACAGCCACCACTAGAGGGAGCTCAGGAGATTACTGCATACAGATATATACAGCCACCACTAGAGGGAGCTCAGGAGATTACTGCATACAGATATATACAGCCACCACTAGAGGGAGCTCAGGAGATTACTGCATACAGATATATACAGCCACCACTAGAGGGAGCTCAGGAGATTACTACATACAGATATATACAGCCACCACTAGAGGGAGCTCAGGAGATTACTGCATACAGATATATACAGCCACCACTAGAGGGAGCTCAGGAGATTACTGCATACAGATATATACAGCCACCACTAGAGGGAGCTCAGGAGATTACTACATACAGATATATACAGCCACCACTAGAGGAAGCTCAGGAGATTACTGCATACAGATATATACAGCCACCACTAGAGGGAGCTCAGGAGATTACTACATACAGATATATACAGCCACCACTAGAGGGAGCTCAGGAGATGATTGCATACAGATATATACAGCCACCACTAGAGGGAGCTCAGGAGATTACTGCATACAGATATATACAGCCACCACTAGAGGGAGCTCAGGAGATTACTACATACAGATATATACAGCCACCACTAGAGGGAGCTCAGGAGATTACTACATACAGATATATACAGCCACCACTAGAGGGAGCTCAGGAGATTACTGCATACAGATATATACAGCCACCACTAGAGGGAGCTCAGGAGATTACTGAATACAGATATATACAGCCACTACTAGGGGGAGCTCAGGAGATTACTGTATACAGATATATACAGCCACTACTAGAGGGAGCTCAGGAGATGATTGCATACAGATATATACAGCCACCACTAGAGGGAGCTCAGGAGATTACTGCATACAGATATATACAGCCACCACTAGAGGGAGCTCAGGAGATGATTGCATACAGATATATACAGCCACCACTAGATGGAGCTCAGGAGATTACTGCATGCAGATATATACAGCCACCACTAGAGGGAGCTCAAGGAGATTACTGCATATAGATATATACAGCCACCACTAGAGGATGCTCAGGAGATTACTGCATACAGATATATACAGCCACCACTAGAGGGAGCTCAGGAGATTACTGCATACAGATATATACAGCCATCACTAGAGGGAGCTCAGGAGATTACTACATACAGATATATACAGCCACCACTAGAGAGAGCTCAGGAGATTACTACATACAGATATATACAGCCACCACTAGAGGGAGCTCAAGGAGATTACTGCATATAGATATATACAGTCACCACTAGAGGGAGCTCAGGAGATTAGTGCATACAGATATATACAGCCACCAGTAGAGGGAGCTCAGGAGATTACTACATACAGATATATACAGCCACCACTAGAGGGAGCTCAGGAGATTACTACATACAGATATATACAGCCACCACTAGAGGGAGCTCAGGAGATTACTACATACAGATATATACAGCCACCACTAGAGGGAGCTCAGGAGATTACTGCATACAGATATATAAAGCCACCACTAGAGGATGCTCAGGAGATTACTGCATACAGATATATGCAGCCACCACTAGAGGGAGCTCAGGAGATTACTGCATACAGATATATACAGCCACCACTAGAGGGAGCTCAGGAGATTACTGCATACAGATATATACAGCCACCACTAGAGGGAGCTCAGGAGATTACTGCATACAGATATATACAGCCACCACTAGAGGGAGCCTCAGGAGATTACTGCATACAGATATATACAGCCACCACTAGAGGGAGCTCAGGAGATTACTGCATACAGATATATACAGCCACCACTAGAGGAAGCTCAGGAGATTACTGCATACAGATATATACAGCCACCACTAGAGGGAGCTCAGGAGATTACTGCATACAGATATATACAGCCACCACTAGAGGGAGCTCAGGAGATTACTGCATACAGATATATACAGCCACCACTAGAGGAGCTCAGGAGATTACTGCATACAGATATATACAGCCACCACTAGAGGGAGCTCAGGAGATTACTGCATACAGATATATACAGCCACCACTAGAGGGAGCTCAGGAGATTACTGCATACAGATATATACAGCCACCACTAGAGGGAGCTCAGGAGATTACTGCATACAGATATATACAGCCACCACTAGAGGGAGCTCAGGAGATTACTGCATACAGATATATACAGCCACCACTAGAGGGAGCTCAGGAGATTACTGCATACAGATATATACAGCCACCACTAGAGGGAGCTCAGGAGATTACTACATACAGATATATACAGCCACCACTAGAGGGAGCTCAGGAGATTACTGCATACAGATATATACAGCCACCACTAGAGGGAGCTCAGGAGATTACTGCATACAGATATATACAGCCACCACTAGAGGGAGCTCAGGAGATTACTGCATACAGATATATACAGCCACCACTAGAGGGAGCTCAGGAGATTACTGCATACAGATATATACAGCCACCACTAGAGGGAGCTCAGGAGATTACTGCATACAGATATATACAGCCACCACTAGAGGGAGCTCAGGAGATTACTGCATACAGATATATACAGCCACCACTAGAGGGAGCTCAGGAGATTACTGCATACAGATATATACAGCCACCACTAGAGGGAGCTCAGGAGATTACTGCATACAGATATATACAGCCACCACTAGAGGGAGCTCAGGAGATTACTGCATACAGATATATACAGCCACCACTAGAGGGAGCTCAGGAGATTACTGCATACAGATATATACAGCCACCACTAGAGGGAGCTCAGGAGATTACTACATACAGATATATACAGCCACCACTAGAGGGAGCTCAGGAGATTACTGCATACAGATATATACAGCCACCACTAGAGGGAGCTCAGGAGATTACTGCATACAGATATATACAGCCACCACTAGAGGGAGCTCAGGAGATTACTGCATACAGATATATACAGCCACCACTAGAGGGAGCTCAGGAGATTACTGCATACAGATATATACAGCCACCACTAGAGGGAGCTCAGGAGATTACTGCATACAGATATATACAGCCACCACTAGAGGGAGCTCAGGAGATTACTGCATACAGATATATACAGCCACCACTAGAGGGAGCTTCAGGAGATTACTGCATACAGATATATACAGCCACCACTAGAGGCAGCTCAGGAGATTACTGCATACAGATATATACAGCCACCACTAGAGGGAGCTCAGGAGATTACTGCATACAGATATATACAGCCACCACTAGAGGGAGCTCAGGAGATTACTACATACAGATATATACAGCCACCACTAGAGGGAGCTCAGGAGATTACTACATACAGATATATACAGCCACCACTAGAGGGAGCTCAGGAGATTACTACATACAGACATATACAGCCACCACTAGAGGGAGCTCAGGAGATTACTACATACAGATATATACAGCCACCACTAGAGGGAGCTCAGGAGATTACTGCATACAGATATATACAGCCACCACTAGAGGGAGCTCAGGAGATTACTACATTCTGTATCAACATGAAATTCAATATCATTCAAGTTCTGTGACTTTTTTTGTGTTTCAATCCTGACCCTCAGCAATACCTCTGCTTGCAGTGAATAGGCACATTCTTTACATCCATGGTCTGTAACCCTGTCATGACCAGACAGATCACTGCTGCTAGTGTTGGATACTTATACACTGTAAAAAGCATTATAGAATAGAACAAAATTCAGATGTAAGCAAGAATACTTCCATTCATTGACAGCAAGCAACAGTGAGGAACTGAAACACAAATTTGCATCTACATAAAACTGTTGAAGCTCCGGCTGTGCGCCTCAGCTGAGACACTGCAGCGAGTCCTCAGCTCTTGTACGTCTCCCCCCGTTACGGCCACACAGCGAGAACCGTTATTCTCTTCCTCTGATGTGGGCAGACCCGCTGTGTGAGGCTCCAATCAGCCGCAGGAGCGGAGGAAGTGCTAATTATGGAGTTGTCAGGAAGGTGTCAGGCTGATAATAATAGCTCATCACTGCAGCAGTATCACTGGAGAAGCAAAGCCAGATCAGTGATTATACAGACGAGTGTCAGCTCCTGTGCACCACCCGTCACATCATCACGGGGCAGCGTAATCGGATTATTGGATTATCCAACTGTGAATGTTACTGTTATGGGGGCGCTGCGGGTGCCACTGTTATGGGGGCGCTGCGGGTGCCACTGTTATGGGGGCGCTGCGGGTGCCACTGTTATGGGGGCGCCATGGTGCCACTGTTATGGGGGCGCTGCGGGTGCCACTGTTATGGGGGCGCTGCGGGTGCCACTGTTATGGGGGCGCTGCGGGTGCCACTGTTATGGGGGCGCTGCGGGTGCCACTGTTATGGGGGCGCCGTAGATGTAAAATGATACATTGTAACGTACCCTCAGCTGTGGAAACCAAATGTTTCTATTTAGTTTGAGCAAGTAGAGATGGTAGAAACAGTAAAACAGAATGTATCCAGTCTCTCACCAGTTTCAGGATCTCTGCTTGCTGTCAGACATTAGGAGCAACCAGTTCGGACCTATTGCTGCTCACAGCTTGTTATCTGTTACAGTTGTATCCAGTGAGCTGGAGTCTAAATTCCAGACTGATACATTGTAACAGAATATCACCTCTCCTGTATCTGCCACCCCCCGATGGCCCAGGAGAGACACAGTGTGAGTTGTCAGAGCAAACCACTAACCTAATAAGCACGGGCAGTAGTCGCCGACCAGTGGTTGTGGGGGGGGGAGTCACGTGCTTCTCCCCACGACAGTGAAATGCATCTCCTCCTCTCCCATTGACCTGTCCCTGTGTGACCTGAAGGACGAATTCCTGCAGCGGCAGGACAGTCCCAGTAAGCGGGGGCGTGTACTACAGGGCAGGGGCGTGGACCTGGAAGGAGGAGCCTATAACAGAAGGTGACAGACTCCTCCTCCTGCAGCACAGAGCTCTGAGATGTAGATGACGTTCTGGCAGCCAGGAAGGGGTTAAAATGGATGTGTACGGCTGCAGGTGGCCGAACTGCGCTGGAGAGAGGGTGACGACGAGCTGCCATGACACCGATTAACCCTTTGACACCACAATAATGTTCCCATTAGGAGTCCTTCCTCTGTCACACCCCCCCCTCTCCACCCCACGTGTCACAACCCCCCGTGTCACCATCCCCCCCATGTGTCACCACCCCCTCCTGTCCACCCCAAGTGTCACCATCCCCCCCTCCTGTCCACCCCAAGTGTCACCACCCCCTCCTGTCCACCCCAAGTGTCACCACCCCCCCCTCCTGTCCACCCCAAGTGTCACCATCCCCCCTCCTGTCCACCCCAAGTGTCACCCATCCCCCTCCTGTCCACCCCAAGTGTCACCATCCCCCTCCTGTCCACCCCAAGTGTCACCACCCCCTCCTGTCCACCCCAAGTGTCACCACCCCCCTCCTGTCCACCCCAAGTGTCACCACACCCCTCCTGTCCACCCCAAGTGTCACCACCCCTCCTGTCCACCCCAAGTGTCACCACTCCCCTCCTGTCCACCCCAAGTGTCAACATCCCCCCCTCCTGTCCACCCCAAGTGTGACCATCCCCCTCCTGTCCACCCCACGTGTCACCATCCCCTCCTGTCCACCCCAAGTGTCACCACCCCCTCCTGTCCACCCCACGTGTCACCACCCCCTCCAGTCCACCCCACGTGTCACCACCCCCTCCAGTCCACCCCACGTGTCACCACCCCCTCCTGTCCACCCCACGTGTCACCACCCCTTCTGTCCACCCCACGTGTCACCATCCCCTCCTGTCCACCCCACGTGTCACCATCCCCTCCTGTCCACCCCATGTGACACCACCCCTCTCCTGTCCACCCCACGTGTCACCACCCTTCTGTCCACCCCACATGTCACCATCCCCCTCCTGTCCACCTCTTCTGTCACTACCCCCCTCCTGTCCACCCCACGTGTCACTTCCCCCCTCCTCCTGTCCACCCCTCGTGTCACCCCCCCCCTCCTGTTCACCTCTCGTGTCACTACCCTCACTCCTGTCCACCCCATGTGACACCACCCCCCTCCTGTCCACCCCACGTGTCACCATCCCCCTCCTGTCCACCCCATGTGACACCACCCCTCCTGTCCACCGCACGTGGTACCACCCCCCTCCTGTTCACCCCACGTGTCACCACCCCCCTCCTGTCCACCCCATGTGTCACTTCTCTCCCCTCCTCCTGTCCACCCCTCTGTCACTACCCCCTCCTGTCCACTCCTCGTGTCACTACCCTCACCCTGTCCACCCTTCTGTCACCCCCTCCTGTCCACCTCACGTGTCACCACCCCTCGTGTCACCATCCCCTCCTGTCCACTTTTCGTGTCACCACCCCCTCCTGTCCACCCCACGTGTCACCAACCCCCCTCCTGTCCACCCCACGTGTTACTACCCTCACTCCTGTCCACCCCTCCTGTCCACCTCACCACCCCCCTCGTGTCCACTTTTTGTGTCACCACCCCCCTCGTGTCCACCCCCAGCAGCAATTACCCCTGGGACCTGGCAGTAATACCGTCATCTCTGTGCCCCTTGGACTGTATAGGGGTCATCTGTGCGGGCAGCTGGTGCCTGCCGGGTGTGGGTAGATTCCCGTGTGGTGGCGGTCCCTGCACAGTGCCGGTCCTGCCGCGAGCTGCGCCTCACCTACACTGCACCCATCCTCCTATACTCTAGTCCCATCCAGAGCTGCAGTGCATCATGGGAGCTCAGTCTGCTGCAAACAAAGGAAAAGCTCATCCAATGGCTAATTGACTTTTCATCTCAATTCCTCACCATTTTCAAGACCTCTGCTTGCTGACAGTGAACATAAGGGTGTGAACGCCTGCACAGATATAAACCTTCTACTAGATAAGGGGGTGAGATGACGCTGTCAGCCCGGAGCTCAGGACACCACTGTAACAGACGCTCAGCTGTGAGAAGTATTGGGCCAGGAGGGGCTTCAGCCTCTGGATGAAAACAAAAGTGCACATTCACTGACAGCAAACTGTAAACTCATCCTGTTCCTAATAAATCTCAAGGTGTGCTTCCACTATATAAGACAGCAGCTCCGGATGTGACTGGAGTATACGGTATAATGTTACAGAACTGTTACCGCAGCTCCGGATGTGACTGGAGTATACGGTATAATGTTACAGAACTGTTACCGCAGCTCTGGATGTGACTGGAGTATACGGTGTAATGTTATAGAACTGTTACCGCAGCTCTGGATGTGACTGGAGTATACGGTATAATGTTAGAGAACTGTTACCGCAGCTCTGGATGTGACTGGAGTATACGGTATAATGTTACAGAACTGATACCGCAGCTCTGGATGTGACTGGAGTATACGGTATAATGTTAGAGAACTGTTACCGCAGCTCCGGATGTGACTGGAGTATACGGTATAATGTTATAGAACTGTTACCGCAGCTCCGGATGTGACTGGAGTATACGGTATAATGTTACAGAACTGTTACCGCAGCTCCGGATGTGACTGGAGTATACGGTATAATGTTACAGAACTGTTACCGCAGCTCCGGATGTGACTGGAGTATACGGTATAATGTTATAGAACTGTTACCGCAGCTCTGGATGTGACTGGAGTATACGGTATAATGTTATAGAACTGTTACCGCAGCTCTGGATGTGACTGGAGTATACGGTATAATGTTATAGAACTGTTACCGCAGCTCCGGATGTGACTGGAGTATACGGTATAATGTTACAGAACTGTTACCGCAGCTCCGGATGTGACTGGAGTATACGGTATAATGTTATAGAACTGTTACCGCAGCTCCGGATGTGACTGGAGTATACGGTATAATGTTACAGAACTGTTACCGCAGCTCTGGATGTGACTGGAGTATACGGTATAATGTTATAGAACTGTTACCGCAGCTCCGGATGTGACTGGAGTATACGGTATAATGTTATAGAACTGTTACCGCAGCTCCGGATGTGACTGGAGTATACGGTATAATGTTATAGAACTGTTACCGCAGCTCCGGATGTGACTGGAGTATACGGTATAATGTTACAGAACTGTTACCGCAGCTCCGGATGTGACTGGAGTATACGGTATAATGTTATAGAACTGTTACCGCAGCTCCGGATGTGACTGGAGTATACGGTATAATGTTATAGAACTGTTACCGCAGCTCTGGATGTGACTGGAGTATACGGTGTAATGTTATAGAACTGTTACCGCAGCTCCGGATGTGACTGGAGTATACGGTGTAATGTTATAGAACTGTTACCGCAGCTCCGGATGTGACTGGAGTATACGGTATAATGTTATAGAACTGTTACCGCAGCTCCGGATGTGACTGGAGTATACGGTATAATGTTATAGAACTGTTACCGCAGCTCCGGATGCAGAGACTAGGAGGTGAGAATATAATGTGCCGCCACGAGCTGCAGAGGAGATGATGGGTGGGACGGTAAGGGGTAAAGGACGGCAGCGGTCCCGGGGCCTCTTCTCCAACCTGTGACCGCCAGCTTTGTAAAACTACAACTCCCAGCATGCCCAAATAGCTGCTGACTGGGAGTTGTAGTTTTGCAACAGCTGGAGAGCCACAGGCTGGAGGCGACTGATAGAGAGAGAGAGTGTTCAGCACCCTGGAGAGCGTCAGACCCCCGACCTCCGGGACAGAAGAGACAGACCCCCGACCTCCGGGACAGAAGAGACAGACCCACCCGACCTCTGGGACAGAAGAAACAGACCCCCCGACCTCCGGGACAGAAGAGACAGACCCCCCCCCGACCTCGGGGACAGACGAGACAGACCCCCTGACCTCAGGGACAAAAGAGACAGACCCCCCGACCTCAGGGACAAAAGAGACAAACCCCCGACCTCCGGGACAAAAGAGACAGACCGCCCCGACCTCCGGGACAAAAGAGACTGTCTGCTGAGCGGTGTATCTAATCCTACAGTGTGTGATACTGTCTGCTGAGCGGTGTATCTAATCCTACAGTGTGTGATACTGTCTGCTGAGCTGTGTATCTAATCCTACAGTGTGTGATACTGTCTGCTGAGCGGTGTATCTAATCCTACAGTGTGTGATACTGCCTGCTCAGCTGTGTATCTAATCCTGTCATGTGTGATACTGTGTGTATCTAAGGCTACTTTCACTCTTGTGCGGACCCCCTCAGATAATACCACCGTCTGCATCCGTTCAGAACGGATCCGTTTTGAACTCCAATGTAAGTCAATGGGGACGGACCCGTTTGGCTCAGTTTCATCAGACGGACAGTAAAACGCTGCAGGCGGCCTCCAGAGCGGATCTCACAAACGGAAAGCCAAAACGCGAGTCGCCTGAGCCTCTACACTTCACTGTCAAGTTCACTCTGGGATGTTGGGAGTTAAGTTCTCTTATTCTCGGGCCTGGGGGAGGGGAACAGGGGTCCTGTGTATGTGAATAATGCCAGTGATGCCAGCTGTACGCTGCTCCCTGCATGCTAATGAGCGCAGACCATAGAGCGGGCACTGCGGACCCTCACATGGGGGCTGGGACTGGTCTCATTACTGGAGCACTGGGGGGGGGGGGGGGGTAGTGAGACGAAGCATCCTGGACATGGACTGACATCACCTCCATAGACAGAGGGGAGTAGTAATCATCCTCCAGAGTACATAGAAACACTCCACCGAGCGCAGGCCCACCACTCCCATCCAGCACAGCCCAAGCACTACCACCCCCATCCAGCGCAGCCCCAGCACTACCACCACCATCCAGCGCAGCCCCAGCACTACCACCCCCATCCAGCGCAGCCCCAGCACTACCACTCCCCATCCAGCGCAGCCCCAGCACTACCACCCCCATCCAGCGCAGCCCCAGCACTACCACCCCCATCCAGCGCAGCCCCAGCACTACCACCCCCATCCAGCGCAGCCCCAGCACTACCACCCCCATCCAGCGCAGCCCCAGCACTACCACCCCCCATCCAGCGCAGCCCCAGCACTACCACCCCCATCCAGCGCAGCCCCAGCACTACCACCCCCATCCAGCGCAGCCCCAGCACTACCACCCCCATCCAGCGCAGCCCCAGCACTACCATCCCCATCCAGCGCAGCCCCAGCACTACCATCCCCCATCCAGCGCAGCCCCAGCACTACATCCCCCATCCAGCGCAGCCCCAGCACTACCATCCCCATCCAGCGCAGCCCCAGCACTACCACCCCCATCCAGCGCAGCCCCAGCACTACATCCCCATCCAGCGCAGCCCCAGCACTACCATCCCCATCCAGCGCAGCCCCAGCACTACCATCCCCATCCAGCGCAGCCCCAGCACTACCACCCCCATCCAGCGCAGCCCCAGCACTACCATCCCCATCCAGCGCAGCCCCAGCACTACATCCCCATCCAGCGCAGCCCCAGCACTACATCCCCATCCAGCGCAGCCCCAGCACTACCACCCCCATCCAGCGCAGCCCCAGCACTACATCCCCCATCCAGCGCAGCCCCAGCACTACATCCCCCATCCAGCGCAGCCCCAGCACTACATCCCCCATCCAGCGCAGCCCCAGCACTACATCCCCCATCCAGCGCAGCCCCAGCACTACATCCCCATCCAGCGCAGCCCCAGCACTACATCCCCATCCAGCGCAGCCCCAGCACTACATCCCCCATCCAGCGCAGCCCCAGCACTACATCCCCCATCCAGCGCAGCCCCAGCACTACATCCCCCATCCAGCGCAGCCCCAGTCCAGCACTACAACCCCCATCTAGTACAGCCCCAGCACAGCACTACAACCCCCATCCAGCGCAGCTCCAGCACAGCACTACAACCCCCATCTTGTGCAGCCCCAGCACAGCACTACAACCCCCATCCAGCACAGCTCCAGCACTACATCCCCCATACAGCGCAGCCCCAGCACTACCACCCCCATCCAGCGCAGCCCCAGCACTACAACCCCCATCCAGCGCAGCCCCACAGCACTACAACCCCCATCCAGCGCAGCCCCTGCACTGCACTACAACCCCCATCCAGCGCAGCCCCTGCACTACATCCCCCATACAGCGCAGCCCCTGCACAGCACTACAACCCCCATCCAGTGCAGCCCCTGCACTACATCCCCTGCCCCAGATGCACTGCTGGGTCTTGTAGTGTCAGCCGCTGGCACCTTCTCTAGTGCCCCGCTGCAGATATAACACGGGGAGCTGTTATTAGGTGCCTGTCCCTTTAAACTCCTCCGAGGCAGATATTACTTCCAGCTTCTCCATTATATAACAGCATCACTTCTTCTGAAGGTTTTATCTGTTTCTTTAGTTTTTTTGTCTCCAGTTGATACAAGGAAACCGTCAGCAGGTCACTGTTGATGGATCTGCTATGATTGTCAGTTCTGAGCAGTCACCCCCTATACAGAGGCTATAGGAGTAATGACGCCATAACAGGATCTGTCAGCAGCCCTGCTTGTTGATGGTTTCCAATTAACAACCGGAGGGTAGTGAGTGAGAGCGCAGGGAGTGGGGTGCGCATCATCTCGCCAGTCATACATTCTTACTGATTACATTATAGGGCTCGTCTCCCCTCAGACATTAGGGTACGCCCCCACTGTCAGAGAGGTGCCGCCCCCACCTCTGAGACCTGCTCCTATCTCCAGAAGGTGACGGGGAACGGACTGCGCATGCACAGCCGCCCTCCATTCATTCCTATCGGAGATCCGAAAATAGCCGAGCGCTGTCCACAGAGGTGACTGGAGCGGCGGCAGCGCTTGCGCAGTGTGTTCTCCATTCATTTCTATGGGACTTCTATTTCCTGAACTCCCATATATATGAATGGAGATCGATGTCACCGCCGGAGTCCAGGAGCGGAGGACCCCCGTATATCTACTGCCTGTACACTGCACCCCCATCTGCACAGAACATGAGCCCCCCAACAGTCACATCATAGAGAGATAGATATGACACCAGTGTCCTCCAGTAATGCCCGGCCATTATCTCCCACATAGCATTCTCCGTGTCCCGGTTTGGCACACATTCCAAGTCGCACGCGTCCCGGCGGGTCACACACACACACATGTATCGGCGGGTCTCACGCACACACACGCGTATCGGCGGTCCATACACACACGCGTATCGGCGGTCCATACACACACGCGTATCGGCGGGTCACACACGCGTATCGGCCGCTCACACACGCGTATCGGCGGGTCACACACGCGTATCGGCGGGTCACACACGCGTATCGGCGGGTCACACACGCGTATCGGCGGGTCACACACGCGTATCGGCGGGTCACACACGCGTATCGGTCGGGTCCACACGCGTATCGGCGGTCCATACACCTGGAGTCAGCAGTGAATAGAGTCCATAGAGAATGAATGGAGTCGGTGCCTCTGGACTCCCCTCCACCAGGACATGGGGGCCCCGCTCTTGGGGCCAGTGGGGGCCCCACATTCTCACCCCCACCCATCAGTCACCCAACCTATCCTGTAGACAGGGGACGACTTTCATACCTGACAGAACCCATTTCAGGCTATATTCACACCTGCAGGTTTTTGATGCAGTTTTTGAACGCCAGTGTGGATCATGAGAGGAGATGAAGTGTAAAGCACGGGCACCGCTGCTCGTCCTAACAGATCCGCTGCAAAACCGCCGGCCTGCAGGTGTGAATCCCGGACTACTTCCCCACCATCCCGGCTGGTACCTTTCCCCAGCTTCACCAGGGTCGGAAGGCGGAATTTGCTGACGATGACATCCAGCGGTAACGCCACCGAGCTCCAGCTCAGCTCCGCGAGGCCGGCCGCCGCTCTCTCCATGGCTCCCCGCGGGCATAGCCGTCCGGAGCGAGCCTCAGGGGTCCCGGCGTCCCGCCACTACCACCCCCATCATCCGCCGCAGTCCGAGCCGGGAGGGCAGAGCCGTGCGGGGGCCGCCCCCACTGTAAGCCATGCTGCCGGTGACTGAGCCGCGCTCCCCACCGAGCCAGGGCTCACACAGGCCCCGCCCCCGCTACAATCACTCCCATCATCCGCCGGGAACTGGTCCTCTCAGAGATGCTACACCAGACCCCGCCCCGGGAGGAGAGTGAGGAGGAGAGCGCCCCCTACAGGGAGAGGACCGGTCACTACACCATAGAGAACAGCGCCCCCTGCAGGGAGAGGACCGGTCACTACACCATAGAGAACAGCGCCCCCTGCAGGGAGAGGACCGGTCACTACACCATAGAGCACAGCGCCCCCTGCAGGGACAGGACCGGTCACTACACCATAGAGCACAGCGCCCCCTACAGGGAGAGGACCGGTCACTACACCAAAGAACACAGCGCCCCCTGCAGGAAGAGGACCGGTCACTACACCATAGAGCACAGCGCCCCCTGCAGGGAGAGGACCGGTCACTACACCATAGAGCACAGCGCCCCCTGCAGGAGAGGACCGGTCACTACACCAAAGAGCACAGCGCTCCCTGCAGGGAGAGGACTGGTCACTACACCATAGAGCACAGCACCCCCTGCAGGGACAGGACCGGTCACTACACCATAGAGCACAGCGCCCCCTGGAGGGAGAGGACCGGTCACTACACCAAAGAGCACAGCGCCCCCTGCAGGGAGAGGACCGGTCACTACACCATAGAGCACAGCACCCCCTGCAGGGACAGGACCGGTCACTACACCATAGAGCACAGCGCCCCCTACAGGGAGAGGACCGGTCACTACACCATAGAGCACAGCGCCCCCTGCAGGGAGAGGACCGATCACTACACCATAGAGAACAGCGCCCCCTACAGGGAGAGGACCGGTCACTACACTAAAGAGCACAGCGCCCCCTGCAGGGAGAGGACCGGTCAGTACACCATAGAACACAGCGCCCCCTGCAGGGAGAGGACCGGTCATTACACCAAAGAGCACAGCGCCCCATGCAGGGAGAGGACCGGTCACTACACCAAAGAACACAGCGCCCCCTGCAGGGAGAGGAACGGTCACTACACCAAAGAGCACAGCGCCCCCAGCAAGGAGAGGATCGGTCACTACACCATAGGGCACAGCGCCCCCTGCAGGGAGAGGAACGGTCACTACACCATAGGGCACAGCGCCCCCTGCAAGGAGAGGACCGGTCACTACACCATAGAGCACAGCGCCCCCTACAGGGAGAGGACCGGTCACTACACCATAGAGCACAGCGCCCCCTGCAGGGAGTGTGGACCGGTCACTACACTAAAGAGCACAGAGCCCCCTGCAAGGAGAGGACCGGTCACTACACCATAGAGCACAGCGCCCGCTGCAGGGAGAGGACCGGTCACTACACCAAAGAGCATAGCGCCCCCTGCAGGGAGAGGACAGGTCACTACACCATAGAGCACAGCGCCCCCTGCAGGGAGAGGACCGGTCACTACACCAAAGAGCACAGCGCCCCCTGCAAGGAGAGGACCGGTCACTACACCAAACAGCACAGCGCCCCCTACAGGGAGAGGACCGGTCACTACACCATAGAGCACAGCGCCCCCTGCAGGGAGAGGACTGGTCAATACACAATAGAGCACAGCACCCCCTGCAGGGAGAGGACCGGTCACTACACCATAGAGCACAGCGCCCCCTGCAGGGAGAGGACCGGTCACTACACCATAGAGAACAGCGCCCCCTGCAGGGAGAGGACCGGTCACTACACCATAGAGCACAGCGCCCCCTGCAGGGAGAGGACCGGTCACTACACCAAAGAGCACAGCGCCCCCTGCAGGGAGAGGACCGGTCACTACAAGATAGAGCACAGCGCCCCCTGGAGGGAGAGGACCGGTCACTACACCATAGAGAACAGCGCCCCCTGCAGGGAGAGGACCAGTCACTACACCATAGAGCATAGCGCTCCCTGCAGGGAAGGGACTGGTCACTACACCATAGAGCACAGCACCCCCTGCAGGGAGAGGACCGGTCACTACACCATAGAGAACAGCGCCCCCTGCAGGGAGAGGACCAGTCACTACACCATAGAGCACAGCGCTCCCTGCAGGGAGAGGACCGGTCACTACACCATAGAGCATAGCGCTCCCTGCAGGGAGTGGACCGGTCACTACACCATAGAGCACAGCGCCCCTGCAGGGAGAGGAACGGTCACTACACCATAGAGAACAGCGCCCCCTGCAGGGAGAGGACCGGTCACTACACCATAGAGCATAGCGCTCCCTGCAGGGAGGGGACTGGTCACTACACCATAGAGCACAGCACCCCCTGCAGGGAGAGGAACGGTCACTACACCATAGAGAACAGCGCCCCCTGCAGGGAGAGGACCAGTCACTACACCATAGAGCACAGCGCTCCCTGCAGGGAGAGGACCGGTCACTACACCATAGAGCATAGCGCTCCCTGCAGGGAGAGGACCGGTCACTACACCATAGAACACAGCGCCCCCTGCAGGGAGAGGACCGGTCACTACACCATAGAGCAAAGCGCCCCCCTGCAGGGAGAGGACCAGTCACTACACCATAGAGCATAGCGCCCCCTGCAGGGAGAGGACCAGTCACTACACCATAGAGCACAGCGCCCCCTGCAGGGAGAGGATCAGTCACTACACCATAGAGAACAGCGCCCCCTGCAGGGAGAGGACCGGTCACTACACCAAAGAGAACAGCGCACCCTGCAGGGAGAGAACTGGTCACTACACCATAGAGCATAGCGCTCCCTGCAGGGAGGGGACCGGTCACTACACCATAGAGCACAGCGCCCCCTGCAGGGGGAGGACTGGTCAATACACCATAGAGCAAAGCGCCCCCTGCAGGGAGAGGAGCGGTCACTACACCATATACAACAGCGCCCCCTGCAGAGAGAGGACCGGTCACTACACCATAGAGCACAGCGCCCCCTGCAGAGAGAGGAGCGGTCACTACACCATAGAGCACAGCGCCCCCTGCAGGAAGAGGACAGGTCACTACACCATAGAGCACAGCGCCCCCTGCAGGGAGGGGACCGGTCACTACACCATAGAGCACAGCGCCCCCTGGAGGGAGAGGACCGGTCACTACACCATAGAGCACAGCGCCCCCTGCAGGGAGAGGACCGGTCACTACACCATAGAGAACAGCGCCCCCTACAGGGAGAGGACCGGTCACTACACCATAGAGCACAGCACCCCCTGCAAGGAGAGGACCGGTCACTACACCATAGAGCACAGCGCCCCCTGCAGGGAGAGGACCGGTCACTACACCATAGAGAACAGCGCCCCCTACAGGGAGAGGACCGGTCACTACACCATAGAGCACAGCACCCCCTGCAAGGAGAGGACTGGTCAATACACCATAGAGAACATCACCCCCTGCAAGGAGAGGACCAGTCACTACACCATAGAGCACAGCGCCCCCTGCAGGGAGAGGACCGGTCACTACACCATAGAGCACAGCGCCCCCTGCAGGGGGAGGACTGGTCAATACACCATAGAGCAAAGCGCCCCCTGCAGGGAGAGGAGCGGTCACTACACCATATACAACAGCGCCCCCTGCAGAGAGAGGAGCGGTCACTACACCATAGAGCACAGCGCCCCCTGCAGAGAGAGGAGCGGTCACTACACCATAGAGCACAGCGCCCCTGCAGGAAGAGGACAGGTCACTACACCATAGAGCACAGCGCCCCTGCAGGGAGAGGACCAGTCACTACACCATAGAGCACAGCGCCCCCTGCAGGGAGAGGAGCGGTCACTACACCATAGAGCACAGCGCCCCCTGCAGGTTGAGGACCGGTCACTACACCATAGAGAACAGCGCCCCCTACAGGGAGAGGACCGGTCACTACACCATAGAGCACAGCACCCCCTGCAAGGAGAGGACCGGTCACTACACCATAGAGCACAGCGCCCCCTGCAGGGAGAGGACCGGTCACTACACCATAGAGAACAGCGCCCCCTACAGGGAGAGGACCGGTCACTACACCATAGAGCACAGCACCCCCTGCAAGGAGAGGACCAGTCACTACACCATAGAGCACAGCGCCCCCTGCAAGGAGAGGACCGGTCACTACACCATAGAGCACAGCGCCCTCTGCAGCATACTGTCTGCTGAGCTGTGTATGTAATCCTATTGTGTGATACTGTCTGTTGAGTTGTGTATCTAATCCTATTGTGTGATACTGTCTGCTGAGCTGTGTATCTAATGCTATCCTGTGTGATACTGTCTGCTGAGCTGTGTATCTGAGCCTATCCTGTGTGATACTGCCTGCTGAGCTGTGTATCTAATCCTATCCTGTGTGATACTATCTGCTGAGCTGTGTATCTAATCCTATCCTGTGTGATACTGTCTGCTGAGCTGTGTATCTAATCCTGTCCTGTGTGATACTGTCTGCTGAGTTGTGTATCTAATCCTATCCTGCGTGATACTGTCTGCTGAGCTGTGTATCCAATCCTCTCATGTGTGATACTGTCTGCTGAGCTGTGTATCTAATCCTATCATGTGTGATACTGTCTGCTGAGCTGTGTATCTAATCCTATCCTGTGTGATACTGTCTGCTGAGCTGTGTATCCAATCCTATCGATGTGTGATACTGTCTGCTGAGCTGTGTATCTAATCCTATCCATGTGTGATACTGTCTGCTGAGCTGTGTATCCAATCCTATCATGTGTGATACTGTCTGCTGAGCTGTGTATCTAATCCTATCATGTGTGATACTGTCTGCTGAGCTGTGTATCCAATCCTCTCATGTGTGATACTGTCTGCTGAGCTGTGTATCCAATCCTATCATGTGTGATACTGTCTGTTGAGCTGTGTATCTAATCCTATCATGTGTGATACTGTCTGCTGAGCTGTGTATCTAATCCTATCCTGTGTGATACTGTCTGCTGTGCTGTGTATCTAATCCTATCATGTGTGATACTGTCTGCTGAGCTGTGTATCCAATCCTATCATGTGTGATACTGTCTGCTGAGCTGTGTATCTAATTCTATCCTGTGTGATACTATCTGCTGAGCTGTGTATCTAATCCTCTCCTGTGTGATACTGTCTGCTGAGCTGTGTAGCAAATCCTATCATGTGTGATACAGTCTGCTGAGCTGTGTATCTAATCCTATCATGTGTGATACTGTCTGCTGAGCTGTGTATCTAATCCTATCCTGTGTGATACTGTCTGCTGAGCTGTGTATCTAATCCTATCATGTGTGATACTGTCTGCTGTGCTGTGTATCTAATCCAATCATGTGTGATACTGTCTGCTGAGCAGTGTATCTAATCCTATCCTGTGTGATACTGTCTGCTGAGCTGTGTATCTAATCCTATCATGTGTGATACTGTCTGCTGAGCTGTGTATCTAATCCTCTCCTGTGTGATACTGTCTGCTGAGCTGTGTATCTAATCCTCTTCTGTGTGATACTGTCTGCTGAGCTGTGTATCTAATCCTATCATGTGTGATACTGTCTGCTGAGCTGTGTATCTAATCCTCTCCTGTGTGATACTGTCTGCTGAGCTGTGTATCTAATCCTCTCCTGTGTGATACTGTCTGCTGAGCTGTGTATCTAATCCTATCATGTGTGATACTGTCTGCTGAGCTGTGTATCTAATCCTCTCCTGTGTGATACTGTCTGCTGAGCTGTGTATCTAATCCTTTATGGTGTGACACAGTCTCAGTACTACACCTCCCATCATGTTTCTGCGCTCCTTGCCTCATGGTATAGATTAATACATCCGGCAGCATTCCAAGGGTTAACCCATTCATTTCCTGGATGGGGGGGGGGTTAATATTGATCCGGTATGGGGGGAGTGGGATGTAAATAAGAGCAGTGGGCGCCCCGGGCTCTGTATAGACCTGTGTCAGCTAAGTGCAGGGTGGCTGAGGATAAAGATTGGGGGGAGGGATGTGTATGGGGGGGGGGGGGGGTTTACGGGGGTCTCATCCACTTACCGGCATAGTGAGTGTATAATGGGTACTCTGCACCTAATGTCTACGTGCCCGTATGTACCTAGGTCTTTACGGGCAGGGGCTGGGGGCCTCACCCCATATAGATGATTGAGCCCAGGCTAAGGCCTCCTGCACACGACCGTATGGCTTTTTCAGTATTTTGCTGTTGGCAAAAAACGGATTTGCAAAAAATACGGATGACGTCCGTGTGCATTCCGTTTTTTGCGGAATGGAACAGCTGGCCCCTGATACTATCGTTGTCCGTTATGCGGACCATAATAGGACATGTTCAATCTTTGAACAGAACGGAAAAACAGAAGTACGGTTACGGAAGCCATATGGAGTACCGTCCGTTTTTTCCACTGAAATGAATGGTTCCGTATACGGTCCATATATGGAACGCATAAAACGGAACGAAACGGAAAAAAAAAACGTTTGTGTGCAAGAGGCCTAAGACTGTTAGTGGAGAACTTAACTATCCATGGACCCTGCCAGTCAGTCCCCGTAGCATGCGCTGAGATCACATCAGGGTATGGGGCCCTTACACAGGACGTAGGCCCCACAGAACAACCCGTCCCCCCCAATGTTGCTTCTGAAGGCTACTTTCACACTTGCGCCAGGACTGCCACAATTTCCCGTGCACTGCCATGCTGCCACTCCGTCCCTATTGACTATAATGGGGGCTAAGCTACGGTGCAGCACGGCAGTGCACGGCCAAAGATCGCCGGACTAAAAGTCCTGCATGTCCGACTTTTCAGTCCGGCGATCTCTGCAGTGCACTGCCGTGCTGCGCCGTAGCTCCGCCCCCCGTCCCATTATAGTCAATGGGGACAGAGTGGCAGCATGGCAGTGCACGGGCACTTGCGGCAGGACGTATCCGGCAGGCAACCGTCCTGCCGCAAGTGTGAAAGTACCCTTACATCCCCATAACTTCCGTCACAAGACTGGCACCGCCATGGGCATCTCTGCCACCCCTGGGACAAAGCCCTCATTCCATGCCTCTAGCAGTAACCCGGGGGCAGTAATCCTCATTGGGACTGCTGTTCAGTCAGTAAAGGGTTGCACAGAGGGGATGAGCCCCACAGGACATACTGTACCCCTATAAACACACCTATACCCCTTTAACTAGATAGGCACCACAGTGGGGGCCGCAGTCACCCCTCAGGACATCAGCTGCCTCACTTCATTTTTAGAGTTCATACAGTATATGTGGTCAATGTTGGGCCCTAGGCCCTAGCCACTTGTAGTCAGCCACTCATAATCAGCCACATATAGTCAGCCGCTTGTAGTCAGCCACCCATAGTTATCTGTTCGGTTATCTGCCAGGCACTTGTGGTCAGCAGCTCATAGTCAGCCGCTCGAAGTCAGCCCCTCGCAGTCAGCCGCTCGCAGTCAGCCGCTCGCAGTCAGCCGCTCGCAGTCAGCCATTAGTAGTCAGCCTCATAAAGACAGCCGCTTGTAGTCAGCCACTCGTAGTCAGCCCCTTGTAGTCAGCTGCTGGTAGTCAGTCACTCATAGTCATCTGTTCAGTCAGCCGCTTGTAGCCAGGCACTTGTAGTCAACAGCTTGTAGTCAGCCGCTCGTAGTCAGACGCTTTTAGTTTGCCAGTTGTAGTCAGCCGCTCGTAGTCAGCAGTTCATAGTCAGCCACTTGTAGTCAGCCACTCATAGTCAGCCATTCTTAGTCAGCCACTCGTAAAGAGCTGTATGTAGTCAGCACTCACAGTCAGCCTCTCGTAGCCAGCCACTCGTAGTTAGCCTCTCGTAGCCAGCC
This sequence comes from Bufotes viridis, assembly GCA_033119425.1. Lineage (NCBI taxonomy): Eukaryota > Metazoa > Chordata > Amphibia > Anura > Bufonidae > Bufotes > Bufotes viridis. The sequence goes on along the minus strand of CM065592.1, from coordinate 14,043,721 downwards.
ACTCATAAAGAGCTGTGAGTAGTCAACCACTCAGTCACCCTTTCGTAGTCAGCCACTCGTGAAGAGCTGTGCATAGTCAAACACTCATAGTCAGCAGCTCACAGTCAGTCACTTGTAGTCAGCCTCTCATGGTCAGCCAATCGTAGACAGCTGCTTTTAGTTTGCCAGTTGTAGTCAGCAGCTTATAGTCAGCCACTTGTAGTCAGCTGCTTGTAGCCAGCCACTCATAAAGAGCTGTGCATAGTCAGCGGCTCACAGCCAGCCTCTCATAGGCAGTTGCTCGTAGTCAGCCATGCATAGTCAAATACTCACAGTCAGCCTGTCGTAGTCAGCAGCTCGCAGTCAGCAGCTACAGTCAACCGCTCATAAAGCTTACAGCCAGCTTCTCTTAGTCAGTTGCTCGTAGTCAGTCTCTCGTAGCCAGCCTCTCGTAGTCAGTCTCTTGTAGCCAGCCTCTCGTAGTCAGTCTCTTGTAGCCAGCCTCTCGTAGTCAGTCTCTTGTAGCCAGCCTCTCATAGTCAGTCTCTTGTAGCCAGCCTCTCGTAGTCAGTCTCTTGTAGCCAGCCTCTCGTAGTCAGTCTCTTGTAGCCAGCCTCTCGTAGTCAGCCACTCGAAATAAGCAGCTCACAGTCAGCCACTTATAGTCAGCCACTCGTAGTCAGCCTCTCGTAAAGAGCTGTGCGTAGTCAACCACTCATAGTCAGCCACTGGTAGCCAGCCTCTCGTAATCAGCTGTTTGACAGTCATAGTCAGCAGCTCATAAACACAAAAATGCAACAGCACTCTGCAACCAGCACTCTGCCATGCCTCTATGCTAGAAGCTATAAGAGGTCATTTGCACGTTTTGATCAAAAGGTAATAAGCCACTCGCCACGCCAAGGCCGCCTCTATGAGTGAAAAAAAATGGAAATTGCAGTCAGCACAACCCAATACGCAGGTGCACGTTGCTATGGTGAAATACACATACAAACGTAAAAACAAAGGTGCAATGGCACACTGCAGCTAGAGCTCCGTCCTGCCACTATGCTGGATGTTAGATGAGGCATTAGTTTATATTTTGGCCAAATTATGTAAGCCACCCACCACTTCACGTTTGCCTCTCGAGTGGTCCCTAACATTAATTCTTACCTTTTATGGGCCATATCAGCCACACAAAACCCAGGGAGTGCAGGTGCAGCATGCATGCCAGATATACTCTGCTTGTAACCCCGTCTGGTGCCATACAGCGTTCATCAGATCAAGGGATGCAAATACCAACATGCATGCTGAGCCCACTAGTACTTCTCCTGGAACCAAATGGCTTCTGGTAAGTTCAATAAAGCAGACTCAGTTTTATACTGACTTTAAAACCAGCCTGCAGGGCGGATCCACTAGTCAGGTGTGCATGACTGCATGGAGGTCACCACGCCTCCCATATATGCTACAAAGGAAAAAAATGGGGATTGCAGTCAGCACAACCCAATACGCAGGTGCACGTTGCTATGGTGAAATACACATACAAACATAAAAACAAAGGTGCAATGGCACACTGCAGCTAGAGCTCCGTCCTGCCACTATGCTGGATGTTAGATGAGGCATTAGTTTATATTTTGGCCAAATTATGTAAGCCACCCACCACTTCACGGTTGCCTCTATGAGTGGTCCTGTTGCTAAATCCTACCTGTTATGGGCCATGACAGCCACATAAAATCCAGGGAGTGCAGGTGCAGCATGCATGCTAGGATCAACCATGCTTATTAACCCTTTCTGATGCTAATAGCCTCCATTAGATCCAGGGATGCAGGTACCAACATGCATGCTGAGCCCACTGTGTACTCTTCCTGGAGCCAGATGGCTACTAGCAGGCACTATAAATGCAAGTTCAGTTTTATACTCACTCTGATTAAAGCCTCTAAGGCAGACAAACTAGTCAGGTGTGCACGACTGAAAGGAGGCTGCCACACCTCCAACATATACCAAACAGAAACACAAGGGTTAATAAGCACGGTGGATCTTAGCATGCATGCTGGGCCCGCACTCCCTGGATTTTATGTGGCTGTCATGGCCCATAACAGGTAGGATTTAGCGTTAGGACCACTCATAGAGGGTGCCTTGGCGTGGCGAGTGGCTTATTACCTTTTGATCAAAACGTACACTAACGACCTCTTATAGCTTCTAGCATAGAGGCAGGGCAGAGTGCTGGTTGCAGAGTGCTGTTGCATTTTTGTGTTTGTGTATTTTGCCATAGCTACATGCACCTGCATACAGGGATGTCCTAGCTGACCCCCCCTTGTGTTTCTGTGTGGTCAGCAGCTCATAGTCAGCCACTTGTAGTCAGCCACTCATAAAGAGCTGTGCATAGTCAGCGGCTCACAGTCAGCCTCTCCTAGTCAGACTCTCGTAGTCAGCAGCTCACAGTCAGCCACTTGTAGTCAGCCACTCACATTCAGCCATTCGAAAAGAGATGTGCGTAGTCAACCACTCATAGTCAGCCGCTCGTAGTCAGCCTCTCATAGTCAGCCACTTGTAGCCGGCAACTCACAAAGAGCTGTGCATAGTCAGCGGCTCACAGTCAGCCACTCGTAGCCAGCTGCTTTTAGTTTGCCAGTTGTAGTCAGCAGCTCACAGTCAGTCACTTGTAGACAGCAGCTCGTAGTCAGCCACTTACAGTCAGCGGCTCACAGTCAGCCACTCATAAAGAGTTGTGCATAGTCAACCACTCATAGTCAGCCGCTCGTAGTCAGCCTCTCGTAGTCAGGAGCTCACAGTCACCCACTTGTAGTGAGCCGCTTGTAGCCAGCCACTCATAAAGAGCTGTGCATAGTCAGCAGCTTACAGCCAGCTTCTCTTAGTCAGTTGCTCGTAGTCAGTTGCTCGTAGTCAGTTGCTCGTAGTCAGTCGCTCGTAGTCAGTCGCTCGTAGTCAGTCGCTCGTAGTCAGTCGCTCGTAGTCAGTCGCTCGTAGCCAGCCGCTCGTAGCCAGCCGCTTGTAGTCAGTCTCTTGTAGCCAGGCTCTCGTAGCCAGCCACTCGAAATAAGCCGCTCACAGTCAGAAACTTGTAATCAGCCTCTCATAGTCAGCCACTTATAGTCAGCCTCTCATAAAGAGCTGTGTGTAGTCAGCCTCTTGTAGTGAGCCGCTCACAGTCAGCCTCTCATAGCCAGCCACACAGTCAGCCTCTGATAGTCAGCCCCTCACAGCCAGCCACTTGTATTAAGCTTCTCGTAGTCAGCCGCTCATAATCAGCCTCTTGTAGCCAGCCACTCATAAAGAGCTGTGCGAAGTCAACCACTTACAGTCAGTCTTTCGTAGTAAGCCTCTCGTGGTCAGCTGCTCGTAGTCAACCGCTTGTAGTCAGCAACTCACAGTAAGCCACTTGTAGTCAGCCTCTCATAGTCAGCCACTCGTAGGCAGCTGCTTTTAGTTTGCCAGTCGTAATCAGCAGCTCAAAGTCAGCGACTTGTAGTCAGCCACTTGTAGCCAGCCACTCATAAAGAGCTGTGCATAGTCAGCGGCTCACAGCCAGCCTCTAGTAGTCAATTGCTCGTAGTCAGCCTCTTGTAGTCAGCTACTCGTAGTCAGACACTCATAATCAGCCGCACAAAGTCAGCCATTCGAAAAGAGCTGTGCGTAGTCAACCACTTATAGTCAGCCACTTATAGTTAGCCGCTTGTAGCCCACAACTCATAAAGAGCTGTGCATAGTCGGCGGCTCACAGCCAGCCTCTGGTATTCAGTTGCTGGTAGTCAGCCATGCATAGTCATACATTCATAATCAGCCTCTCGTAGTCAGCCTCTCACAGTCAGCCACTTGTAGCCAGCCTCTCGTAGTCAGCAGCTCACAGTCAGCCACTTCTAGTCAACCACTCGTAGCCAGCTTTTAGTTTGCAAGTTTTAGGCTACATGCACACGACCGTTGCCTGCCTCCGCGTCCGCTCCTCCTTGAAATTTTGCGTCCGTCAAAAAAAACGGATGACGGACCGTTTTTTTTGACGGATCCGATTTTTATGGCAGATCCATTGTAAAAATGCCTATCCTTGTCCGCAAACGTGAAAAAAATAGGACATGCACTATTTTTTTGACGGAATGAAAACACGGATCACGGATGCGGAACAAAAACGGTTGACCATCCGCATTTTTTGACGGACCCATTGAAATGAATGGGGAAGCATCCTATCCGTGAAAAAAAACGGAACGGACGCGGAAACAAACAACGGTCGTGTGCATGGGGCCTTAGTCAGCAGCTCATAGTCAGCCACTTGTAGCCAGCCACTCATAAAGAGCTGTGCATAGTCGGCGGCTCACAGTCAGCCTCTGGTAGTCAGTCGCTCACAGCCAGCCTCTCGTAGTCAGCCTTTCACAGTCAGCCGCTCACAGTCATCCTTTTGTGGTCAGCCGCTCACAGCCAGCCTCTGGTAGTCAGCCGCTCACAGCCAGCCTCTCGTAGTCAGCCTTTCACAGTCAGCCGCTCACAGTCATCCTTTTGTGGTCAGCCGCTCACAGTCAGCCTCTCGTAGTCAGTCGCTCACAGCCAGCCTCTCGTAGTCAGCCTTTCACAGTCAGCCGCTCACAGTCATCCTTTTGTGGTCAGCCGCTCACAGTCAGTCGCTCGTACACAGGGCCGGTGCAAGGATTTTTGCCAACACAAGCAAAGCTACATTTTGACGCCCCCTCATGATCACATTATGACTCCCTATTGTGTCACACTTCTCCCACCCCCCATGGCACATCATACCCCCCATGTCACATTTCTCCCCCTCCATGGCACAGACTACAGACATTTGATTTGTCGCTCCTCGCATCGTGTCACCCATGACCCCCCCCCCCCATTAATGTTGTGTAATAATTATAAACAATATGCGCTCTGCACTCATCACCTACCACCTACCCTGCGGGAGTCGACAGTCCGTCTGGGCTGGCTGTGTGAGTCACAGTCACCAACAGCTGCTTCAGTCCCTGCTGCTGCCCGCCGCGGAGCCACTCGCCAGTCACACACCCCCTGAGTGCCCTCATGACCGTGTTGCCGTGCTGCCGCTCTGTGAGTGAGGACCGGGACTGCATGACACATGCAGGCTGGGGTGGGTGGCCGGCGGCACTGCGGCGCAACTCGCTGCAAGTGATTTTAAAAAAAGTTCATTTTTCGCCCCCCCCCCCCCCCTTCTCTGCGCCCTAAGGCAGCCGCTTGGTCTGCCTTATTATAGAACCGGCCCTGCTCGTACACCTGTCCAGTGCGGAGGTCTCCGCTCTTCCTAGCTCCACACTACTTCCATTCCGGCTGTTAGACTGGACTCTGGCTCCATCTACTGGTGACTGTCATCATGGCAGGGGACTTATCACACAGCTTCATCTTTTCCTAGACTTCTGAATTGTGTTTAATTTCATTTATTATAGATTCATTTCCCTTATAAGTCATTGACACGGTGATTACTAAGTCACATATACTAGAAAGATACGTGCTATGGCCCATGACAAAATGACTAGAAGTGTCTATGGGAAGGCGGTCTATGGTATGCAGATAGAGTGTCCTCGGGTGATCACTGGTGGTACAAACCCTGGAGTCCTCCAACATCCACCAGAGGGAGCTCAGGAGCTTGTGATGTTTCCCATCGGGTGCCCCAGGCTGCATCATCCCTGCTCTGGGGGATGGTAACCTGGAAGATGAAGTGAAAATAGTGATAAATCCACTTCTAGTGACTACTTACCTGGGGTGACTCCTGACCTCCCGCCCCACTGACCACACATGGTGACTGCTACCATCTGCCTCGTAAAGGCGTATTCCTATCTCAGACATCTATGATGTATCCACAGAATATACCATGAATGTGCGCCCCACCTCTCAAGAACAGGGCAGGCTTGCCTATTTTATAGTAACCCCCCTGGTGGTTCAGTGGGTATAATACCCCTGGTGGTTCAGTGGGTATAATACCCCTGGTGGTTCAGTGGGTATAACAATGTACATGAACAAACAATCCAGCTGACTGAGTCTTCCACATCCCTCGTCATGTCCAGATCCCACTCCAATGAACAGGGAATATGTGTAATCAGTAAATGTTATCCCACACTCAGCCATCAGTGTAGACGTCTGGGATATACAACCAATAGTGCCCCTGGTGGTCCAGTGGTTACCAGTATACATTTCTAGGCTATAGCTCTAAGAGTATCCCTGGTGGTCCAGTGGTTACCAATACAGGCCTCTGGGCTATAAAAATAATAATATTATCCAGGGTGGTCCAGATATTTCCAGTATACATTTCTGGTCTATCCCAGTTAAAATAACCCTGGTGGTCCAGAGGTTTCCAGTAGAGATTTCTGGTCTATACCAATAATATCATCCCTGGTGGCCCAGTGGTTTCCAGTTATAATATCCCTGGTGGCCCAGTGGTTTCCAGTATACATTTCTGGGCGGCCGTACCATCCCTGTGTGTGACTGGTAATAATATATGTGTAATACATCTGGTGATAATACTAATGACAGCGATGATGATGATGATTTCTCCGGATTATTTCCCTCCGTTGCATCACCCTCCCATACTGATATCCAGGCTGAGTCGCCCCCTCCTGACCCTGAGCTGACGCGCTGTCTGGCTGATGTCACTCAGGACCCTCCTCAGATATCAGTCACTGCTCCCTCCCTTTAAATCTGCTGTAGCAGGGGGGGGGGGGGGTTAATGGACGGCCGGGCGGTGCAGACACAGACGAGGCCGGTGAGGTGAGGTCTACGGAGACCATCGCCATCTCCTGCAGCCTCCCATTACATTAACCCTCACAGGGCTCAGAAGGGTCCAGACCCCCAGCGTCCTCATACCTGGGGTCTTCTGCTGTTTCCTTGTCTCCTACATGGGTGGAAGACGACCCAACAACCAGTGATGGTCGCCCTCAGAGGTCGTCACCATGCTTTCCGCAATACCCCCTATTCTGCTGCAATGCATTAGCCGATGTCAGTCTACACTGCAGATCTGGCCTTCTATTCATGCACTGAATTGTAGGAAGATATAGAAAGCTTATATTAAATGAGACAAAAATCCACAGTACCAAACCCTCAGCTCCGACAGTCAGTAGTTCAGGATAGGCGGGGGTTTAACCCCTTTTCTTCTGCAGCTAAAACTGCAATTTATTAACTTTTTTGTTATTTTTGTATCCGTATTTCCGTTCTTCACCATTGTCAATACGCCTGCTTGCTGTCAATGAACGGGAACATTCTTCTTTACTTCCATACAATACAGCTGAGGGTTTGTTACAATCGTATCCAGGTTCGAAAATCCTGTGAGGGCGAATCTCTCTCTTGTCACACGTACTGCGCCATTCACCCCGTCCTGTAGGGAATCGGTCCGTAGACCACAAACAACTGTAACAAAATCTCAGCTGTGAGAAATATTAGTTCAAGACGGGTTGTTGGCATCTAAATGCAAACAAGAATAATCCCAAGCAAGCAGAGGTCTTGAAAACGATGAAAATAAAAAGACAAAGATTATTAGCGAGTAGTTGTATTATACCCCCCCCCCCCCCCCATACACAGTGAGCTATGTGAATCTCTGCCGCACCACTAGGGGGCAGTCTACCTGAAGCCATATATTAGAACAGGTCTAACGGGGGCAGCGCTGTGTTGTGTACCCGCTGTGCCATGGCTGCTAACTGGGAAGTCATGAACTGACTGGTTCCCTTCTTTGGCTGTGCACCTACCTACCTACCTACCTGGACTGCCTACTGCTAAGGTTTAGTTTGCCTGTATTCAGGGGTGCACCTAGGCTGGTGTTGGCCGAGCACCAAAGTGCTCAGGTGCTCGGTATAATGGAAGTCAATGGGAGAACCCGAGCATTAAACCAGGCACCCCGTGCTCTGAAGAGGGGAGGGCGTCTGGCTCACAGGAAAAGGTCAGAAATTGATGGAAACACCACCGAAATGGTTGAGGAACAGCATGGGGAGGATGTCTGGATGCATCTTGGACTCCCAGGCCACTCCTGGACACGATGTTGTCCGAGTAGTACGCCACTTTTACAGACTGACAATAATACGTACAAAACCGAAGATAAAATTGTTAGGAAACATTCTTTCCTGTATATTTACTTGTATATAAAGTCCAAGTGCTGCCAAACATTACAGGGAAGAGACATTCCGATACAACCTGTATATCACATAAAGGAGGGCCTCACTCACATTGTGGTACAATTATTCAGGTAGTGGGACTCCTACACTCATAAAGCCTATGGACTAAGTGTAAGGGATGCCAAAAAGTACAAGGAACCGGCTCTACAATATACCCTTTATTACACAGAAAGGCAGGCATCATACACACCCTTGAAAAATTATCATTGATGGCCTGCTAATGACCCTCTAAAACATTAGTGGCGAGGGCCTGCTGCTGAGCTGACCCTATGAAACATTAGGGGCGAGTGCCTGCTGCTGAGCTGACCCTATAAAACATTAGGGACGAGGGTCTGCTGCTGAGCTGACCCTATGAAACATTAGGGGCGAGTGCCTGCTGCTGAGCTGACCCTATAAAACATTAGGGACGAGGGTCTGCTGCTGAGCTGACCCTATGAAACATTAGGGGCGAGTGCCTGCTGCTGAGCTGACCCTATAAAACATTAGGGGCGAGGGCCTGCTGCTGAGCTGACCCTATAAAACATTAGGGACGAGGGCCCGCTGCTGAGCTGACCCTATAAAACATTAGGGACGAGGGCCTGCTGCTGAGCTGACCCTATAAAACATTAGGGACGAGGGCCCGCTGCTGAGCTGACCCTATAAAACATTATGGGCGAGGGCCTGCTGCTGAGCTGACCCTCTAAAACATTAGGGACGAGGGTCTGCTGCTGAGCTGACCCTATGAAACATTAGGGGCGAGGGCCTGCTGCTGAGCTGACCCTATGAAACATTAGGGGCGAGGGCCTGCTGCTGAGCTGACCCTATAAAACATTAGGGGCGAGGGCCTGCTGCTGAGCTGACCCTATAAAACATTAGGAGCAAGGACCTGCTGCTGATCTGACCCTATAGACATTAGGGACGAGGGCCTGCTGCTGATCTGACCATCTAAAACATTAGTGGCGAGGGCCTGCTGCTGAGCTGACCCTATAAAACATTAGGGACGAGGGCCTGCTGCTGAGCTGACCCTATAAAACATTAGGGGCGAGGGCCTGCTGTGTAGCTGACCCTATAAAACATTAGGGGCGAGGGCCTGCTGCTGAGCTGACCCTATAAAACATTAGGGACGAGGGCCTGCTGCTGAGCTGACCCTATAAAACATTAGGGGTGAGGGCCTGCTGCTGAGCTGACCCTATAAAACATTAGGGACGAGGGCCCGCTGCTGAGCTGACCATCTAAAACATTAGGGGCGAGGGCCTGCTGCTGAGCTGACCCTATAAAACATTAGGGGCGAGGGCCCGCTGGTGAGCTGACCCTATAGACATTAGGGACGAGGGCCTGCTGCTGAGCTGACCCTATAAAACATTAGGGACGAGGGCCTGCTGCTGAGCTGACCCTATAAAACATTAGGGACGAGGGCCCGCTGCTGAGCTGACCCTATAAAACATTAGGGACGAGGGTCTGCTGCTGAGCTGACCCTATAAAACATTAGGGACGAGGGCCTGCTGCTGAGCTGACCCTATAGACATTAGGGACAAGGGCCAGCTGCTGAGCTGACCCTATAAAACATTAGGGGCAAGGGCCTGCTCCTGAGCTGACCCTATAAAACATTAGGGCGAGGGCCCGCTGCTGAGCTGACCCTATAGACATTAGGGACAAGGGCCTGCTGCTGAGCTGACCCTATAAAACATTAGGGCGAGGGCCCACTGCTGAGCTGACCCTATAAAACATTAGGGACGAGGGCCCACTGCTGAGCTGACCCTATAAAACATTAGGGACGAGGGCCTGCTGCTGAGCTGACCCTATAAAACATTAGGGACGAGGGCCCGCTGCTGAGCTGACCCTATAAAACATTAGGGACGAGGGTCTGCTGCTGAGCTGACCCTATAAAACATTAGGGACGAGGCCCGCTGCTGAGCTGACCCTATAGACATTAGGGACAAGGGCCTGCTGCTGAGCTGACCCTATAAAACATTAGGGGCAAGGGCCTGCTCCTGAGCTGACCCTATAAAACATTAGGGCGAGGGCCCGCTGCTGAGCTGACCCTATAGACATTAGGGACAAGGGCCTGCTGCTGAGCTGACCCTATAAAACATAAGGGCGAGGGCCCACTGCTGAGCTGACCCTATAAAACATTAGGGACGAGGGCCTGCTGCTGAGCTGACCCTATAAAACATTAGGGGTGAGGGTCTGCTGCTGAGCTGACCCTATAAAACATTAGGGACGAGGGCCTGCTGCTGAGCTGACCCTATAAAACATTAGGGACGAGGGCCTGCTGCTGAGCTAACCCTATAAAACATTAGGGGCGAGGGCCTGCTGCTGAGCTGACCCTATAAAACATTAGGGGCGAGGGCCCACTGCTGAGCTGACCCTATAAAACATTAGGGACGAGGGCCTGCTGCTGAGCTGACCCTATAAAACATTAGGGACGAGGGCCTGCTGCTGAGCTGACCTTATAAAACATTAGGGACGAGGGCCCGCTGCTGAGCTGACCATCTAAAACATTAGGGGCGAGGGCCCGCTGCTGAGCTGACCCTATAGACATTAGGGACGAGGGCCTGCTGCTGAGCTGACCCTATAAAACATTAGGGACGAGGGCCCGCTGCTGAGCTGACCCTATAAAACATTAGGGACGAGGGTCTGCTGCTGAGCTGACCCTATAGACATTAGGGACAAGGGCCTGCTGCTGAGCTGACCCTATAGACATTAGGGACAAGGGCCTGCTGCTGAGCTGACCCTATAAAACATTAGGGGCGAGGGCCCACTGCTGAGCTGACCCTATAAAACATTAGGGACGAGGGCCTGCTGCTGAGCTGACCCTATAAAACATTAGGGGTGAGGGTCTGCTGCTGAGCTGACCCTATAAAACATTAGGGGTGAGGGCCCGCTGCTGAGCTAACCCTATAGACATTAGGGACAAGGGCCTGCTGCTGAGCTGACCCTATAAAACATTAGGGGCAAGGGCCTGCTGCTGAGCTGACCCTATAAAACATTAGGGACGAGGGCCTGCTGCTGAGCTGACCCTATAAAACATTAGGGGTGAGGGTCTGCTGCTGAGCTGACCCTATAAAACATTAGGGACGAGGGCCTGCTGCTGAGCTGACCCTATAGACATTAGGGACAAGGGCCTGCTGCTGAGCTGACCCTATAAAACATTAGGGGCAAGGGCCTGCTGCTGAGCTGACCCTATAAAACATTAGGGCGAGGGCCTGCTGCTGAGCTGACCCTATAAAACATTAGGGACGAGGGCCTGCTGCTGAGCTGACCCTATAAAACATTAGGGACGAGGGCCCGCTGCTGAGCTGACCCTATAAAACATTAGGGACGAGGGTCTGCTGCTGAGCTGACCCTATAAAACATTAGGGACGAGGGCCTGCTGCTGAGCTGACCCTATAGACATTAGGGACAAGGGCCTGCTGCTGAGCTGACCCTATAAAACATTAGGGGCAAGGGCCTGCTCCTGAGCTGACCCTATAAAACATTAGGGGCGAGGGCCCGCTGCTGAGCTGACCCTATAGACATTAGGGACAAGGGCCTGCTGCTGAGCTGACCCTATAAAACATTAGGGGCGAGGGCCCACTGCTGAGCTGACCCTATAAAACATTAGGGACGAGGGCCCACTGCTGAGCTGACCCTATAAAACATTAGGGACGAGGGCCCGCTGCTGAGCTGACCCTATAAAACATTAGGGACGAGGGTCTGCTGCTGAGCTGACCCTATAAAACATTAGGGACGAGGGCCTGCTGCTGAGCTAACCCTATAGACATTAGGGACGAGGGCCTGCTGCTGAGCTGACCCTATAAAACATTAGGGGCGAGGGCCCGCTGCTGAGCTGACCCTATGAAACATTAGGGACGAGGGCCTGCTGCTGAGCTGACCCTATAAAACATTAGGGGTGAGGGTCTGCTGCTGAGCTGACCCTATAAAACATTAGGGGCGAGGGCCTGCTGCTGAGCTGACCCTATAAAACATTAGGGACGAGGGCCTGCTGCTGAGCTGACCCTATAAAACATTAGGGACGAGGGCCCGCTGCTGAGCTGACCCTATAAAACATTAGGGGTGAGGGTCTGCTGCTGAGCTGACCCTATAAAACATTAGGGACGAGGGCCTGCTGCTGAGCTGACCCTATAAAACATTAGGGACGAGGGCCCGCTGCTGAGCTGACCATCTAAAACATTAGGGGCGAGGGCCTGCTGCTGAGCTGACCCTATAAAACATTAGGGGCGAGGGCCTGCTGCTGAGCTGACCCTATAGACATTAGGGACGAGGGCCTGCTGCTGAGCTGACCCTATAAAACATTAGGGACGAGGGCCCGCTGCTGAGCTGACCCTATAAAACATTAGGGACGAGGGTCTGCTGCTGAGCTGACCCTATAAAACATTAGGGGCGAGGGCCCGCTGCTGAGCTGACCCTATAGACATTAGGGACAAGGGCCTGCTGCTGAGCTGACCCTATAAAACATTAGGGGCGAGGGCCCACTGCTGAGCTGACCCTATAAAACATTAGGGACGAGGGCCTGCTGCTGAGCTGACCCTATAAAACATTAGGGGTGAGGGTCTGCTGCTGAGCTGACCCTATAAAACATTAGGGACGAGGGCCTGCTGCTGAGCTGACCCTATAGACATTAGGGACAAGGGCCTGCTGCTGAGCTGACCCTATAAAACATTAGGGGCAAGGGCCTGCTGCTGAGCTGACCCTATAAAACATTAGGGACGAGGGCCTGCTGCTGAGCTGACCCTATAAAACATTAGGGGTGAGGGTCTGCTGCTGAGCTGACCCTATAAAACATTAGGGACGAGGGCCTGCTGCTGAGCTGACCCTATAGACATTAGGGACAAGGGCCTGCTGCTGAGCTGACCCTATAAAACATTAGGGGCAAGGGCCTGCTGCTGAGCTGACCCTATAAAACATTAGGGGCGAGGGCCTGCTGCTGAGCTGACCCTATAAAACATTAGGGACGAGGGCCTGCTGCTGAGCTGACCCTATAAAACATTAGGGACGAGGGCCCACTGCTGAGCTGACCCTATAAAACATTAGGGACGAGGGCCTGCTGCTGAGCTGACCCTATAAAACATTAGGGACGAGGGCCTGCTGCTGAGCTGACCCTATAAAACATTAGGGACGAGGGCCCGCTGCTGAGCTGACCCTATAGACATTAGGGACAAGGGCCTGCTGCTGAGCTGACCCTATAAAACATTAGGGGCAAGGGCCTGCTCCTGAGCTGACCCTATAAAACATTAGGGGCGAGGGCCCGCTGCTGAGCTGACCCTATAGACATTAGGGACAAGGGCCTGCTGCTGAGCTGACCCTATAAAACATTAGGGGCGAGGGCCCACTGCTGAGGTGACCCTATAAAACATTAGGGACGAGGGCCCACTGCTGAGCTGACCCTATAAAACATTAGGGACGAGGGCCTGCTGCTGAGCTGACCCTATAAAACATTAGGGACGAGGGCCCGCTGCTGAGCTGACCCTATAAAACATTAGGGACGAGGGTCTGCTGCTGAGCTGACCCTATAAAACATTAGGGACGAGGGCCTGCTGCTGAGCTGACCCTATAAAACATTAGGGACAAGGGCCTGCTCCTGAGCTGACCCTATAAAACATTAGGGGCGAGGGCCCGCTGCTGAGCTGACCCTATAGACATTAGGGACAAGGGCCTGCTGCTGAGCTGACCCTATAAAACATTAGGGCCGAGGGCCCACTGCTGAGCTGACCCTATAAAACATTAGGGACGAGGGTCTGCTGCTGAGCTGACCCTATAAAACATTAGGGGCGAGGGCCCGCTGCTGAGCTGACCCTATAAAACATTAGTGGCGAGGGCCCGCTGCTGAGCTGACCATCTCAGACATTAAGGGTGAGGGCCCGCTGCTGAGCTGACCCTATAGACATTAGGGGTGAGGGTCTGCTGCTGAGCTGACCCTATAAAACATTAGGGACGAGGGCCTGCTGCTGAGCTGACCCTATAAAACATTAGGGACGAGGGCCTGCTGCTGAGCTGACCCTATAAAACATTAGTGGCGAGGGCCCGCTGCTGAGCTGACCCTATAAAACATTAGGGGCGAGGGCCTGCTGCTGAGCTGACCCTATAAAACATTAGGGGCGAGGGCCCGCTGCTGAGCTGACCCTATAAAACATTAGGGTCGAGGGCCCGCTGCTGAGCTGACCATCTCAGACATTAAGAGTGAGGGCAGCCTAATAAGCATGTTGATATGATGGAGGAGGAGGACGAGAAAAGAGAGATTGAACCATATGCCCTTGTTTAGTGGTGGAAGGGGTGCATGGGAATAATACAGTGCATTGAGTACATTATAAAAGCCACATTTAAATTGCGTTTTTGTTGAGTGGAGAAGTCAGGGACAATCCAGGCCTTGTTCATTTTTATCTGAGTCAACCTGTCAGCATTGTCAGTGGACAAGCGGATGCGCTTATCAGTTATTATGCCCTAAGCAGCACTAAATACCCACTTAGATAAAACGCTGGTGGCAGGGCAGCACCTCCAAGGCGTAGAGCGCCAGTTCGTACCACGTGTCCAGCTTGGACACCCAGTAGCTGTAAGGTACTGAGGGATCACTGAAAACGCTGACACAGTCTGCTATGTATTCCTTCACCATCTTCCAAAATTTTTCCCTCCTTGTAGCACTAGGCCGCGCTTCAGGGTGAGGTTGTTGGCGGGGTGTCATGAAACCGTCCTAGGCCTTGGAGAGTGTTGCCCTTTGTACTCTGCAGCCAGTGTTGTCAGCTGGAAATTTTTGGAGCAATTTTTCCACAAGGACCTTCTGGTATTGCACAGTTTTGCTCGTCCTCTCCACCAGAGGAATGAGAGATGAGAAGTTCTTTTTGTAGCGGAGGTCGAGAAGGGTGAACAACTAGAAATCGGTGTTGGCCAAAATGCGTACAACATGAGGGACACGGGAAAGGCAGCCTAACATTAAGTCAGCCATGTGTGCCAGAGAACCAACAGGCAAGACTTCGCTATCATCATCATGAGGATGACTCTCAATCTCCTCATCCTCCACCCTGAACAGATGGAATAAAACTTCCATGGGTACTACCCTCTGTAGCCATCTCCTGCTCCTCCTTCTCATCATCATCCAATTTGCACTGAGTATACGAAATGAGGGTGGTCTGGCTATCACCCTGTGTACTGTCTTCCCCCATTTCCACCTCCTTCTCATGCAAAGCATCCACTTTCATTCTGAGCAGCGATCGTTTCAGTAGACGTAGAAGTGGGATGGTTACGCTGATTATAGCGGTATTGCCGCTCACCATCTGTGTTGATTCCTCAAAGTTGCCTATAACCGCACAGAGGTCAGACATCCATGCCCACGCGTCGCTTGTAAAGAGCAGAAGCTGACTGGAAAGGCGGTGACCATGTTGCAGCTGGTATTCCACTACTGCCCTCTGCTGCTCACAAAGCCCGGGAAACACGTGGAACGTCGAGTTCCAGCTCGTGCTTAAGTCGCACAACAGTTGGTGAGTTGGCAATTGCAAGCGTTGCTGCAGCGTTGCCAGACCGGCGGACGCTGTCGATGACTTGCTGAAATGGGCACACACGTGGCGTTTAACATGTAGGCTAGGCATGGAATGTGTGTCAGGTTACCGAGCTCCAAAGCCGCCACCAAGTTACGGCCATTGTCAGACACAACCATGCCTGTTTCTCTAGGTTGAGTGGCGAGAGCCACAGCTCGGTCTGGTCCCTTATACCCTGCCACAGCTCTGCCACGGTGTGCCGTTTGTCCCCTAAGCAGATCAGCTTCAGCACAGCCTGTTGCCGCTTCTCCGTGCTACACTGCTACCAGCCACCGACTGATGGCTGACTGGTGCTGCAAGCGGATAATTCTGAGGTGGAAGTGGAGGCGGAGAAGGGGAGTTGTAGCCACTAATGTAGGTGGCAGCGATGGAAGTAGCCCCCACAATCCTTGGCGTCAGTAGCACCTGTGCCATCCCAGGGTACGACTCGCTCCCGGCCTCCACAACATTAACCCAGTGAAATGTAGCGTCCCTGGCCAAAAGCGCTTGTCCATGTGTCAGTCGTTAAGTGGATCTTCCCAATAATTGGTCAGGCACAGGTGATGTTACGGGACACAATTGCTGGTGTAAGGCTGGGACTGCATACTCTAAAAAATAGTGGCGTCGTGAGGACAGAGTAAAACGGGACGGCCGCCGCCATCCGGCTGCAGAAAGTCTCAGTGTCCACAGGACTAAATAGCAACATTTCCAGGGGCAGCAATTTTGAAAGGTGCGCATTTATTGGTATGGCCTGTGGGTGGGTGGCTGGGTATTTGCACTTTCGTTCAGAGGCCTGCGGTATGGACATCTGTACACTGCGCTGGGACACAGAAGTGGATGTGCTAGCTGATGGTGCTTGCGAAGGTCCAGCTGCATGGCGGGAGGCATCCAGGCCTGAGCCTTGGACAGGGTATTGGCCAGCACTTAACACAGGGGAAGAGGAGGCAGTGGTGTGACCCGCAGACACTGATTTTGGACCCAGGCATTCGGCCCACCTATTAGGGTGCTTTGATGCCATGTGGCGGATCATGCTGGCGGTGGTGAGGTTACTAGTGTTCACGCCCCGGCTCATTTTGGTACGGCACAGGTTGCAAATGACAATTCTTTTATCGTCCGCACTTTCCTCAAACACCTACCCCTTGGCAAGGTAGAGTGCCGCAAAGGGGGCTCCGTCGAACAGTTGCGGGCCTGTTTGGTGTGGCCCGCCTTCTCACTTTTGCCACCCCACTGCCTCTTCCAACTAGTTGCGGTGCTGCGGAAGCCTCCCCCTCTGTACTGCTATCCTCGCTTGGCTTGCCACCTTCCCAGGTTGGGTCAGTGACTTCATCGTCCACCAACTCCTCTTCCACTTCCTCACTCTGCTCATCCTCCTGACTTGTTGACTTAACAACCTCACTTATTGACAACTGTGTCTCATCATCATCCAACTCGTGAAACACTAATTGCCATTCCCCACCATCAAACTGCAAACTGGGACATGAAGCTAGGTATCGTGGATGAGTGTGTTTCTTGTGCTCTGTCTGCAGACACAGTTTCACCGCGGCCTTTGCGTGCGCCATCAGCAGCTTGGCCACTTCCCTGTCCCTTACTGTTCGCCTTCATCATATTAACTGTTATATATGTTTGCAAGTATGGCACACGTACAGTAGTGTAGGATTTGGAAGTGTATGCGCAAATAAAGTACACAGAATGTCACAGATATTTTTAGGATGCGCACACGTTATACAGGAGATGTGGCGCTGGTAATGTCGCTGTCACCAGCGGCCAAACTATTGCGCTGAATGGCACAGATATTTAGGCTGCGCAAATGTAAAATAAAAGAAGTAGCAGAGGTTGTGTCACTATCAGAAGCGGCACTAACAATTGCACGCAATTTAGCGCAGGTTGCGCTAATGATATATATTGCAGCCAGATACAACTATAAAAGGACTTTTGGGTCTCTAATAAGTGTTTTCCCTAAAATATTACGATTTCACTCCCTACACTATCTGTCTCTTCTTCAGCACAGCTCTCCCTGACTAAGACTGAGCCGAACACGTGTCATCAGGCGCTATATAGCACCCGATGGTGCGTTCCGGCCAGCCAATTACTGTAATGCCAGTAACCAACATGGCTACGGCATTACAGTGAGGGCACGTTTATTGTGTAGCAGCTAACAAACGTGCGGCGAGGAGACTCTAGCATCGCGCTCCAGCACACGCGGTGTTCGGCCGAGTACCTCCTTTCTGCTGCCTGAGGCGAAAATTGAAAAAGCGTCCCCCATCCCCATACCAAATCCTCAACCTAACCCCTTCCCTCCTAACATTACGTATATCACTACAGAACATACAGGGTCATACAGCGCCCCATACCTCTTACCTCTGATGTAGATGTTCTCCCTCATCTTCTCCTTTCTGACCTTAAGACCAGGCCACCCAGGGGCGTAGCTAACGGCTCATGGGCCCTGGTGCAAGAGTTCAGCTAGGGCCCCCCTTCCCTCAGTGCTTTGTGTGTCTTCTTATGCGGCACAAGGGTCTTTGGGCCCCATCAGGCTGCTGGGCCCGGTAGTGACTGCTACCTCTGCACCCCCTATAGCTACGCCCCTGAGGCCACCATTTTGTAGCCATTTCTCGTCTCTGTAGTTTGACAAAAAAAAATCTTAGTTTACAACTTTTCCATCATCCTCCCATCTTCTGGACAAATCATCCTACCACCCCCAATACTGTGCCGCTGTGCTCCCCGATACTATACTGGAGAAACAGATAACCCCCTGATAATACTAGTACCATGTAGATAGTGCCCCCTTCAATAATTATTGGCACGCAGTGTCCGACACTAATAGTGTAAACATATTGTCCCTCAAAAATAATTGTGGTAAGCTGATACTGCGCCAGGGTGCCCCCACAGTAACAGTGCTCCCGAAAGTCCCACCAATAGTAATCATTCTCTGCTAGAGCACACATGGTAGTAATAGTGCTCCTACAGGGCCCCCAACATGTCCCCACTGTGCCCCAGAAGTAATAATCCTCCAATACTAGTAATCATGTTCCATATAAACCCCCAGTAGTAATAAAGCCCACCATAATGCCCCCCAGTAGTAATAATTCTTATAATGTGACAGTACAAAAAGTTGAGCTATGTCCTCATAGAGCCCCCATAATATGCCAGTATAAAATACCCCTATATAGTGCCCCCAGTAAATGCCCCCATAGTGCTCCTCTCCCCCCTTCCTCCTAGTACCCCCCATAATGTACCAGTATAAAATGCCCCATATATAGTGCCCCCAGTAAATGACCCCCTAGTACTCCTCTTCCCCCTTCCTCATAGTGCCCACCATAATGTGTCCCAGCATAAAATACCCCTTCTTTGTGGCGTCTGTAGATGCCCCCATAGTGACCCCCAATAATGTGCCAGTAAGAAGTGCCCCCACTGCGCTCCTCTCCTGTATTGTACCATATAAAAAAAAATAAACCCTTATACTTACCTCCATCAGGCAGGCAGCGATGCGATGCAGGCCTCTTCCGGCCTGTGTCCCTCGCTGTACAGCTCAGGCGGCGTGATGACGTCATCGCGCCGCCTGCACTGGCCTCTGATAGGCTGCGGGCTTATCAGATGAACGGGGAAGGGAGACTCCTCTCCGCTGCCCTGCAGCATCCATCTGTATCGCTGTCCTGAGGGCGGCGATACAGAGGACTATGGAGATGAGCGCTTCCACAATAGAAGCGCTCATCTCCCTGTGCCCGCCCCCCACTTGTCACCAGGACCGCGCCACCTGAGGGGATTGCCTCACCTCCACAAATTGGCGTTGCGGCCCTGCCTGTATGGTCTTCGGAGGTGTCTCAGAGAACATTGTGGAGAAGTCATGTAGGTTCATGTAGCGGCCACTAGAGCGCTGTAGAACATCACATATAGAGCCTGGACTAAGGGGTCAATATAACTATGGACCGGGCGCCCTGCTGGTGTCCAGGGGCCACTTTTGGGGGCTCAAGATCTAACTGCAACTGTTACAGTATTAATAGGTGTTACCTGCAGTCCCATGTAACACCACAGATAACAGTGATAACTCTGAGTACAGATAATGTAGTAGATATCACCTGCAGTCCTATGTAACACCACAGATAAAACAGTGAGATCTCTCTGAGTACAGATAATGTAGTAGATGTCCCCTGCAGTCCTATGTAACACCACAGATAACACAGTGATAACTCTGAGTATAGATAATGTAGTAGATGTCACCTGCAGTCCTATGTAACACCACAGATAACACAGTGATAACTCTCTGAGTACAGATAATGCAGTAGATGTCACCTGCAGTCCTATGTAACACCACAGATAACACAGTGATGACTCTCTGAGTACAGATAATGTAGTAGATATCACCTGCAGTCCTATGTAACACCACAGATAACACAGTGATAACTCTCTGAGTACAGATAATGTAGTAGATGTCACCTGCAGTCCTATGTAACACCATAGATAACACAGTGATGACTCTCTGAGTACAGATAATGTAGTAGATATCACCTGCAGTCCTATGTAACACCACAGATAACACAGTGATAACTCTGGGTACAGATAATGTAGTAGACGTCACCTGCAGTCCTATGTAACACCACAGATAACACAGTGAGATCTCTCTGAGTACAGATAATGTAGTAGATGTCACCTGCAGTCCTATGTAACACCATAGATAACACAGTGATGACTCTCTGAGTACAGATAATGTAGTAGATATCACCTGCAGTCCTATGTAACACCACAGATAACACAGTGATAACTCTCTGACTACAGATAATGTAGTAGATGTCACCTGCAGTCCTATGTAACACCACAGATAACACAGTGATAACTCTCTGAGTACAGATAATGTAGTAGATGTCACCTGCAGTCCTATGTAACATCACAGATAACACAGTGATAACTCTCTGAGTACAGATAATGTAGTAGATGTCACCTGCAGTCCTATGTAACATCACAGATAACACAGTGATAACTCTCTGAGTACAGATAATGTAGTAGATGTCACCTGCAGTCCTATGTAACACGACAGATAACACAGTGATAGCTCTCTGAGTACAGATAATGTAGTAGATGTCACCTGCAGTCCTATGTAACACGACAGATAACACAGTGATAGCTCTCTGAGTACAGATAATGTAGTAGATGTCACCTGCAGTCCTATGTAACATCACAGATAACACAGTGATAACTCTCTGAGTACAGATAATGTAGTAGATGTCGCCTGCAGTCCTATGTAATAACACAGTGATCTGAGTACAGATAATGTAGTAGATGTCACCTGCAGTCCTATGTAACACCACAGATAACACAGTGATAACTCTATGAGTACAGATAATGTAGTAGATGTCACCTGCAGTCCTATGTAACACCACAGATAACACAGTGATAACTCTCTGAGTACAGATAATGTAGTAGATGTCACCTGCAGTCCTATGTAACACCACAGATAACACAGTGATAACTCTCTGAGTACAGATAATGTAGTAGAGGTCACCTGCAGTCCTATGTAACACCACAGATAACACAGTGATAACTCTCTGAGGACAGGTAATGCAGTAGATGTCACCTGCAGTCCTATGTAACACCACAGATAACACAGTGATAACTCTCTGAGTACAGATAATGTAGTAGACGTCACCTGCAGTCCTATGTAACACCACAGATAACACAGTGATAACTCTCTGAGTACAGATAATGTAGTAGATGTCACCTGCAGTCCTATGTAACACCACAGATAACACAATGATAACTCTCTGAGTACAGATAATGTAGTAGACGTCACCTGCAGTCCTATGTAACACCACAGATAACACAGTGATAACTCTCTGAGTACAGATAATGTAGTAGATGTCACCTGCAGTCCTATGCAACACCACAGATAACACAGTGATAACTCTCTGAGTACAGATAATGTAGTAGATGTCACCTGCAGTCCTATGTAACACCACTGATAACACAGTGATAACTCTCTGAGTACAGATAATGTAGTAGATGTCACCTGCAGTCCTATGTAACACCACAGATAACACAGTGATAGCTCTCTGAGTACAGATAATGTAGTAGATGTCACCTGCAGTCTTATGTAACACCACAGATAACACAGTGATAACTCTCTGAGTACAGATAATGTACTAGATGTCACCTGCAGTCCTATGTAACACCACAGATAACACAGTGATCACTCTCTGAGTACAGATAATGTAGTAGATGTCACCTGCAGTCCTATGTAACACCACAGATAACACAGTGATAACTCTCTGAGTACAGATAATGTAGTACATGTCACCTGCAGTCCTATGTAACACCACAGATAACACAGTGATAACTCTCTGAGTACAGATAATGTAGTAGATGTCACCTGCAGTCCTATGTAACACCACAGATAACACGCGGACAACTCTCTGAGTACAGATAATGTAGTAGATGTCACCTGCAGTCCTATGTAACACCACAGATAACACAGTGATAACTCTCTGAGTACAGATAATGTAGTAGACGTCACCTGCAGTCCTATGCAACACCACAGATAACACAGTGATAACTCTCTGAGTACAGATAATGTAGTAGATGTCACCTGCAGTCCTATGTAACACCACTGATAACACAGTGATAACTCTCTGAGTACAGATAATGTAGTAGATGTCACCTGCAGTCCTATGTAACACCACAGATAACACAGTGATAACTCTCTGAGTACAGATAATGTAGTAGACGTCACCTGCAGTCCTATGCAACACCACAGATAACACAGTGATAACTCTCTGAGTACAGATAATGTAGTAGATGTCACCTGCAGTCCTATGCGTCACCTGCAGTCCTATGCAACACCACAGATAACACAGTGATAACTCTCTGAGTACAGATAATGTAGTAGATGTCACCTGCAGTCCTATGTAACACCACTGATAACACAGTGATAACTCTCTGAGTACAGATAATGTAGTAGATGTCACCTGCAGTCCTATGTAACACCACAGATAACACAGTGATAACTCTCTGAGTACAGATAATGTACTAGATGTCACCTGCAGTCCTATGTAACACCACAGATAACACAGTGATCACTCTCTGAGTACAGATAATGTAGTAGATGTCACCTGCAGTCCTATGTAACACCACAGATAACACAGTGATAACTCTCTGAGTACAGATAATGTAGTACATGTCACCTGCAGTCCTATGTAACACCACAGATAACACAGTGATAACTCTCTGAGTACAGATAATGTAGTAGATGTCACCTGCAGTCCTATGTAACACCACAGATAACACGCGGACAACTCTCTGAGTACAGATAATGTAGTAGATGTCACCTGCAGTCCTATGTAACACCACAGATAACACAGTGATAACTCTCTGAGTACAGATAATGTAGTAGACGTCACCTGCAGTCCTATGCAACACCACAGATAACACAGTGATAACTCTCTGAGTACAGATAATGTAGTAGATGTCACCTGCAGTCCTATGTAACACCACTGATAACACAGTGATAACTCTCTGAGTACAGATAATGTAGTAGATGTCACCTGCAGTCCTATGTAACACCACAGATAACACAGTGATAGCTCTCTGAGTACAGATAATGTAGTAGATGTCACCTGCAGTCCTATGTAACACCACAGATAACACAGTGATCACTCTCTGAGTACAGATAATGTAGTAGATGTCACCTGCAGTCCTATGTAACACCACAGATAACACAGTGATAACTCTCTGAGTACAGATAATGTAGTACATGTCACCTGCAGTCCTATGTAACACCACAGATAACACAGTGATAACTCTCTGAGTACAGATAATGTAGTAGATGTCACCTGCAGTCCTATGTAACACCACAGATAACACGCGGACAACTCTCTGAGTACAGATAATGTAGTAGATGTCACCTGCAGTCCTATGTAACACCACAGATAACACAGTGATAACTCACTGAGTACAGATAATGTATTAGATGTCACCTGCAGTCCTATGTAACATCACAGATAACACAGTGATAACTCTCTGAGTACAGATAATGTAGTAGATGTCACCTGCAGTCCTATGTAACACCACAGATAACACAGTGATATCTCTCTGAGTACAGATAATGTAGTAGATGTCACCTGCAGTCCTATGTAACACCACCGATAACACAGTGATAACTCTATGAGTACAGATAATGTAGTAGATGTCACCTGCAGTCCTATGTAACACCGCAGATAACACAGTGATAATTCTCTGAGTACAGATAATGTAGTAGATGTCACCTGCAGTCCTATGTAACACCACAGATAACACAGTGATAACTTTCTGAGTACAGATAATGTAGTATCTGTCACCTGCAGTCCTATGTAACACCACAGATAACACAGTGATAATTCTCTGAGTACAGATAATGTAGTAGATGTCACCTGCAGTCCTACGTAACACCACAGATAACACAGTGATAACTCTCTGAGTACAGATAATGTAGTAGATGTCACCTGCAGTCCTATGTAATACCACAGATAACACAGTGATAACTCTGAGTACAGATAATGTAGTAGATGTCTGCAGTCCTATGTAACATCACAGATAATGTAGTAGATGTCTGCAGTCCTATGTAACACCACAGATAATGTAGTAGATGTCTGCAGTCCCACCAGGGATAACACTGTCACTCACTGTGTGTGAACCCAGTCTTAGGCCTTATTCACATCAGGGTTTGGTCAGTGTTTTGCATCAGTGATTTTGCAGACTAAAGGGCCCTACACTGTATCAGTATCCTGTAACGAGTCCTCAGCTGTGAGCAGCACACGATCAGGAGCGGCTCCACTGCTGGTTCTTCCCTCGGTGTGATACATTCAGGATCCTCGCTACAAAGTAACCACCAGGAAGATGGGGCCCCGGACTTGTCGGCACGTCCTGGAGGAGAGATCCGGCCGCACATGAAAGGTTTGGCAGGGAGGTGACTCTGTGGGAGGGCGGCCGGTTCTAACCTGCACCAGAAATCGGCTGATGTTTGAACTTAACATAGAATTCCATAAAAACCTGCAGCTTCACTCGTAAAAAGGCAGAACACATTGCTCATCCCACAAGTTCTGACACAGTTCTCAACCCCTCTGTATGACACAGTTCTAGAGCCTTGAGGATGACACAGTTCTGGAGCCTGGAGTGGATGTTCTCTGTAGAGCTGCAGGCTCAGACCTCATTAGGTATTCTTTGTAGGACTGGAGGCTCAGGACTCAGACCTTCTCTGTAAAGGTGCAGGCTCAGAACTCAGTGGATGTTCTCTGTAGAGCTGCAGGCTCAGGACTCAGTGGATGTTCTCTGTAGAGCTGCAGGTGTCTCAGAGAACATTGTGGAGAAGTCATGTAGGTTCATGTAGCGGCCACTAGAGCGCTGTAGAACATCACATATAGAGCCTGGACTAAGGGGTCAATATAACTATGGACCGGGTGCCCTGCTGGTGTCCAGGGGCCACTTTTGGGGGCTCAAGATCTAACTGCAACTGTTACAGTATTAATAGGTGTTACCTGCAGTCCCATGTAACACCACAGATAACAGTGATAACTCTGAGTACAGATAATGTAGTAGATATCACCTGCAGTCCTATGTAACACCACAGATAAAACAGTGAGATCTCTCTGAGTACAGATAATGTAGTAGATGTCCCCTGCAGTCCTATGTAACACCACAGATAACACAGTGATAACTCTCTGAGTACAGATAATGTAGTAGATGTCACCTGCAGTCCTATGTAACACCACAGATAACACAGTGATAACTCTGAGTATAGATAATGTAGTAGATGTCACCTGCAGTCCTATGTAACACCACAGATAACACAGTGATAACTCTCTGAGTACAGATAATGCAGTAGATGTCACCTGCAGTCCTATGTAACACCACAGATAACACAGTGATGACTCTCTGAGTACAGATAATGTAGTAGATATCACCTGCAGTCCTATGTAACACCACAGATAACACAGTGATAACTCTGAGTACAGATAATGTAGTAGATGTCACCTGCAGTCCTATGTAACACCATAGATAACACAGTGATGACTCTCTGAGTACAGATAATGTAGTAGATGTCACCTGCAGTCCTATGTAACACCACAGATAACACAGTGATAACTCTCTGAGTACAGATAATGTACTAGATGTCACCTGCAGTCCTATGTAACACCACAGATAACACAGTGATCACTCTCTGAGTACAGATAATGTAGTAGATGTCACCTGCAGTCCTATGTAACACCACAGATAACACAGTGATAACTCTCTGAGTACAGATAATGTAGTACATGTCACCTGCAGTCCTATGTAACACCACAGATAACACAGTGATAACTCTCTGAGTACAGATAATGTAGTAGATGTCACCTGCAGTCCTATGTAACACCACAGATAACACGCGGACAACTCTCTGAGTACAGATAATGTAGTAGATGTCACCTGCAGTCCTATGTAACACCACAGATAACACAGTGATAACTCTCTGAGTACAGATAATGTAGTAGACGTCACCTGCAGTCCTATGCAACACCACAGATAACACAGTGATAACTCTCTGAGTACAGATAATGTAGTAGATGTCACCTGCAGTCCTATGTAACACCACTGATAACACAGTGATAACTCTCTGAGTACAGATAATGTAGTAGATGTCACCTGCAGTCCTATGTAACACCACAGATAACACAGTGATAGCTCTCTGAGTACAGATAATGTAGTAGATGTCACCTGCAGTCCTATGTAACACCACAGATAACACAGTGATCACTCTCTGAGTACAGATAATGTAGTAGATGTCACCTGCAGTCCTATGTAACACCACAGATAACACAGTGATAACTCTCTGAGTACAGATAATGTAGTACATGTCACCTGCAGAGTAACACTATGTAATCACTCTCTGAGTACAGATAACGCAGTAGATATCACCTGCAGTCCTATGTAACACCACAGATAACACAGTGATAACTCTGAGTACAGATAATGTAGTACATGTCACCTGCAGTCCTATGTAACACCACAGATAACACAGTGATAACTCTCTGAGTACAGATAATGTAGCAGATGTCACCTGCAGTCCATGTAACACCACAGATAACACGCGGACAACTCTCTGAGTACAGATAATGTAGTAGATGTCACCTGCAGTCCTATGTAACACCACAGATAACACAGTGATAACTCACTGAGTACAGATAATGTATTAGATGTCACCTGCAGTCCTATGTAACATCACAGATAACACAGTGATAACTCTCTGAGTACAGATAATGTAGTAGATGTCACCTGCAGTCCTATGTAACACCACAGATAACACAGTGATATCTCTCTGAGTACAGATAATGTAGTAGATGTCACCTGCAGTCCTATGTAACACCACCGATAACACAGTGATAACTCTATGAGTACAGATAATGTAGTAGATGTCACCTGCAGTCCTATGTAACACCGCAGATAACACAGTGATAATTCTCTGAGTACAGATAATGTAGTAGATGTCACCTGCAGTCCTATGTAACACCACAGATAACACAGTGATAACTCTGAGTATAGATAATGTAGTAGATGTCACCTGCAGTCCTATGTAACACCACAGATAACACAGTGATAACTCTCTGAGTACAGATAATGCAGTAGATGTCACCTGCAGTCCTATGTAACACCACAGATAACACAGTGATGACTCTCTGAGTACAGATAATGTAGTAGATATCACCTGCAGTCCTATGTAACACCACAGATAACACAGTGATAACTCTGAGTACAGATAATGTAGTAGATGTCACCTGCAGTCCTATGTAACACCATAGATAACACAGTGATGACTCTCTGAGTACAGATAATGTAGTAGATGTCACCTGCAGTCCTATGTAACACCACAGATAACACAGTGATAACTCTCTGAGTACAGATAATGTACTAGATGTCACCTGCAGTCCTATGTAACACCACAGATAACACAGTGATCACTCTCTGAGTACAGATAATGTACTAGATGTCACCTGCAGTCCTATGTAACACCACAGATAACACAGTGATAACTCTCTGAGTACAGATAATGTAGTACATGTCACCTGCAGTCCTATGTAACACCACAGATAACACAGTGATAACTCTCTGAGTACAGATAATGTAGTAGATGTCACCTGCAGTCCTATGTAACACCACAGATAACACGCGGACAACTCTCTGAGTACAGATAATGTAGTAGATGTCACCTGCAGTCCTATGTAACACCACAGATAACACAGTGATAACTCTCTGAGTACAGATAATGTAGTAGACGTCACCTGCAGTCCTATGCAACACCACAGATAACACAGTGATAACTCTCTGAGTACAGATAATGTAGTAGATGTCACCTGCAGTCCTATGTAACACCACTGATAACACAGTGATAACTCTCTGAGTACAGATAATGTAGTAGATGTCACCTGCAGTCCTATGTAACACCACAGATAACACAGTGATAGCTCTCTGAGTACAGATAATGTAGTAGATGTCACCTGCAGTCCTATGTAACACCACAGATAACACAGTGATCACTCTCTGAGTACAGATAATGTAGTAGATGTCACCTGCAGTCCTATGTAACACCACAGATAACACAGTGATAACTCTCTGAGTACAGATAATGTAGTACATGTCACCTGCAGTCCTATGTAACACCACAGATAACACAGTGATAACTCTCTGAGTACAGATAATGTAGTAGATGTCACCTGCAGTCCTATGTAACACCACAGATAACACGCGGACAACTCTCTGAGTACAGATAATGTAGTAGATGTCACCTGCAGTCCTATGTAACACCACAGATAACACAGTGATAACTCTCTGAGTACAGATCATGTAGTAGATGTCACCTGCAGTCCTATGTAACATCACAGATAACACAGTGATAACTCTCTGAGTACAGATAATGTAGTAGATGTCACCTGCAGTCCTATGTAACACCACAGATAACACAGTGATATCTCTCTGAGTACAGATAATGTAGTAGATGTCACCTGCAGTCCTATGTAACACCACCGATAACACAGTGATAACTCTATGAGTACAGATAATGTAGTAGATGTCACCTGCAGTCCTATGTAACACCGCAGATAACACAGTGATAATTCTCTGAGTACAGATAATGTAGTAGATGTCACCTGCAGTCCTATGTAATACCACAGATAACACAGTGATAATTCTCTGAGTACAGATAATGTAGTAGATGTCACCTGCAGTCCTACGTAACACCACAGATAACACAGTGATAACTCTCTGAGTACAGATAATGTAGTAGATGTCACCTGCAGTCCTATGTAATACCACAGATAACACAGTGATAACTCTGAGTACAGATAATGTAGTAGATGTCTGCAGTCCTATGTAACATCACAGATAATGTAGTAGATGTCTGCAGTCCTATGTAACACCACAGATAATGTAGTAGATGTCTGCAGTCCCACCAGGGATAACACTGTCACTCACTGTGTGTGAACCCAGTCTTAGGCCTTATTCACATCAGGGTTTGGTCAGTGTTTTGCATCAGTGATTTTGCAGACTAAAGGGCCCTACACTGTATCAGTATCCTGTAACGAGTCCTCAGCTGTGAGCAGCACACGATCAGGAGCGGCTCCACTGCTGGTTCTTCCCTCGGTGTGATACATTCAGGATCCTCGCTACAAAGTAACCACCAGGAAGATGGGGCCCCGGACTTGTCGGCACGTCCTGGAGGAGAGATCCGGCCGCACATGAAAGGTTTGGCAGGGAGGTGACTCTGTGGGAGGGCGGCCGGTTCTAACCTGCACCAGAAATCGGCTGATGTTTGAACTTAACATAGAATTCCATAAAAACCTGCAGCTTCACTCGTAAAAAGGCAGAACACATTGCTCATCCCACAAGTTCTGACACAGTTCTCAACCCCTCTGTATGACACAGTTCTAGAGCCTTGAGGATGACACAGTTCTGGAGCCTGGAGTGGATGTTCTCTGTAGAGCTGCAGGCTCAGACCTCATTAGGTATTCTTTGTAGGACTGGAGGCTCAGGACTCAGACCTTCTCTGTAAAGGTGCAGGCTCAGAACTCAGTGGATGTTCTCTGTAGAGCTGCAGGCTCAGGACTCAGTGGATGTTCTCTGTAGAGCTGCAGGCTCAGGACTCAGTGGATGTTCTCTGTAGGGCTGCAGGCTCAGAACTCAGTGGATGTTCTCTGTAGGGCTGCAGGCTCAGGACTCAGTGGATGTTCTCTGTAGAGCTGCAGGTGTCTCAGAGAACATTGTGGAGAAGTCATGTAGGTTCATGTAGCGGCCACTAGAGCGCTGTAGAACATCACATATAGAGCCTGGACTAAGGGGTCAATATAACTATGGACCGGGTGCCCTGCTGGTGTCCAGGGGCCACTTTTGGGGGCTCAAGATCTAACTGCAACTGTTACAGTATTAATAGGTGTTACCTGCAGTCCCATGTAACACCACAGATAACAGTGATAACTCTGAGTACAGATAATGTAGTAGATATCACCTGCAGTCCTATGTAACACCACAGATAAAACAGTGAGATCTCTCTGAGTACAGATAATGTAGTAGATGTCCCCTGCAGTCCTATGTAACACCACAGATAACACAGTGATAACTCTCTGAGTACAGATAATGTAGTAGATGTCACCTGCAGTCCTATGTAACACCACAGATAACACAGTGATAACTCTGAGTATAGATAATGTAGTAGATGTCACCTGCAGTCCTATGTAACACCACAGATAACACAGTGATAACTCTCTGAGTACAGATAATGCAGTAGATGTCACCTGCAGTCCTATGTAACACCACAGATAACACAGTGATGACTCTCTGAGTACAGATAATGTAGTAGATATCACCTGCAGTCCTATGTAACACCACAGATAACACAGTGATAACTCTGAGTACAGATAATGTAGTAGATGTCACCTGCAGTCCTATGTAACACCATAGATAACACAGTGATGACTCTCTGAGTACAGATAATGTAGTAGATATCACCTGCAGTCCTATGTAACACCACAGATAACACAGTGATAACTCTGGGTACAGATAATGTAGTAGACGTCACCTGCAGTCCTATGTAACACCACAGATAACACAGTGAGATCTCTCTGAGTACAGATAATGTAGTAGATGTCCCCTGCAGTCCTATGTAACACCATAGATAACACAGTGATGACTCTCTGAGTACAGATAATGTAGTAGATATCACCTGCAGTCCTATGTAACACCACAGATAACACAGTGATAACTCTCTGACTACAGATAATGTAGTAGATGTCACCTGCAGTCCTATGTAACACCACAGATAACACAGTGATAACTCTCTGAGTACAGATAATGTAGTAGATGTCACCTGCAGTCCTATGTAACATCACAGATAACACAGTGATAACTCTCTGAGTACAGATAATGTAGTAGATGTCACCTGCAGTCCTATGTAACACCACAGATAACACAGTGATAACTCTCTGAGTACAGATAATGTAGTAGATGTCACCTGCAGTCCTATGTAACATCACAGATAACACAGTGATAACTCTCTGAGTACAGATAATGTAGTAGATGTCACCTGCAGTCCTATGTAACACGACAGATAACACAGTGATAGCTCTCTGAGTACAGATAATGTAGTAGATCTCACCTGCAGTCCTATGTAACATCACAGATAACACAGTGATAACTCTCTGAGTACAGATAATGTAGTAGATGTCGCCTGCAGTCCTATGTAATAACACAGTGATCTGAGTACAGATAATGTAGTAGATGTCACCTGCAGTCCTATGTAACACCACAGATAACACAGTGATAACTCTATGAGTACAGATAATGTAGTAGATGTCACCTGCAGTCCTATGTAACACCACAGATAACACAGTGATAACTCTCTGAGTACAGATAATGTAGTAGAGGTCACCTGCAGTCCTATGTAACACCACAGATAACACAGTGATAACTCTCTGAGGACAGGTAATGCAGTAGATGTCACCTGCAGTCCTATGTAACACCACAGATAACACAGTGATAACTCTCTGAGTACAGATAATGTAGTAGACGTCACCTGCAGTCCTATGTAACACCACAGATAACACAGTGATAACTCTCTGAGTACAGATAATGTAGTAGATGTCACCTGCAGTCCTATGTAACACCACAGATAACACAATGATAACTCTCTGAGTACAGATAATGTAGTAGACGTCACCTGCAGTCCTATGTAACACCACAGATAACACAGTGATAACTCTCTGAGTACAGATAATGTAGTAGACGTCACCTGCAGTCCTATGCAACACCACAGATAACACAGTGATAACTCTCTGAGTACAGATAATGTAGTAGATGTCACCTGCAGTCCTATGTAACACCACTGATAACACAGTGATAACTCTCTGAGTACAGATAATGTAGTAGATGTCACCTGCAGTCCTATGTAACACCACAGATAACACAGTGATAGCTCTCTGAGTACAGATAATGTAGTAGATGTCACCTGCAGTCCTATGTAACACCACAGATAACACAGTGATAACTCTCTGAGTACAGATAATGTACTAGATGTCACCTGCAGTCCTATGTAACACCACAGATAACACAGTGATCACTCTCTGAGTACAGATAATGTAGTAGATGTCACCTGCAGTCCTATGTAACACCACAGATAACACAGTGATAACTCTCTGAGTACAGATAATGTAGTACATGTCACCTGCAGTCCTATGTAACACCACAGATAACACAGTGATAACTCTCTGAGTACAGATAATGTAGTAGATGTCACCTGCAGTCCTATGTAACACCACAGATAACACGCGTGACAACTCTCTGAGTACAGATAATGTAGTAGATGTCACCTGCAGTCCTATGTAACACCACAGATAACACAGTGATAACTCACTGAGTACAGATAATGTAGTAGACGTCACCTGCAGTCCTATGCAACACCACAGATAACACAGTGATAACTCTCTGAGTACAGATAATGTAGTAGATGTCACCTGCAGTCCTATGTAACACCACTGATAACACAGTGATAACTCTCTGAGTACAGATAATGTAGTAGATGTCACCTGCAGTCCTATGTAACACCACAGATAACACAGTGATAGCTCTCTGAGTACAGATAATGTAGTAGATGTCACCTGCAGTCCTATGTAACACCACAGATAACACAGTGATAACTCTCTGAGTACAGATAATGTAGTAGATGTCACCTGCAGTCCTATGTAACACCACAGATAACACAGTGATCACTCTCTGAGTACAGATAATGTAGTAGATGTCACCTGCAGTCCTATGTAACACCACAGATAACACAGTGATAACTCTCTGAGTACAGATAATGTAGTACATGTCACCTGCAGTCCTATGTAACACCACAGATAACACAGTGATAACTCTCTGAGTACAGATAATGTAGTAGATGTCACCTGCAGTCCTATGTAACACCACAGATAACACAGTGATAACTCTCTGAGTACAGATAATGTAGTAGATGTCACCTGCAGTCCTATGTAACACCACAGATAACACAGTGATAACTCTCTGAGTACAGATAATGTAGTAGATGTCACCTGCAGTCCTATGTAACACCACAGATAACACAGTGATAACTCTCTGAGTACAGATAATGTAGTAGATGTCACCTGCAGTCCTATGTAACACCACAGATAACACAGTGATAACTCTCTGAGTACAGATAATGTAGTAGATGTCACCTGCAGTCCTATGTAACACCACAGATAACACAGTGATAACTCTCTGAGTACAGATAATGTAGTAGATGTCACCTGCAGTCCTATGTAACACCACAGATAACACAGTGATAACTCTCTGAGTACAGATAATGTAGTAGATGTCACCTGCAGTCCTATGTAACACCACAGATAACACAGTGATAACTCTCTGAGTACAGATAATGTAGTAGATGTCACCTGCAGTCCTATGTAACACCACAGATAACACAGTGATAACTCTCTGAGTACAGATAATGTAGTAGATGTCACCTGCAGTCCTATGTAACACCACAGATAACACAGTGATAACTCTCTGAGTACAGATAATGTAGTAGATGTCACCTGCAGTCCTATGTAACACCACAGATAACACAGTGATAACTCTCTGAGTACAGATAATGTAGTAGATGTCACCTGCAGTCCTATGTAACACCACAGATAACACAGTGATAACTCTCTGAGTACAGATAATGTAGTAGATGTCACCTGCAGTCCTATGTAACACCACAGATAACACAGTGATAACTCCTGAGTACAGATAATGTAGTAGATGTCACTGCAGTCCTATGTAACACCACTGATAACACAGTGATAACTCTCTGAGTACAGATAATGTAGTAGATGTCACCTGCAGTCCTATGTAACACCACAGATAACACAGTGATAGCTCTCTGAGTACAGATAATGTAGTAGATGTCACCTGCAGTCCTATGTAACACCACAGATAACACAGTGATAACTCTCTGAGTACAGATAATGTACTAGATGTCACCTGCAGTCCTATGTAACACCACAGATAACACAGTGATCACTCTCTGAGTACAGATAATGTAGTAGATGTCACCTGCAGTCCTATGTAACACCACAGATAACACAGTGATAACTCTCTGAGTACAGATAATGTAGTACATGTCACCTGCAGTCCTATGTAACACCACAGATAACACAGTGATAACTCTCTGAGTACAGATAATGTAGTAGATGTCACCTGCAGTCCTATGTAACACCACAGATAACACGCGGACAACTCTCTGAGTACAGATAATGTAGTAGATGTCACCTGCAGTCCTATGTAACACCACAGATAACACAGTGATAACTCACTGAGTACAGATAATGTATTAGATGTCACCTGCAGTCCTATTAACACCACAGATAACACAGTGATAACTATGAGTACAGATAATGTAGTAGATGTCACCTGCAGTCCTATGTAACACCACCGATAACACAGTGATAACTCTATGAGTACAGATAATGTAGTAGATGTCACCTGCAGTCCTATGTAACATCACAGATAACACAGTGATAACTCTCTGAGTACAGATAATGTAGTAGATGTCACCTGCAGTCCTATGTAACACCACAGATAACACAGTGATATCTCTCTGAGTACAGATAATGTAGTAGATGTCACCTGCAGTCCTATGTAACACCACAGATAACACAGTGATAACTCTCTGAGTACAGATAATGTAGTAGATGTCACCTGCAGTCCTATGTAACACCACAGATAACACAGTGATAACTCTCTGAGTACAGATAATGTAGTAGATGTCACCTGCAGTCCTATGTAACACCACCGATAACACAGTGATAACTCTATGAGTACAGATAATGTAGTAGATGTCACCTGCAGTCCTATGTAACACCGCAGATAACACAGTGATAATTCTCTGAGTACAGATAATGTAGTAGATGTCACCTGCAGTCCTATGTAACACCACAGATAACACAGTAATAACTCTCTGAGTACAGATAATGTAGTAGATGTCACCTGCAGTCCTATGTAATACCACAGATAACACAGTGATAACTCTGAGTACAGATAATGTAGTAGATGTCTGCAGTCCTATGTAACATCACAGATAATGTAGTAGATGTCTGCAGTCCTATGTAACACCACAGATAATGTAGTAGATGTCTGCAGTCCCACCAGGGATAACACTGTCACTCACTGTGTGTGAACCCAGTCTTAGGCCTTATTCACATCAGGGTTTGGTCAGTGTTTTGCATCAGTGATTTTGCAGACTAAAGGGCCCTACACTGTATCAGTATCCTGTAACGAGTCCTCAGCTGTGAGCAGCACACGATCAGGAGCGGCTCCACTGCTGGTTCTTCCCTCGGTGTGATACATTCAGGATCCTCGCTACAAAGTAACCACCAGGAAGATGGGGCCCCGGACTTGTCGGCACGTCCTGGAGGAGAGATCCGGCCGCACATGAAAGGTTTGGCAGGAGGTGACTCTGTGGGAGGGCGGCGGTTCTAACCTGCACCAGAAATCGGCTGATGTTTGAACTTAACATAGAATTCCATAAAAACCTGCAGCTTCACTCGTAAAAAGGCAGAACACATTGCTCATCCCACAAGTTCTGACACAGTTCTCAACCCCTCTGTATGACACAGTTCTAGAGCCTTGAGGATGACACAGTTCTGGAGCCTGGAGTGGATGTTCTCTGTAGAGCTGCAGGCTCAGACCTCATTAGGTATTCTTTGTAGGACTGGAGGCTCAGGACTCAGACCTTCTCTGTAAAGGTGCAGGCTCAGAACTCAGTGGATGTTCTCTGTAGAGCTGCAGGCTCAGGACTCAGTGGATGTTCTCTGTAGAGCTGCAGGCTCAGGACTAAGTGGATGTTCTCTCTAGAGCTGCAGGCTCAGGATTCAGTGGAGGTTCTCTGTAGAGCTGCAGGCTCAGGACTAAGTGGATGTTCTCTCTAGAGCTGCAGGCTCAGGACTCAGTGAATGTTCTCTGTAGGGCTGCAGGCTCAGGACTCAGTGGATGTTCTCTGTAGGGCTGCAGGCTCAGGCGTCAGTGGATGTTCTCTGTAGAGCTGCAGGCTCAGGACTCAGTGGATGTTCTCTGTAGAGCAGCAGGCTCAGGACTCAGTGGATGTTCTCTGTAGAGCAGGAGGCTCAGGACTCAGTGGATGTTCTCTGTAGGGCTGCAGGCTCAAGACTCAGTGGATGTTCTCTGTAGGGCTGAAGGCTCAGGACTCAGTGGATGTTCTCTGTAGAGCTGCAGGCTCAGGACTCAGTGGATGTTCTCTGTAGGGCTGAAGGCTCAGGACTCAGTGGATGTTCTCTGTAGAGCTGCAGGCTCAGGACTCAGTGGATGTTCTCTGTAGGGCTGCAGGCTCAGAACTCAGTGGATGTTCTCTGTAGGGCTGCAGGCTCAGGACTCAGTGGATGTTCTCTGTAGAGCTGCAGGCTCAGAACTAAGTGGA
Organism: Bufotes viridis; assembly: GCA_033119425.1. Classification (NCBI taxonomy): domain Eukaryota; kingdom Metazoa; phylum Chordata; class Amphibia; order Anura; family Bufonidae; genus Bufotes; species Bufotes viridis. The sequence continues at coordinate 14,007,197 of CM065592.1, read as the reverse complement.
TGTTCTCTCTAGAGCTGCAGGCTCAGGACTCAGTGGATGTTCTCTGTAGGGCTGCAGGCTCAGGACTCAGTGAATGTTCTCTGTAGGGCTGCAGGCTCAGGACTCAGTGGATTTTCTCTGTAGAGCTGCAGGCTCAAGACTCAGTGGATTTTCTCTGTAGAGCTGCAGGCTCAGGACTCAGTGGATATTCTCTGTAGGGCTGCAGGCTCAGGCCTCAGTGGATGTTCTCTCCAGAGCTGCAGGCTCAGGACTCAGTGGATGTTCTCTGTAGATCTGCAGGCTCATGACTCAGTGGATGTTCTCTGTAGGGCTGCAGGCTCAGGCGTCAGTGGATGTTCTCTGTAGAGCTGCAGGCTCAGGACTCAGTGGATGTTCTCTGTAGAGCAGCAGGCTCAGGACTCAGTGGATGTTCTCTGTAGAGCTGCAGGCTCAGGACTCAGTGGATGTTCTCTGTAGGGCTGCAGGCTCAGGACTCAGTGGATGTTCTCTGTAGGGCTGAAGGCTCAGGACTCAGTGGATGTTCTCTGTAGAGCTGCAGGCTCAGGACTCAGTGGATGTTCTCTGTAGGGCTGCAGGCTCAGGACTCAGTGGATGTTCTCTGTAGAGCTGCAGGCTCATGACTCAGTAGATGTTCTCTGTAGGGCTACAGGCTCAGGCCTCAATGGATGTTATCTCCAGAGCTGCAGGCTCAGGACTCAGTGGATGTTCTCTGTAGATCTGCAGGCTCAAGACTCAGTGGATGTTCTCTGTAGAGCTGCAGGCTCAGGACTCAGTGGATGTTCTCTGTAGAGCAGCAGGCTCAGGACTCAGTGGATGTTCTCTGTAGAGCAGGAGGCTCCGGACTCAGTGGATGTTCTCTGTAGGGCTGCAGGCTCAAGACTCAGTGGATGTTCTCTGTAGGGCTGAAGGCTCAGGACTCAGTGGATGTTCTCTGTAGAGCTGCAGGCTCAGGACTCAGTGGATGTTCTCTGTAGGGCTGAAGGCTCAGGACTCAGTGGATGTTCTCTGTAGAGCTGCAGGCTCAGGACTCAGTGGATGTTCTCTGTAGGGCTGCAGGCTCAGGACTCAGTGGATGTTCTCTGTAGGGCTGCAGGCTCAGGACTCAGTGAATGTTCTCTGTAGGGCTGCAGGCTCAGTGGATGTTTCTCTGTAGAGCTGCAGGCTCAAGACTCAGTGGATGTTCTCTGTAGAGCTGCAGGCTCAGGACTCAGTGGATGTTCTCTGTAGGGCTGCAGGCTCAGGCCTCAGTGGATGTTCTCTCCAGAGCTGCAGGCTCAGGACTCAGTGGATGTTCTCTCCAGAGCTGCAGGCTCAGGACTCAGTAGATGTTCTCTGTAGGGCTGCAGGCTCAGGCCTCAGTGGATGTTCTCTGTAGAGCTGCAGGCTCAGGACTCAGTGGATGTTCTCTGTAGAGCTGCAGGCTCAGGACTCAGTGGATGTTCTCTGTAGAGCTGCAGGCTCAGGACTCAGTGGATGTTCTCTGTAGAGCTGCAGGCTCAGGACTCAGTGGATGTTCTCTGTAGAGCTGCAGGCTCAGGACTCAGTGGATGTTCTCTGTAGAGCTGCAGGCTCAGGACTCAGTGGATGTTCTCTGTAGAGCTGCAGGCTCAGGACTCAGTGGATGTTCTCTGTAGTAAGGAAAATGAAGAAAACTCCAGCATCTAGTTCACGAGTATCTTCTCTTTATTAATAGTGTTGGTGATACAGCGGCAATAAAATATATCTTCTCACATCCTTAAGCAGTCACTGCTTAAAGACTGCTTAAGGATGTGAGAAGATATATTTTATTGCCGCTGTATCACCAACACTATTAATAAAGAGAAGATACTCGTGAACCAGATGCTGGAGTTTTCTTCATTTTCCTTACTGCCGTATCCGGGTCTTACCTACACCTCCGTGCATCAGGGGATTCTAGTTGGAGCAAATGAATGGGTGAGCTGGATTCCACTTTTTTCGCTATAATATACAAAGATGTTCTCTGTAGAGCTGCAGGCCTCAGTGGATGTTTTCTGTAGAGCTGCAGGCTCAGGACTCAGTGGATGTTCTCTGTAGGGCTGCAGGCTCAGGACTCAGTGGATGTTCTCTGTAGGGCTGCAGGCTCAGGACTCAGTGGATGTTCTCTGTAGGGCTGCAGGCTCAGGACTCAGTGGATGTTCTCTGTAGAGCTGCAGGCTCAGGACTCAGTGGATGTTCTCTGTAGGGCTGCAGGCTCAGGACTCAGTGGATGTTCTCTGTAGAGCTGCAGGCTCAGGACTCATTGGATGTTCTCTCCAGAGCTGCAGGCTCAGGACTCAGTGGGTGTTCTCTGTAGGGCTGCAGGCTCAAGACTCAGTGGATGTTCTCTGTAGGGCTGCAGGCTCAGGACTCAGAGGGGACAACTGAGGAGATCACATCATTCAGTGTCTACACAGAGGCTTTGGAACTCTGTATAAAAAAAAAAAAAAAACGGAGCCTACTGCAGGGCATACAAGTAATGGACATCTGTGTAAGGGTATGTTCAGACGACGACAATTGTCGCGCGACAAAAAGTCGCACTATTGTAGCGCGACAATTTTTATAATGGGAGTCTATGGTGTCGCAGTGCGACATGCGACATGCTGTGACTGCGACACGACAGTCGGCAAAAATCCATCCGGGATGGATTTTTTGCGACTGTTGTGTCGCAGTCGCAACATGTTGCATGTTGCACGTGCGACAATCACCATAGACTCCCATTATAAAAATTGTCGCGCGACATTAATGTGACATCAATGTCGCGCTACAAATGTTGCAGTGTAGTGGTTCCCAAATTGTCGCGCGACAATTGTCGTCGTGTGAACGTAGCCTAATACGTCTTCAGATGTCACTGTTAGCGGCAATTGCACAACGCTCACATTCATGGTGGGGGCTCTTAAGCAGGACCACACTCTCCGTGATGTTTATATGTGATTAACACCCAGTAATTACAGGGTTAGGGCTCATGCACACGACCGTATTTTCTCTCTGCTTCTGTTCTTTGTGCGGCCCGTAGGCGGAACCATTCAGTTCAATGGGGCTGTAGAAAACACGGAAGTTACGCTGTGTGCATTCCGTTTCCATTTGTCCGCATGTTTCACAAAAAAGTAGTGCATGTCCTATTATTGTCCGCAAATCACAGTCCGAGGCCCCATTCAAGTCAATGGGTCCGCAAAAAATACGGAACACATCCGTATTTTGCAGATCCATACTGTAGAAATGCTATACCCAGCCCATATTGCTCATGTGTTTGGTGATTAATAAGTTACTGTTTCCGAGCCGCAAAAAACGGATGGGATACGGAAACGGTACGGACGTGTTTTGTGGAAGAACGGAACAGGACTTAAATCAGAGAAAAAAAAAATCCTTAGATGCGGAACAACGGATCCGTTAATAACAGACCGCAAAACAACGGTCGTGTGCATTAGCCCTTATTCCCATCTTATAAAGTAATGGCTGCTGTTCCCTGCACAGTGGGTGTCCAGGCAAATTAGGAGGCCCTCTAGAAACATGCCACCACCTTCTAAGATGGGAAAAACGCTCTAGGGTCCAGGCTGTGGCTCCATGTGGCCCCGTCAGATCCCCTCCACCGGGCTCCACATGTTCCAGGTTACAACACACAAACTGCAGATCAAAAGGGCGACACAGTGGGAGACACCCGGGACTAAGACGAAAACCCCTAAAGGCGCGGCCAAGAATTAGACCACCATTTCCCATAAGGCTGCATTCATACAACTATGTATTTTGTGATCTGCATAATGTGGGCCTGAAAAAAAAAACGGATGACGTCCGTGTTGCATCAGTTTTAGGCTCCATTCAGACGTCCGTATGTGTTTTGCAATTTCGGACAAGAATACGACATGTTCTATATTTTTGAGGAATGGAAGTGCAGACCTGGAAGTGCGGATCCGCAGTTCCGGATCCGAGCAGGACAAAGTCTGTCCCCATAGAAATGAATGGGTCCGCAAAATTCTGAACAGAATTGCGGACATGTGAATGAGGCATTTTACAGTGCAATTTTAAAGCAGACAACTTTACCAAAAACCTGCCTGCAGCAGCGTCCTTCCTGTAGGAAGCAGCTTTGAGGATTGCGGAGCAGGTTTTCGGTGGAATTTCGGCGCAGCTGTCTGCAAACTGACATTGTAAAACTCGCTGTGTGAATGGGTCCTTAGGATATTATCACGCAAACTATTTTCTATGCTGAAAAAACCTGATGCTGAATCCACATCACTTTTTGTGTACTCCCGACGTGTTTATTTTTTTTTTTAAGCAGATTGAATGTGGTTTTTCATTCACATGAATCCAGCCAGCAAAGGAGGCAACATGGAGAATCACAATACATAAGTGCCTTGTATTCTCTTTCTCTGCATGATAAATGCCACTTGCTGAAGTGAGACGACCCCTTTACCATGAGGATACACCACTGAAAGTTCTGCATGTGTTCTTAGCGTGGATTTTAGTCAAGGAATCAAAAAATATTCATTGTCAACATACCCTAGGGTGGTCAGAGATCCATTTTGCCGACATAAGAAACCAGCACCACTAGAGGAGGCTTACTGTATTATAATGATCTATGTACATACACGGTGCAATAAATTCCTGAGCTCCCTATAGTGGTGGTTGTATATATCTGTATGTAGTAATCTCCTGAGCTCCCTCTAGTGGTGGCTGTATATATCTATATGCAGTAATCTCCTGAGCTCCCTCTAGTGGTGGTTGTATATATCTGTATGCAGTAATCTCCTGAGCTCCCTCTAGTGGTGGCTGTATATATCTATATGCAGTAATCTCCTGAGCTCCCTCTAGTGGTGGTTGTATATATCTGTATGTAGTAATCTCCTGAGCTCCCTCTAGTGGTGGCTGTATATATCTGTATGCAGTAATCTCCTGAGCTCCCTCTAGTGGTGGCTGTATATATCTGTATGCAGTAATCTCCTGAGATCCCTCTAGTGGTGGCTGTATATATCTGTATGTAGTAATCTCCTGAGCTCCTCTAGTGGTGGCTGTATATATCTGTATGCAGTAATCTCCTGATCTCCTTCTAGTGGTGGCTGTATATATCTGTATACAGTAATCTCCTGAGCTCCCTCTAGTGGTGGGTGTATATATCTGTATGCATTAATCTCCTGAGCTCCCTCTAGTGGTGGCTGTATATATCTGTATGTAGTAATCTCCTGAGCTCCCTCTAGTGGTGGCTGTATATATCTGTATGCAGTAATCTCCTGCGCTCCCTCTAGTGGTGGCTGTATATATCTGTATGTAGTAATCTTCTGAGCTCCCTCTAGTGATGGCTGTATATATCTGTATGCAGTAATCTCCTGAGCTCCCTCTAGTGGTGGCTGTATATATCTGTATGTAGTAATCTTCTGAGCTCCCTCCAGTGGTGGCTGTATATGTCTGTATGCAGTAATCTCCTGAGCTCCCTCTAGTGGTGGCTGTATATATCTGTATACAGTAATCTCCTGAGCTCCCTCTAGTGGTGGCTGTATATATCTGTATGCAGTAATCTCCTGAGCTCCCTCTAGTGGTGGCTGTATATATCTGTATGCAGTAATCTCCTGAGCTTCCTCTAGTGGTGGCTGTATATATCTGTATGCAGTAATCTCCTGAGCTCCCTCTAGTGGTGGCTGTATATATCTGTATGCAGTAATCCCCTGAGCTCCCTCTAGTGGTGGCTGTATCTATCTGTATGTAGTAATATCCTGAGCTCCCTCTAGTGGTGGATGTATATATCTGTATGGAGTAATCTCCTGAGCTCCCTCTAGTGGTGGCTGTATATATCTGTATGCAGTAATCTCCTGAGCTCCCTCTAGTGGTGGCTGTATATATCTGTATGCAGTAATCTCCTGAGCTCCCTCTAGTGGTGGCTGTATATATCTGTATGTAGTAATCTCCTGAGCTCCCTCTAGTGGTGGCTGTATATATCTGTATGCAGTAATCTCCTGAGCTCCCTCTAGTGGTGGCTGTATATATCTGTATGCAGTAATCTCCTGAGCTCCCTCTAGTGGTGGCTGTATATATCTGTATGCAGTAATCTCCTGAGCTCCCTCTAGTGGTGGCTGTATATATCTGTATGTAGTAAGCTCCTGAGCTCCCTCTAGTGGTGGCTGTATATATCTGTATGCAGTAATTTCCTGAGCTCCCTCTAGTGGTGGCTGTATATATCTGTATGCAGTAATCCCCTGAGCTCCCTCTAGTGGTGGCTGTATATATCTGTATGTGGTAATCTCCTGAGCTCCCTGTAGTGGTGGCTGTATATATCTGTATGTAGTAAGCTCCTGAGCTCCCTCTAGTGGTGGCTGTATATATCTGTATGTAGTAATCCCCTGAGCTCCCTCTACTGGAGGCTGTATATATCTGTATGCAGTAATCTCCTGAGCTCCCTCTAGTGGTGGCTGTATATATCTGTATGTAGTAATCTCCTGAGCTCCCTCTAGTGGTGGCTGTATATATCTGTATGCAGTAATCTCCTGACCTCCCTCTAGTGGTGACTGTATATATCTGCATGCAGTAATCTCCTGAGCTCCCTCTAGTGGTGGCTGTATATATCTGTATGCAGTAATCTCCTGAGCTCCCTCTAGTGGTGGCTGTATATATCTGTATGCAGTAATCTCCTGAGCTCTCTCTCAGGAGCTCTGTATCAGAAAATCAAATCTCTGACTGCAATTAAAATATATTTTGAATTAACCGCAGAATGCTGGACCAAAGGATGACATCTTAAAGGCGGTGGGGCTCACAATGAGGCAGGGGGCAGAGCTGGCGTTTATAGGCACAAAGACCTCACACTGCAGGCTCCCCAAATAACCAAACCATCCATGGCCGATACTGAGAGATATATTTGCAGATTCAGGTTACAGCAGCCATTTGTGTACAGCTCACATAAACCAAAAAGATAAAAAAAGACAAACTATAGATCCAGGGCCTATGGGCCGCAGTGCTGAAAGCCGGGCCCCGATCTCCCTCCCCCCACCACCATTACGGATACAGGAGTAGTGATTCATTCTAACTTTTATTGTGGTACACATCGGTTTTCATCATCCAGAACAGTAGAGCAGAGTTTGCAGCGCGTGTCGCCATCTCGCACTTTTCCTTTTTAGTGATAACAGAACAAAGGGGGAGGGGTAAAGAGGGTGGGAGGGGCATAGGACACAACCAAAATGTAGTGACGGGTTGGGGACAGGTGCGTGGGGGACGGGCGTTTAAAATGAGATATATATATATATGCAACAAACATGATTTCACTTTTCCGGGGGAGGTGTCGTCGTCCCTCGTCTGTATTCAGAAAGGTGAGATACCGGCAAGCACTCGTATAGATGAATGTTAATATGGGAGGAAGGGGGGACATTCATCGGAGGGGGTTAAAATGGAGGGTGTCAAAGGGGCAAGTGGTTTATGCTGCAATGGGAAGAGGGTGGGGGATGGGAGGGTGAGGGGGGCAGTGAACGGTGAATGTCGCAAATAAAAGACTCAACAACATTTGCTCTTCCAGCCTGTGACGCCCCCGCCGCTGCTGATATCTACATTCTCACTGTTGGGTTCTTTGACTGGAGTCTGCAAGAGAAGACAGAAACAGGTGAGAGACCAGAGGACACTGAGGAAACGGGGCCGTCAGGCAATGCTGAGAGTTATAGTTAGAGCTGGAGAACCATTACTTATTCTGTATTATACTCCGGAGCTGCACTCACTATTCTGCTGGTGGAGTCACTGTGCACATACATTACTGATCCTGTACTGATCCTGACTTACATCCTGTATTATACTCCGGAGCTGCACTCACTATTCTGCTGGTGCAGTCACTGTGTACATATTACTTATCCTATACTGATCCTGAGTTACATCCTGTATTATACTCCAGAGCTGCTCTCACTATTCTGCTGGTGGAGTCACTGTGTTCATACATTACTTATCCTGTACTGATCCTGAGTTACATCCTGTATTATACTCCAGAGCTGCACTCACTATTCTGCTGGTGCAGTCACTGTGTACATACATTACTTATCCTGTACTGATCCTGACTTACATCCTGTATTATACTCCAGAGCTGCACTCACTATTCTGCTGGTGCAGTCACTGTGTACATACATTACTTATCCTGTACTGATCCTGAGTTACATCCTGTATTATACTCCAGAGCTGCACTCACTATTCTGCTGGTGCAGTCACTGTGTACATACATTACTTATCCGGTACTGATCCTGAGTTACATCCTGTATTATACTCCAGAGCTGCACTCACTATTATGCTGGTGCAGTCACTGTGTACATACATTACTTATCCTGTACTGATCCTGAGTTACATCCTGTATTATACTCCAGAGCTGCACTCACTGTGTACATACATTACATTACTTATTCTGTACTGATCCTGAGTTACATCCTGTATTATACTGCAGAGCTGCACTCACTATTCTGCTGGTGGAGTCACTGTGTACATACATTACTTATCCTGTACTGATCCTAAGTTACATCCTGTATTATACTCCAGAGCTGCTCTCACTATTCTGCTGGTGGAGTCACTGTGTACATACATTACTTATCCTGTACTGATCCTGAGTTACATCCTGTATTATACTCCAGAGCTGCACTCACCATTCTGCTGGTGGAGTCACTGTGTACATACATTACTTATCTTGTACTGATCCTGAGTTACATCCTGTATTATACTCCAGAGCTGTACTCACTATTCAGACCTCAAATCCCAGCATGCTCTTCACTTGTAAAGAGGCATCTTCCAAGGAAAGGATCTTCATAAGGGAGATACCTTTTGCATATTATTTTCCCATGGAGCGTGCCCAGTCCACACACTGCTCTATAGGGAGACCCTGCACCCTATGGTGATTGGCATTCTGGGCCGTGTAGTCTGTACTCCTGGCGGTGCGCAGTCATGTGCTGTCTGCCCGGAAGGCGTCTGACCATCTCCAATAACAGAATAGTGAGTGCAGCTCTGGAGTGAAATGGGATCAGTATAGGGTAAGTCATCTAAGGGCTCATGCACACAAATGTATGTATTTTGCGGTCCGCAAAGATACGGATAATGTCCATGTGCATTCTGTATTTTGCGCGACGGAACATCTGGCCCCTGATAGAACGGTCCTATCCTTGTGCGTTATGCGGACAATAATAGGACATGTTTTATCTTTTTGCGGAAGGGAAATACAAAAACCAAACGCTCCGCAAAAAAAAAGCCGGAACGGACACGGAAAGAGGATACGTTCGTGTACATGAGCCCATATACTGAGACTTTCTTACATTTAGATTTGTAGCTATACGTCTCTCTAACACTGGACACTTCCATAAAAACCTCCATTCTTTACACTGCAGGCTTCATTTAGAAAGCAGATATAAAAAAGAAACAAGTTACACTTCCAAAAACAAAACAAAAACAAGACACTTCATTTAACCCCTTCAGGACCAAGTGATTTTCCGTTCTTAGTTTTTTTTAACCCCTCACCTTCCCGGAGCCATACCTATACATTTTGTATTCTTCCGATCACATAGCCGTAGTATGACTGCCTGTTTTTTGTAGGATAAGTTGCACTTTGTAATGACACCATTTAAAGTGGTTATCCAAAGTCTAAAAGATCCCCCCCAATGCCCGGGCCCCTCGTATACGTTATAGCAGCTGGAGAGGCCCGTCAGCATCGCGGCCTGCTATTGGCTGCTCATCCTGTCACTGGATGTTTTGATTCGCGCGGCCGTGCTTCTCCCATAGACTGTGATGGTATACCGCTGCAGTCTATGGGAGAATCACTATGTTCCTATCTGCTACCGGCAGGCCCGAGAGCAGCGGCACCCCGGCAGGCCCGAGAGCAGCGGCACCCCGGCAGGCCCGAGAGCAGCGGCACCCCGGCAGGCCCGAGAGCAGCGGCACCCCGGCAGGCCCGAGAGCAGCGGCACCCCGGCAGGCCCGAGAGCAGCGGCACCCCGGCAGGCCCGAGAGCAGCGGCACCCCGGCAGGCCCGAGGCAGCGGCACTCGGCAGGCCCGAGGCAGCGGCACCCGGCAGGCCCGAGAGCAGCGGCACCCGGCAGGCCCGAGAGCAGCGGCACCCGGCAGGCCCGAGAGCAGCGGCACCCCGGCAGGCCCGAGAGCAGCGGCACCCCGGCAGGCCCGAGAGCAGCGGCACCCCGGCAGGCCCGAGAGCAGCGGCACCCCGGCAGGCCCGAGAGCAGCGGCACCAAGGCAGGCCCGAGAGCAGCGGCACCAAGGCAGGCCCGAGAGCAGCGGCACCAAGGCAGGCCCGAGAGCAGCGGCACCAAGGCAGTCCCGAGAGCAGCGGCACCAAGGCAGTCCCGGGAGCAGCGGCACCAAGGCAGGCCCGAGAGCAGCGGCACCAAGGCAGGCCCGAGAGCCTTCAGAAAGCCCGAGGCTGCCATAGCAACCAAATGGCTCGCTCGATCTCGTCGTTGAAATCAGTTTGGTCACCGGGAGCGCAGAACTTCCGGTATTTGAGTTCCCGGATGCCATGATCGTGACTGACCACGCCAACTAGGGACTTAGAAGTGTATGATCGGCGTCACGGATCTTGGACTCTTCTACAGTGTGTCGTCTGTGTAAGACAGCAAGCACACTGTAGCTACAGTGCCCAATCAGCTCCTGGCAAACATAAGAAAGGGGTTAATAGAACCCCCGCCCCCCCATATTAATCAGAGTGATCAGGGGCACCACCGACACGCTGACATAAGCTCATCCGCCATGCTTTACCTTTCGAAGTATGTCTTCTGCTAACGTGAGGAATGCCTTCTCAATGTTTACGTTTGCTTTTGCGCTAGTCTCAAAAAACCTAATTCCGTGTTCTCGAGCAATCTGGAAGAAAGTATAAAAAGCGTTGAGGGGCGGCCGCTGAAACAAAGGAACGAAGTCTCAGCACGTATGAAGTACACAGCTTTTTAACCACAGCATCCCCAACAATCCCATGGAATGGAGACGGCCGTAAGTGACCCTGCCCTATCCATCCTTACCCCAGTCCTGGCCAGCGACAACCGTACAGCCTAGTAAAGCCAGATCTCTGACTCCAATCACATGCAGAGCTGCAATCATAACTCTGCTGGCTTCTTTCCAGAGAGCAGTGCTTCATGGGAGCTCAGAACTGTAGTGCACAGAATACCTACAGTCTGTAAATGCATCTCTGGGTGTGACTAGAGAACAAGGCATGATTTGTGAGTGACCCTCGAACCTGGGGCAGAGCTTTGCTCCTAGACTACGAGGCTGCTGGGAGGAGATGATGGGGGTGTCTGTACTCCTGGTGCAGGCGTCCGGAGCTGTAAACATTTACCGCAGCTCTGGTAACAGACAGAAGTGATGAGACGCCACTGCGCAGTGCTTATGTTATAGCGTATACACAGTCACACGGTAATGTATACGCAGGGCACCTCTGCCCATGATAACCCCACCAAGACAAGACACAGAACCACTGTCAGCACATGTTGGAGGTAGTAGTTGCGCAGCAGCCACAGACCTGAGATTGTGTAGTGGTGATTTAGGCAGCCAGACTCTGGCCATTTGTGGGGTCCCGGTTTACAGACAACCCCCACCTCTGTTACCACACATGGGCAGAATGACCCTTTAATGCCTCCTAACGCTGCAGATCATTCCACATTTTGATTGGACGTTGGAGAGCCGGATAAGCAGGCCCAAGGGAGGCAGCAACTCGTGCCCTGTGCAGCAGCGCGCAGCATGTCACAGGCCGTGTGCAACCTCAGCTCGCTGGGGAGGCAAGAGCCTTACATCATCCCCTGAATACCCGGCACTCTACGCGCTCGCACTTGTCACCCGGACACATGGTGCCAGACATCTGAACCCCCCCGCGGGGCACCCAGGCCTATACTATGGGGGTGGCAGAGCACACCCGGGATGACCTTACCTGCTCTCCTTTTGCTTTGGGCACCACTCTCTTATCCTCCATGTCGCACTTATTTCCTAGCAGCATCCGCTCCACGTCTTCGTTGGCATGCTGCAAGAGGAGAGTAAAGGGTTAATGTGGCAAATGCCGCGACAGGAATCGGGCCTCAGCGGGCACACGCGTCCGCTGAATAAGCCCTCCGCTTGCTGTCCTTTACTGATTCCAACAGAGTGCCCTGATCTATGTACGTCTCGCCTGTGCAGGTTTGTTACAACCTTCCAGACAGATACAGGCCGCCTTCCCCTGTGCCGACACACTGTAGCAAACCATCAGCTCAGGAGAGAGATTTGAGCCGTTTAGTTCAGAGGATTTGTATGGACTGGAGTCTACTGTAACAAAACCTCAGCTGGAAGAAGAATTACATCTATACAGGCTTTCCTAAACAGGATCGAATGAAGAATGTCCTGATGCACTGACAGCAAGCAGAGGTCTTGAATTTTTTTTAGAAGCAAAGTCTATCAGAAAGCTGCAGCACTAAGTTCACGTGGTTTGCTGTAGAAGGTCCCGCTGATAATATGAATATGCTCCTCGCATGGGGTTTATACAGTCCTGTATGGACTACTACTCCCATCGGGATCACGCAGTCAGCAGGTGTATATATCCGGCCATAGTGCTGTGTCACCCCCGGCCGCTCTGGGCTATTTTGGGATCAGCAGTCGACCAGATATGGAACAGATGACGTTACTGTGTCCACAGTGATAAGTGTGGGGGAGGCCATGAGCCCCCCGGGTGCACCGCCATACAGTCTGATAATCCAGCATCACCTCAGGGTATGGAGCGGCGTGCACAGACTGAAAGTAAGGACGGGGGAGGGGACTTCAGAACGGGTAGGCTCTCGCACATTTCTGCACAATGGGAGGAATGACTGGGTAGGGGCCCTTTAAGAGGCACACCTTTCCCGTGAGACATGCAGGGGCCCGGGGTGACTCAGGCTCTTATCCTGTGCAGGACGGAGTTGAGGCCTGCCAGATATGACTCGCCGCCAGACCTGCAAACACCCCCTACTGCCAGCAGGGGGCAGCAGAGCAGATGAAAGGAGGCTGCGGGAGGGTCACTCCCAGGATTAGTCATGGCTCTGTGCATTCCTATGGCACTGACAGCGATTGCACAACTGAAGGAAGAGGACGACATAATCTCTGCTGAGCTCCAGGGTAGCGGCACCTGAGCCCGCAGGGCAGGGCGTCCCCTGTGTACCCGAAACTGCAGCAGGATGGGACCTCCACAGGATCACCGCAGGATCCTAGGCAGGACCTCGATCATCAAGGGGTTCATTTTTTTGTTTCTGTCTGACCAATGTTTGCCTCTGGCGGGGCGTAACAGGAGCGCTGGGCGGCAGGCCGGGGCTTCACTAGGCCACGGTTTAGACGCTGCGGTGACTACTGATCCCGGCCATTGCTGGTGGGCGGCGGCCGTATAACAGGCCCCACCCCCTGAGCCTGCGCCGCACGCTCCCCTGCAACTTCTGCCATAATATACAGCAGTGGTCTGGAAGGGGTTAAACCTACCTTACCCTATGGGTGACAGATACCGCTATAGGCCACAGGTATGCGTCTTCAGGTTTTGATTAGTTGAATGGAAGCCATGATGTGGCGAGTGACGGACGGCTGGCAAAGCTAGTGTGAACAGACGCTAAAATATATCAGTCTGGAGATCACGGGATTATCCACACCGCACGCAACTGTAACAAACCCTCTCCTGTAAAGGACTGCAAGCGCTCTAAAAGTGGCAAATATCAGAAAGCTGCTGAACTTTTCACTCTTACAGAAAGTACCTTTACATTTCCCCCCTCCCCCAAGAACTCCGATTGCTGTCAGTGAATAGAAGCAGACGGTTGTCCTGAAGGAATTTCACTGTAGACAGTCTGGACTGGATACAAAAGGACCAAACCCTCAGCTGTAAGCAGGATTATCCCAGGGTGGGAGGAAGCAGAGAACACAAGCACAGCGTCACATAATGCTGGGTGCAGGTCCTTCAGGGGCTGACATGTGTATCATCACTCTCATCATCACACTGGGAGTAGTCCCCGTCTCACCTCATCTATGTTTCTGAGCCATTTGCTGATGTTCTCAAAGCTTTTGGCGTTGGTGATGTCATAGACTAACATGATTCCCATAGCGCCCCTGTAGTAGGAGGTGGTGATCGTGTGGAATCGCTCCTGTCCGGCCGTGTCCCTGCGCAAAACAAGACAAAGCGTTATCAAAAAGAACCCCCCCCCCACCCCATAAGGATATGGTATGGCCGTCTCCGCTGCAGAGGCATACACCATACAGAGAAAAACTCGTCTTTACACTTTAAGGCTGGAGCCCCAATTCTGCTGCTTGTTATTGGAAACAGTCAGCAAGTCTGCAAACAGCTCGGGCTCCTACAATTCAGTGTAAGAGCTTGGCCTTCGTATGTTGTACTGGGGTCTGCATGAGTTTAAGGGTATAGATACAGCTCAGGGAGCCGGCCCAAGCTCAGGGAGCCGGCCCGGGAGCCGGCACAAGCTCAAGGAGCCGGCCCGGGGTATGAAGTAATCCTTTTCAGGAATTCTAGCAATCACTTTTATTGCCTCTCTACGTCACTACTACCTCGCCGTTCAGGCCGCTATATACAGATGACAATCCGCTGGGGGTCGCCATCCTCCTCCTACTGCTCTGGTCCCATTACTGTATGGAAAGGTAGTACTGGGGAAGCTGTAGACTTGTTACCATGTATCAGCCCGGATTCACTTATATCACAGACGAGACTTACAGTGATACACTGTAACAAGTTCACTGCTGTGTGAGTGGAAGCTCTGGATGTAACCATTCACTTACAGCATGCAGAGAACAGTGGGGCGCTGAACTAATGAGGACACGCCCCTCCTCTCTCCACATCAGGTTGTTACAACAAACGGGCCGTTGCTGATTACACACGAGCGGTGCCGACTACGCCCTGAACAATCGCAGATCCCAAATACTGACATGACAGCGGGCCCACTCCCTGCCTGCACAGGCCCCGACCGCCAAGAGGACGGCAGGTGCAGAAAGCTAAGTGGAGCCATTCAGGCCAGCGCAGCTGGAGGGAAGGATAAATGGGCGGCCAGGAAGTGGAGGGCGGCAGCGGATGAATGGGGGCTTTATGTGCACACTGCACTTAGGATCAGATGACTGCGGCCCCTTCCCCATATTACTGGACCGGGGGGGGGGTCCAACCCTGCTCGCATAAGGAGAACGCATGCTGCAGCAGAATACACAGCCGACACCAGATTCTACCAGCGGAGCTTCTGCTGCAGGCTGGTAAGGAGGGTCCTTAACATACAAGACACCTGCCGGACCCCCGACCATCAGAAGGAATTAAGAGTAGAGGTGCCAGAGGTGACTGAATGTCGCTTATCCTCACTGTACACCAGCAATTCCATAGCAGACCTCTGCCCTGTGTACTGGATGCTTCACTACACCCGCTCCACCTGCGCTGACACTCACCAGATCTGTAGTTTGATCTTCTTTCCTTGTAATTCCACAGTTTTGATCTTGAAGTCGATTCCTGTAAGACAAAGAGACGAGAACAGTGAAGATGGAGATTCTTAAAAGGGGCATTAGTCCCGCTATACAGCCAAGAAAATGTACACAGATTATTATTTACTGTCAGGGGCCGCCACTAGTGGCAGCGGGGGCCAGCACGTATCCCTACACAGGGGCACTAGTACAGCACTCAGACTCTGGAGAGAGAAGTGGTGGTGACCAGTGCAGGGAGAGAGCTCAGCAGTGTAGAGAAGTGGTGAAGGACCCGAGTAATATCATCATGTGACCAGTGCAGGGAGAAAGCTCAGCAGTGCAGAGAAGTGGTGACCGAGCTGAGTGATGTCATCGTGTGACCAGTGCAGAGAAGCTGTGAAGGACCTGAGTGATGTCATCGTGTGACCAGTGCAGGGAGAGAGCTCAGCAGTGCAGAGAAGTGGTGACCGAGCTGAGTGATGTCATCGTGTGACCAGTGCAGAGAAGCTGTGAAGGACCTGGGTGATGTCATCATGTGACCAGTGCAGGGAGAGAGCTCAGCAGTGTAGAGAAGTGGTGACCGACCTGTGTGATGTCATCATGTGACCAGTGCAGGGAGAGAGCTCAGCAGTGTAGAGAAGTGGTGACCGACCTGAGTGGTATTATCGTGTGACCAGTGCAGGGAGAGAGCTCAGCAGTGTAGAGAAGTGGTGACCGACCTGTGTGATGTCATCATGTGACCAGTGCAGGGAGAGAGCTCAGCAGTGTAGAGAAGTGGTGACCAACCTGAGTGGTATTATCGTGTGACCAGTGCAGGGAGAGAGCTCAGCAGTGTAGAGAAGTGGTGAAGGACCTGTGTGATGTCATCATGTGACCAGTGCAGGGAGAGTGCTCAGCAGTGTAGAGAAGTGGTGAAGGACCTGGGTGATGTCATCATGTGACCAGTGCAGGGAGAGAGCTCAGCAGTGTAGAGAAGTGGTGAAGGACCTGAGTGATGTCATCATGTGACCAGTGCAGAGAAGCTGTGAAGGACCTGAGGGATATCATCATGTGACCAGTGCAGGAAAAGAGCTCAGCAGTGCAGAGAAGCGGTGACCGAGCTGAGTGATGTCATCGTGTGACCAGTGCAGGGAGAGAGCTCAGCAGTGTAGAGAAGCTGTGAAGGACCTGGGTGATGTCATCATGTGACCAGTGCAGGCAGAGTGCTCAGCAGTGTAGAGAAATTATGAAGGACCTGGGTGATGTCATCATGTGACCAGTGCAGGCAGAGTGCTCAGCAGTGTAGAGAAATTATGAAGGACCTGGGTGATGTCATCATGTGACCAGTGCAGGCAGAGTGCTCAGCAGTGTAGAGAAATTATGAAGGACCTGGGTGATGTCATCATGTGACCAGTGCAGGCAGAGTGCTCAGCAGTGTAGAGAAATTATGAAGGACCTGGGTGATGTCATCATGTGACCAGTGCAGGCAGAGTGCTCAGCAGTGTAGAGAAATTATGAAGGACCTGGGTGATGTCATCATGTGACCAGTGCAGGGAGAGAGCTCAGCAGTGCAGAGAAATGGTGAAGGACCTGAGTGATGTCATGATGTCAGGGGGCAGAACTTCTGTGCTGTGTATGGAGGAGAGGTTAGTGGCTTTTCTTCCTCTATAGATCCCCGAACAGTAGGAGTTGTAGTTCTTCCTTTTACTAACTCCCTGTAATTTCCTCTCATATATCCTGCCCCCTATAATGTCTACTGATGCCCTATAATAGTCTGGACATGCTGGGAGTTGTAGTTCACTCTTATACATCTCTCCATGTATGTCCTCTGATAGCCCTTAATTACATCCTAGCAATGCTGGGAGCCCCCCACGTGGCACATGCCGGTCAGAGCCGGCGGTGGAGCTGTATTATCAGCACTGGTCGGTCTGGTTACGTGGTGACCCCGCGCCATATCCGGCAGGTGCCTTGCCAGGGGGCCCAGGCCTTTCTGGTTACACCCCGGTGCTCCTTCTCTGGTCACTGCTGAAGCTGCCGATTGTGCCGTCAGGCTTCACTTGTAACCAGGCAAGTTTCAAAGGCAGCTCTGGATGTAAATGGAGAAAACTAGGAAATCATTCCAAAAAAGATAAAGTGCTGTTAAATATGGTCCACCCCACCACCCACGTATCCAGGAACAGGTCCAACATGTGGATGATGTCACATGAACGCCACAGGGGCCCGAAGAAAAGATCCAGGATCTGTAATCTCTCAGTCACAGCCCCCGCCCAAAGTAGCAGAGCTGAAGAGGTCATCTTTGTGAATCGTAGAGTATAGACAATGCAGGAGGGTCACTCCAAAGTCAGCTCTGCTACATCTGCGTGCTCGTGCAGAGCTCTCATTGTCAGCTCCCACAATGCACTGCTCTGTGGTAACTGGAAGCCTGCCCGCAGCGTCCCCATTATCAGCAGCGAGCCCAAATATAAACGCGTTGTGTCAACCCTCGTGTACAAACCGACCGCGGCAGAACGAGGAACCGGGGACGCCTCGAAACAGGATGTGCACAGCAGCGATGACATCACAGGAATGTGGCTCTGTATGTACAGCTGTCAATCATCCCTCTGCAGTCCCATGTAATAACTTCTACGCCTGACTGCCGTCTATTCCAAAGCACCATGACCCCACAAAATAAAGACCTCCTCTGCAGTCCTATGTAACACCACAGATAACACAGGGATAACTCTCAGTACAGATATTGTAGTAGATGTCACCTGCAGTCCTATGTAACACCACAGATAACACAGTGATAACTCTCTGAGTACAGATAATATAGTAGATGTCACCTGCAGTCCTATGTAACGCCACAGATAACACAGTGATAACTCTCTGAGTACAGATAATATAGTAGATGTCACCTGCAGTCCTATGTAACGCCACAGATAACACAGTGATAACTCTCTGAGTACAGATAATATAGTAGATGTCACCTGCAGTCCTATGCAACACCACAGATAACACAGTGATAACTCTCTGAGTACAGATAATGTAGTAGATGTCACCTGCAGTCCTATGCAACACCACAGATAACACAGTGGTAACTCTCAGTACAGGTAATGTAGTAGATGTCACCTGCAGTCCTATGCAACACCACAGATAACACAGTGGTAACTCTCAGTACAGGTAATGTAGTAGATATCACCTGCAGTCCTATGTAACACCACAGATAACACAGTGATAACTCTCAGTACAGATAATGGAGTAGATGTCACCTGCAGTCCTATGTAACACCACAGATAACACAGTGATAACTCTCTGAGTACAGATAATGGAGTAGATGTAACACCACAGATAACACAGTGATAACTATCCGAGTACAGATAATGTAGTAGATATCACCTGCAGTCCTATGTAAAACCACAGATAACACAGTGATAACTGTGAGTAGAGATAATGTAGTAGATGTCACCTGCAGTCCTATGTAACACCACAGATAACACAGTGATAACTCTGAGTACAGATAACGTAGTAGATGTCACCTGCAGTCCTATGTAACACCACAGATAACACAGTGATAACTCTCCGAGTACAGATAATGTAGTAGATATCACCTGCGGTCCTATGTAACACCACAGATAACAGTGTAAACATCTGTAAACTGTGGTTCTATTCACTGACAGCAAGCAGATATCTTAAACAGCAATACACTGATCTAACAGCTCTTCACTACAGCGGAGGGAAGCATGAAGTCCTCCCTGCCTGAGGGTGCGCTGTTACCCCCGAGGCAGAGGACCCAACACCTCATACCTCCACATGGCGCTCAGCGAGGCCTCATGTGCAGCAGAGACAATAGACGGGCGAGGCCACGCTCCCAGCAGTGACATAACAGCACACAATTCAGCCCGTCAATCCCATGAGTGAGGCACCGAGCACCTCAGCACCTCGTGTAGTCACACAAGCTCTGCCCTATGTGGACATCTGGAGAGACGGGCCATAATGCGATATCTGCCCCGTACCGCCGGCCGCCGCTCACCTGTAATGCCGGACACGGCCACAGACCAGAGTGGCGCTGTTTCCGGGAAAACTGACCTCGCACTTGATGAGCTTTACTCCCGTGAAGATGAATAATTGACTTTCACTTCCTTTATATGTCCCCAAAATTACAGAAGTCCCTACAGACTCCAGAAACCGTCCTCCACCGGATTACCGGGCGCCAGACTAAAGGAATCCGACTGCCCGCGTCTTATCACTCACTCGAGCAGGGCTAAAGCGGCTGCACGGCCTGATGAGCGCCCCCACAGGATGCCCTGCAGGTTGTCAGACCGCACAGCCGCAGGAAATAACGGAACGCTGAGAGCAACAACTCCCATCATGGTCAGCGACTCCCGTTATGCGCTCTGCAGAAGCCTCCACACAAATATCTTCACCTACAACACCTCGCTGTATAATGTAAAGTTGCAGAACCATTTTCAACACCTCTGATTGCTGTCCAGTCTTGCTTCCCAAGCGGAGAGCTCGTTGCCATTGTATCCAAACTAGACGATCCGGGCAATTTAAGGTCATCTAGACTGGAAGCAATGGTAACGAACCCCCAGCGGTGAGGAGGTGGCTGCTGAGTGATGAAGCCTCCTGGCTATGACTCTGCTCCGTCACATGGAGCGGGTGCGGCTGGTGGTTATGGTAAAGTACACGCTGCAGCGACCACACCTGAGCCGCGCACACAGCGCGGATATCGGGGCCGGCCGAGCTCACCTCGAGAGGCCTCCCACCCCCCAATAATAGGAACAGCTGCTGCTGCCTCCACAGGACCAGCATACCCTTCTCCTGAAATACTCTGTGCTGCCTGAGGCTCTATACTGCTATGTAACTCAGCATGTGTCCACCAACAAGGTCAGGACACATCTGAAATCCTCTGTGCTGCTGGGAGGACCCTGTTCCTTCCACTATGTAACCCATCAGTCTGTGACCTCCCACATGATCAGTACACTCCTCTCCTGAAATCCTCTGTGCTGCTGTAGACCCTGCTCCTTCCCCTCTAACTCCCAGCCTGTGACCTCCCACATGATCAGCACACTGCTCTACTGAAATCCTCTGTGCTGCTGGGAGGACCCTGCTCCTTCCACTATGTACCTCTGACCCCCACAAGATCAGCACACTGCTCTCCTAAAATCCTCTGTGCTGCTGGGAGGACCCTGCTCTCAGTCTACGACCTCCCACATGATTAGTAGACTTCTCTCCTAAAATACTCGGTGCTGCGTAGACTAAGGGGGGAGGGGGGGGGTTTCTTGGTAAATTTAGGTAGAGGTGATCATTTAAAGAGAAAGAGCGGTGGGCCATGCTGGGACTTGTAGTTTGACAACAGCTGGAGCAGGCCAGCAGCATGCATGTGACCGGGTAGCGGGGCCCCTGACTCAGAAGCCACTTGTGGTCAGGAGCAGACATGGCCGCTTACACAATCCCTTGTCATATCACAAGCAGCGCCAAGATTGCCCGGGCACAGGGGGAGGCGCCGCAGCAGCTGGGTACTGGGGGGGGGGCAGCTTCCCAGGGTCCAGGAACAAGTCACAGAAAGACACAAAGGAGCAAATTCTCTGCTGCGATGAAAGAGCGCACACAGAGGACAACAAAGGGCAGCGGGGCCGGCATTCCAGCGCTCCATTCACTGCCGAGGCTGCAATCAATGGAGGCTTGTCAGCCTGCGCGGCTCATGGCACTGCGGGTGCACTCTGCAGAGCCGGCCCAAGGGGGCGCCTCCTGCGGCTCTGGACCCGGGAACCCTCTTATTCACATCCACAGGCTGATCATCCTACACAGAACTCATACCTCTCACAGCTGAGGGTTTGCTACAATATCCAGTCTCGACAATGATCTGTGACTGATACACTGTAAAAAACAGGACGGAAGAGATATGTGTGTCTATGTGCTTAACTCACAAAAGGCCGGGAATACAATGTAACCATCAGGACAGGAGGCCGGGGATACATTGTAACCATCAGGACAGGAGGCCGGGGATACATTGTAACCATCGGGACAAGAGGCCGGGGATACAGTGTAACCATCGGGACAAGAGGCCGGGGATACATTGTAACCATCGGGACAAGAGGCCGGGGATACATTGTAACCATCAGGACAAGAGGCCGGGGATACATTGTAACCATCAGGACAGGAGGCCGGGGATACATTGTAACCATCAGGACAAGAGGCCGGGGATACATTGTAACCATCAGGACAGGAGGCCGGGGATACATTGTAACCATCAGGACAGGAGGCCGGGGATACATTGTAACCATCGGGACAGGAGGCCGGGGATACATTGTAACCATCAGGACAGGAGGCCGGGGATACATTGTAACCAGCGGGACAAGAGGCCGGAGACACATTGTAACCATCAGGACAAGAGGCCGGGGATACATTGTAACCATCATGACAAGAGGCCGGATATACATTGTAACCATCAGGACAAGAGGCCGGGGATACATTGTAACCATCAGGACAAGAGGCCGGAGACACATTGTAACCATCATGACAAGAGGCCGGATATACATTGTAACCATCAGGACAAGAGGCCGGGGATACATTGTAACCATCAGGACAGGAGGCCGGGGATACATTGCAACCATCAGGACAGGAGGCCGGGGATACATTGTAACAAACCCTCAGCTGTTTAAGCAGAACTGGGTCAGGAAAAGTGATGCATTCTCCCCCATGTGAAGATGGGGCCACAGACAGAGGTGGTGGCGGATCCTCCTCTATTCCCTCCTCATATAAAACGGTTGACACCTTGGCTGCAGAGCTCACGCTCATTACATGCCAGTCCTGTCTGCTCTGCCATTTACAAGAAGAGCAACCCCTAATTTACGCTATCATGGTGGGCGAACCCTGCCGCTTCTGGATGTAACCCGGCCGGGCTTGTGTTATAGCCCATCACACTCCAGTCACACCCAGAGCTCCACATCAGTCTGCCGCTCTGGGTGTGACCAGAGTATAGGACATGATAGAGCCATCGAAATGCTACAGACTGAAGGGTTAACAGGGGGAGATGCAGCAGCACGAGCCCCTCATTGTCCCAGCAGCTACATTCCTGAGGGGTGAAGTCAGCGCTGGGATCACCCTGCAGTCCCATGTCAGCCCGTTATTTACAGCAGATCCTGCTGGGGTTGGGGGGGGGGGGGGGCAGGGCACTTCCGAGACAAAGCGACTGAACGAACGCTTCCTAAACTCCAGAGGCAGCATCACTGCAGCGCTCAGCCAGATGCAGCAGAGCTGGGATCGTCACTGGACTCTTTACGAGCTGCCCCACACGGCGATACAATAGGCGTCGCCTGCAGTCCTATGTAACATCAGATTAAGTCTACATATAAAAAGGTGCAGCCTCACCCCCCCAGGTTCATGGGGAGGTGCAGTCACAAGCGCCTCTCTTCTCGCCCTGTGTCAGTCTGCACTTCTGTTTTTGAATTCTATTCACCAACAAGGAGGCTTAGGGTTGCAGTGCATGGAGTAATGACAGACAATGATGCCGCTTCTCTCTGGGGGGTGGGAAGTCTCACATCTCGGCTTGATGCAGGAGGGTGCAGAGGGTAACAAGCCTGAACAGGGCGGCAGACACCCCACACGTATAATTAGCGAGTGACGCTGCGGGAACAATGGCTGCACTCGGCCCGGGAACAATCGCCCGCCTCCCCCGGGTCCTGCTGCACCCTGCACCCTGGGTGATGGTCACTCTCCCTCTGCACAGGGTAGATGGCGGTCACCTGGGTGCAGCAGGTAGAGCCAAGTACCAAAACATCTGGGCAGGACAAGCTGGAATGCTTCTATCCACTGCCAGCAAGCGGAGATCTTGAACACTGCAGGGGACACTGCGCCTCCCCACCCCAGGCAGCGGCTGGTAACCCTTTGTGCCGGAGGCGTCTCGGGTGTCAGGTTCTTTGTCTCCTTCTGCTGCCGCCATCAATTTTACATGAGCAGCAGCATTTAGTGCAGCGGCCTAAAATCAGACACCCGATAGCGGGGGCGCGGCCACACGATCCCCTACCGCACCCTGCATTAAAGTCTGGAGCACCGGATGCTGGATTAGAGGACAATTCCATCAGATCACACACAAGAGTCCATCTCCTGTGTCAGTCCTCACTGTAGCTCTGGCATCATATTCCACAGACTGATGCCCTAGGTAAAAAGCTTTTCCATTATCCCCCGATGAAATCTTCTGCCATGTTCCAGTATGTTTTTTGTGACTCCTCCTGATTTTCAAGACCTGCTTGCTGTCAGCGACAAGGAATGGTGACTATTTCTTAAGCTTTCAGAGGCTGACAACTCACTGGACAACTGAGACCTGCGCACACAGCTGGAGGTTTGTTACAGTATCAGCGTGGACAATCCGAGCTAAAACACAGCCCCAATACAGACTTCTCTCCTGAACCTCCAGTGTGGCCGAGCATGCATGTGCTTTTAATGAGGAGATGGAGAGAACGCCAGACTCCAGATGGATTGGACATGTTTAATTCCAGCTGCCTGATCCTCATCTCCCTCGGCAGAAGAGTTGGGGGATCCACAGTCACCACCTGAGCCCAAAACCCCCAAAAAACGCCGTCCATCCCGCTAGGCCATAAATGAGGGAGGGGCAGATGATAAGGTGGTCTATAACCCACATACTGCTACACCAGAAGCTCCCTCCACCCGACATGCTTTACACTACAGCTTTGCTTGTTCACCTTGACGGAGATGCCACAGCCTCAATATGGGGCTGCTTTCACCCCAAAACAGCGCCACACCTGCGCACAGGCCGAGTGTGGGGTTGCAGCTCAGCACCATTCACTTTAATGAAAACGAGCAGCAGCTCCTGACAACCCACAGACAGGTGTGCCGCTACCGCCCGAAGAAAGCGGCCATGTTTTCCGGATCCTGGACAACCCCTTTAAGGCCCCGAGATTCCAGCAGCGGCACATGAACCTGTTGCTCAGATGGGTCCGGCCCCAGCAGACAAGCCTGGCCACGTGTGCGGCGTCACAGACACTGGTTATTTTTATGCCATGAACACATTCCCCCATTCTGCCCGGAGGGGCTTCAGAGCAGCGTGCACAATGTCATCTGCAGGCCGCACCAGTCACGTTACTAGACAGGCAGCGCTCTGCTATCCAGACACCCACACCACGGGGGCGGAGGGCACCACGAGCAGCGGGCAATGTCTCCTGTACGGTGGACGCCTGGCACATTCTGCTCTGCAAGACAAGACAAGTGGCTCCACCTGAGGCACAGAATGGCTGAACCTACAGCGCGCTATGTGCCTCATTCACACCTCAAAGATGTCTCCAGCAACACCTCCAGTGTATACGAGCCTCAGCCAGGAACCTCGTCCGCAGAACTGCCCTACCTTATACCATGGCCACCCACCACCAGTCTATACACAGAATTACATTACTGATCCCGAGTTACATCCTGTATTATACTCCAGAGCTGCACTCACTATTCTGCTGGTGCAGTCACTGTGTACATACATTACTTATCCTGTACTGATCCTCAGTTACATCCTATATTATTCTCCAGAGCTGCACTCACTATTCTGCTGGTGCAGTCTCTGTGTACATACATTACATTACTTATCCTGTACTGATCCTGAGTTACATCCTGTATTATACTCCAGAGCTGCACTCACTATTCTGCTGGTGCAGTCACTATGTACATACATTACATTACTTATCCTGTACTGATCCTGAGTTACATCCTGTATTATACTCCAGAGCTGCACTCACTATTCTGCTGGTGGAGTCACTATGTACATACATTACTTATCCTGTACTGATCCTGAGTTACATCCTGTATTATACTCCAGAGCTGCACTCACTATTCTGCTGGTACAATCACTGTGTACATACATTACTTATCCTGTACTGATCCTGAGTTACATCCTGTATTATACTCCAGAGCTGCACTCACTATTCTGCTGGTGCAGTCACTGTGTACATACATTACTTATCCTGTACTGATCCTGAGTTACATCCTGTATTATACTCCAGAGCTGCACTCACTATTCTGCTGGTGGAGTCACTATGTACATACATTACTTATCCTGTACTGATCCTGAGTTACATCCAGTATTATACTCCAGAGCTGCACTCACTATTCTGCTGGTGCAGTCACTGTGTACATACATTACTTATCCTGTACTGATCCTGAGTTACATCCTGTATTATACTCCAGAGCTGCACTTACTATTCTGCTGGTGCAGTCACTGTGTACATACATTACTTATCCTGTACTGATCCTGAGTTACATCCTGTATTAGGGTCCATTCAGACGTCCGTGTGTATTTTGCGTATCCACGGATCCACAGAACACGGACACCGGCAATGCTCGTTCCGCATTTTGCGAACCGCACATCACCGGCACTCTCAAAGAAAATGCCTTTTCTAGTCCGCAATTGCGGATGCGGGCGGGACACAGTGTGCCCCCATAGAAATGAATGGGTCCGCAATGCCGTTCCGTAAAATGTGGAACAGAATTGCGGATGTGTGAATGGAGCCTTATACTGGAGGACGAGTGCACTGGAGTCCCGACCAGACACGGAGGTCCATACCAGAGCCCCCCTCCACCACATACATCTTCGCTATAGACCGGGGCGGACAGCCATTGCCTAATCTGATAATTGCCGGCATTCCTTTACTAGACTTCAGGATCTGAAGACGCGAACGCCCAGAGGATCTTCACACGCGGCCCACAGTCTCCACCCACGTTGGCCGGGAGCCACGGCTCTGACTTTCAAAGAATTCCATCCCGAACCTTGTCCTGCTTATCAGTAGACAATTCGCCCAAAAAAGGTTTAGTGTCTGCAGCTCAGACGGAAACCCTGGAGCTTCCGAGAGAACAGTCCTCATCGATTATGGGTTATGCCAGAAGTCCTGCACCCACGACAAACCACAGGGCACCTCACAGCTGAATGATGAGTGCCCCGAGTTTGTGTCTTCTCCAGTCACCCGGGGATTGTTTTGGACACCCACGAAAATCTTGGCTGCCAAGTGGTTAGCACCAGGCCTCTGCTTCTGTACAGAGTTCCAAAACGCGCCAGGATGAAAAGCTATCCGACATCTGAGCACACATCCAGGTTAGAGGAGCCGGACCACCAGGAGTCCAATAGTAGGTGCAGGAAAGGAGGCTTCCAAACAAGACGGCCGGGCAAAGACATGCTGACACGTTTCAGCTCCGTCACCAGAGGACTGGAAGTCACTGCTATGGAGGAGACAACTGTTCTCAGGCCACCTACGGTGCAGATACCACGTGTCCTCACAGCTGTCACTGACAAGCAGATCCGAGGGTGAGGAACTCTAAGGAGGAGAGATCTTCACTGAAGGCAAGGTGCACCAAGAGTGAGAGCCTATCATAAGTGGGGGGCTGCTGGTAGGGGGGTTCCTACACACCCAAAGGAACATGAGGACGGTCCAAAAAAGGAGCCGTGGTACATCCATGACCCTGTCCAAGCGCAGTGTCGCCCCAGTCGCCCACCCGGCACCTCTTCTGTACAAAACTTGTCGGTGGAAAGTTAGACAAAACTCCAGAAACTGGTTTGACAACTGAAAGAGGTCTCCGCCGCCGCTCACCAGGCCCGAGGCCTAGACCGAGAGACAGCCGCAGGTGAGACAGTCATCCCTACAGAGACCTCCACACTCCATATCTGAGGAGGCCACGGCTGGTGGAACGCGGATCACACAATGGTGGTCACATCAGAAAACTGGGACGTATACAGAGAGCAACTAAGAAGGACACGACCCCAGAACTGCCCCCTCAGGGGCTGACATTACTGTACAGGAGTCACCGCATCACTTCCCCTCCAGCTCCTTATATTACTATAGGGGACGTCACCTCCAGCTCCTTATATTACTATAGGGGACGTCACCTCCAGCTCTTTATATTACTATAGGGGACGTCACCTCCAGCTCCTTATATTACTATAGGGGACGTCACCTCCAGCTCCTAACATTACTATAGGGGACGTCAGCTCCTTATATTACTATAGGGGACATCACTTGCAGCTCCATATACTACTATAGGGGACGTCACCTCCAGCTCCTTATACTACTATAGGGGATGTCACCTGCAGCTCCTTATCCTACTATAGGGGACGTCACCTGCA
Source organism: Bufotes viridis (assembly GCA_033119425.1). Taxonomy (NCBI): domain Eukaryota; kingdom Metazoa; phylum Chordata; class Amphibia; order Anura; family Bufonidae; genus Bufotes; species Bufotes viridis. The sequence continues at coordinate 13,979,769 of CM065592.1, read as the reverse complement.
GCTCCTTATCCTACTATAGGGGATGTCACCTCCAGCTCTTTATATTACTATAGGGAACATCACCTCCAGCTCCTAACATTACTATAGGGGACGTCAGCTCCAGCTCCTTATATTACTATAGAGGACGTCCCCTGCAGCTCCTTATATTACTATAGGGGACGTCACCTCCAGCTCCTTATATTACTATAGGGGACGTCACCTGCAGCTCCTTATATTATTATAGGGGACGTCACCTGCAGCTCCTTATATTACTATAGGGGACGTCACCTGCAGCTCCTTATATTACTATAGGGGACGTCACCTCCAGCTTCTTATATTATTATAGGGGACGTCACCTGCAGCTCCTTATATTACTATAGGGGACGTCACCTCCAGCTCCTTATATTACTATAGGGGACGTCACCTGCAGCTCCTTATATTACTATAGGGGACGTCACCTCCAGCTCCTTATATTACTATAGGGGACGTCACCTCCAGCTCCTTATATTACTATAGGGAACGTCACCTCCAGCTCCTTATACTACTATAGGGGACGTCACCTCCAGCTCCTTATACTACTATAGGGGATGTCACCTGCAGCTCCTTATCCTACTATAGGGGACGTCACCTGCAGCTCCTTATCCTACTATAGGGGACGTCACCTCCAGCTTCTTATCTTACTATAGGGGACGTCACCTCCAGCTTCTTATATTACTATAGGGGACGTCACCTCCAGCTCCTTATATTACTATAGGGGACGTCACCTCCAGCTCCTTATATTACTATAGGGGACATCACTTGCAGCTCCATATACTACTATAGGGGACGTCACCTGCAGCTCCTTATATTACTATAGGGGACGTCACCTGCAGCTCCTTATATTATTATAGGGGACGTCACCTGCAGCTCCTTATATTACTATAGGGGACGTCACCTGCAGCTCCTTATATTACTATAGGGGACGTCACCTCCAGCTTCTTATATTATTATAGGGGACGTCACCTGCAGCTCCTTATATTACTATAGGGGACGTCACCTCCAGCTCCTTATATTACTATAGGGGACGTCACCTCCAGCTCCTTATATTACTATAGGGAACGTCACCTCCAGCTCCTTATACTACTATAGGGGACGTCACCTCCAGCTCCTTATACTACTATAGGGGATGTCACCTGCAGCTCCTTATCCTACTATAGGGGACGTCACCTGCAGCTCCTTATCCTACTATAGGGGACGTCACCTGCAGCTCCTTATCCTACTATAGGGGACGTCACCTCCAGCTTCTTATCTTACTATAGGGGACGTCACCTCCAGCTTCTTATATTACTATAGGGGACGTCACCTCCAGCTCCTTATATTACTATAGGGGACGTCAGCTCCAGCTCCTTATATTACTATAGAGGACGTCACCTGCAGCTCCTTATATTACTATAGGGGACGTCACCTCCAGCTCCTTATATTACTATAGGGGACATCACTTGCAGCTCCATATACTACTATAGGGGACGTCACCTGCAGCTCCTTATATTACTATAGGGACGCCACCTGCAGCTCCTTATATTATTATAGGGGCGTCACCTGCAGCTCCTTATATTACTATAGGGGCGCCACCTGCAGCTCCTTATATTACTATAGGGGACGCCACCTCCAGCTTCTTATATTATTATAGGGGACGCCACCTGCAGCTCCTTATATTACTATAGGGACGCCACCTCCAGCTCCTTATATTACTATAGGGACGTCACCTCCAGCTCCTTATATTACTATAGGGAACGTCACCTCCAGCTCCTTATATTACTATAGGAACGTCACCTCCAGCTCCTTATACTACTATAGGGACGTCACCTCCAGCTCCTTATACTACTATAGGGGATGTCACCTGCAGCTCCTTATCCTACTATAGGGGACGTCACCTGCAGCTCCTTATCCTACTATAGGGGACGTCACCTGCAGCTCCTTATCCTACTATAGGGGACGTCACCTCCAGCTTCTTATCTTACTATAGGGGACGTCACCTCCAGCTTCTTATATTACTATAGGGGACGTCACCTCCAGCTCCTTATATTACTATAGGGGACGTCACCTCCAGCTCCTTATATTACTATGGGGACGTCACCTCCAGCTCCTTATATTACTATAGGGGACATCACCTCCACTACTGCACCTCCAGCTCCTTATATTACTATAGGGGACGTTGCCTCCATTATTGCACCCCCAGCTCCTTATATTACTATAGGGGACGTCACCTCCATTACTGCACTAAAAGCTCCTTATATTACTATAGCGGACGTCATCTGCAGCTCCTTATATTACTATAGGGGACGTCACCTGCAGCTCCTTATATTACTATAGGGGACGTCACCTGCAGCTCCTTATATTACTATAGGGGACGTCACCTGCAGCTCCTTATATTACTATAGGGGACGTCACCTGCAGCTCCCTATATTACTATAGGGGACGTCACCTCCAGCTCCTTATATTACTATAGGGGACATCACCTGCAGCTCCTTACATTACTATAGGGGACGTCACCTCCAGCTTCTTATATTATTATAGGGGACGTCACCTGCAGCTCATTACATTACTATAGGGGATGTCACCTCCAGATCCTTATATTACTATAGGGGACGTCACCTGCAGCTCCTTATATTACTATAGGGGACGTCACCTGCAGCTCCTTATATTACTATAGGGGACGCCACCTGCAGCTCCTTATATTACTATAGGGACGCCACCTGCAGCTCTTTATATTACTATAGGGACGTCACCTGCAGCTCCTTATATTACTATAGGGACGCCACCTGCAGCTCCCTATATTACTATAGGGGATGTCACCTCCAGCTCCTTATATTACTATAGGGACGCCACCTCCAGCTCCTTATATTACTATAGGGGACATCACCTGCAGCTCCTTACATTACTATAGGGGACGTCACCTCCAGCTCCTTATATTACTATAGGGGACATCACCTGCAGCTCCTTACATTACTATAGGGGACGTCACCTCCAGCTTCTTATATTATTATAGGGGACGTCACCTGCAGCTCATTACATTACTATAGGGGATGTCACCTCCAGATCCTTATATTACTATAGGGGACGTCACCTCCATTACTGCACTAAAAGCTCCTTATATTACTATAGGGGACGTCACCTCCAGATGCTTATATTACTATAGGGGACGTCACCTGCAGCTCTTTATATTACTATAGGGGACGTCACCTGCAGCTCCTTATATTACTATAGGGGACGTCACCTGCAGCTCCTTATATTACTATAGGGGACGTCACCTCCAGATCCTAATATTACTATAGGGGACGTCACCTGCAGCTCCCTATATTACTATAGGGGACGTCACCTCCAGCTCCTTATATTATTATAGGGGACGTCACCTGCAGCTCATTACATTACTATAAGGGATGTCACTTGCAGTTCCTTATATTACTATAGGGGGTGTTGCCTCCATTACTGCACCTCCATATACTACTATAGGGGACGTCACCTCCAGTTCCTTATATTACTATAGGGGACATCACCTCCATTACTGCACCTCAAGCTCCGTATACTACTATAGGGGACAGCCCCTCCAGCTCCGTGAACTACTATAGGGGACATCACCTCCAGCTCCTTATATTACTATAGGGGTCGTCACCTCCAGCTCTTTATATTACTATAGGGGTCGTCACCTCCAGCTCTTTATATTACTATAGGGGTCGTCACCTCCAGCTCTTTATATTACTATAGGGGTCGTCACCTCCAGCTGTTTATATTACTATAGGGGTCGTCACCTCCAGCTCCTTATATTACTATAGCGGACGTCACCTGCAGCTCCTTATATTACTATAGGGGTCGTCACCTCCAGCTCCTTATATTACTATAGGGGTCATCACCTCCAGCTCTTTATATTACTATAGGGGTCGTCACCTCCAGCTCTTTATATTACTATAGGGGTCGTCACCTCCAGCTCTTTATATTACTATAGGGGTCGTCACCTCCAGCTCCTTATATTACTATAGGGGTCGTCACCTGCAGCTCATTACTATAGGGGATGTCACTTGCAGTTCCTTATATTACTATAGGGGATGTTGCCTCCATTACTGCAGCTCCTTATATTACTATAGGAGACGTCACCTCCAGCTTCTTATATTACTATAGGGGACATCACCTGCAGCTCCTTATATTACTATAGGGGACGTCACCTGCAGCTCTTTATATTACTATAGGGGACGTCACCTGCAGCTCCTTATATTACTATAGGGGACGTCACCTGCAGCTCTTTATATTACTATAGGGGACGTCACCTGCAGCTCCTTATATTACTATAGGGGACGTCACCTGCAGCTCCTTATATTACTATAGGGGACGTCACCTGCAGCTCTTTATATTACTATAGCGGACGTCACCTGCAGCTCCTTATATTACTATAGGGGACGTCACCTGCAGCTCCCTATATTACTATAGGGGACGTCACCTCCAGCTCCTTATATTACTATAGGGGACGTCACCTCCAGCTCCTTATATTACTATAGGGGACATCACCTGCAGCTCCTTACATTACTATAGGGGACGTCACCTCCAGCTCCTTATATTACTATAGGGGACATCACCTGCAGCTCCTTACATTACTATAGGGGACGTCACCTCCAGCTTCTTATATTATTATAGGGGACGTCACCTGCAGCTCATTACATTACTATAGGGGATGTCACCTCCAGATCCTTATATTACTATAGGGGACGTCACCTCCATTACTGCACAACCAGCTCCTTATATTACTATAGGGGATGTCACCTCCAGATCCTTATATTACTATAGGGGACGTCACCTCCATTACTGCACTAAAAGCTCCTTATATTACTATAGGGGACGTCACCTCCAGATGCTTATATTACTATAGGGGACGTCACCTGCAGCTCTTTATATTACTATAGGGGACGTCACCTGCAGCTCCTTATATTACTATAGGGGACGTCACCTGCAGCTCCTTATATTACTATAGGGGACGTCACCTCCAGATCCTAATATTACTATAGGGGACGTCACCTGCAGCTCCCTATATTACTATAGGGGACGTCACCTCCAGCTCCTTATATTATTATAGGGGACGTCACCTGCAGCTCATTACATTACTATAAGGGATGTCACTTGCAGTTCCTTATATTACTATAGGGGGTGTTGCCTCCATTACTGCACCTCCATATACTACTATAGGGGACGTCACCTCCAGTTCCTTATATTACTATAGGGGACATCACCTCCATTACTGCACCTCAAGCTCCGTATACTACTATAGGGACAGCCCCTCCAGCTCCGTGAACTACTATAGGGGACATCACCTCCAGCTCCTTATATTACTATAGGGGTCGTCACCTCCAGCTCTTTATATTACTATAGGGGTCGTCACCTCCAGCTGTTTATATTACTATAGGGTCGCCACCTCCAGCTCTTTATATTACTATAGAGGTCGTCACCTCCAGCTGTTTATATTACTATAGGGGTCGTCACCTCCAGCTCCTTATATTACTATAGCGGACGTCACCTGCAGCTCCTTATATTACTATAGGGGTCGTCACCTCCAGCTCCTTATATTACTATAGGGGTCATCACCTCCAGCTCTTTATATTACTATAGGGGTCGTCACCTCCAGCTCTTTATATTACTATAGGGGTCGTCACCTCCAGCTCTTTATATTACTATAGGGGTCGTCACCTCCAGCTCCTTATATTACTATAGGGGTCGTCACCTGCAGCTCATTACTATAGGGGATGTCACTTGCAGTTCCTTATATTACTATAGGAGACGTCACCTCCAGCTTCTTATATTACTATAGGGGACATCACCTCCATTATTGCACCTCCAGCTCCGTAAACTACTATAGGGGACGTCACCTGCAGTTTATATTACTATAGGGGACGTCACCTGCAGTTTATATTACTATAGGGGACGTCACCTGCAGCTCCTTATATTACTATAGGGGACGTCACCTGCAGCTCCTTATATTACTATAGGGGACGTCACCTCCAGCTCTTCATATTACTATAGGGGACGTCACCTGCAGCTCCTTATATTACTATAGGGGACGTCACCTGCAGCTCTTTATATTACTATAGGGGACGTCACCTCCAGCTCTTCATATTACTATAGGGGACGTCACCTGCAGCTCCTTATATTACTATAGGGGACGTCACCTGCAGCTCTTTATATTACTATAGGGGACGTCACCTCCAGCTCTTTATATTACTATAGGGGACATCACCTCCAGCTCTTTATATTACTATAGGGGACGTCACCTCCAGCTCTTTATATTACTATAGGAGACGTCACCTCCAGCTCTTTATATTACTATAGGGGACGTCACCTCCAGCTCTTTATATTACTATAGGGGACGTCACCTCCAGCTCTTTATATTACTATAGGGGATGTCACCTCAAGCTCTTCATATTACTATAGGGGACGTCACCTGCAGCTTATATTACTATAGGGGACGTCACCTGCAGCTTATATTACTATAGGGGACGTCACCTGCAGCTTATATTACTATAGGGGACGTCACCTCCAGATCCTAATATTACTATAGGGGACGTCACCTGCAGCTCATTATATTACTGTAGGTCATGGATCAGCAACATTCGGCTCTCCAGCTGCTGTGAAACTACAACTCCCAGTATGCACACTGTTCGGCTGTTCTCCGATTCCCGCTATAGGTGATGTCCCCGTTACTACACCTCTCACTATATACTGTGGCTCCACAGTTAGAGTTGTCAGATATTGTAAGGTTCCTAGGGCCCCTGTATAAGTGCAGTGTGGCCCCTGGGCTCTTTCAAGTCTCCGTGTTAGACACGTGGGTATGTCTGTATGAAAGACCACCTATAACAGTCAGTGATGGCCCCGGGGCCCTGTATAAATATAGATGGGCCGGCTCAGTGTATGACAGCACAAGCCGCTGAATTACTGCTATGAGGGGCCCTGTACACATAGAGGTGGGGTCTATCAGTAGGAAAGGCCTCAGAGGTCATGGTGTGGCCCCGGGGGTCCTGTACACATAGAGGTGGGGTCTATCAGTAGGAAAGGCCTCAGAGGTCATGGTGTGGCCCCGGGGGCCCTGTACACATGGAGGTGGGGGTCTATCAGTAGGACAGGCCTCGGAGGTCATGGTGTGGCCCCGGGGGCCCTGTACACATGGAGGTGGGGGTCTATCAGTAGGACAGGCCTCGGAGGTCATGGTGTGGCTCCGGGGGCCATGTATACATGGAGGTGGGGTCTATTAGTACGACAGGCCTCACTGGCAGCAGTGTGGCCCTAGGGCCCCTGTACACATGTAGGTGAGGTATATCAGTAGGACAGGCCTCGGCAGTGGTAGTGTGGCCCCTAGGGCCCAGTATACATGTAGGTGAGGTATATCAGTAGGACAGGCCTCGGAGGTTGTAGTGTGGCCCCGGGGGCCATGTACACATGGAGGTGGGGGTCTATCAGTAGGACAGGCCTTGGCGGTTTTAGTGTTGCCCCTGGGGCCCAGTATACATGGAGGTGGGGTCTATAAGTAGGACAGGCCTCGGAGATCGTAGTGTGGCCCTAGGGCCCAGTATACATGGAGGTGGGGTCTATCAGTAGGACAGGCCTCGGAGGTCGTGGCCCCGGGGGCCCCTGACTCACCGATGGTGGAGATGAAGGTGGTGTTGAAGGCATCATCCGAGAAGCGGAAGAGGACGCAGGTCTTTCCCACCCCTGAGTCTCCTATGAGCAGCAGCTTGAAGAGCAGGTCGTACGTCTTCTTCGCCATGGGCCCTGTGTCTCCTCCGGGGACCCCTCTCCTATCAGTCGCGGCCGCCGCTCGGCGGTCTCGTCATACACGGGCCCCTCCCCAGAACCGGGCACACCCGCCACCGACAACAAGCCGCTTCGTATCGTGCTGGCAGGTCTCTCCTCCTCCCTGTGTCTCTTCCCTTCTCCTGCAGACTCCTCCTCTAGGGCCTCGCCGGGACAAAATGGCGGCCCCTCCCCCTAATGCGCGTCCCCTGCCGCAGCAGCTCCCGGGGACCCGCCCGTCACGTGAACGCGTACGCAACTGTCAATGGGAGCGCGCATGCGTTTTACTTACACTTTTTTTTTTTAAACTTTATTGTCTATAAAACAATATGAAATCTACCATGAACGAACTCTATTAGGCGAAGAATATAAAGACAATGAACAAACTCATGAAGCATATACAAAAGAACGAACTTGTCAGATTTGCCCTCATTACAGTGAGTCAGTGACGTCTGGGGTGTAAATCAGTATCTAGGATCACATGCAGGAGGCTTGGGAGCCACTGGTTGGTTAACACTGACCTAATGCCTCATACCAGACTCCTGACAACAACTTACACCTCATACCGCACTCCTGACAACACCTAACGCCTCATACTAGACTCCTGACAACACCTAACACCTCATACCAGACTCCCGACAACAACTTACACCTCATACCAGACTCCTGACAACACCTAACGCCTCATACTAGACTCCTGACAACACCTAACACCTCATACTAGACTCCTGACAACACCTAACGCCTCATACTAGACTCCTGACAACAACTTACACCTCATACCGCACTCCTGACAACACCTAACGCCTCATACTAGACTCCTGACAACACCTAACACCTCATACCAGACTCCCGACAACAACTTACACCTCATACCAGACTCCCGACAACAACTTACACCTCATACCAGACTCCCGACAACAACTTACACCTCATACCGGGCTCCCGACAACACCTAATGCCTCATACCAGACTCCCGACAACACCTAATGCCTCATACCAGACTCCCGACAACACCTAATGCCTCATATGCACTCCCGACAACACCTAACGCCTCATACTGGACTCCAGACAACACCTAACGCCTCATACCGGACTCCTGACAACACCTAACGCCTCATACCGGACTCCCGACAACATCTAACGCCTCATACCGGACTCCCGACAACACCTAACGCCTCATACCAGACTCCTGACAACACCTAACGCCTCATACCGGACTCCAGACAACACCTAACGCCTCATACCGGACTCCCGACAACACCTAACGCCTCATACCGGACTCCCGACAACACCTAACGCCTCATACCGGACTCCCGACAACACCTAACGCCTCATACCGGACTCCTGACAACACCTAACGCCTCATACCAGACTCCTGACAACACCCAACGCCTCATACCAGACTCCCGACAACACCTAATGCCTCATACCGGACTGCCGACAACACGTAATTCCTCATAACTGACAATATATATGGATCCTGACAACAATAACCACCTACTGAGAACAGAACTGCCTTCCGACAACATTCGGCGTGTGCCCTAATAACTGCCGGCCTCATCTTCTATGCTGATACCAGGTTCTATCGCCAGTGCCAGCGGCAAACAGATGGGGGGCCAACTGAGGTACACTGACCTAATGCCTCACAACCAGACTCCTGACAACACCTAATGCTTTATAACCGGCACCTAACCACACCTAACGCCTCACAACCGGCTCCCGACAACACCTAATGCCTCATAACCGGCAACTGACAACACCTAATGCCTCATACCAGACTCCTCACAACACCTAATGCATTATCACTGGCTCCTGACAACACCTAATGCCTCATACCAGACTCCTCACAACACCTAATGCATTATCACTGGCTCCTGACAACACCTAATGCCTCATACCAGACTCCTGACAACACCTAATGCATTATCACTGGCTCCTGACAACACCTAATGCCTCATACCAGACTCCTGACAACACCTAATGCATTATCACTGGCTCCTGACAACACCTAATGCCTCATAACTGGCTCCTGACAACACCTCATACAAGACTCCTGACAACCCCTAATGCCTCACAATTGGCTCCTGACAACACCTAATGATTCATAATCGGCTCTTGACAACACCTAATAATTCATAACCTACTACTGACAACATCCAACGCCTAATAAGACTCCTGACAAACTTAACAGCTCACGACCAGCTTCTGACAACACTTAGTGCCTCATAACCCACTCCCGACAACTCCTAAGGGCTGGTTAGCTGGTTCAGGTCTCTACAGACCTTCCACTAAAGCTTCCCTACCACACACTGACATCACGTCCACCTCAGCAAGTTCTAGAATCGCCTCAGCCAATCACCATACAGTAAACCTGTCAGTGACGTCACCACCGCCTCGTCACACACATCGCTACTCTACATGGTTCTTCTCCACTGTGAGGGCACGCGCACAACCGGGGCGTGCCTTCAACACGTTGGCGTCGCCCCCACCTTCAGAAGGCGTGGCCTTTGTGACAGGCTTGGGCGAGCAGAAAAAACGTAGTTATTACGTCAAGACGTTAGGGCGGTACATGGATGTGGAACACACATTGCGGACATCTTTGATATGGGCACCAACTATACCTAAGACGCACGCTTTGAACGCTACTGATTATCAGTGGGGCCGCAGGAGGGCGCCATGTGAACGCGGAACAGCGCAGAGAACGGAGCGGACAACATTGTGTTCTATATAGCGTCACAGAAGACGGGATCCATCAGCCAGAGCCTCCTGTCTGAGAACCAACTGGGAGAGAGGGCACTGCTACATACTGCAGTACTACAGTGATCAAGTGCCCCATAACAGTGACCTCCACAGTGCCCCCATAACAGTGACACCCACAGTGCCCCCATAACAGTGACACCCACAGTGCCCCCATAACAATGACCTCCACAGTGCCCCCATAACAGTGTCATCCACAGTGCCTCCATAACAGTGTCACCCACAGTCCCCCATAACAGTGTCATCCACAGTGCCCCCATAACAGTGTCATCCACAGTGCCCCGATAACAGTGACATCCACAGTGCCTCCATAACAGTGTCACCCACAGTCCCCCATAACAGTGTCATCCACAGTGCCCCGATAACAGTGTCATCCACAGTGCCCCCATAACAGTGACATCCACAGTGCCCCCATAACAGTGACATCCACAGTGCCCCGATAACAGTGACATCCACAGTGCCCCCATAACAGTGACATCCACAGTGCTCCCATAACAGTGACATCCACAGCGCCCCCATAACAGTGACATCCACAGTGCCCCCATAACAGTGACCTCCACAGTGCCCCCATAACAGTGACATCTACAGATCCCCCATAACAGTGACATCCACAGTGCCCCCATAACAGTGACATCTACAGTGCCCCATAACAGCGACATCCACAGTGCCCCCATAACAGTGACATCCACAGCGCCCCCATAACAGTGACATCCACAGTGCCCCCATAACAGTGACCTCCACAGTGCCCTCATAACAGTGACCTCCACAGCGCCCCCATAACAGTGACATCCACAGTGCCCCCATAACAGTGACATCCACAGCGCCCCCATAACAGTGACATCCACAGTGTCCCCATAACAGTGACATCCACAGTGCCCCCATAACAGTGACCTCCACAGTGCCCCCATAACAGTGACATCCACAGTGTCCCCATAACAGTGACATCCACAGTGCCCCCATAACAGTGACATCCACAGTGCCCCCATAACAGTGACATCCACAGTGCTCCCATAACAGTGACATCCACAGTGCCCCATAACAGTGACATCCACAGTGCCCCCATGACAGTGACATCCACAGTGCCCCCATAACAGTGACCTCCACAGTGCCCCCTCTCTGAAGAGCTGATTCTCTTGTGGGATGAGAGTTATCCTTCTCCCTGTACCCCACGGGCTGGGCACTGCCATACAGTCTCTGCCGGTGGGTGCAGGGAGACCTTGTGGTATCGCTGTCCTTCCACCTAGCACGCGGTAAGACATGATGCGCATACATTATATTATTGTGCCGCTCACTAATTAGTCCTGTGTGTAATGAGTCAGTAATGAGCAGAGCAGCGAGCACATCTCTCATTAGTGTGGGAACCGCTCCACGTTCCTGCATCTCCGCCCCCCCTAAATGAATCACTCATTGTTATCGGGGGGGATTCTGATGAATGCCGCTCGTAATTGGGAGGAACATAGTAATCAGTGGAGTCATCCGGTCACATGACTGCAGAGGGTGCCGCCATTTCTTTTTGTGCTCGATGAGACGTCATAGAAGGGCCCCCTTATCTCTATTGCCCTGATATACAGCCGCGTGGCATCATCTTCCCTACAGTTGCCGTCCTGGTCCTATCAACAGTGTTGTCCGTCTGCTCCATATCCAGACTGTGCGGGTTGCCGTGGACAGTGGTCGTGGTGACAGTTATCTAGCTCTACTACCCAATCTGTTCCTCAGAGGCGGGACTATTGGTGACCCTCCCCTGATGTGCCATGTGACCATACATTCTTCAATAACCCTTTTACTATAGAAGTTAATGATCTACTCAATGGTCAACCATGACCTGGTCCACTTACTGCTCTCCTTTCTGGATCCTGACCACCCGGCCCGCTCTATAACATATAGACAGGGGTTGTCGTTGTCAGACAGCCCCTCATAGACATAGCATTGCACCAACGATGATGGACTGGAAATACAGAAAGACTCAACACGTGATATCTTGGGGATCGTTTTATTGAGAGCGGGAGGGTCTGTGACTGGTGAGGGTCTGAGCGCAGGAGATCTTCTTAGTCACCTCCTTCCAAGGTCCCTGCACAAGATACAACATATGGATTAGGGTGGAGATCTGGAGAAGAGTAATGATGAGGGGTCTTATTAGTGGGGGTCCCCTTTGGTCTCAAAAATAAGTTTTTGACAGCTTCACCCATGATCTAAATTCCCTGGGCAATGCTAAGAGGCTTTTTGGGGCCCCCATTAAAACTGATATCTGATGCAACCAAAGAACCTGTCCCCAGAACCCCCCCCCCCCAGATCCCATAACTCACACTCCAGTCCTGACCCTTGTAATTAGTCACTTTCCTGCTCCTCTTCAGCGGATGCAGTCCCCCCCCCCCCCCCTCATTGTCCCAATCCCTTTAAGGATAATGAGATGCCACCATCCTCTCCCAAACTTCCGCCCCTTAACCCATCCTAAATCCACCTCTGCATTTCAAGGACAGTGTCTTGGATAAGCAAGAAAAAGCAGTTTGTGACAACTATGGCACTTTGCACCAGGCACATAATAATAAAAGTTCAAGAAACTGTGGAGCAGTACCGGAAGTATACCGTAATATAGGATAAGCGGTGTGTCATACCTTGTAAGGAATCAGCCAGAACTGCTAACAGCCGTTACCTTCAGAAGAAATGAGTTCAGTAAATCATCAGACAAAACTATGTTATACTACATTACTTATTCTGTACTGATCCTGAGTTACATCCTGTATGATACTCCAGAGCTGCACTCACTATTCTGCTGGTGCAGTCACTGTGTACATACATTACTTATCCTGTACTGATCCTGAGTTACATCCTGTATTATACTCCAGAGCTGCACTCACTATTCTGCTGGTGCAGTCACTGTGTACATACATTACTTATCCTGTACTGATCCTGAGTTACATCCTGTATTATACTCCAGAGCTGCACTCACTATTCTGCTGGTGCAGTCACTGTGTACATACATTACTTATCCTGCACTGATCCTGAGTTACATCCTGTATTATACTCCAGAGCTGCACTCACTATTCTGCTGGTGGAGTCACTGTGTACATACATTACTTATCCTGTACTGATCCTGAGTTACATCCTGTATTATACTCCAGAGCTGCACTCATTGTTATCGGGGGATTCTGATGAATGCCGCTCGTAATTGGGAGGAACATAGTAATCAGTGGAGTCATCCGGTCACATGACTGCGAGAGGGTGCCGCCATTTCTTTTGTGCTCGATGAGACGTCATAGAAGGGCCCCCTTATCTCTATTGCCCTGATATACAGCGCGTGGCATCATCTTCCCTACAGTTGCCGTCCTGGTCCTATCAACAGTGTTGTCCGTCTGCTCCATATCCAGACTGTGCGGGTTGCCGTGGACAGTGGTCGTGGTGACAGTTATCTAGCTCTACTACCCAATCTGTTCCTCAGAGGCGGGACTATTGGTGACCCTCCCTGATGTGCCATGTGACCATACATTCTTCAATAACCCTTTACTATAGAAGTTAATGATCTACTCAATGGTCAACCATGACCTGGTCCACTTACTGCTCTCCTTTCTGGATCCTGACCACCCGGCCCGCTCTATAACATATAGACAGGGGTTGTCGTTGTCAGACAGCCCCTCATAGACATAGCATTGCACCAACGATGATGGACTGGAAATACAGAAAGACTCAACACGTGATATCTTGGGGATCGCTTTATTGAGAGCGGGAGGGTCTGTGACTGGTGAGGGTCTGAGCGCAGGAGATCTTCTTAGTCACCTCCTTCCAAGGTCCCTGCACAAGATACAACATATGGATTAGGGTGGAGATCTGGAGAAGAGTAATGATGAGGGGTCTTATTAGTGGGGTCCCCTTTGGTCTCAAAATAAGTTTTTGACAGCTTCACCCATGATCTAAATTCCCTGGGCAATGCTAAGAGGCTTTTGGGGCCCCATTAAAACTGATATCTGATGCAACCAAAGAACCTGTCCCCAGAACCCCCCCAGATCCCATAACTCACACTCCAGTCCTGACCCTTGTAATTAGTCACTTTCCTGCTCCTCTTCAGCGGATGCAGTCCCCCCCCTCATTGTCCCAATCCCTTTAAGGATAATGAGATGCCACCATCCTCTCCCAAACTTCCGCCCCTTAACCCATCCTAAATCCACCTCTGCATTTCAAGGACAGTGTCTTGGATAAGCAAGAAAAAGCAGTTTGTGACAACTATGGCACTTTGCACCAGGCACATAATAATAAAAGTTCAAGAAACTGTGGAGCAGTACCGGAAGTATACCGTAATATAGGATAAGCGGTGTGTCATACCTTGTAAGGAATCAGCCAGAACTGCTAACAGCCGTTACCTTCAGAAGAAATGAGTTCAGTAAATCATCAGACAAAACTATGTTATACTACATTACTTATTCTGTACTGATCCTGAGTTACATCCTGTATGATACTCCAGAGCTGCACTCACTATTCTGCTGGTGCAGTCACTGTGTACATACATTACTTATCCTGTACTGATCCTGAGTTACATCCTGTATTATACTCCAGAGCTGCACTCACTATTCTGCTGGTGCAGTCACTGTGTACATACATTACTTATCCTGTACTGATCCTGAGTTACATCCTGTATTATACTCCAGAGCTGCACTCACTATTCTGCTGGTGGAGTCACTGTGTACATACATTACTTATCCTGTACTGATCCTGAGTTACATCCTGTATTATACTCCAGAGCTGCACTCACTATTCTGCTGGTGGAGTCACTGTGTACATACATTACTTATCCTGTACTGATCCTGAGTTACATCCTGTATGATACTCCAGAGCTGCACTCACTATTCTGCTGGTGCAGTCACTGTGTACATACATTACTTATCCTGTACTGATCCTGAGTTACATCCTGTATTATACTCCAGAGCTGCACTCACTATTCTGCTGGTGCAGTCACTGTGTACATACATTACTTATCCTGTACTGATCCTGAGTTACATCCTGTATGATACTCCAGAGCTGCACTCACTATTCTGCTGGTGCAGTCACTGTGCATACATACATTACTTATCCTGTACTGATCCTGAGTTACATCCTGTATTATACTCCAGAGCTGCACTCACTATTCTGCTGGTGCAGTCACTGTGTACATACATTACTTATCCTGTACTGATCCTGAGTTACATCCTGTATTATACTCCAGAGCTGCACTCACTATTCTGCTGGTGCAGTCATTGTGTACATACATTACTTATCCTGTACTGATCCTGAGTTACATCCTGTATTATACTCCAGAGCTGCACTCACTATTCTGCTGGTGGAGTCACTGTGTACATACATTACTTATCCTGTACTGATCCTGAGTTACATCCTGTAATATTCTCCAGAGCTGCACTCACTATTCTGCTGGTGCAGTCACTGCGTACATACATTACATTACTTATCCTGTACTGATCCTGAGTTACATCCTATATTATACTCCAGAGCTGCACTCACTATTCTGCTGATGGAGTCACTGTGTACATACATTACATTACTTATCCTATACTGATCCTGAGTTACATCCTGTATTATACTCCAGAGCTGCACTCACTATTCTGCTGGTGGAGTCACTGTGTACATACATTACTTATCCTGTACTGATCATGAGTTACATCCTGTATTATACTCCAGAGCTGCACTCGCTATTCTGCTGGTGGAGTCACTGTGTACATACATTACTTATCCTGTACTGATCCTGAGTTACATCCTGTATTATACTCCAGAGCTGCACTCTCTATTCTGCTGGTGGAGTCACTGTGTACATACATTACTTATCCTGTACTGATCCTGAGTTACATCCTGTATTATACTCCAGAGCTGCACTCACTATTCTGCTGGTGGAGTCACTGTGTACATACATTACGAAAATGATCCTGTACTGACTCTGAGTTATTGCCTGTATTATTCTATTCTCCAGAGCTGTGCTCAAAATTCTGCTGGCTGCTATTGGCAGCAGTCAGCAACACTCCTCTTACAGAGTAGCTGAACTCCTATAATGCAGAACACAACCTCTGTGCAGACACTTTCCAGACAGGGATTGTAATAATAAATGATAAATCCCCCCCCCCCCCTATAGTTCTTACCAGGCTGCTGTTAGAGGACTTCTTCAGGAAGTATTTCTTCACAAGAAGCTTGACCTAGAACATAAGAACCATCGCTCAGGAACCTCCAGAACTGTGCCCGAGAGGAGCAGCTTTTGACCCTTTTGTAATAGTTCGGCTCGTCTTCTTCACAGTTTCAGTTCCTCCCCTCTGTAATCGGTGGGTGGAGTTCCCCTTAAAGCGCTGGATGGTGCAGCAGTGGCCATTAATCTGGTGTGTCCACCGTCTTAGGCTTCTTTCACACTTGCTTTCTGAGGATCCGACGGGCACTTCCGTCCCGCCGGATCCGTCAGAACGCAAGTGGCCGGAGAGCATTTGAAGACTGATCAGGATCCTGATCAGTCTTCCAACATGCTTTCACTGTTACCATGGCAGCCAGGACGCTACTGGAGTCCTGGCTGCCATGGTACTCAGCAGCGGTGTACTTACCTGCGCTGCGGCGGCCGGGCGCTCCTTAATGACGTCACAGGTCCGGGCGGCGCATAGATCAATGCGCCGCCCGGACCTGTGATGTCATAATGGAGCGCCCGGCGGCCGCAGCGCAGGTAAGTACACTGCTGCGTTGTACTTACCATGGCAGCCAGGACTCCAGTAGCGTCCTGGCTGCCATGGTAACCGATCGGAGCCCCAGCTTACACTGGGGCCCCGATTGGAACGGCTGCTGCTCATGCGCAGCGCTAAACGTCGGATCCGGCTATGCGCCGAATCGACGTTTAGCTTAATGCCGGACCCGGAATAATGCTCTTCAATGGGCAATAATTCCGGATCCGGCATTACGGTATGTCTTCCGGATTTTTGGACGGAGACAAATCCACAGCATGCTGCGCTTTTGTCAACGTCCAAAAAACATTCACATACTGGACGGAAGACATCCTGATGCATCCTGAACGGATTTCTCTCCATTCAGAATGCATTGGGATAATCCTGATCAGTTTATTTCCGGCATAGAGCCCCGAGGACGGAACTCTAGGACGGAAAGAAACAACGCTAGTGTGAAAGAGCCCTTAGTACCTACCTCACACAGGGGAGGTCCTACCCCGAAGACCCAAGTGTCTGGGCAGCAGTGGAACTCCTCCTGCTTGGCAATTTTAGACTGCTGTTATCATCATTTCTACCTGCATAATACCGCCATATGACCCCAGATAAAACTCCCATGTACGGACCTCATAATCTTACCATAATAAGACCGTAGTGGTAAGATAAGGCCTCTGTATTCAGAACACATAATATCGTCATATAGTCCCTGGGTAATACTGCCATATGCAGGCTAAATAATATTGTCATATACGGTAAAACCAAGATAATAGATTATATTGCTATTTACATACAGCATAATACCGTCATACAGTGTCCAAATAATATTTAGGATGCTAATAATAGTCCCTTAAAGAGCCCGCATAATACTACCATATAGAGACCGCATAATACTGACAAATAGTGCCAAGATAACAGACCACATAACATCATCGTATACAGAAGTGCCAAGATGAGAAATAAAAATGCCATATACTGACCACATAATATGCAGCATGCTGTCATATACAGCCCATGTAATACCGTCATATTGTGATAAGATATGTCCAAATGATGCTGTTATAAAGTCCATAAATAATGTGCAACATCCAAGTAATCCCCCTTAAAGGAGCCAACCATATAGTTCCTATATAATACCGCAATCTAATTCCCAAATAGCCCCCTGGGGTTCCTGGAGCCTTCAGGAGCAGGGATCAGCAACCTCCGGCGCTCCAGCTGTGGTGAAACTACGACTCCCAGCATGCACACCTCCTTGGCTGTTCTCAGAACTCCCAAAGGAGTGAATGGAGCATGCTGGGAGTCGTAGTTTCACCACAGCTGGAGCGCCGGAGGTTGCTGATCCCTGCTCTAGAGCACAGATGAATGTCAGTGGGGAGCCGAGCTTGTCCTGTAAATTGACCAGACTGAGTCAATCATCTCCAGGAGGCCACAGAGACACCAGATGGCGGCACAAGGGTCTGTACCAGGGTCAGTGCTGGCGGTATTGTGGCAAAAACCCGCCATTCTCCCGCTGGGCAGCTTATCACCCGGATATTCATTATATAGGTTCCTATACTGACCTTATTGTCCAGCAGACACCCAAAGAGCAGGATAAAGACGCCCTGCGGGGTGAAACAGAGGCTTTGTTAGAGCAGAGCCATGTGCGTCCGTGCCATGAGACCGCCAAACGAACTACGATCCCTCGGGGCAGTTAGAATAGTCCGGGGATCAGGGGTGCCGCGCACTGTTCACTTGGAGCTGTAGTAAGGACATGGGGGTGATTCTTCTGAGGGAAAGCCAAGATTAGCTAAACACGGCCGCTTTTTTCCAAAAACAGCGCCACCCCTGTCCACAGGTTGTGTCTGGTATTGCAGCTGAACTCCCTTGAGGTGAAATGATTTGCACTGCAATACCATGCGCAGCCTGTGGACAGGTGTGGCAATGTTTTTTGGAAGAAAGCAGACCTGTCTATTTAATCGGGGGCTGCTGATATTGGTTCTCATAAAGAGCTGTCCGTAGGAAAACCGCAGTGAACGTGACTCCTCTCTGGGTCCGGTCAGCGCTCTACCCCAGCAGGACCACAGACTTTGAGTGGAGCAGCAGTGTGCATGCTCGGCCACTACTCCATTCAAACTGGGGCGTTGGACCAGCAACCGATCTAACCGAACTCCAGTAAGTGGAGATAACTTTCTCTAACTGGAATACCCCTTTAATCTTAAAGGGATTTTCTGAGATATTGATGATCTCCCCAGAGCAGCCGACTAAAGTCCACCCTCTGTTACTTACCCAGGCACAGCGCCATACATACAGTTGTGGCTGTGCCTGATACTGCGGCAGATCTGTCTCATTCACGTGGACAGAACTGAGCTGTAGTACCAGGCGCGGCCACAACCACTTGTATGGTGCTGTGCCTGGGGAACCATTGGAAAATCCCTTTAAGACAGGGTTTCTCAACTCTGGTCCTCGGGACCAACCTTCCGGTCAGGATTTGAGAACATCCCACAGAATGAATACCTGTGGTTGGTCCTGATGCATGGATACTTATTATATCACCTGCTCAATACCAAGGAAATCCTGAGAACAGGACCGGTAGGTCGGTCCCGAGGACCGGAGTTGAGAAACCCTTCTTTAAGGTAACTCCCAATTCTACTTACCTGTAAAGGGTTGAGTAGATCAAACAGGTAGTGCAGCCATTCACCGTCATAATTTGTGAGCAGAGGGATCCCGATGGCCCAAGTCAACCCAAACTGTGGGGTGCAGAAGAGAACGGCCTTGGCCACCTTCTTCACCACCTCTTCATCCTCGCTCTTCACCTCTGAGATCGATGGCCGGAGGAGCTTACGGATGACCATACCAAGAACCAGAACGTTCAATGACATGATGACTATGGTGGGGACGGTGAAGGCCATGGAGGCACCAGAACTGTTATTCAACCAGCATCCATCATCCCTCCTGTAATGATGAGGGTAGTAGGCCGCGAAGGTCCCGACCGCTATAGCCAGAGGGCACAGGTATCCCAGCACCACCGACAAAACCGTAAATTCTGTCATGGTCACGTGATGGAAAACAAAAACTAATCTGAGAACTAAACAAGTTCCTTGAACCAAGGTCCAAGCGAAGAAACCCAAGAGGGACAAGTGGGTGCAGAAGGTGAGGGCAACACAAAGCTTCTTCTGAGCATCAGGGTCAATGAAGCTCGAAGCTAAGAAGGAGATATGGCTGATTAGGAGGAACATGGACATATGGAGGATGGCCATGTGCCTATGAAAGGCCATACCGTGATGGGTGCGTCTCAGCAGGAGGACTTGGATGGAGACACAGATGAGAAGAGACACTGTGGAGACCATGAGTCCAGTCTTGGTCAAACAATCCAGAGCTGCCGAATTTGCAATGGATTTGGGTAGAGAACCAGACATAAGGATTGAGAATGATGTCAGATGGTGGCACAAGCAGCTGGTGACCCCATCGAGGACTCGTGTTAGACAACCCCTCGATGACCACTTATTCCGATGGAAATCCCAGAACACACATGTTGGGTTCTGGTCACACCTCTTGTTCTCACATGTGAAGGTCATATTGATGTCAGCCGTGTGGTAAGTTCTATTGTTTAACCTCAAAATGTTTGTACGTATGTTGCTGGCCAAGGAGTAAGAAGAGCCTGGTTCTCCAGGACAGTCATACTGGCTGCTGAAGCTTCCATTCTGGGGTCTGAACGTCATAGACAACATGTTCACCAGACATCTAGGAGGATAATCAGTATCATCTCCGGGCAGTGACACCGTGGTCCCCGAGTCCACAGTGAGGAGCCCATTATCTTTCAGAACATCACAGGGGGCCACAGAGCAGTGCAGGTCGAGTTGCCTGAAGGATACACTAAAGGAACGATCAGTGGTGTTCATGACCGATAGAAGGTTCTCGAGACACACCAGTAACTGAGGACCCAGATTCTTCTCCAGACTGAATACAGGATCTGAGGAGATGGAGTGGATCAGCTGGTCTGAGACTGCAAGCACTTTCTAGAAGGAAAAAACATGGATAACCTTTTTGGGTGTTTCCACACGGGGAGGACACGCTACAAATGTTCCACGGTGAATCTGACCACATGACTGTGAGTGAATGTAGGCTTACCCATGACTATGGGCATGAGTGTTCACCCAAATGCCACGTGTTCTCAATGGGGGCTGTTGTTTTATCCTGTTGATTTGCTCTTTGTATCTCTTGGTTGTGTCTTGTTTGCAACTTGAGGTAATATTTTTATATCTTGTGTGTTCTTTATCTTGTCTTTTAATTTTTTTTAATTCTTTTTGTGTATTTTTCCTTGGGCACTTGTGTGTCAACCTGTTTATTCTTGCACCTTTGAATCCCCCCAAATTGGTGGGTCCAGCCCATATTCATCTACTGTGTATGGATGATTGTACCAGGGTGAGGTCCATGGCTGTGATGCTAGCCATATGGATTATATAGCTGTATCTAAACTACTGCATGCACATGGATGCACAACCGAGTATGGATGTGTCCTGAAAGCCACTGCTAGACGCCCTCCAAACCCTTTTGTACCCCTTTGTAGTCGCCTCCAGACTTCTCTGGTCCCCTCAAGACTCCTCTGGTCTCCTCAAGACTCCTCTGGTCTTCTTCAGACTCCTCTGTCGCTGTGTCCCGTCCCCCAGACTCTACTAGTCCTCTCCAGACTCCTCTGATCTCCTGAAGACTCCTCTGGTCTCCTCTAGACCCCTCTGGTCTCCTCACGACTGCTCTGGTCTCCTCGAGACTGCTCTGGTCTCCTCCAGACTCCTCTGTCCTCCCCCAGACTCCTCTGATCCCCTCCAGACTCCTCTGATCTCCTGAAGACTCCTCTGGTCTCCTCGAGACTCCTCTGGTCTTCTTTAGACTCCTCTGTTGTTGTGTACCCCCCGATTCCTCTAGTCCCCTCCAGACTCCTCTGATCTCCTGAAGACTCCTCTAGACCCCTCTGGTCTCCTCAAGACTGCTCTGGTCTCCTCCAGACTCCTCTAGTCTCCTCCAGACTCCTCTAGTCTCCTCCAGACTCCTCTGTCCTCCCCCAGACTCCTCTGGTCCCCTCCAGACTCCTCTAGTCCCCTCCAGACTCCTCTGGTCCCCTCCAGACTCCTCTGATCTCCTGAAGACTCCTCTGGTCTCCTCCAGACCCTTCTGGTCTCCTTAAGACTGCTCTGATCTCCTCAAGACTGCTCTGATCTCCTCAAGACTGCTCTGGTCTCCTCAAGACTCCTCTGGTCTCCTCCAGACTCCTCTGGCCCCCCTCCAGACTCTTCTGGTCTCCTCAAGACCCCTCTGTCCTTTCCATACTTCTCTGTTCCCCTCTAGACCCTTCTGTCCTCTCCAGATCCATCTTTCCCATTCAAACCCCTCTGTCCTCTTTAAATTCCTCTGTCCCCCTCCAGACACTCTGTCTCATTTCAGACCCCAATGTCCTCGGACCTCTCCAGACTCCTCTGTCCCCCTTATAGACACAACACACAGCGGCTTATCTCCCCAAGAACAAAAATAATTAGCCAGGAGGAGTGTCCTGCTGTCTCTTACCACATGAATGTGTCATTATGACATCTAGCAAAATCCTTAAAAATTTGTCTAGTCACCAATTAGACACGACGCCCCCTCTAAATTTTTGACCCGTGGCCTCCAGCCACCATCTGGGCCTGAGCGCTAATGTCAGCCTCTTATCTTGTTATATACATTGTGTGTATTTTGTTTGTGTAGTGGCTTTTGGCCATTCATCCGCTCATTACTCACTTTTACCGTGTCCACGTCTAGGCGCAGGTCGCTCCGCTGAGCGTTTCTTGTGATGTTACCCAAAACAGACAGGGCTAATGGCAGGTCATCCTGCTCAAACCCCGAGGAGGTGACCACGAGGAAACTGGAGAGCAACTGCAGGACGCTGTCCTCTCCAGGGCTCAACAGGTTCTGCAATAGGTAAGGTAGATTATATACATTATAAGACTGCAGATGTACACATTATTAATGGGAACTACAGGATGCTGCCCCCTACAGAGCACTGCCGGTATTGCAAATGGAAATGTAGCTTTTATACAGTGTTGCATGGTCTAAACCCCCCTGACATATGGCACTTCCCCCTTTAAAGGTGATAGACACCTTTAGGGGCTATTATTATTTTTTTATTACATTGTACTCATTTTAAGCTAAAAATATTTTTATCAGTTGGTCTTTATTAAAAATATTAAGTCATTTTCTGCATACAGCTTTGAGTTTCTCTATTAGGAGGATCACAATTTTCTCGTTGTTCCGTCAGGCAGCTCAGCTGACGGCTCCTTATCTCTGATCTCTGACCTCCTCAGTCCCTATCTTACTGATAAGAATGTGGCTTAAATAAGTGTCTATGGCCTCTTAGTAGTTTAGAGATGAGGTTTATTAGACAACCTGCACAAAAGTACCAGTCACAGAGCTAGAACACCAGTTAACCCTTTGTGACAGAATGGCCCAATATTTTTAATAAAGACCAATTTGAAACATTATTTTTAGCCCAAAATGAGTAAAATGCAATCATAAAAAAAATTGCCCCCAAAGGTGTACATTGCCTTTAAGTAGTCAGGAATGCAGCTAGCTGTGTCCTTACAAACTTCACCAAATTACTCAAGATGCATATGTCATGGCGGAGCATGCGGCTGCAAGAAAAAGTAAGTGAACCCTTTGAAAGCATTAATTACTAACGTGGTCTAATAGGAGCTTACAATCTATAAGAGGAGGAGGAAGAGTCCTGACCATAGGAGCTTACAATCTATAGGAGGAGGAGGAAGAGTCCTGACCATAGGAGCTTACAATCTATACGAGGAGGAGGAAGAGTCCTGACCATAGGAGCTTACAATCTATAAGAGGAGGAGGAAGAGTCCTGACCATAGGAGCTTACAATCTATAAGAGGAGGAAGAAGAGTCCTGACCATAGGAGCTTACAATCTATAAGAGGAGGAGGAAGAGTCCTGACCATAGGAGCTTACAATCTATAAGAGGAGGAAGAAGAGTCCTGACCATAGGAGCTTACAATCTATAAGAGGAGGAGGAAGAGTCCTGACCATAGGAGCTTACAATCTATAAGAGGAGGAGGAAGAGTCCTGACCATAGGAGCTTACAATCTATAGGAGGAGGAGGAAGAGTCCTGACCATAAAAGCTTACAATCTATGAGGAGATACAAGAGGAGGAGGAAGAGTCCTCCTGACCATAGGAGCTTACAATCTATAAGAGGAGGAGGAAGAGTCCTGACCATAGGAGCTTACAATCTATAGGAGGAGGAGGAAGAGTCCTGACCATAGGAGCTTACAATCTATAGGAGGAGGAGGAAGAGTCCTGACCGTATAAGCTTACAATCTATAAGAGGAGGAGGGAGAGTCCTGACCATAGGAGCTTACAGTCTATAAGAGGAGGAGGAAGAGTCCTGACTATAGGAGCTTACAATCTATAGGAGGAGGAGGAAGAGTCCTGACCATAGGAGCTTACAGTCTATAGGAGGAGGAGGAAGAGTCCTGACTATAGGAGCTTACAATCTATAGGAGGAGGAGGAAGAGTCCTGACCATAGGAGCTTACAGTCTATAAGAGGAGGAGGAAGAGTCCTGACCATAGGAGCTTACAATCTATAAGAGGAGGAGGAAGAGTCCTGACCATAGGAGCTTACAGTCTATAAGAGGAGGAGGAAGAGTCCTGACCATAGGAGCTTACAGTCTATAAGAGGAGGAGGAAGAGTCCTGACCATAGGAGTTTACAATCTATAAGAGGAAAAACAGGAGGTGGGGGACGAGGAAGAGTTCTGACCATAGGAGCTTACAATCTAAAGGGGGAGATACAAGAGGTGGTGGAGAAGGTAGAGTCCTGACCATAGGAGCTTACAATCTATAGGAGGAGATGCAAGAGGTGGGGGATGAGGTAGAGTCCTGACCATAGGAGCTTACAATCTATAAGAAGTGATTCAAGAGGAGGAGGAACAGTCCTGACCATAGGAGCTTACAGTCTATAAGAGGAGATACAAGAGGAAGAGTCCTGACTATAGGAGCTTACAATCTATGAACAGATATAAGTGGAGGATATAGTGACTGACCTGAGCTATCTGTTCCAGTGATAGCTGCAGACTGGTCCCAGCAGTGGACGGGATATCAGATCCTGGTGTGGGATATAAATCAGGATCAGTTGCGAAATGGAAATATCAGAGATCACAATGTGACTAAGGCTACTTTCACACTGGCGTTTTTGGATCCGCTTGTGAGATCCGTTTCAGGGCTCTCACACGCGGTCCAAAACGGATCAGTTTTGCACCAATGCATTCTGAATGGATAAGGATCCGTTCAGAATGCATCAGTTTGGCTCCGTTCAGTCTCCATCCCGCTCTGGAGGCTGCTTGCAGTGTTTTGGTGTCCGTCTGATGGAACTGAGCCAAACGGATCCGTCCTGACATACAATGTAAGTCAATGGGGACGGATCCGTTTTCAATGACACAACAAAAAACTGATCCGTCCCCCATTGACTTTCAATGGTGTTCAAGACGGATCCGTTTTGCCTATGTTCATGATAATACAAACGGATCCGTTCTGAACGAATGCATGCGGTTGCATTATCAGTGCGGATACGTCTGTGCAGATACATGACGGATCCGCAGAAGACGCCAGTGTGAAAGTAGCCTTAATTTTACAGATTATACAAATGAGATGAAGGAGAAGTAGATATTGAATTACTGGGAGCTGAAGGGACAGAGCTGCCATGAACAGTCCAAACTATGTCACAGACATGATGGGGGGGGGGGGTCTTCTGCTTGTCGCTTCCCTTATATTGTGAAGTCTAGAATTCTCCACCTTAGGACAGTGTGGTAACATTTCTTCTCAATTCCGTATCTGACTACTCTACTTGACCGCACTAGGCTCAATGAGTTTCACCTTCTATGGGCTCCCAGAGATCCGCACGGGTGTGAAGCCAGGCTTGCCTCAGAGCCTTTGATACAGAATATGGGAATGTATGTGGACAGACTGATGTGTTGTAGAAGTTTTATGAAGCAACGCTGAGAGAGGTTCCCACCCACGAGTATAGACACCAAGGCCCTTTATTGTCCTCTCCCACAAGGGCTCGGCTGGAGGCAGAGAGATATTTTTGGAGGACACACACTTTTTGAGGCTTACACTCTGACTCACATAAGGACTTTGTTCTGGAATTGTTCAGTTTTATTTTGCAGAGGAATTTCTTTCTGCAAAGTTTTTGTGAAATCTTCTACCAGGGCAGGGGCACCGCTATGGGGGCTGCTATGCCCCCATGTATGCAAATCTGCTTCTGGGCAGATGGTAGGACACCATGGTGTTTACTGATGAACCTGGAGGTTACACAGAAGATTATACTTCTGGGCACAGTTCATCGATGACCTCTTTCTTCTGATTTTATTCACAGACCAAACTTAAGGGTCTTATATTTACGTTTAAGGTGCGGGATCTCTCACTAACATTCATTCAGGTATCAGATCGTGGTATGCTTTGATTATTTTGGTTTGTGCCCTGTCCTGTGTCTTCTCCTCCTTTCCTTGGTCTCGTGACGATCTGTTTTCTTTCATACAATGCCCGTTTCCATCTACACTTATGTGAGTGGATATGGGGCCTCTCGGGTTCTGGACCCCAGTAGCAGCTACTATTCCTGTTACCCTGGTGGTTTCACCCATTGCGATAACCATGGTCTTCAAGGAGCCTATGAGCCATCTACAGAATCTACTTACCGGCATATGCAGTGAGGACTGAAAAGGGAGATGTTGTACCGCCCTGGGTTGTAGCTGTGTGTAATGTCATCGCTGAGGCCATGGATGAGACATTTGTAGTGGATGATGGAGTGGTGGTTGATGATGTCATGGATGAGACATTTGTAGTGGAGGATGGAGTAGTGGTTGATGATGATGTTATAGATGAGACATCTGTAGTGGATGATGGAGTGGTGGTTGATGATGTCATGGATGAGACATTTGTAGTGGATGATGGAGTGGTGGTTGATGATGTCATGGATAAGACATTTGTAGTGGATGATGGAGTGGTGGTTGATGATGTCATGGATGAGACATTTGTAGTGGATGATGGAGTGGTGGTTGATGATGTTATAGATGAGACATTTAAAGTGGATGATGGAGTGGTGGTTGATGATGTCATGGATGAGTCATTTGTAGTGGATGATGGAGTGGTGGTTGATGATGTCATGGATGAGTCATTTGTGGTGGATGATGGAGTGGTGGATGATGATGTCATGGATGAGACATCTGTAGTGGATGATGGAGTGGTGGTTGATGAGGTCATGGATGAGATGTTTGTAGCGGATGATGGAGTGGTGGTTAATGATGTCATGGATGAGACATTTGTAGTGGATGATGGAGTGGTGGTTAATGATGATGTCATGGATGAGACATTTGTGGTGGATGATGGAGTGGTGGTTGATGAGGTCATGGATGAGATGTTTGTAGTGGATGATGGAGTGGTGGTTAATGATGATGTCATGGATGAGACATTTGTAGTGGATGATGGAGTGGTGGTTAATGATGATGTCATGGATGAGACATTTGTAGTGGATGATGGAGTGGTGGTTAATGATGATGTCATGGATGAGATGTTTGTAGTGGATGATTGGGCGGTGGTGGATGATGTCATGGATGAGACATCTGTAGTGGATGATGGAGTGGTGGTTGATGAGGTCATGGATGAGACATCTGTAGTGGATGATTGGGCGGTGGTGGATGATGTCATGGATGAGACATCTGTAGTGGATGATGGAGTGGTGGTTGATGAGGTCATGGATGAGACATTTGTAGCGGATGATGGAGTGGTGGTTGATGAGGTCATGGATGAGACATTTGTAGCGGATGATGGAGTGGTGGTTGATGAGGTCATGGATGAGACATTTGAAGTGGATGATGGAGTGGTGGTTGATGATGTCATGGATGAGACATTTGTAGTGGATGATTGGGTGGTGGTGGATGATGTCATGTTGTCTTGTGTTCCAGCGGCCATTATTGTAGAGTTCTCGGAGGCTGTGGAGAAGAACATCCGTTATACATCTTGTATCTACACAAATTGTGTGATTGAGTCTCTCTAAATCCCTCGTGCCAACCTGATAGGTACCATGAAGCTCCAGGGCCCCACCTCCATATATTATACTATAAGGTATATGTTATACTGGTGTCTTCATATGTGGCAGAGGGGAGCCGTCGGGCCCCAGGGTGTGACTTACATGGAGCAGAGCAGAAGGCCTCTACATAGCCATTGTAGTATGTTCCGGACACCGTGCAGTAGGTTGAGGCCCAGGCGGTGTCAGTAGGGCTGATAAGGCAGAGCGAGGTGCTTCTGTTAGAGGAGGACACAGGGGAGCAGTCAGAGGTCCTAGATGTCCCTACAATAAACCGCAAAGGCATTAACATCCGACTCCTCAAGTCTCAACCGGGAATTCTGGGGGATTGAAGCTCCACATGTTAATGCAGGACAGACATATAGGATTACCCGTAGATTTTATCACCTGATTCAGTGCAGAATCCCCATAGCAAATCTGTGTCGTAGTTGAGACTGTGTGCACACCAGTAAAAGTGTGCCGCCCCGTTACTGGTGCACTGGAAGTAGGAGGTCCCATTAAAAATAAATGGGAATATGCAGATGCCAAATGACGGAGATGCTAATGTCGGAACTAAACACAGGAGAGGAATGACAGAAAGATTAGAATTACATGGAAAGACATTTCTACAAGCCAATAAATACATAATACTGCCAGCAGAGAGGCAGCAATAAATATTACTGCCATCAGAGCATCACCAATAAATAATACTGCCATCAGAGCATCACCAATAAATATTACTGTCATCAGAGCATCACCAATAAATAATACTGCCAGCGGAGTGGCCCCAATAAATAATACTGTCATCAGAGCATCACCAATAAATAATACTGCCATCAGAGCATCACCAATAAATAATACTGCCAGCAGAGTGGCACCAATAAATAATACTGCCATCAGAGCATCACCAATAAATAATACTGCCAGCAGAGAGGCATCAATAAATAATACTGCCATCAGAGCATCACCAATAAATATTACTGCCATCAGAGCATCACCAATAAATATTACTGCCATCAGAGAATCACCAATAAATAATACTGTCATCAGAGTGCTATCAATAAATAATATTGCCACCAGGTGCTACCAATAAATATTACTGCCATCAGAGTGCCACTAATGAATAATACTGCCAGCAGAGTTAGCAGAGTTCTACCAATAAATAATATTGCCAACAGAGTGCCTCCAATAAATAATACTACCAGGCAAATACTTTTAAATAATACTACATGCTGAGTGCTACCAATAAATAACACTGCCAGCAGAATGCTACCAATATATAATACAGCCATCAGAGTGCTACCAATAAATAATACTGCCATCAGAGTGCTGGCAATAAATATTTCTGCCAGCATAGTGCCTCGAATAAATAATACTGCTAGCAGAATGCTACCAATAAATAATACTGCCAGCAGAATGCTGCCAATAAATAATACTGCCAGCAGAATGCTACCAATAAGTAATACTGCCAGCAGAATGCTACCAATAAATAATACTGCCAGCAGAATGCTACCAATAAGTAATACTGCCAGCAGAATGCTACCAATAAATAATACTGCCATCAGAGTGCTTCCTGATAAGCAGTTCCAGTAGAATGCCCCCTCTCAGACAGTGCGGGCATTATTCTTGCCTTCAGGAAACTTGGGGATTCAGTAATAAAATTCTGTCTTCCTGCAGGGGCCACTAGGGGGCCCTCCCTGCATGCACATGTATACAGCTCCTTATCAGTGAGCTCCCCCTAGTGGCAACTGCCTGCAGAATTTTCTGATTTTCTGACTCTTCCACAAGTCCAAGAGATCTCCTCTCATCCCGGGGACCTAGAGGATGCAGGAGAGTGGGCAAATCTAACCAGGATCACGGCCCCAATTTTTTATTGACTATTAGGACATAATTTGGTGCAAAAAGTGGCATATAGGATATAGTGTTTGAGACAGTTTTTTTTTGTGCTACCTATAGGAAGGAGGCATGGCTTAGTTGGAAAAGGGTGTTGTAGCGGACTGGACCCTGTACCAGAGTCTGCCCCAGTTTCCTGGAAGGGACTGCTTGCTCGCCTCCTGCCCTGCGACTCTGGCCCCATGTATGCTTGTCCTGTTTGAGCGGTGATGCCCCAGATAGCTCTGCTATGGAGCCCATTCGTATAATGAAAGACTATGGGAAAGACTTTAGCTCCATGGCAATTGAACTGGATGTGTGTGGTCTGAGCGCCATTCAATAATGTGCGCTCAGACCTAAGCTATCTGGGGATATGTTGCATGTATATGTTTTATGTAACATTGTGTAATTTTATGTCCTTTTGCAACCATGTGCTCAATGGAGTCTGCCTCTATCCCTGGATATATTGAGCGCTCAGATCCAAGCCATCTGGGAATATGTTAAATGTCTGTGTACTGTAAAGGGTGGGACATTGTGTATTGAATAGTGATGTCTGTCCTATTGTCCCCACATGTGTATTGGCGATTTCCCTTTGTCCTGAGAGATAATTGAATGACTCCTCAATTGTCTCCAGGACAGAAGACATTGTGTATTCTCCTGCCTGTGGTGATTGCATTACCCATGTAGGGTGATTGTGTCACAGGCAGAGGGGAGGGATATGCTGGGGGTGTCTGTATTGTCCCAATGTGTGTGATTGGCTGCTGTATCCCGTGTCGCAGTCTTCCTTCTGGTCCTCTAGGGGAGTGTCCACCAGGTGGGAGACCTGGATAAATACCGGGCAGGTAGCCCTTAATAAAAGAGAGAGTTTCCTGTTTAACCCTCAAAACGAAGTGTCGTCTCATTATTGGGGGGGATCTGACTGTATGCTGATTGCCAGGAGTGTAAGCTGTTCATATTGCTTTTCCTGTTCGGCTGCTTCCAGGGTTCGTGTGTCTCTTGTTCGGAAGTTGGTGAATTCGTGTGGTTTGCAGTTCGGGAAGTTGGTGATTGCAGTAGCTGCTGGTCTATCCGAAAAAGGGAATATCGCCTAAACGGAGTTGTGTGCGTAACGGTCCGTTACAGGTGTCCTAGCCGGAAAGGAGTCGTGGCCTAAAATGTATTTCACTTGTTAGAGCAGCAGTTTGTACTTCAGAGCTGCTCTTCCTACTATAACTAGGGACAGGAGCTTGTTACCACGATTTTATAGCATATCTATATGTCTGTGCAGAGGGTCTGGAGCTCTGTATCAGAAAATTAGATTTTGGAGCTAGAAATGATTCAGTACATAAACTGATAAATCTCCTGCTCCGTCTTCCGGTCTTCTGTGAGATATTCTTCCAAGGATTATGTTCATGGTCCACCTGCCAAAGCCAAGCAAAGATATTGTGAGCGCAGTGACTTCACATATGCAGTGCACAGTCTATAGATGCCCCATAGGGGGCGTCCTCCTGACCTCACCTAATGAAAGAGCAACTGGTCCATGAGAGAACACAGGCCCCTACTTCATCAAGTCAGCTAAGACCAGAGGAACACAACTCTCATCAGGTTGGACGTGGCATGCTGGCATGCTCCTCTACCAACTCTAGCAATGTAAATAGATGTCGCCAAGTGCTTTTTTACCATGTCTGGCGGTTTTGGCACCTGGACACTTTCTTCTTATGTCATAAGTCAACTCTGCGCTGTATCCAATGCCGCTGCTCACTCTACTGGCTGATGTAGACATCAGTGCTCCCTCTTGTGGCCGGTGTATGACACTAATGACACTACATATCAGAGCTCCCTCTAATGGCCGGTGTGTGACACTACATATCAGAGCTCCCTCTAATGGCCGGTGTGTGACACTACATATCAGAGCTTCCTCTAGTGTTCGGTGTATGACACTACATATCAGAGCTCCCTCTAGTGGCCGGTGTGTGACACTACATATCAGAGGTCCCTATACGATTTTCACACAACGCTGGCCCCATAGAAGTAAATAGGGGTGCATGAATATTGCATCGCATCCACAACCAAGTGCGGGTGCGATACGTTTTTCACAGATGGTTGCTAGGAGATGTTGTTTGTAAAGTAAATAGATGTCGCCAAGTGCTTTTTTACCATGTCTGCGCTGCGCTGTATCCAATGCCGCCGCTCACTCTACTGGCTGATGTAGACATCAGTGCTCCCTCTTGTGGCCGGTGTATGACACTAATGACACTACATATCAGAGCTCCCTCTAATGGCCGGTGTGTGACACTACATATCAGAGCTCCCTCTAGTGTTCGGTGTGTGACTCTACATATCAGAGCTCCCTCTAGTGGCCGGTGTGTGACACTACATGTCAGAGCTCCCTCTAGTGGCCGGTGTGTGACATACATGTCAGAGCTCCCTCTAGTGGCCGGTGTGTGACACTACATATCAGAGCTCCCTCTAATGGCCGGTGTGTGACACTACATATCAGAGCTCCCTCTAGTGGCCGGTGTGTGACATACATGTCAGAGCTCCCTCTAGTGACCGGTGTGTGACACTACATATCAGATCTCCCTCTAGTGGCCGGTGTGTGACACTACATATCAGAGCTCCCTCTAATGGCCGGTGTGTGACACTACATATCAGAGCTCCCTCTAGTGACCGGTGTGTGACACTACATATCAGAGCTCCCTCTAGTGGCCGGTGTGTGACACTACATATCAGAGCTCCCTCTAATGGCCGGTGTGTGACACTACATATCAGAGCTCCCTCTAGTGGCCGGTGTGTGACACTACATATCAGAGCTCCCTCTAGTGTTCGGTGTATGACACTACATATCAGAGCTCCCTCTAGTGGCCGGTGTGTGACACTACATATCAGAGCTCTCTCTAGTGTTCGGTGTGTGACACTACATATCAGAGCTCCCTCTAGTGGCCGGTGTGTGACACTACATATCAGAGCTCCCTCTAGTGGCCGGTGTGTGACACTACATATCAGAGCTCCCTCTAATGGCCGGTGTGTGACACTACATATCAGAGCTCCCTCTAGTGTTCGGTGTATGACACTACATATCAGAGCTCCCTCTAGTGGCCGGTGTGTGACACTACATATCAGAGCCTCTCTAGTGTTCGGTGTGTGACACTACATATCAGAGCTCCCTCTAGTGGCCGGTGTGTGACACTACATATCAGAGCTCCCTCTAATGGCCGGTGTGTGACACTACATATCAGAGCTCCCTCTA
The DNA here is from genome assembly GCA_033119425.1 of Bufotes viridis. Lineage (NCBI taxonomy): Eukaryota > Metazoa > Chordata > Amphibia > Anura > Bufonidae > Bufotes > Bufotes viridis. Next base: position 13,946,380 of record CM065592.1, on the reverse strand, counting down.
ATGGCCGGTGTGTGACACTACATATCAGAGCTCCCTCTAGTGTTCGGTGTATGACACTACATATCAGAGCTCCCTCTAGTGGCCGGTGTGTGACACTACATATCAGAGCTCCCTCTAATGGCCGGTGTGTGACACTACATATCAGAGCTCCCTCTAGTGTTCGGTGTATGACACTACATATCAGAGCTCCCTCTAGTGGCCGGTGTGTGACACTACATATCAGAGGTCCCTATACGATTTTCACACAACGCTGGCCCCATAGAAGTAAATAGGGGTGCATGAATATTGCATCGCATCCACAACCAAGTGCGGGTGTGATACGTTTTTCACAGATGGTTGCTAGGAGATGTTGTTTGTAAACATTCAGTTTTTAGCACATGCATGCAAAAAGCATTAAATCGCATTGCACCCGCGCGATAAAAACTGAACAACTGAACACGATCGCAAACAAAACTGAATGGACTTGCTTGCAAAATTGAGAAGATTTCACTGAACGCTCACGAGAAGAGGTCTTCATAGAAGAAGGGGGGGCTGGATCTATAGATATTGTGCACCTGACAAGTGCCACGCCCCCTAAACCCCTAATTACCTGTGTATCCAGTTACCGGAGGATCAGGTGTGCACTTTCCATACTTTCCATACAGAATCACCACAGGACAACGTATAGATTGCGGGAATCTTATACCATTCAAATCTCTTAGGGAAATAAGGGAGGGGGGGGGGGGGCGCGAACACGCTATAGGGGGCTGCATCTCCCCGATGGAAGAACATCCTGAAGTTTTTGGGATCAGGAGAAAGCCTCATATGTCAAATTATTCCCGTGACTATGGAACATGACATTGTCTCAAGATCTCTGCTTGCTGTCAGTACATGATAATACTCATATTCAGAGGCAGTAAGGGCTCATGCACCCGTACCCATACTGCGGACCACAAACAGCGGTCAACAATGCACAGGTACTGGTCCTGAGTCCACAATCCGCGATTTGCACGACGGTGCGAATGTTTGCGGAGGCATGGACTAAAATCCCAAGAAGTGCTCTGTAGTGCCTCCCTGGGCTTCCACACCATTCCGTATTTTGCAGATTGAAATGAATTGGTCCGCATCTGTGATATGCGGTGCACGCGCTGTTCTGGGTCGCAATACGGGCACGGGCCGGGTGTGCATGAGCCCTAATCCTGTATGTAGCCAGTCCTGCTCCCGGCTGGGTACGATCGCATAAATCCAGAAAATGCTAAGTGACTCCAGAGTGATACATTGTATCAATGCTCTAACCATCCAGGACTAGACTGATACATTGTATCAATACTCTAACCATCCTGGGCTAGACTGATACATTGTATCAATACTCTAACCATCCTGGGCTAGACTGATACATTGTATCAATACCCTAACCATCCTGGGCTAGACTGATACATTGTATCAATACTCTAACCATCCTGGACTGATAAATTGTATCAATGCTCTAATCATCCTGGACTACTAGACTGATACATTGTATCAATACTCTAACCATCCTGGGCTAGACTGATACATTGTATCAATATTTTAACCATCCAGGACTAGACTGATACATTGTATCAATGCTCTAACCATACTGGACTAGACTGATACATTGTATCAATGCTCTAACCATCCTGGACTGGACTGATACATTGTAATAATGCTCTAACCATCCTGGACTGGACTGATACATTGTAATAATGCTCTAACCATCCTGAACTGGACTGATACATTGTATGAATACTCTAATATTCCCACACTGGACTGATACATTGTATCAATACGCTAATAATCCAGGACTAGACTGATACATTGTAGCAATGCTCTAACCATCCTGGACTGATACATTGTAATAATGCTCTAACCATCCTGGACTGGACTGATACATTGTAGCAGACAGATGTGTGATGGGTTTCACTCATGTATTGTACTGGAAAGTGCCATGAATTTTTGGTACTGAATCCACATCGGAAATCTGCAACAAATCTGCAATGTGTGAACATATCGTAAGAAGACAGGGAGTGTGAGGTCTGGAGTGTAAAGGAATAATATAGGGAAGAACCCACACAGGTATCCACGCAGTTATCCATGCAGTTATCCATGCAGTGGAAGGGTGCGGTCACACGGCCAGGTTTCCTAATGCAGTTTTGGAAGCCAAAACCAGGAGTGAATTAAAAAAGAGTTTTATCCGTCCTTTATACTTTATATCATTTTAGGTTCACTCTTAATTTTGGCTTCCAAAACTCAGGAGTGGATCTTAACAGGAGAGAACGTATAATGGACAGACACAACTTCTCTTTTTGGATTCACTTATGTCTTCCAAAAAGGCTTCTAAAACTTGACTATGTGGCTGCACCCTAAGAAGAGTAACCATCAACAGAAGGTGATCATTAAAGCCATCAGTATAGAGAAGAAGTCTACAGAGAAGAACACTACACAGAAGGTCTACAGAGAAGAACACTACACAGGAGGTCTACAGAGAAGAACACTACACAGGAGGTCTACAGAGAAGAACACTACACAGGAGGTCTACAGAGAAGAACACTACACAGGAGGTCTACAGAGAAGAACACTACACAGGAGGTCTACAGAGAAGAACACTACACAGGAGGTCTACAGAGAAGAACACCACACAGGAGGTCTACAGAGAAGAACACTACACAGGAGGTCTACAGAGAAGAACACTACACAGGAGGTTTACAGAGAAGAACACTACACAGGAGGTCTACAGAGAAGAACACTACACAGGAGGTCTACAGAGAAGAACACTACACAGGAGGTCTACAGAGAAGAACACCACACAGGAGGTCTACAGAGAAGAACACTACACAGGAGGTCTACAGAGAAGAACACTACACAGGAGGTCTACAGAGAAGAACACTACACAGGAGGTCTACAGAGAAGAACACCACACAGGAGGTCTACAGAGAAGAACACTACACAGGAGGTCTACAGAGAAGAACACTACACAGGAGGTCTACAGAGAAGAACACTACACAGGAGGTCTACAGAGAAGCACTACACAGGAGGTCTACAGAGAAGAACACTACACAGGAGGTCTACAGAGAAGAACACTACACAGGAGGTCTACAGAGAAGAACACTACACAGGAGGTCTACAGAGAAGAACACTACACAGGAGGTCTACAGAGAAGAACACTACACAGGAGGTCTACAGAGAAGAACACTACACAGGAGGTCTACAGAGAAGAACACTACACAGGAGGTCTACAGAGAAGAACACTACACAGGAGGTCTACAGAGAAGAACACTACACAGGAGGTCTACAGAGAAGAACACTACACAGGAGGTCTACAGAGAAGAACACTACACAGGAGGTCTACAGAGAAGAACACTACACAGGAGGTCTACAGAGAAGAACACTACACAGGAGGTCTACAGAGAGAAAGAACACTACACAGGAGGTCTACAGAGAAGAACACTACACAGGAGGTCTACAGGAGAAGAACACTACACAGGAGGTCTACAGAGAAGAACACTACACAGGAGGTCTACAGAGAAGAACACTACACAGGAGGTCTACAGAGAAGAACACTACACAGGAGGTCTACAGAGAAGAACACTACACAGGAGGTCTACAGAGAAGAACACTACACAGGAGGTCTACAGAGAGAACACTACACAGGAGGTCTACAGAGAAGAACACTACACAGGAGGTCTACAGAGAAGAACACTACACAGGAGGTCTACAGAGAAGAACACTACACAGGAGGTCTACAGAGAAGAACACTACACAGGAGGTCTACAGAGAAGAACACTACACAGGAGGTCTACAGAGAAGAACACTACACAGGAGGTCTACAGAGAAGAACACTACACAGGAGGTCTACAGAGAAGAACACTACACAGGAGGTCTACAGAGAAGAACACTACACAGGAGGTCTACAGAGAAGAACACTACACAGGAGGTCTACAGAGAAGAACACTACACAGGAGGTCTACAGAGAAGAACACTACACAGGAGGTCTACAGAGAAGAACACCACACAGGAGGTCTACAGAGAGGACATGAGTGCGCAGGAGGCCTTATAGATGAGGGTGATGTGGCAGATATATGTGTAGTATGAGGTCAGTGTAGAGGACAAGTGTAAGGGCGGGAGAGAACTGAGAGCGTGTGGATCATCGGTCTCCAACTGGTGCCTGGTAGCTGTAGTTGTGCAGGATGAAGAGCCACAAGCTGGGGTAGATGGAGATCATCCCTGAGCATGAGGTCTACATAAAGGGGGACTCTACTTAGAAGTGCTATGAGTGCATGCTGGGAGATATAGTGGTCCAACAGCTGGAGTCACAGCTTGGGGACCACTGATATGAAGTCTACATAGAAGCCCTAGTCCCTTCCATCAAGGTACGACAGACCATATCTGCTGGAACCTCAGGGACATATCGCCGGATGACCAGGAACCTCTGTGTATGTGCTATTGTGCTGATTCTTGTACTCACGTTAGGATGTTCTCCTCTTGGATCTTCTGCCCCAACATAGGAAGCCACCAGAATGGAGAGCGTCAGGAGGCTTCGCAGCATGGTTCTCTGCCAGTCCATCCTTCTCTGTCTCCACGCAGAGTATCATCTGTGGTCCCAGCCGACAGTCCATCCTTCTCTGTCTCCACGCAGAGTATCATCTATGGTCCCAGCCGACAGTCCATGCAAATTCTAATCAATCTTTTTAGTTCTCAGAAAGACATTACCATACATCAGGATGATGGAAGGTTTTCTACAACGGTTTACATTTCCGCGTAGGCCAGATCTGAGGCAGGATTCTAGAGCGTGTATTGCGTATTACGGGTTTTTTAGGCATTTTGCGAGCCTTGCTTGTCAAGGAGGTATCCCTTAGCAAGGAAGGCGGAGGGCATGCCTTGGTAGAAATGGGATAGCTGAGTATAAGTGCTCAGCTGTCTCATAGAGTTGAATGGACAACTTTTGTGAGGAACTTAGGGTCCCTATTCTTGTGATCAGCATAGCCCCCCCAGTGCCCCTGAAATAATAAAAGATCATATAGCATACTGATCACTTATTCTCCTGCCGTCTCCATCACTGCTGCTTCAGTTCTCACCTCCAGTTTCTGAATATAGACTGCAGCTGTAAAATAGCTGCATATGGCACACCACCAAGTGAATGGGTTCGCATCCGTGATGCGGAATGCACACGGCCAGTGCCCCATGTATTGCAGACCCGCCGTATGCTGGCCGCAATACGGCAACGGAGGGGCAATGGCCGTGTGAATGAGCCCTTACTTGGCTGTTCAACAAACCCCCATGGAAGTGACAGAAGGATTGTGGGAGCTGCAGCTTCAGAACAGCTGGAGTGCCGGAGGTTGCATGTGACTTAGCTAAAAATGGTGTGGCTTAGCAAGAAAGGGTGTGGCCCGATATGCCATTTTCTGCACCAAAATGTGCCAAGAATCCTAAAGTAGGACAGCTTAAAATTGTATTCAATTATTAGGAAGAAGGGATGTAATTGAGCTCTTAACAAGCTCTTCTTCTGATGCCACAACATGTAAGGCAGCTATCCTATAAGTCAATGTTCGACCCTTTAAATAGGCCTTGAGACATGACTTGTATATTAACTAAGCCAGCATCTCATCTGCAGACAGCTGAGTGATTGCCCCTCATCAGTGCAGAGCAGAGAGTACTGGCTTTACTGACTAAGGTGCTCTCCCTATGGAGAGATAGTACAGTCGTGGCCAAAAGTTTTGAGAATGACACAAATATTAGTTTTCACAAAGTTTGCTGCTAAACTGCTTTGAGATCTTTGTTTCAGTTGTTTCTGTGATGTAGTGAAATATAATTACTCGCACTTCATACGTTTCGAAGGCTTTTATCGACAATTACATGACATTTATGCAAAGAGTCAGTATTTGCAGTGTTGGCCCTTCTTTTTCAGGACCTCTGCAATTCGACTGGGCATGCTCTCAATCAACTTTTGGGCCAATTCCTGACTGATAGCAACCCATTCTCTCATAATCACTTCTTGGAGTTTGTCAGAATTAGTGGGTTTTTGTTTGTCCACCCGCCTCTTGAGGATTGACCACACATGAATGGTCTCAGGATGCTTTACTGTTGGCATGACACCGGACTGATGGTAGCGCTCACCTTTTCTTCTCCGGACAAGCCTTTTTCCTGATGCCCCAAACAATCAGAAAGAGGCTTCATCGGAGAATATGACTTTGCCCCAGTCCTCAGCAGTCCATTCACCATACTTTCTGCTGAAGATCAATCTGTCCCTGGTGTTTTTTTTTGGAGAGAAGTGGCTTCTTTGCTGCCCTTCTTGATACCAGGCCATCTTCCAAAAGTCTTCGCCTCACTGTGCGTGCAGATGCGCTCACACCTGCCTGCTGCCATTCCTGAGCAAGCTCTGCACTGGTGGCACTCTGATCCCGCAGCTGAATCCTCTTTAGGAGACGATCCTGGCGCTTGCTGGACTTTCTTGGACGCCCTGAAGCCTTCTTAACAAGAATTGAACCTCTTTCCTTGAAGTTCTTGATGATCCTATAAATTGTTGATTGAGGTGCAATCTTAGTAGCCACAATATCCTTGCCTGTGAAGCCATTTTTATGCAACGCAATGATGGCTGCACGCGTTTCTTTGCAGGTCACCATGATTAACAATGGAAGAACAATGATTTCAAGCATCACCCTCCTTTTAACATGTCAAGTCTGCCATTTTAACCCAATCAGCCTGACATAATGATCTCCAGCCTTGTGCTTGTCAACATTCTCACCTGAGTTAACAACACGATTACTGAAATGATCTCAGCAGGTCCTTTAATGACAGCAATGAAATGCAGTGGAAAGTTTTTTTGGGGATTAAGTTAATTTTCATGGCAAAGAAGGACTATGCAATTCATCTGATCACTCCTCATTACATTCTGGAGTATATGCAAATTGCTATTATAAAAACTTAAGCAGCGACTTTTCCAATTTCCAATATTTATGTAATTCTCAAAACTTTTGGCCACGACTGTATACCTGAAATCCTGCCTTTTACCCAGTTAAGCCAGTACCCTCTGCTCTGCACTGATGAGGGGCAATCACCCCGTATTAGCTGTCTGCAGATGAGGTGCTGGCTTAGTTATTATCCGAGTCATGTCTCAAAGCCTGTTTACAGGGTTGAACATTGACTTATGGGATAGCGGCCTTACATCTGGTGGCATCAGAGGAGGAGCTTGTTAATAGCTCATTTGCATCCTTTTCTTCCCAGAACTCCAGAGGAGCGTGTATGGCCTAAAATGCGGATTAAGCTGCTCTCCCCCCAAGGAGGGATAATACCCACCAAATCTTAACCCTTTAGACAGGCAGTCCAGTCTATAGATTATCATACAACCCCAGCTACTGTGATAGTCCTAAAGCATTTAAAGACTCCCTGACTAGATGCTTACCTTGTCTGGTAAATCTGGGCCAATGTGTGCCCCACCATGGAGGCCCCGCATGTAAGATTGACTGTGTCTGTAACCCCGTCAAGATGTTTTTGATTTTCGTTTTTTCCTCCCGCGTTCCAAGAGCTATAAACTTTTTACATTTTCTGTTCACATAGCCATATGGGGTTTATTTTTGAGGGACAAGTTGTATTGTTTATTGGCACTATTTAATTAACCATTTGCATTGGAAAACGGGGAAAAAAAATATTTCTGGGGTAAAATTATAGTAACCACAATTCCACAAAGGTTTTTTGGGTTTTGCTATTACTGTGCTCCAAAATGGCATCATGTCCATATTCTGAGGGTCAATACGAATACGGCGATACCAAAACTTGTATAGTTTTCATTTCATTTAAAAAAGATAAAAACCTGTCAGAGAAACTGTACTTCTTATTGGTACCATTGTGGGATACGTATTTACATAGGAGGCAGTATTATAGTGGTTATATTCTTGTACATAGGAGGCAGTATTATAGTAGTTATATTCTTGTACATAGGAGCAGTATTATAGTAGTTATATTCTTGTACATAGGAGCACTATTATAGTAGTTATATTCTTGTACATAGGAGGCAGTATTATAGTAGTTATATTCTTGTACATAGGAGCAGTATTATAGTAGTTATATTCTTATACATAGGAGCAGTATTATAGTAGTTATATTCTTGTACATAGGATCAGTATTATAGTAGTTCTATTCTTGTACATAGGAGCAGTATTATAGTAGTTATATTCTTGTACATAGGAGCAGTATTATAGCAGTTATATTCTAGTACATAGGAGCAGTATTATAGTAGTTATATTCTTGTACATAGGAGGCAGTATTATAGTAGTTATATTCTTGTACATAGGAGCAGTATTATAGTAGTTATATTCTTGTACATAGGAGGCAGTCTTATAGTAGTTATATTCTTGTACATAGGAGGCAGTATTATAGCAGTTATATTCTTGTACATAGGAGCAGTATTATAGTAGTTATATTCTTGTACATAGGAGCAGTATTATAGTAGATATATTCTTGTACATAGGAGCAGTATTATAGTAGTTATATTCCTGTACATAGGAGCAGTATTATAGTAGTTATATTCTTGTACATAGGAGCAGTATTATAGTAGTTATATTCTTGTACATAGGAGGCAGTATTATAGTAGTTATATTCTTGTACATAGGAGGCAGTATTATAGTAGTTATATTCTTGTACATAGGAGCAGTATTATAGTGGTTATATTCTTGTACATAGGAGCAGTATTATAGTAGTTCTATTCTTGTACATAGGACCAGTATTATAGCAGTTATATTCTTGTACATAGGAGGCAGTCTTATAGTAGTTATATTCTTGTACATAGGAGGCAGTATTATAGCAGTTATATTCTTGTACATAGGAGCAGTATTATAGTAGTTATATTCTTGTACATAGGGAGCAGTGTTATAGTAGTTATATTCTTGTACATAGGAGCAGTATTATAGTAGTTATATTCTTGTACATAGGAGCAGTATTATAGTAGATATATTCTTGTACATAGGAGCAGTATTATAGTAGTTATATTCCTGTACATAGAAGCAGTATTATAGTAGTTATATTCTTGTACATAGGAGGCAGTCTTATAATAGTTATATTCTTGTACATAGGAGGCAGTATTATAGTAGTTATATTCTTGTACATAGGAGCAGTATTATAGTAGTTATATTCTTGTACATAGGAGAAGTATTATAGTAGTTATATTCCTGTACATAGGAGCAGTATTATAGTAGTTATATTCTTGTACATAGGAGGCAGTATTATAGTAGTTATATTCTTGTACATAGGAGCAGTATTATAGTAGTTATATTCTTGTACATAGGAGGCAGTATTATAGTGGTTATATTCTTGTCAATTATCTTTTTATTGTGAATGAAAGCATACGTACAATGTGTCACAAATGTAATAAGTCTGAAGGTAGCAGAAACATTATACAGATAAGGTGCATTACAGAATGTACACTCTTAGCAGAAATCAGGAAAGCACATGGTTCATTAAGCGGAGTGTCCACAAATACTTGTGTTCCCACACAGAAGATTAGCTGTCAATTAACACATTGAGAGCTGATAAGTTCAGGGTACATAATCAACAAATTCAAACAAACAACAGGGGAAAGCCGGGGAGAGGGATCCGGGGAGGGCAGCGGGAGGGAGGGGAAAGGAGAGAGGGGAGGAAGGGGGGGGGGTAGTTATGTCCTAGTCTGTCGGTCAGAACTGCAAATCATCAAAGCAGAGTGTGTCGATCAAGAGTAATAGGGGATACCCCCCATGAGGATTAAGTTAGATCAGAGGTCTTGCTGGGCATTGACATTGCCCCCTCTCTAGTTAAGCCAGATTATAGGAGCACCTGGAGTCCCTACTTTTCCCTAAACCTCAGCCACGGTCCCCAGATCTTCTTGAATTTACCGTGCTCCCTGGCCTCCCAACCCGCCAACTCCTCCATCCGGCAGATGAGGTCTACTTTATGAATCCAATGGTCCAACGTGGGTGGGTCTGTCTGTAACCACCTCTGGGGGATCAGCAGTCTAGCTGCCTGAATTAGATGTGTGCAGAGGCTTCCCTTGGATGGAGTGAGAGCAGGGGTGGGGAGCCAGAGCAGCACCAAAGAGGCTGATAGCGGGACCTCGGTACCTGTAATAGTTTTAATAGTGTCTGAAACATGTGTCCAGAAAGAGCGAATCAGCGGGCAGGACCAGAAGATATGGGACAAGTTCCCTGTGCCCCACTTACACCTCCAGCACCGGTCCGAGTCCCGCAATCCCTTATCAAACATACTTTTTGGTGTCTGATACCATTGAGTTAGGACCTTATATGAGTGTTCCTGAATCCTTGTACATCTGGAAAACCCATGGGCATTATTATGGATACGCTTAACATCTGTCTCCGACAGGTCAATATTTAGCTCTGATGCCCAGAGTCTCAGGTAACGCGGGACTCCGGCGGTGCCGGGGGTAGCCAAAGTAGAGTAAAAGAGGGAAATCATTCTACGAGGGGCAGACGTCAGGGACATTACCTTTTCCAACCATGTCCTGTCGGCCTTATGTTTGTCTCCGTCAAGAAGTGGCTTACAAATAGAGTTAAGTTCAATGGCCTCCAAAAAATTGATTGTCGAGAGGGTGTGGCTCAATGGATGCGAATCAGGGAGTCCCACAGACGCACCATCCAAAAGTTCTTGAACAGAAAATGTACACAACTTGCGCCAGATCGGGGGAGCCTGTGTCTCATTCGACCTAATGTATAAGGGGAGCAGATCGGCTGGCATAAGAGGGGAAGGGTTGTTGAGGATGTTACCCCCCTTTATCAGAGTGCTCATCACCTGGGCCGTGCCTCTGAGCAGTACTTGTGATTTAAGTGTCGAAGGTCCGACACCCCACAAGCCCACCTTTTGTTTCTGGGAAAGCTGCGCTAGCTCTACATCTCCTCCCCATGTGCGGTATGCCGGGACCTGCAGCTGCACCCACCTTTTAAGGTGTATAGCTCTATAGTAGAGGTGCACATCTGGCATATCGATGCCTCCCTGTCTCCTGTTGCGGACTAACGTGTTGTGGGATATCCTGGCTCCCTTGCCGCTCCACAGAAAGGTGCTGAATAGCCTACGGACCTTCACAAAGAACGGAAGCGGCAGGAACATAGGGATCATTTGCAATATGTATAAGAATTTTGGCACAACAAAAGCTTTTAAGAAGTTTTTACGCCCCATCCAAGAGACGTACGGGATGCGAAGGGATTGTAGTTGCTGTTGAGTATCTTTCACTAATGGGTTATAATTTAAGTGGTACAGCTGGCCCAGATCTGCCGGGATTTTAATTCCCAGATAAGAGAGGTGCGAAGACTGCCACACAAAGGGAGTGGAGGATTTCAATACTGCGATCACCGCCGTAGGTGCTGATATATTAATAGCCTCAGACTTAGTGTGGTTAACCTTGAAATTTGAGATTTGTCCATAGCGGTCAAACAGAGCAAGGAGATGCGGGAAGGCCTCGACAGGGTTTGAGACCATTACTAATAGGTCGCCTGCATAAGCTGCGTTAATATATTCTGGGGAGCTCCTATTCAATTGCACGCCTTTAATCCCAGGATGTTCCCTTATGGCCTGGAGAAGAGTTTCCATGGCCAGGACATAAAGGGACGGCGACAATGGGCATCCCTGCCGTGTCCCATTCTTAATAAAGAAGGGAGGTGACAAGGTCCCATTAACTCTGATACGGGCACTGGGGTTTTCATAAAGGGTCATGATGGCCTTACGAAACTGGACAGGAATCCCAAATTTCTCCAGTGTCCTCTCTAGGAATCTCCAGCACACCCTGTCGAAGGCCTTCTCCGCATCTATGCCCAGCAGGACAAGAGGGATCTGTTTGGCCTTGGCCAATTGGATCAGCGACAGTAGTCTACATGAGTTATGGTTGCCTTCTCTACCCGGGACAAAGCCCGACTGATCTGGGTGGATAAGTTTAGGAAGGAGGGGGCCTAATCTGTTCACTAGGATTTTAGCCCAGATCTTAACATCGACATTGAGGAGGGAGATGGGGCGGTAACTACCGCATTGGCACGGGTCTTTGCCTCCTTTAGGTAAGATGGTTACAGTCGCCTCCAAAGATTGTCTATGTAGATGGGAGTCCGTCAACAGAGCGTTGCACCATAGGGTCAGATGGGGAGCCAGGATATCCACAAACTTCTTATAATATCCCACAGGGAAGCCATCAGGGCCAGGACTTTTTCCCAGGGGCATGGAAGCTAGTACCTTTCTCACCTCGTCTTCTGTAATAGGGGCCAGTAAAGAATCTTTATCTGAATCGGGGAGATAGGGCAGCTGCAGGTCTTTGAGGAAATCTTCTATGTCTGAGTCCCCGCCAGGGTCTCCCAGTCCATACAGGGCACTATAAAATTTTTGGAACTCAGAGGCAATTTCGGTGGTATTATGGACCATGCGCCCATCTGTCGTTTTAATGGCAGGTATAAATGAAGCTTCCTTCCGCTGTTTCACCAAGGAGGACATCAGTCTAGTTCCCTTGTCTCCATGGGCATAGAAGCGAAATTTCGCATATTGGTACACCTTGGCATTACAGAGGTTGAGATGGTCCTTTAGTTCCTTCCTAAGTTGTACCAGTTCTTCTTGTGAGGATTGCGCCCTGGATCTCTTATGCACAGACTCCAATGCCGCAATCCGGGTCAGGAGTGATTGCAATGTATTCTGTCTGTCTCTTTTCATTCTACTTCCTAGCGCTATAAATTCCCCCCTTAGTACTGACTTATGTGATTCCCATATCGTGGGGACAGATACGTCTTCTGTGGTGTTTTCTGCAAAAACCATCTCAACCTCTGGGCAACCGCAGCCCTATCTGCATCTCTGTCCAGCAGAGTTTCATTGAGACGCCACTGTCTAGTAGGGCAAGGAAGGTTCCCTAAATGAAGGGAAGTGGACATCGGGGCGTGATCAGAAACCGTGATGGAGCCTATAGATGACGCTACTAAACGGCCCATATGACTGTCTGAGAGAAAGATGTAATCTAACCGTTTATACACTTTATGAGCCGATGAGAAAAATGTAAAATCTCGGTCGGACGGGTGTAACAGCCGCCAAGTATCTACTAAATGGGCCCTAGAGAAGCACTTATTAATACGTCCCAGATCAGCCTGCGTCAACTGCGAGGAGCCATCAGACGCGTCGATGGACGGGTTTAGCGCCACATTGATATCACCACCCACCAGCCACACCCCTCAGCAAAGGTGGATAACAGCGACAGTGTGGAGGATAACCATTTGAACTGACCTCTGTTCGGTGCGTAAAGGCTTACCAATGTTACCATCTCGCTTCCTATTTTGCCCTTGACGAAGACAAAGCGGCCTTCAGGATCTTGCTTCAGAGCTGAAAGTACAAAAGGAACATGTTTAGCAATAGCTATGCCCACTCCTCTAGAGGCTTTCTCATAGGTGCTCACATACCAGTGTCTAAAGTAGAAAGTAGGGAGGTTGGGCATGCGGGTAGTCTTAAAGTGAAGTTCCTGTAGGAAACAGATATCAGCATGGGAACTCCGCATAAGACAGGAAATCTGTGACCTCTTTTGGGGGTGTTAAAACCTCTCACATTAAGAGAGGTGCACTTTAGTGCCATCCCCATGGGAAGTATATATTGATAGGCACAGGAACGCTTATCGGACAGACCAGGAGTACAAAGGGGATGAAACTAAACACATAACTAGATATAGAACAATGCAAACGTGCGTGTAGCACCAGAGAAATGAACGGAACCCAGAAATCAGGTTCGGGGGGGGGAGTGCCGGCATGTTGTGGCGACTAACTAGTTGTCGCGACAGCATAGCGAGTACTCCCTCCTGCAAAGCACCAGAACATAATTAAACCCAGTAAGATCTGGGTCTGTGGAAAGGCTCAAACATGTAAAACATACAAATAATGAAACATTCAGAGCTATAGTAGGCAGAATAAGTACTGTCCGCGCTAGGGGAGCAGTGCTCCGAGCAGCGCCTATATGTATAAGGCTTAAGTGCAACATGAAGAACTGAGGTACTAAACCGGGCGTTTAAGGACATGCATCCGGTCCTCACAGTTCTAGTAGCGTAAGGGAGCGTCCATTAGGCCAATAAACATATACGTGAAAGGCCCTAGTCCAGCGTCCCCTAACAGGATGGAGGAAAGTGTAGTGGACCCAACCGGTCTCCGGTCCCTCAGCGGTCCCTGGGTCGGGGAGTCGGTTTCTTCCTTGGTGGAACTTTGGACCAACAGGATACCTCCGGTAGGTCAGGCAGCGGGACCCCAAGATCAGCCGAAGGCAGCCAGGAAGGGATGTCCTGAGGTGTAGCGTTGAGCAAGTCCCAGGCCGCTGGCAGGTCACAAGGAGAGCGTATTGTACATCTCTTTCCCTCCGATGAGAAGGTGAGGCCAAAGGGGAACAGCCATTTGAACGGGATTCTCTTGGTTCTCAGCAGATCAGTGATAGGGCGGAGAGCCCTACGTTTGTTTAAAGTTGATGGCGCAAGGTCCTGGAAGAGGAGGATCTTAACCGTTTCAAAGCATATTTCTTTGCGGTCTCTGGCCGCTTTAAAAATGGCTGCGGTATCAATGTACCTTAAAAGTCCGCAAACGACGTCCCGCGGCTGCTCCCCCTCCTTAGGCTTAGGTCTTAGTGAGCGATGTACTCTCTCTATCACCACCTCAGAGGCGCGAGCCTCGCCCAAAAGCTCAGTGAAGATGGCATCCATGGCCGTTGGTAAATCCTCGTGGGAGTACGGTCTCAGGGAGGCCTCTGAGGCGAACGTTCTTTCGCCTGCTCCTGTTTTCCTGATCTTCCAGGAGGAAGTAGGCAGAGTCCAGAGAGGATACATAGGCAGCATGGTTGTCTCCCAGCGCGTGCATACGTCAGGAGGGCAGACTGTGAGTTTTCAAGTGTTTCCACCCGATTGCCAATGTGCTTTAAGTCCCCCTTTATTTCTGTGAGGTCCTGGATCACAGGGGCTAATGCCGAGGACAGAGCCGAGGACAGGGTCTGCTGCAGAAAGTGTCGCGTTAGCGGCTCCGAGGCCTCTTGGTCAGCTCTAATGTCTCTACCGGCGCGGGGGCTCTTGGGCCTGTCCTGCTCTTGCGCGCCGTCCGCCATGTCCGGCGGCGCCATCTTGGGAGACTCTGCTGCCGTGACTGCCGGCCGCTTGTTCAGGTATTTCTCCATGTCGGAGGGGCTTTTTTCTGGTCTGGTGGGATCCACTGTGTCTTTAGCGACCCACCTGCCCACTTTGCCCATGCTGAGTTAAGTTGAGCCGCTTAATATACTGCTTTGCAGGATGATGAGGAGAGGAGCTCTCTCACATGCGTCCGGCTCAGTCAGCGGTCAAGCTCCGCCCCCCTATAGTAGTTATATTCTTGTACATAGGAGCAGTATTATAGTAGTTATATTCTTGTACATAGGAGCAGTATTATAGTAGTTATATTCTTGTACATAGGAGCAGTATTATAGTAGTTATATTCTTGTACATAGGAGGCAGTATTATAGTAGTTATATTCTTGTACATAGGAGCAGTATTATAGTAGTTATATTCTTGTACATAGGAGCAGTATTATAGTAGTTATATTCCTGTACATAGGAGCAGTATTATAGTAGTTATATTTCTGTACATAGGAGCAGTATTATAGTAGTTATATTCTTGTACATAGGAGCACTATTATAGTAGTTATATTCTTGTACATAGGAGGCAGTATTATAGTAGTTCTATTCTTGTACATAGGGGCAGTATTATAGTAGTTATATTCTTGTACATAGGAGGCAGTATTATAGTAGTTGTATTCTTGTACATAGGGGCAGTATTATAGTAGTTATATTCTTGTACATAGGACCAACCAAACAAAGTCACCACTATTATGACATGTTGCGACATAAGTAAAGTTTAAAGCACACCAATAAATGTCGCAACCACTTGTAAAACATCAGTTAAATTTTATTACGGCAACATTGCCACAAATATATCAATAAAACAGAATAAAATACACGGAAATCAATGCATCACATGCAATACAATATATGGGAGCTGCACATGTGTCATTAGTATCGCTTGCACCACCCAACCAGGAGTTACAATATATGTAAAACAGTATCACAAAGTCCACAGTGCAAAGGATTATCACAAATATAAACCTGGAGGGAAAGAATATGCAATAAGGTATTCAGACCACGGCAGTCCACGCACCCCGACGCGCGTTTCGCAATCGCTTCCCTGAGGAAGCCAAAGCTGAATGTTAAAAAATTATCATCCTTTAAAAAAGTACAATAGAAAGAAAGCTATAATTCCCATGACACAAATCAACCCAGTAAGTTGGAGTATGAGCGTGGCTGTAACACTGCTCTGTTGGGAAGGGGGGACTTTCTGGTGAAGGAGACAGAAATTATTCTGAGGAGCCCCTATGACCACCAATGACTTGAGGTCCTCGCTAGTGTTGGTCGAGAACCAAAGTGCTTGAGTAGAACACTTTGCGATGCTCTGTCGAGCACAATAGAAGTCAATAGGAGAGCATTAAAGCAGGCACCCCCCTGCTCTGAAGAGGGGAGGGTGTCGGGACTATAGTTCGGCTTAGGAGTCCCTGCTCTGACTCCATATATAGCGTCAGTTCTTGGGGACACCCCAGTGTATTTAAATCTAATTTATGAAAAGTTTCTGCCGGGAATTGAACTCCTAACCTTGTACATTAGAACCAAGGACCCTATCCACTCAGCTATAAAGCTGAATGCTAAACTGTGTCCGAAAAACCTCATAGTAGTTTCTGATGTAGTGAGTATTCCTATTCAGCAGAAGACTTATTTTATATTTCTGTGCAGGTTAACATGTACCTCTATTGTACAAGGATTGGAGTTCAAATCCTGGCAGAAACTTTTCTGAAATAGAGATTAAATTTATATATTTTTTTGTATGGCACAAAATAAATGTGTAATTGCTAAAAAAAATAGATAGATAGATAAATAGATAGATAGATAGATAAAATCATACTTCTGAAATATATGAATGCATAACATGTCGGAAACTACTACTGATGTTTTTAGCCATAATATTCTAAATATATAATAATATATGTAAATATATTATGGCTAAAAACTTATATATATTATATATATATATATATATATTTCTGCCAGGATTTGAACTCCCAACCTTTTACATTACAGGCAAAGATGTTAACCACTACACTGTAGAGCTACACGTTAACCTGCACAGAAATATAAAATAAGTCTTCTGCTGAATAGGAATACTCACTACATCAGAAACAACTATGAGGTTTTTCTGGCACAGTTCAGCCTTCAGCTTTATAGATGATTGCATAAGGTCTTTGCCTCTAATGTACAAGGGAGTTCAAATCCCAGCAGAAACTTTTTTAGAAATAGATGCTAAATGACATTTAAATACACCAACTCGAGCATAGCGATGCAGGTCCTCATAGCTGCACTTCTTGGGCTGGAGTAGTGATATAAGTTCTCTGGGGATAGTCGTCACGAGGATTTCAGTAAGGTTAGAAAATATAGATGTATGAAAGTCGACATTAATAGCTCCAGGCAGCCGATGATGTTCTGCCTGATGTTGGTTCCCAGTCATTGAGAAAGCAGACAAAAGACAGGACATCCCTCATATAAATCTCTACTTATCCTGGGCTTAGGAGTCCAGTGGGCGGTCCTATCACTGACTGATAATTCCACGAATATGATAAATGTATAACTGCATTGAGTAATCTGAGGGCGTCCTTCAGTCAACCAGAAATGTAATCTTCTCACCCAGCTCTGCTCCCTGCAGAAGATAAGAGATCATTACAAGTCTCCTACTGAGGTGGAGTAATGACCCCCAAACATTGCTCTTGTAGACAGAGAAGCTTTTTTCTGTGCCCTAACCCTTGGGTCTGCTATTGTTCATTACAGTCCTGCAATACCACCCACGACCTGTAGACAGATGTGGCGCTGTTTTTAAAGAAAGCAGCCATGTTTTCTACCCTTTTTTAGGGGCTTGTCTAAGATTAGACAAATGGATTTTAGTTTTTTTTCTAGCTTCTTCTCACTAGTCTGTGTCTGGTATTCCTTCCCAACGGGCTGAGCTGCAATACCTGACACAGCCATAGGGAAGAGTGGCGCTGTTTCGATAAAGAAATTGACTTTGAATGAAGCATTAAAACATCAGTATGTATGACCGCCTCCAGTACTTACCTTGTAAGGAGGTGAGGTTTAGGTGCTGCTCACGGTCGATACCTTTAAAATAATTAACAGATGTTTTATTCAGAGTCCAGTACCTTCTGAGAGGGATCATTTATTTTAGGGTTTGCCCCAGGAATGCCCCCCCCCCCCCCCCAGACCTGATACAGCTATCTCCCCGCTTTCCCATTAGACATGCCAGCTTAGCCGTGCATGCATGTGTTCTGTCTTCCAGAGAACTAAAGGATGGGGCATGCTGAAATCCAACTGCCTGTTCCTGGGAAATGAGAAATGTCTCTATTCCTTACCGAGCTACTGGGGACCGAGATGTGCAGGAAATCTTTCTTCAGAACGTCCATCACCTGCAGCACAAATTAAGCAAAAAATTAAAAAAGTGGCTACAAAAAGGAATTCACACCCTTGGAATTTTGTTACTTGAGGTCATATCCAAGTCCAACTTAGGAGCATACCACTACCCTGCTGGGAATACGTTCTAAGTATACCAGTATCTGGAAAGGACCAAATTCTGAATGTACCACTGCCCACCAGGGGCCAAGTTTTAAATGGACCACTACCCATTTATTGACCATGTTTTTAATGTTCCCCTGTAAAACAGGGACCAAGTTATGAATGTATCACTGCTCACTTGGGACTAAGCTCTGAATGTACTACTGCCCACCAGGGACCAAGTTCTGAATGTACTAATTGACCACCAGGGACCAAGTTCTGAATGTACTACTGCCCACCAGGGACCAAGTTCTGAATGTACTACTGCCCACCAGGGACCAAGTTCTGAATGTACTAATTGCCCACCAGAGGCTAAATAAAGTGCTAAATATACTCCTACCCTCAAGAGATCAAGTTCTAACTGTACCACTACCCACCAGGGATCATGTTGTGAATGTACCACTGCCCACCAATTTCTCAGTGTTCCACCGCCCACCAAGGACAATGTTCTGAATGTACCAATAACATCCAGGGACCAAGCTGTGATTGTACAGATTCCCACCAGAGATCAGGTTCTGAATGTACCACTTCCCATCCGGGACCGAGTCCTGAATGTGCCACTTACCAACAGGGACCACGTTCTGAATGGATTGCTGCCCACCAGGGACCAAGTTCTAAATGTACCACTACTTGCTTACTGACCATGTTTTTATTGTTCCACTGCCCACCAGGGACCAAGTTCTGAATGTAACACTGCTTACTTGGGAGCAAGCCCCAAAAGTACTACCGAACAAGGACCAATTTCTGAATGTACTAATTGCCCACCAGAGACTAAGTTAACCCCTACCCACCAGGGACCATGTTGTGAATGTACCACTCCCCACCAGTTACCAATTTCTCAATGTTCCAGTGCTCACCAGGGACAAAGTTCTGAATGTACCAATAACCACTATGAACCAAGCTCTGATTGTACAGCTTCCCACCAGAGATCAGGTTCTGAGTGTACCACTTCCCATCCGGGACCAAGTCCTGAATCTGCCACCTACCACCAGGGACTAAGTTCTGAATGTACTACTGCCCACCAGGGACCAAGTTCTAAGTGTACCACTACTCACTTATTGACCATGTTCCACTGCCCACCAGGGACCAAGTTCAGAATGTACTACTGGGCAACAAGGACCAAGTTCTAAATGTATTAATTGCCCACCAGAGACTAAATTAAGTTATGAATTTACTAATTGCCCACCAGAGAATGTACCACTAGCCACCAGGGACCATGTTGTGAATGTACCACTGCCCACCAGTAACTGATTTCTTCATGTTCCAGTGCTCACTGGGGACAAAGTTCTGAATGTACCAATAACCACCAAGGAGCAAGTTCTAAATGCTCTACTGCCCACCAGGGACTGAGTTCTGAATGTACTACTGACCACTAGGGCCACATCCTGAATATATGGCTGACTACCAAAGACCAAATGCTAAATGTATCACTGATCACCAGAAACCAAGAGTTAAATATACCATTGACCACCAGGGACACATTACTAATTTATCATTGACTACTACGCAATAAGTCCTGAATTTGCCAACGTCCACCTTGACCTGGTGCTGATTGTCCCACTGGCCACCTAGGAACCAAGTACTAACTGTACCGTTGCCACCAGGGATCAAATGCTAAATGCACCACTGACCACCAGGGATCAAGTTCTGAATTGCCTCACAGATTTGTTTCTCCTTTTCTAGGTTAGGCCCCTTTCACACGGGCGAGTTTTCCGCGCGGGTGCAATGCGTGATGTGAACGCATTGCACCCGCACTGAATCCTGACCCATTCATTTCAATGGGTCCGTGTACATGAGCGTTTTTTTTCACGCATCACTTGTGCGTTGCGTGAAAATCGCAGCATGTTCTATATTCTGCGTTTTTCACGCAGCCCTAGCCCCATAGAAGTGAATGGGGCTGCGTGAAAAACGCATTGCATCCGCAAGCAAGTGCGGGTGCGTTGCGTTTTTCACTGATGGTTGCTAGGAGATGTTGTTTGTAAACCTTCAGTTTTTATCACGCGTGTGAAAAACGCATCAAAACGCATTGCACCCGCGCGGAAAAAACTGAACAACTGAACACAATCGCAGGCAAAACTGAATGGCTTTGCCTGTGAAATCGCACAGTTTTCACTGAACGCATCCGCAACGCATCCGGACCTAATCCGGACACGCTCGTGTGAAAGAGGCCTAAGAGTTTGGAGGGGATACTACTGATATTGTTCCTACTACTCATTGTGTATACTGGGTATGACCACTGATTTGGGGCCATCACGGCTTTAAGTTTGATAATATCACCGGAATCAGGGTTTTATCTTGTATCTATATACCTTTTTAGAATTTTCTTAATATTTTGAATGTTACCATTTATGTTAAATAAATACTTAATATCCTGCAGTTTTCACTCTGGTCAGTAAGCCTGGTAATGGTCCAACACTTCCTGTTCTTTTCAGCAGTCATCACAGGCGAGATTACTACGACAGATAACACCTCTGTATAGATAACACAGGATTCACTAGGTGACAGCCATAACTCTTGTACTCTGCCTCCCTGCACAATGGTGTGCACAGGTCAGAGAGCATGTCCACAACACACTCCCATAGACATCAATGAACATCGCTTTGGCCCATGTGGCTGCTGTAAAGCACAGTATATATGTCGCAGGGAAATCCCTAAGGCTGGGTTCAGATTTGCGCGTATTTGATACGCGCGTTTTTTCAAATAGGAAACGCGCGCCGTACGCGCGTTCGTGCGATTGACTACTGTGGTGTCAATCACAATATGCACGACAAAACGCCCCAAAAGAAGCTCAAGAACTTTTTTGAGCGTAGGGCGTTTTTCAGCGCGTTCAAACGCGCTGTAAAATGCTCAAGTGAGAACCAGGGCCATAGGGAAGCATTGGTTTTCATGTGTTGAGCGTTTTACAGCTCATTTGAACGCGCTGTAAAACGTGCAAGTCTGAACCCAGCCCAACGCTGGGTTCAGACCTGAGCGTTTCTGAGACGCACGTCTTACGCGTGTTTTTGTGCGCTTTTGTGTGATTGACTGCAGTGTTGTCCAATGACCAAATATCCCTGTCTATATGAAGTTTGGCCTTTCCAGCATGTTGCAAATTCATAAACGCGCGTTTGAACGCGCATTTTCAGTGTCAAAAACGCGCAAAATACAAGCGTTGCGCGTTCCCATTGAAGTCTATGGGCCAAAACGCGCGACAAACGCCCCAAAAAAAGCTCAAGTACTTGTTTATGCGTCGGGCGTTTTTCAGCGCGTTCGAACGCGCTGTAAAGCGCGAAAATGTGAACCAGTCCCATAGGGAAGCATTGGTTTTCATCGGTTATGCGTTTTACAGCGCGTTCGAACGCGCTGTAAAACGCGCAAGTGTGAACTGAGGGTTAGGGATTTGATCAAATCTCCATTTTCATCATTTCCCTGCGACATATATATTTAGCTGCTTTTTTAGGTTATTTGTCCTGTAATGGGGACATGCATCAGGAAAATGCTGGAGCCAAGTTTGCATCCGGTATTACAGATGGTTGCGGTTTCTTTACTCACCTTGTTATCAAGGAGACATGCAAACAGCAGAATGAAGAAGCCCTGAAATTATATAATTATGAGAAAATGTAAGACCAAATTGTAGACCATGGGACTGGGGAGGAGGGTTCCATAGAAAAATTCTACTAATCTAGCAGAAGACCCCCCCCCCCCATAACCACATTATCAGTGCTCCCCTATTTTACCCCATACTTGAGATGAGGAAATCGATCCTAACGAATCTAGCCCAGCCCCGTCAATCTGCTCCAAGAGGTGACAGCCCCTCACAGGTGAAGAGCTCCTGCTAATGAGACAAATCAGTTCTCTCATCTCTACCCCATGACACTCCTAAAGTAACTTGCTTCTCAGAAGATCTTAGTCCAGATATTACAAATTAGGAACAGGAGGCTGGAGAGACACAGGTGTAGGAAAGGCCCAGGAGAGGCATCGGGCTGTGCAGTGTGCAGCAGCGTGCTGCATGTCACAGGCAGTGAGCAAACTCCCTCTTACTGCAGGGCAGAGATGATCGGTCAGTAATAGAAAACAGGAAGGAACCTGGAGGAGACAACAGTGCTATGCACAGCGCTAAAAGGGATTTCTGGTTTTTAGAAATGTCCAGGCTGTAGCTCTGTGTGGACTTGAAAGGTGCATAGTAAAGAAGCAGAGCAAATCCTTGACCAACTCAAGGGGCTTTATAACAGATTGCTGGCCTCTTCGAATGCCTGTGTCCCTCTAATTGACTCACCACTGCTGCTGTTGGCATCTCCATGGTGGCATGTCTGACCACACTACTGTTTATCGACTGTGGTACCTGCCTTTGGAGAAAGCTAAGGGAGAAAACCTGAGGATTCCCTGCACAAAGTACATACACGTGTCAGAGCCATTTTGAGGTGAAGATTGCAAATTCCCTAGTCTGCATCCCCCAATTTAATCTAATCAAATCCAATATTGCGAGAAGTTGGTCCATACTCCTGCCTGAGGTCTGACCAAGACAACCTTCCAGTTGATGGACAAATAGCCAGACTGAATATTATTTTGGACCTGTGATGGAAAAACACTACAGGTGCCTCATTTTTCTCAAAATGACCTATTCTGTACATGATATTGATGGAAATATGTATAACTTTTTGGAGACACGTTACCTGGAGAGGGTTTAGAAGCACAAACAAGTATTGTAAATATAGATAATTCTGGCCTGCGAACATAGGAATCCCAATTACCCAGGTCAACCCAAACTGGGGTGTACAGAAGAGTACAGCCTTTGCCAACTTCTTCACCACTTCGTCATCTTCACTCTTTCCTTCGGAGATTGACGGTCGGAGAAGTT
Organism: Bufotes viridis; assembly: GCA_033119425.1. Lineage (NCBI taxonomy): Eukaryota > Metazoa > Chordata > Amphibia > Anura > Bufonidae > Bufotes > Bufotes viridis. The sequence continues at coordinate 13,922,913 of CM065592.1, read as the reverse complement.
TATGGATTACCAGGAGGAGAATGAGGAAATTTACAACCATAATTACTATGATTGGGACACTAAATGCCATTGAAGCTCCAGAACGTCTATCCAGCCAACAGGTCTCGTCCATCCTGTAATGATTTGGGAAATACACCAGGAAGGTTCCCAAGGCTATAGCCAGAGGGCAGGCATATCCCAGTACAACAGAGAGGGTCAGGAATTCTCTCTTTGTAACATGGTGGAATACAAAAACTAGTCGACACACCAGATATGTACCCTGCACCAAAGTCCAGTAGAAGAAACCCAACAGGGAGAAATGGGAGATGAAGGTGAAGGCCACACAGAGCATTTCCTGAATGTCCTGCTTAATAAAATCAGATGCAAAAAATGAAATATTAAAAATTAAGAGAAAAGCAGACATGTGAAGTACGGACACGTGTCTGTACACGGCTGCATTCTTTTGGCATTTTCTCAGGAGGATAACCTGTATTGAGATACAAAGGAGAAGAGACAAACTGGAGAGGCAAAGTCCAACCCTTGTGATGTAGCTCAATATTGTGTTATCAAGGTTATCTTCTGGAAGAGAGCCCAACATCAAGACGGCAAAAGAAGTCAGATGATCACAGATACATTGGGTTATCCCATCGATGACTTGGGTTGTACAACCTTTTGATGACCACGAATCAAGAGTGAAGTTCCAGAACACACATACAGCGGTCCGGTCACAGGTACCGGCGTTCCCACACGTGAAAGTCATTTTTATACGGGCCATGTGAAAACTCTTATTGTTCAGTATCACAATGTTTGTTCTTATGTCACTGGCCAAGTAATAGGAGTAGCTCTTCTTCCCTTGGTGGTCGTATTGACTGTTAAATGTTCGGTTCTGGGGTTTACATGTGATGGAGAAGATGTCGACATCACAACCTGCCATATAGTCTCCGTGCAGGGATATGGTGGTGGTGGTGACATCAAGGTGCATAATGTTATTCTCTTCTACAGACTCACACGAAGTTGTGGTATACTGGAGGTCTAAGTGGTTGTAGAAGAAACTGAAGGGCTCATCGGTGATGGACATGATTGGGAAGAGGTTCTCAAGGCACCAGAGTAGCCGTGGACCAAGGCTTTCCTCAACACTAGATGATGGAGCCAAGGACATGTCACTTATCAGCTGGTCAGCAATAAGCAAGACCTTCTACGAGAGAAAAAATAATAAAGAGACGTCAACTACAGATCCTCTTAATCTTTTTGAGGGTACATCATGAGGAATGAAGACCATTAGGCCTCATGCACACGACCGTTTTTTTTTTGCTGTCCGCAAAAAGGGGTTCCGTTGTTCAGTGATCCGTGTCCGTTTTTGCCTTCCGTTGTGTTTCCGTGTGTCTTCCGTTTTTTTAGCGGACATGACCCAAAAGATTTTACCAAAAGACAGGCTGACAATGTTTCCCAAGTGCCTGCCAAGGGATCCGCAAAAAAAACGGACACGGAACACGGATGACACACGGATGGCCATCCGCATTTTTCACGGACCCATTGACTTGAATGGGTCCCTGAACCGTTTTTCACGGACAAGAATAGGACAGGTTATATTTTTTTGACGGACTGGAATCACGGACCACGGACGCGGAGGACAAACGGTGCATTTGCTGAGGTTTCCACGGACCCATTGAAAACCAATGGGTCTGCAGAAAATCACGAAAAACGGAGCAACGGACACGGAATCAAACAACGGTCGTGTGCATGAGGCCTTAGAGAAAGTAATGACCCGGGAGTAATTCTTGGGTATGGATGGATTTTCTGAACGATGCAGTGTCCGTATCATTAACCCTACATATATTAATGATAGTACAGTAGTGCCACCACATAACTACGTCTATACAATAGTACCTTCACATAGCATAGTCTATACTCTGCACATTAGTACCTATAAAGTAGGATTTAAAGCTCACCATGAAGTTCATGGGATCCACATCACACATGACATATATATAGTGGTCATAAGTTAATGCATCTACAACATTCCCAGCCATATAATAATAGTTGGGTCAACTACATGGCCAAGCCCATACTACAGTACCAGTTGCTTATTAGTCACCATAAACTGGTGCAGGTCACATAGCATCAATATAGCTGTGTGAACCTAACCACATAGCCATAACAATAGTGCCAGCCGCATATTAGTACTCACAAAAGAATGCTACCTACTGGTACCCTAGAGATAGTTGTGATAGCGTTATTTCCCTCCACCATTGTAATACAATTGAAATACACACCCAGGAAATTTTCAGACTGTCCTCTATTTTTACACATTTTCGGTGAAAAATTAAACTTTCAGCATAGCCATTTAAACCCTGGGCAATAGAAGTACATCTAGAGAAAAGAAGTACTTATAGAACCCCCATACTCACATTTACTGTATCCACATTGAATCGATGGTTTTCCAGCTCTGCATTGTTGGTGATGTTCCCTAATATATGCAGAACCAGTGACATGTCACTCGGATGAAATACGGTAGAGGAGGTTGTGACATAGCTCCAGAGCGACTGTAATACTCCAAGTCCTCCATCATCCAGCTGATTCTGCATTAAAGTAGAGAAAATGACTACTATAATACTGCTCCTATGTACAAGAATATATCTACTATAATACTGCCTTCTATGTACAAGAATATAACTACTATAATACTGCCTCCTATGTACAAGAATATAACTACTATAATACTGCTCCTATGTACAAGAATATATCTACTATAATACTGCTCCTATGTACAAGAATATAACTACTATAATACTGCTCCTATGTACAAGAATATAACTACTATAATACTGCTCCTATGTACAAGAATATAACTACTATAATACTGCTCCTATGTACAAGAATATAACTACTATGATACTGCTCCTATGTACAAGAATATATCTACTATAATACTGCCTTCTATGTACAAGAATATAACTACTATAATACTGCCTTCTATGTACAAGAATATAACTACTATAATACTGCTCCTATGTACAAGAATGTAACTACTATAATACTGCCCCCTATGTACAAGAATATAACTACTATAACACTGCTCTTATGTACAAGAATATAACTACTATAATACTGCTCCATATGTACAAGAATATAACTAGTATAATACTGCTCCTATGTACAAGAATATAACTACTATAATACTGCTCCTATGTACAAGAATATAACTACTATAATACTGCCTCTATGTACAAGAATATAACTACTATAATACTGCTCCTATGTACAAGAATATAACTACTATAATACTGCTCCCTATGTACAAGAATATAACTACTATAATACTGCTCCTATGTACAAGAATATAACTACTATAATACTGCTCCTGTACAAGAATATAACTATAATACTGCTCCTATGTACAAGAATATAACTACTATAATACTGCTCCTATGTACAAGAATATAACTACTATAATACTGCTCCTATGTACAAGAATATAACTACTATAATACTGCTCCTATGTACAAGAATATAACTACTATAATACTGCCTCCTATGTACAAGAATATAACTACTATAATACTGCTCCTATGTACAAGAATATAACTACTATAATACTGCTCCTATGTACAAGAATATAACTACTATAATACTGCTCCTATGTACAAGAATATAACTACTATAATACTGCTCCTATGTACAAGAATATAACTACTATAATACTGCTCCTATGTACAAGAATATAACTACAGGGAGTGCAGAATTATTAGGCAAGTTGTATTTTTGAGGATTAATTTTATTATTGAACAACAACCATTTTCTCAATGAACCCAAAAAACTCATTAATATCAAAGCTGAATATTTTTGGAAGTAGTTTTTAGTTTGTTTTTAGTTTTAGCTATTTTAGGGGGATATCTGTGTGTGCAGGTGACTATTACTGTGCATAATTATTAGGCAACTTAACAAAAAACAAATATATACCCATATATACTCAGGCAGTACGGGTGGGCAATCATGTCTCACCCTCACTAACCCTCAGCACTGGAGCCCCCCAGGGCTGTGTTCTGAGCCCCCTGCTGTACTCACTGTACACATTTGACTGTGTGGCCACTTCCAGCTTCACCACCATCGTGAAGTTTGCTGATGATACTGTGGTGGTAGGCCTGATCTCCAACAATGATGAGACAGCCTACATACAGGAGATTAGGAACCTGACGACTTGGTGCAAGGTCAACAATCTCCTCCTAAACGTCAGTAAGACTAAGGAGTTGATAGTGGACTTTTGTACGAAGCAGGAGAGGAACTACCAGCCCCTCACTATCAATGGGTCCCCAGTGGAGAGAGTGGACAGGTTCCGGTACTCTAGGTGTCTTCATCACGCAGGATCTGACATGGTCCTGTCACGTGGACACCCTGGTGAAGAAGGGCCGGCAGCGTCTTTACCATCTCAGACGCCTGAAGGACTTCAAACTGCCCTCAAAGGTGTTAAAGTCCTTCTATACCTGCACCATTGAGAGCATCCTGACGGGAAGCATCACAGCCTGGTTTGGGAACTGCACTAAACAGGACAGACAAACTCTTCAGAGGGTGGTGCGCCTCGGCCGAACGTAACCATCCGCACTGAGCTTCCTGGACCTGGACTCATATACAGCAAGAGGTGCTGGACCAAAGCCAGGAAGATAATGGAAGATCTCAACCATCCCAACAATGGACTGTTCTCTATGTTAAGGTCAGGAAACGTTTCCGCTCCCTGAAGGCGAACACAGAGAGAATGAGGAGGAGCTTCTTCCCGCAGGCCATTCGGGCCCTTAACCAACACAATTAGTACTGGTCTTCTGGACTTACCCCCCCACACAACTACCCCAATACATTTATTATTCAACGTCACTACCTCATCCGTCATTTGCACAATCACATTGTTTGCACAATTGTTTGCACTATGCATATCAGTCATATATACAGTGCATATATTTTATATTTTATATTTTATTATTTTTCATTTTATTCTACTTTTACTGAAATGGTAAGAGAGTCATAAAAAAGCATTTCACTGCATGTCATACTGTATGATTTCGCATGTGACAAATAAAATTTGAATTTGAAATTTGAATTTGATTTCAATTATTTATTTTTGCCAGTGAAACCAATATAACATCTCAACATTCACAAATATACATTTCTGACATTCAAAAACAAAACAAAAACAAATCAGTGACCAATATAGCCACCTTTCTTTGCAAGGACACTCAAAAGCCTGCCATCCATGGATTCTGTCAGTGTTTTGATCTGTTCACCATCAACCACAGCCTCCCAGACACTGTTCAGAGAGGTGTACTGTTTTCCCTCCTTGTAAATCTCACATTTGATGATGGACCACAGGTTCTCAATGGGGTTCAGATCAGGTGAACAAGGAGGCCATGTCATTAGATTTTCTTCTTTTATACCCTTTCTTGCCAGCCACGCTGTGGAGTACTTGGACGCGTGTGATGGAGCATTGTCCTGCATGAAAATCATGTTTTTCTTGAAGGATGCAGACTTCTTCCTGTACCACTGCTTGAAGAAGGTGTCTTTCAGAAACTGGCAGTAGGACTGGGAGTTGAGCTTGACTCCATCCTCAACCCGAAAAGGCCCCACAAGCTCATCTTTGATGATACCAGCCCAAACCAGTACTCCACCTCCACCTGCTGGCGTCTGAGTCGGACTGGAGCTCTCTGCCCTTTACCAATCCAGCCACGGGCCCATCCATCTGGCCCATCAAGACTCACTCTCATTTCATCAGTCCATAAAACCTTAGAAAAATCAGTCTTGAGATATTTGTTGGCCCAGTCTTGACGTTTCAGCTTGTGTGTCTTGTTCAGTGGTGGTCGTCTTTCAGCCTTTCTTACCTTGGCCATGTCTCTGAGTATTGCACACCTTGTGCTTTTGGGCACTCCAGTGATGTTGCAGCTCTGAAATATGGCCAAACTGGTGGCAAGTGGCATCTTGGCAGCTGCACGCTTGACTTTTCTCAGTTCATGGGCAGTTATTTTGCTCCTTGGTTTTTCCACACGCTTCTTGCGACCCTGTTGAATATTTTGAATGAAACGCTTGATTGTTCGATGATCACGCTTCAGAAGCTTTGCAATTTTAAGAGTGCTGCATCCCTCTGCAAGATATCTCACTATTTTTGACTTTTCTGAGCCTGTCAAGTCCTTCTTTTGACCCATTTTGCCAAAGGAAAGGAAGTTGCCTAATAATTATGCACACCTGATATAGGGAGTTGATGTCATTAGACCACATCCCTTCTCATTACAGAGATGCACATCACCTAATATGCTTAATTGGTAGTAGGCTTTCGAGCCTATACAGCTTGGAGTAAGACAACATGCATAAAGAGGAAGATGTGGTCAAAATACTCATTTGCCTAATAATTCTGCACTCCCTGTATAACTACTATAATGCTGCCTCCTATGTACAAGAATATAACTACTATAATACTGCCTCCTATGTACAAGAATATAACTACTATAATACTGCCTCCTATGTACAAGAATATAACTACTATAATACTGCTCCTATGTACAAGAATATTACTACTATAATACTGCCTCTGATGTACAAGAATATAACTGCTATAATACTGCTCTTATGTACAAGAATATAATTACTATAATACTGCTCCTATGTACAAGAATATAACTACTATAATACTGCTCCTATGTACAAGAATATAACTACTATAATACTGCTCCTATGTACAAGAATATTACTACTATAATACTGCTCCTATGTACAAGAATATAACTACTATAACACTGCTCCTATGTGCAAGAATATGACTACTATAATACTGCCTCTGATGTACAAGAATATAACTGCTATAATACTGCTCCTATGTACAAGAATATAATTACTATAATACTGCTCCTATGTACAAGAATATAACTACTATAATACTGCTCCTATGTACAAGAATATAACTACTATAATACTGCTCCTATGTACAAGAATATAACTACTATAATACTGCTCCTATGTACAAGAATATAACTACTATAATACTGCCTCCTATGTACAAGAATATAACTACTATAATACTGCTCCTATGTACAAGAATATAACTACTATAATACTGCTCCTATGTACAAGAATATAACTACTATAATACTGCTCCTATGTACAAGAATATAACTACTATAATACTGCTCCTATGTACAAGAATATAACTACTATAATACTGCTCCTATGTACAGAATATAACTACTATAATACTGCTCCTATGTACAAGAATATAACTACTATAATACTGCTCCTATGTACAAGAATATAACTACTATAATACTGCTCCTATGTACAGAATATAACTACTATAATACTGCTCCTATGTACAAGAATATAACTACTATAATACTGCTCCTATGTACAGGAATATAACTACTATAATACTGCTCATATGTACAGGAATATAACTACTATAATACTGCTCCTATGTACAAGAATATAACTACTATAATACTGCTCCTATGTACAGGAATATAATTACTATAATACTGCTCATATGTACAGGAATATAACTACTATAATACTGCTCCTATGTACAAGAATATAACTACTATAATACTGCTCCTATGTACAGGAATATAACTGCTATAATACTGCTCCTAAGTACAATTAATGGATCGGTACTTACCTGCGATATTCGTTCCGCCCACAGCTGAATTATGTTTCCTGGTGCTGAATGGAATCAGATAAGCAGAAAGAATCATTATTAGGGATGAGCGAACCCGAACTGTAACGTTTGGGTTCGTGCAGAATTTTGGGGTGTTCGGGACAAGGACCCGGACCCGAACATTTTCAAAAAAGTTTGGGTTCGGGTCCGTTGTTTGGTGATTTCTTCCCGCTTTCTGAAGGGCTGCACAGCAGCCAATCAGCTAGCGTTTTACTTGCCCTAAGAAGCCATCACAGCCATGCCTACTAATGGCATGGCTGTGATTGGCCAAGTGCAGCATGTGACCCAGCCTCTATTTAAGCTGGAGTCACGTAGCGCCGCACGTCACACTGCTCTGATTAGTGTAGGGAGAGGACGCAGCTTCTGTCAGGGCGAGATTAGGCAGGGAAAAGTCAGCAACAGCACCTAATGAAGTGATTAATCTACAGCTGTGAATGATTCAACTTCTGCTAGTTAATTGCTCACTGGTTTTTAGGCTGCACATAGCGTTTTTCTGTCACTTTTTTCTGGGGTGAGCGGCGGCCATTTTGTGTCTTGTGGTGCACCAGAACAAGCTGCCACCAAGTCCATCAGGTTTTTTTTTTTTGCTATATCCTACATCAGGGGCTTGGCTGTGCTAATTGTCACCCCTAGAAACTCAGGATAGCAATTTCTATATTTTATTGAGGGGTTAAATTCAATTGCCAAAATAGCAATACCCAAAATCTGGTGTTCCAGCTGTTGCAGGCCAAGTGAACATCTGTCCGTTAAAGGGTATATTACAGTAAGTGTTAAAATACAGCATAATCCTCTACATTTGCACACACTGTTTTGCATCTCTAAGTGTATTTCTTTCCATTAAAGGGTATATTACACAAAGTGTTAAAATACAAGTGCTGAAATCATAATCCTACATATTTTTTCTCACGCTACTGTGCATCTCAAAGTGTAAATCTGTCCATAAAAGGATACCTTTCATCCAGGGCCTAAATACTAGCCCTAAAAGAGATATTCCCCTAAATCAGTGGTTACTGCTGTGCCTGGATTAGTGTAATACGCTACATAAATAAATAGTCAGATAGTGTTAGGTGCCTGTAAAAAAAGGCCAGAATTTGAAATCAATACATTGGGCCAAATATTTATTTTCTTATTGTGGTTCTTGGTGAACGGTAACAATGAGGAAAACATCTAGTAAGGGACGCGGACGCGGTCGTGGTGGTGTTAGTGTACCCTCTGGTGCTGGGAGAGGGCGTGGCCATTCTGCCACAGCCACACGTCCTAGTGAACCAACTACCTCAGGTTCCAGTACCCGCCAGAATTTACAGCGATATTTGGTGGGGCCCAATGCCGTTCTAAGGATGGTAAGGCCTGAGCAGGTACAGGCGCTAGTCAATTGGGTGGCCGACAGTGGATCCAGCACGTTCACAACATTATCTCCCACCCAGTCTTCTGCAGAAAGCGCACAGGTGGCACCTGAAAACCAAGCCCATCAGTCTGTCACATCACCCCCATGCATATCAGGGAAACTGTCAGAGGCCTCAAGTTATGCAGCAGTCTCTTATGCTGTTTGAAGACTCTGCTGGCAGGGTTTCCCAAGGGAATCCACCTAGCCCTTCCCCAGTGGTGGAAGACATAGAATGCACTGATGCACAACCACTGATGTTTCCTGATGATGAGGACATGGGAATACCACCTCATCGGAGTCCGCACGTCTCTGATGATGACGAAACACAGGTGCCAACTGCTGCGTCTTTCTGCAGTGTGCAGACCGAACAGGAGGTCAGGGAGGAAGACTGTGTGGAAGACGATGCAGGGGACGATGAGGTCCTAGACCCCACATGGAATGAAGGTCGTGCCACTGACTTTCATAGTTCAGAGGAAGAGGCAGTGGTGAGACCGAGCCAACAGCGTAGCAAAAGAGGAGCAGGGGGCAAAAGCAGAACAGCCGCCGCCAAGAGAGTTCGCCTGCTACTGGCCACCGCCACCAGGGACCGAGCACCCCAAAGGCAGCTTCAAGGAGTTCCCTGGCATGGCACTTCTTTAAACAATGTGCTGACGACAAGACCCGAGTGGTTTGCACGCTGTGCCATCAGAGCCTGAAGCGAGGCATTAACGTTCTGAACCTTAGCACAACCTGCATGACCAGGCATCTACATGCAAAGCATGAACTGCAGTGGAGTAAACACCTTAAAAGCAAGGAACTCACTCATGGCTCCCCCTGCTCCCTCTTCTGCTGCTGCCTCGGCCTCTTCCTCCGCCTCGGGAGGAACGTTGGCACCTGCCGCCCACCAAACAGAGGATGTGCCACCGACACCACCACCTGCGTCACCAAGCATCTCCACCATGTCACACGGCAGCGTTCAGCTCTCCATCTCACAAACCTTGGAGAGAAAGCGTAAATTCCCACCTAGCCACCCTCGAGCCCTGGGCCTGAATGCCAGCATTTCTAAACTACTGGCCTTTGAAATGCTGTCATTCAGGCTGGTGGTACACAGACAGCTTCAAACAGCTGATGTCCATGGCTGTCCCACAGTATGTTGTTCCCAGCCGCCACTACTTCTCCAAGACAGCCGTGCCTTCCCTGCACAACCAAGTATCCGATAAAATCAAGTGTGCACTGCGCAACGCCATCTGTGGCAAGGTCCACCTAACCACAGATACGTGGACCAGTAAGCACGGCCAGGGACGCTATATCTCCCTAACTGCACACTGGGTAAATGTAGTGGCGGCTGGGCCCCAGGCGGAGAGTTCCTTGGCGCACGTCCTTCCGCCGCCAAGGATCGCAGGGCATCATTCTTTGCCTCCTGTAGCCTCCTCCTCCTACTCGGCTTCCTCCTCCTCTGCTTCCACCAGCTCATCCAGTCAGCCACACACCTTCACCACCAACTTCAGCACAGCCCGGGGTAAACGTCAGCAGGCCATTCTGAAACTCATATGTTTGGGGACAGGCCCCACACCGCGCAGGAGTTGTGGCGGGGTATTGAACAACAGACCGACGAGTGGTTTCTGCCGGTGGGCCTCAAGCCCGGCCTGGTGGTGTGCGATAATGGGCGAAATCTCGTCGCAGCTCTGGGACTAGCCGGTTTGACGCACATCCCTTGCCTGGCGCATGTGCTGAATTTGGTGGTGCAGAAGTTCATTCACAACTACCCCGACATGTCAGAGCTGCTGCATAAAGTGCGGGCCGTCTGTGCGCGCTTCCGGCGTTCACATCCTGCCGCTGCTCGCCTGTCTGCGCTACAGCGGAACTTCGGCCTTCCCGCTCACCGCCTCATATGCGGCGTGCCCACCAGGTGGAACTCCACCTTGCACATGCTGGAGAGACTGTGTGAGCAGCAGCAGGCCATAGTGGAGTTTCAGCTGCAGCACGCACGGGTCAGTCACACTGGGGAACAGCACCACTTCACCACCAATGATTGGGCCTCCATGCGAGACCTGTGTGCCCTGTTGCGCTGTTTCGAGTACTCAACCAACATGGCCAGTGACGATGACACCGTTATCAGCGTTACAATACCACTTCTATGTCTCCTTGAGAAAACGCTTAGGGTGATGATGGAAGAGGAGGTGGCCCAGGAGGCGGAGGAGGAGGATGAGGGGTCATTTTTAGCACTTTCAGGCCAGTCTGTTAGAAGTGTCTCAGAGGGAGGTTTTTAATAGTTCCATCCAGAGTGCCCCTATTATTATAGTGCTATCCAGAGTGCCTCCATTATTAATAGTGCTATCCAGAGTATTACCATTATTAATAGTGCTATCCAGAGTGCCTCCATTATTAATAGTGCTATCCAGGGTGCCCCCATTATTAATAGTGCCATCCAGAGTGCTATCCAGAGTGCACCCATTGTTAATATTGCTATCCAGAGTGCCCCCATTATTAAAAGTGCTATCCAGAGAACCCTCATTATTAATAGTGCTATCCTGGGCGCCCTCATTATTAATAGTGCTATCCAGAGCGCCCCCATTATTAATACTGCTATCCAGAGCGCCCCCATTATTAATACTGCTATCCAGAGCGCCCCCATTATTAATAGTGCCATCCAGAGTATCCCCATTATTAAAAGTGCTATCCAGAGTGCCCCCATTATTAATAGTGCTATCCAGAGCGCCCCCATTATTAATAGTGCTATCCAGAGCGCCCCCATTATTAATACTGCTATCCAGAGCGCACCCAATATTAATAGTGCCATCCAGAGTGCCCCCATTATTAATATTGCCATCCAGAGCGCCCCCATTATTAATACTGCTATCCAGAGCGCCCCCATTATTAATAGTGCTATCCAGAGTGCACCCATTATTAATAGTGCTATCCAGAGTGCCCCCATTATTAATAGTGCCATCCAGAGTGCCCCCATTATTAATAGTGCTATCCAGAGCGCCCCCATTATTAATAGTGCCATTCAGAGTGCACCCATTATTAATAGTGCTATCCAGAGTGCCCCCATTATTAATAGTGCTATCCAGGGAGCCCCCATTATTTGTAGTGCTATCCAGAGTTCACCAATTATTAATAGTGCTATCCAGAGTGCACCCAATATTAATAGTGCTATCCAGAGTGCCCCCATTATTAATAGTGCTATCCAGGGTGCACCCAATATTAATAGAGCCATCCAGAGCGCCCCCATTATTAATAGTGCTATGCACAGTACCCCCATTATTAATAGTGCTATCCAGAGTGCCCCCATTATTAATAGTGCCATCCAGAATGCACCCATTATTAATAGTGCTATCCAGAGCGCCCCCATTATTAATAGTGCCATCCAGAGTGCCCCCATTATTAATAGTGCCATCCAGAGTGCCCCCATTATTAATAGAGCCATCCAGAGTGCCCCCATTAATAATTGTGCTATCCAGGGTGCCCCCATTATTAATAGTGCTATCCAGAGTATCCCCATTATTAATAGTGCCATCCAGAGTGCCCCCATTATTAATAGTGCTATTCAGAGTATCCCCATTATTAATAGTGCCATCCAGAGCGCCCCCATTATTAATAGTGCTATCCAGAGCGCCCCCATTATCAATAGTGCTATCCAGAGTGCCCCCATTATTATAGTGCTATCCAGAGTGCACCCATTATTAATAGTGGCATCCAGAGTGCCCCCATTATTAATAGTGCTATCCAGAGTGCCCCCATTATTAATAGTGCCATCCAGAGCGCCCCCATTATTAATAGTGCTATCCAGAGTGCCCCCATTATTAATAGTGCTATCCAGAGTGCCCCCATTATCAATAGTGCTATCCAGAGTGCCCCCATTATTAATAGTGGCATCCAGAGCGCCCCCATTATTAATAGTGCTATCCAGAGTGCCCCCATTATTAATAGTGCTATCCAGAGTGCCCCCATTATCAATAGTGCTATCCAGAGCACCCCCATTATTAATAGTGCCATCCAGAGCGCCCCCATTATAAATAGTGCTATCCAGAGTGCCCCCATTATTAATAGTGCTATCCAGAGTGCCCCCATTACCAATAGTGCTATCCAGAGTGCCCCCATTATTAATAGTGCTATCCAGAGTGCACCCATTATTAATAGTGGCATCCAGAGTGCCCCCATTATTAATAGTGCCATCCAGAGTGCCCCCATTATTAATAGAGCCATCCAGAGTGCCCCCATTATTAATTGTGCTATCCAGGGTGCACCCATTATTAATAGTGGCATCCAGAGTGCCCCCATTATTAATAGTGCCATCCAGAGTGCCCCCATTATTAATAGTGCTATCCAGAGTGCACCCATTATTAATAGTGCTATCCAGAGTATCCCCATTATTAATAGTGCCATCCAGAGCGCCCCCATTATTAATAGTGCCATCCAGAGCGCCCCATTATTAATAGTGCTATGCAGAGTACCCCCATTATTAATAGTGCTATCCAGAGTATCCCCATTATTAATAGTGCTATCCAGAGCGCCCCCATTATTAATAGTGCTATCCAGAGTGCACCCATTATTAATAGTGCTATCCAGAGTATCCCCATTATTAATAGTGCCATCCAGAGTGCCCCCATTATTAATAGTGCTATCCAGGGTGCACCCATTATTAATAGTGCTATCCAGAGCGCCCCCATTATCAATAGTGCTATCCAGGGTGCACCCATTAATAATAGTGCTATCCAGAGTGCACCCATTATTAATAGTGCCATCCAGAGTGCCCCCATTATTAATAGTGCTATCCAGAGCGCCCCCATTATCAATAGTGCTATCCAGAGTGCCCCCATTATTATAGTGCTATCCAGAGCGCCCCCATTATCAATAGTTCTATCCAGAGTGCCCCCATTATTAATAGTGCTATCCAGAGTGCCCCCATTATTAATAGAGCCATCCAGAGTGCCCCCATTAATAATAGTGCTATCCAGAGTGCACCCATTATTAATAGTGCTATCCAGAGCGCCCCCATTATCAATAGTGCTATCCAGAGTGCCCCCATTGTTATAGTGCTTTCCACTCTGGATAGCGCTATAATAATGGGGACACTCTGGATAGCACTATTAATAATGGGACAAAAAATGTATTCGCAGCACTACTCACTGTATCCTCATAGGTAATTCATTCTATGGTGGTGCCCGTAATGTCAGGTCCCGGCCTCTGGGTCCTCAGTCAGTACAGTATAGGCGATGATAGGCGATGAAAATTACGGCACTCTTGTGTTATCAGTTTCCGTTCCTTTATTTCACCAAAATCGTAGCAACGTTTCAACCGTAAGGTCTTTATCAAGCTTGATAAAGACCTTACGGTTGAAACGCTGCTGCAATTTTGTTGAAATAAAGGAACGGAAACTGATAACACAAGAGTGCTGTAATTTTCATCGCCTATACTATTAATAATGGGGGCACTCTGGATAGCACTATTTATAATGGGGGCACTCTGGATGGCTCTATTAATAATGGGGGCGCTCTGGATATCTCTATTAATAATGGGGGCGCTCTGGATGGCACTATTAATAATGGGGGCACTCTGGGTAGTAATAACAAATAATCTGAAGGGACGTTAAGAACAAAAAACAAAAAATCTTTATTGTGATTTGCTACACTAAAATATAAAAGGGTCTACATACAAGGTAAGTGCTGTAGTCTGGACTGGCAATAAAGTGCAATGGTGTACTGTACACAGATAGTAGAGTGTGCAGGATATGTGCACTATACTACTGGTGTTAACCAGATAAATGTCAGTACATCAGACTGGCCAAAATCTGTATAACAACTACCCACATACGATTGTTGGCTAGGCTAACAGATACTCAAATTGTGACAAGGGTTGTGTCACACCAGTATCATCGTGATAGTGGTTTGCCACCAGCAAAAAGCTCCCTCTAAGATAAAGAGGAACTAGCTATAACAAGAGGATACTCAGTAGCACCCCCTTGATGTTAGTGGTAGTGTTATATACAATAGCCGTACATGATCACGGACGGTTGATGTACCGCCCAATAGTCGTAGTGATCTCTCCGGCTTTTAATAGAGCTACCCTGAATATAACAGGGTTACCCTATGTCTCAATCCTCCTCACTAAAGCTACATGCTATATCTCATGCTCGACAGCGTTTCTGTGAGTTGTAACACCACATTTCATCAGGAGCAGCAGAGACACTTTTACCGAACACCTCCGGTCAGAGGGTCGGCGTGAGGTAACACGTGGAGGAACTCAGGCATAGAGTCTCAGCACTAGTGTGGCCGCAAAGCGGCCGCTCGCGCGCCTCACTTTGAAGGTAGAAGCCCCGCCCACAGGGAGTGGTCACGCGGCCGGCCGTGTCCATAGGTAAGTATCCACTGGCTGGACTAAACCGGGCGGTGACTGACTATGTTCACTGCGGGATCGCTAAAAAGCGCATGATAATAAATATATAGGGAATATAAACCGGCGGCTATATTTATATTCAAAGGACAAAATAATACACATGATAACGAAGGTGTACACTTATGAGGTGTTGGTTATATATCATTCACATAATAAGCCATAAACTGGAGGGGAACTAGTTGCTGGATAACACTTGTCAAAGCTAGATATCCATAAATGACCACATAGAGTTAGTGTATAGGCATGGCAGCAGTTGGTCACTATGTACACTACAATATAGTACAAAGAATGACCTAAAGAATATATGAGATAGCATAGGTAATTAGTGTACCATATAGCCTACTAACACAATGTGTTGTGTGACACATGTAACATCATATGAAGGGAGTGTATGACATAGCTTCATTGAGGCCAAATGGTTTCATGGTATTGAGCATGAATATCCATCTGGCTTCCTTTTGCAATAGTATGCGGTCCACATTGCCACCTCTGGGTGATGCTTTAACCAATTGTATGCCTTGGAATTTTACTGAGTTCGTCCTCCCCTCATGTTCTTCAGCAACATGTCGTGCCACAGGGGTATCTTTCATCTTACGAATATCTAGAATGTGTTCTCCAATACGACGTCTCAATTCACGCGTCGCTTTTCCAACATATTTCATTCCGCATGAACAGGTCATCAAGTATATCACTCCTTCTGATTTACAATTGATGTATGATCGAATGAAGAACTCTTTCTCTTGGTTGCTGTCCTTAAAGTTTTTACCTGAGTATATACTGGCAGAATTTGCAGGATCCACATGGATATGTGCCAGTTAAGGTGTTCCGTAGCCAAGATTGCTGTGATGGCTTATGATAAAAGCTGTGTACCAGTTGATCTCTGAGATTTTGACTTCTCCTGTAAGTTACTGCAGGTTTTTGGGAGATCATTTTCCCAATGTCAGGGTCAGATAGTAGAATATCCCAGTTATCTTCTAACACCTGTCTCACTGCCGTATGTGCCTTATCAAAAGTGCCAATAATCCGTAGATTCTCTCCCTCCTTAGATCTTGGTTTAGGGGTGAGGAGTGACTCTCTATTGGTACTCACAGAGTGGTGGTATGCTTGTTTTAAAGCATTTATAGGATACCCTCGATTCAGAAACCTCTGTTTGAGTTCTTTTGCATCTTTCCTAAAATCTGTCAGTTGGGAGCAATTCCTCCTGATTCTCAGATATTGGCCTTTGGGGATGCCTCTCTTCAGTGCCACTGGGTGGCCACTGTCCCATTTCAGGAGATTGTTAGTGGCAGTTGGTTTCCTAAAATTTTTTGTGATAATTTGGCCAGAGGTACCCAAGGAAATTGACAGATCAAGGAAAGAGATCCTGCTGTTACTGATCTCAGAGGTGAAAAATAAACCAAGAGGATTATTGTTCAATGCGGTGACCATCTCATTAAAACGTTCCTCCTCATCAGTCCATAGAATTAGAATATCATCTATGAATCTGATCCATAGAGGTATGGATGTGGTGAAGTGTGCAAGGTCATCACTGAAAACACATTCTCTCTCCCACCAGCCCAGGTAAAGGTTAGCGAAAGTGGGGGCACATGGGCTCCCCATCGCTACCCCCTGAGCTGGTGGAAGAAACGGTCATCAAAGAGAAAAACATTATGAGTGAGGATGAATTGTAGCAGTTCCATCACAAACTCATTGTGTTGATTATAATGTTTACCTCTTTGCCACAGATATGTGAGGACCGCTTTACAGCCCAATTCATGAGGAATTGAGCTGTAAAGGGCCTCCACATCCAGACTAGCTAGATGTGTACCGGGATCACATTGTATGTCATGTAGACGGCTCAACACATCCATGGTGTCCCGGATGTGTGACGGCAGACTAGTAACAAATGGTCTCAGGATAGTGTCCACATATGAACTAATGTTAGCCGTAAGGCTACCCATCCCTGAGACTATTGGTCTGCCTTTGAGTGGATCCAGACCTTTGTGCAACTTTGGAAGTGCATAGAAGACTGCCATCAGTGGATATTCAGGAAGGAGGAAGGAGAATTCAGTTTTACTGATAAGTTTTTGTCAAGAGCTGCTGACAGGATCCCCTGTAATTCCCTATAAAAAATAGGTGTGGGATCAGTAGATAACATTCTGTAGGTATCTTTATCATTTAAGATCTTCTGGCACATGCTGGTGTATTGCTCATTGTCCAGAATGACAATGTTGCCACCTTTGTCAGATGGTTTGATTATGATCCCTTTTTCCTGCTGCAAATCTCTCAAAGCTACTCTCTCTTCCGGTTTAAGATTATCATAATTGTACTGACAGTCTGCCACTGCACGTAACCGTTTAGTCACAATGGTCACAAATGTGTCAATCGGTGTATTATCCCCCATCGGGGGCATCTTGGTGGATGGGAGCCTTAGGTTGGTGAATGGACCCTCACCCACTTCACGCTGACCCTCCACGAAAAGATCAGCTAGAATCTGTACATCTGGAAGGTCTTCTTCCGTGATACCGAGTTCATCACATTTACGGCGGTCATGTATTTTGAAAAATTTCCGCCATTTTAACTTTCGGGCGAAAAGATTGATGTCCTTGACCCATTCAAACAGGTCAAAATTACGGAGGGGTACAAAGGATAATCCCTTGCGTAAAATTTGCATTTCTGCCTTGGAAAAAGTGCGTGGGGATAAATTAATTATCTGCAAATCGTCAGTGTGTTCAGAGGTCACACGTTTGTCCCTAAAGTCAGTGGGGACTAATTTTTGTTCCTCAACATGTACTGGGAAACCGGGGAGTATTGTCTAAAAACCCCCGACTGACCTCTTCCACCCCTTCCACGTTTGCCTCGCCCTCTCCCCTACCAGAGTATGGTTTTCTGGCAGTATGGGATTTAGCTCCGCTTCTGTTACCCTCAGGTTCAGTCTCACATTCAGAAGAAGAAGCTTCAGTGTCTAGCTCCAGAGCATCCGTGTGTTTGACACTATAATCAAAGATTTTACCTTCTCTAAAATCCCTGATATCTCTATTGTATAATAGATGTTTCTTTTCTTTCAATTGAGCTGTGTGTTTCTCCACTGTAAGTTGTAAATTGCTTTCTTTCTTATTGAACTCAACATGAGAATTGAATTTTTTACCTGTTCAATAGCGGATTTTAAATCAACCTCAAGTGTAAGGAGTGACAATCTCTCCTCATCCAGCAGGAGTTTCATGAGTCTAAGTGAAGACTCAATAGACTCCTTCTCCCATTTTGTAGGAAGTCACTGGATCTAAGATGAGCTGCCGGTATGATAGGATTGCGAAGGGCCCTTGGCACTATTTTGTTTTTAATATATGTGTCCAACGACTGAACTTCCCACCATGATCTCACATAATTTTATAAATCCTAGTGACCTGTTTGAATGTAGATGATAAACTCAAACTCTGAGATGACGCTGGTAACTCCTTCTCAGAGAACACCTCATTGGGATCACCCATCCATGATTCAGTGTTAATTGCCCCAGAAAGAAAGCCTGCCATTCCCAGGTGTATAAAGACTTAATAAATACAAACAATGGAAATGAGTCAAACTATAAGTAGGTGCACGTCCCCTAAAATATCAATAACAAATAATCTGGGCACTCTGGGTAGCACTATTAATAATGGGGGCGCTCTGGATGGCACTATTAATAATGGGGGCACTCTGGGTAGCACTATTAATAATGGGGGCACTCTGGGTAGCACTATTAATAATGGGGGCGCTCTGGATGGCACTATTAATAATGGGGGCACTCTGGGTAGCACTATTAATAATGGGGGCACTCTGGGTAGCACTATTAATAATGGGTGCACTCTGGATGACACTATTAATAATGGGGATACTCTGGATGGCACTATTAATAATGGGGATACTCTGGATAGCACTATTAATAATGGGGCTACTCTGGATAGCACTATTAATAATGGGGATACTCTGGATGGCACTATTAATAATGGGGATACTCTGGATAGCACTATTAATAATGGGGCTACTCTGGATAGCACTATTAATAATGGGGATACTCTGGATAGCACTATTAATAATGGGTGCACTCTGGATGACACTATTAATAATTGAGGCACTCTGGATAGCACTATTAATAATGGGGCTACTCTGGATAGCACTATTAAAAATGGGGCGCTCTGGATAGCACTATTAATAATGGGGATACTCTGGATGGCACTATTAAAAATGGGGGCGCTCTGGATGGCACTATTAATAATGGGGATACTCTGGATGGCACTATTAAAAATGGGGGCGCTCTGGATGGCACTATTAATAATGGGGGCGCTCTGGATAGCACTATTAAAAATGGGGGCACTCTGGATAGCACTATTAATAATGGGGGCACTCTGGATGGCACTATTAATAATGGGGCACTCTGGATAGCACTATTAATAATGGGGGCACTCTGGATGGCACTATTAATAATGGGGGCACTCTGGATGGCACTATTAATAATGGGGCACTCTGGATGGCACTATTAATAATGGGGCACTCTGGATAGCACTATTAATAATGGGGGCACTCTGGATAGCACTATTAATAATGGGGGCACTCTGGATAGCACTATTAATAATGGGGGCACTCTGGATAGCACTATTAATAATGGGGGCACTCTGGATAGCACTATTAATAATGGGGGCACTCTGGATAGCACTATTAATAATGGGGGCACTCTGGATAGCACTATTAATAATGGGGGCACTCTGGATGGCACTATTAATAATGGGGGCACTCTGGATAGCACTATTAATAATGGGGGCACTCTGGATAGCACTATTAATAATGGGGCACTCTGGATAGCACTATTAATAATGGGGGCACTCTGGATAGCACTATTAATAATGGGGGCGCTCTGGATAGCACTATTAATAATGGGGGCACTCTGGATAGCACTATTAATAATGGGTGCACTCTGGATAGCACTATTAATAATGGGGGTGCCCTGGATAGCACTATTAATAATGGTTGCACTCTGGATAGCACTATTAATAATGGGGGCGCTCTGGATAGTACTATTAATAATGGGGGCACTCTGGATAGCACTATTAATAATGGGGGCACTCTGGATAGCACTATTAATAATGGGGATACTCTGGATGGCACTATTAATAATGGGGGCACTCTGGATAGCACTATTAATAATGGGGCTACTCTGGATAGCACTATTAAAAATGGGGGCGCTCTGGATAGCACTATTAATAATGGGGGCACTCTGGATGGCACTATTAATAATGGGGCACTCTGGATAGCACTATTAATAATGGGGGCACTCTGGATAGCACTATTAATAATGGGGGCACTCTGGATAGCACTATTAATAATGGGGGCACTCTGGATGGCACTATTAATAATGGGGGCACTCTGGATAGCACTATTAATAATGGGGACACTCTGGATAGCACTATTAATAATGGGGGCACTCTGGATAGCACTATTAATAATGGGGGC
Organism: Bufotes viridis; assembly: GCA_033119425.1. Lineage (NCBI taxonomy): Eukaryota > Metazoa > Chordata > Amphibia > Anura > Bufonidae > Bufotes > Bufotes viridis. Next base: position 13,902,022 of record CM065592.1, on the reverse strand, counting down.
ACTCTGGATAGCACTATTAATAATGGGGGCGCTCTGGATAGTACTATTAATAATGGGGGTACTCTGAATGGCACTATTAATAATGGGGGCACTCTGGATGGCACTATTAATAATGGGGACGCTCTGGATAGCACTATTAATAATGGGGGCACTCTGGATGGCACTATTAATAATGGGGGCACTCTGGATGGCACTATTAATAATGGGGGCACTCTGGATAGCACTATTAATAATGGGGGCACTCTGGATAGCACTATTAATAATGGGGGCACTCTGGATAGCACTATTAATAATGGGGGCACTCTGGATAGCACTATTAATAATGGGGGCACTCTGGATAGCACTATTAATAATGGGGGCACTCTGGATAGCACTATTAATAATGGGGGCACTCTGGATGGCACTATTAATAATGGGGGCACTCTGGATAGCACTATTAATAATGGGGGCACTCTGGATAGCACTATTAATAATGGGGGCACTCTGGATGGCACTATTAATAATGGGGGCACTCTGGATAGCACTATTAATAATGGGGGCACTCTGGATAGCACTATTAATAATGGGGGCACTCTGGATAGCACTATTAATAATGGGGGCACTCTGGATAGCACTATTAATAATGGGGACACTCTGGATAGCACTATTAATAATGGGGCACTCTGGATAGCACTATTAATAATGGGGGCACTCTGGATGGCACTATTAATAATGGGGCACTCTGGATGGCACTATTAATAATGGGGCACTCTGGATAGCACTATTAATAATGGGGGCACTCTGGATAGCACTATTAATAATGGGGCACTCTGGATAGCACTATTAATAATGGGGGCACTCTGGATAGCACTATTAATAATGGGGGCACTCTGGATAGCACTATTAATAATGGGGGCACTCTGGATAGCACTATTAATAATGGGGGCACTCTGGATAGCACTATTAATAATGGGGGCACTCTGGATAGCACTATTAATAATGGGGGCACTCTGGATAGCACTATTAATAATGGGGCACTCTGGATAGCACTATTAATAATGGGGGCACTCTGGATAGCACTATTAATAATGGGGGCACTCTGGATAGCACTATTAATAATGGGGGCACTCTGGATAGCACTATTAATAATGGGGGCACTCTGGATAGCACTATTAATAATGGGGGCACTCTGGATAGCACTATTAATAATGGGGGCACTCTGGATAGCACTATTAATAATGGGGGCACTCTGGATAGCACTATTAATAATGGGGGCACTCTGGATAGCACTATTAATAATGGGGGCACTCTGGATAGCACTATTAATAATGGGGGCACTCTGGATAGCACTATTAATAATGGGGGCACTCTGGATAGCACTATTAATAATGAGGGCACTCTGGATAGCACTATTAATAATGGGGGCACTCTGGATAGCACTATTAATAATGGGGGCACTCTGGATAGCACTATTAATAATGGGGGCACTCTGGATAGCACTATTAATAATGGGGGCACTCTGGATAGCACTATTAATAATGGGGCACTCTGGATAGCACTATTAATAATGGGGGCACTCTGGATGGCACTATTAATAATGGGGGCACTCTGGATAGCACTATTAATAATGGGGTACTCTGGATAGCACTATTAATAATGGGGGCACTCTGGATAGCACTATTAATAATGGGGGCACTCTGGATAGCACTATTAATAATGGGGGCACTCTGGATAGCACTATTAATAATGGGGGCACTCTGGATAGCACTATTAATAATGGGGCACTCTGGATGGCACTATTAATAATGGGGGCACTCTGGATAGCACTATTAATAATGGGGGCACTCTGGATGGCACTATTAATAATGGGGGCACTCTGGATAGCACTATTAATAATGGGGGCACTCTGGATAGCACTATTAATAATGGGGGCACTCTGGATAGCACTATTAATAATGGGGGCACTCTGGATAGCACTATTAATAATGGGGGCACTCTGGATGGCACTATTAATAATGGGGGCACTCTGGATAGCACTATTAATAATGGGGCACTCTGGATAGCACTATTAATAATGGGGCACTCTGGATGGCACTATTAATAATGGGGGCACTCTGGATAGCACTATTAATAATGGGGGCACTCTGGATAGCACTATTAATAATGGGGGCACTCTGGATGGCACTATTAATAATGTGTGCACTCTGGATGGCACTATTAATAATGGGGGCACTCTGGATGGCACTATTAATAATGGGGGCACTCTGGATGGCACTATTAATAATGGGGGCACTCTGGATGGCACTATTAATAATGGGGGCACTCTGGATGGCACTATTAATAATGGGGGCACTCTGGATGGCACTATTAATTATGGGGGCGCTCTGGATGGCACTATAAATAATGGGGGCACTCTGGATAGCACTATTAATAATGGGGGCACTCTGGATAGCACTATTAATAATGGGGGTACTCTGGATAGCACTATTAATAATGGGGGTACTCTGCATAGCACTATTAATAATGGGGGCGCTCTGGATGGCACTACTAATAATGGGGATACTCTGGATAGCACTATTAATAATGGGGGCGCTCTGGATGGCACTATTAATAATGGGGATACTCTGGATGGCACTATTAATAATGTGTGCACTCTGGATAGCACTATTAATAATGGGGGCGCTCTGGATGGCACTATTAATAATGGGGGCACTCTGGATGGCACTATTAATAATGTGTGCACTCTGGATGGCACTATTAATAATGTGTGCACTCTGGATAGCACTATTAATAATGGGGGCACTCTGGATGGCACTATTAATAATGGGGGCACTCTGGATGACACTATTAATAATGGGGGCACTCTGGATGGCACTATTAATAATGGGGATACTCTGGATAGCACTATTAATAATGGGGGCGCTCTGGATGGCACTATTAATAATGGGGATACTCTGGATGGCACTATTACTAAAGGGAGAACCATGGCAGCAATTTGGTTTGTCAGGACAGGGAGGGACAAAAGATCTTGAGTTCTGCGGGGGGAGGCAGTCAGAGAAGAGGAGTTGTCAGAGATATTATGAGGGGAGGAGATGTCAGGAAGAGGTACCATGTGACGGGCTATGTCGGGGTGATAGACAAGGTGTCAGGGCTTTTCATCTGACAGCTCCAGTGCATAGACTGCATACAAGTCAGTTTAGTGCTGTGGACCACAACTGCAGCTCAACAGTTAAAATCAATTAAAAGTGCTACAAAAAGTTAAAGGGGTTGTGCGACTTTGTGTGTGTATGTGGGGGGGGGGGGGGGAGTTATGGCGGTGACCTGCTCCCCCTGACAAATGATCAAGTGATCCCACCCCCCCTCTCTTCTGCATTTCTGGTTGTTGTTAAGAATCCCACGGACACCATTAAAGACTCTGAGGCGTTCCTTGTACAGAAGAGACTCAGAGGCCTTCAGAGAAGATGGGATGTGTCTTATCTGCATGTTCTCTGGAATTGTCATCTAATTTTAATGGTTAAGAGAAATACAGTAAATAAATAAAAGCAGAAAGAAACAGAAAAAAAAACACTAGTAACAAAAAGAACCCCCCCCCAAAAAAAAAAAAAAAAAAAAATATCAAAAAACAGAAAACAAAACAAAAATAAAAAGCACACTTGCTTACCAGTGCTGATGCTGGTAGACACTGGAGACATAGATGATGTCATCATTGATGAGGGCTTTATACTTGCAGCTAATAGTGATGTGGTTAATGATGATCTCATAGTATTTAGTGTGGTTGATGACGAAGTAGTAACATTATGGGGAGTTGTAGTTAATGATGAAGTGATAGTGTCTAATGGAGGTGTGGTTGATGATGAAGTAGTGGTGGTTGGTGGAAGAGTAGTTGATGATGAAGCAGTAGTGTCTGGTGGAGGTGTGGTTGATGATGAAGTAGTAGTGTCTAGTGGAGGTATGGTTGATGATGAAGTAGTGTCTGGTGGAGTTGTGGTTGTTGAAGAAGTGGTAGAGACTGGCGGAGGTGCGGTTGATGATGTAGTATTAGTGTCTGGTGGAGGTGTGGTTGATGACGAAAAAGTAGTGGTTGGTGTATGTGTGGTTGATGATGAAGCAGTAGTGTCTGGTGGAGGTGTGGTTGATGATGAAGCAGTAGTGTCTGGTGGAGGTGTGGTTGATGATGAAGTAGTAGTGTCTGGTAGAGGTGTGGTTGATGATGAAGCAGTAGTGTCTGGTGGAGGTGTGGTTGATGATGAAGTAGTAGTGTCTGGTGGAGGTGTGGTTGATGATGAAGTAGTAGTGTCTGGTGGAGGTGTGGTTGATGATGAAGTAGTAGTGTCTGGTGGAGGTGTGGTTGCTGATGAAGCAGTAGTGTCTGGTGGAGGTGTGGTTGATGATGAAGTAGTAGTGTCTGGTAGAGGTGTGGTTGATGATGAAGCAGTAGTGTCTGGTGGAGGTGTTGTTGATGATGAAGCAGTAGTGTCTGGTGGAGGTGTGGTTGATGATGAAGCAGTAGTGTCTGGTAGAGGTGTGGTTGATGATGAAGCAGTAGTGTCTGGTGGAGGTGTGGTTGATGATGAAGCAGTAGTGTCTGGTGGAGGTGTGGTTGATGATGAAGCAGTAGTGTCTGGTGGAGGTGTGGTTGATGATGAAGCAGTAGTGTCTGGTGGAGGTGTGGTTGATGATGAAGCAGTAGTGTCTGGTGGAGGTGTGGTTGATGATGAAGCAGTAGTGTTTGGTGGAGGTCTCGTTGATGATGAAGCAGTAGTGTCTGGTGGAGGTGTAGTTGATGATGAAGCAGTAGTGTCTGGTGGAGGTGTGGTTGATGATGAAGCAGTAGTGTTTGGTGGAGGTCTCGTTGATGATGAAGCAGTAGTGTCTGGTGGAGGTGTGGTTGATGATAAAGTAGTAGTGTCTGGTAGAGGTGTGGTTGATGATGAAGCAGTAGTGTCTGGTGGAGGTGTTGTTGATGATGAAGTAGTAGTGTCTGGTGGAGGTGGGGTTGATGATGAAGCAGTAGTGTCTGGTGGAGGTGGGGTTGATGATGAAGCAGTAGTGTCTGGTGGAGGTGAGGTTGATGATGAAGCAGTAGTGTTTGGTGGAGGTCTCGTTGATGATGAAGCAGTAGTGTCTGGTGGAGGTGTGGTTGATGATGAAGCAGTAGTGTCTGGTGGAGGTGTGGTTGACGATGAAGTAGTAGTGTTTGGTGGAGGTCTCATTGATGATGAAGCAGTAGTGTCTGGTGGAGGTGTGGTTGATGATAAAGTAGTAGTGTCTGGTAGAGGTGTGGTTGATGATGAAGCAGTAGTGTCTGGTGGAGGTGTGGTTGATGATGAAGCAGTAGTGTCTGGTGGAGGTGTGGTTGATGATGAAGCAGTAGTGTCTGGTGGAGGTGGGGTTGATGATGAAGCAGTAGTGTCTGGTGGAGGTGTGGTTGATGATGAAGCAGTAGTGTCTGGTGGAGGTGAGGTTGATGATGAAGCAGTAGTGTTTGGTGGAGGTCTCATTGATGATGAAGCAGTAGTGTCTGGTGGAGGTGTGGTTGATGATAAAGTAGTAGTGTCTGGTAGAGGTGTGGTTGATGATGAAGCAGTAGTGTCTGGTGGAGGTGTGGTTGATGATGAAGCAGTAGTGTTTGGTGGAGGTGTGGTTGATGATGAAGCAGTAGTGTCTGGTGGAGGTGGGGTTGATGATGATGCAGTAGTGTCTGGTGGAGGTGTGGTTGATGATGAAGCAGTAGTGTCTGGTGGAGGTGAGGTTGATGATGAAGCAGTAGTGTTTGGTGGAGGTCTCATTGATGATGAAGCAGTAGTGTCTGGTGGAGGTGTGGTTGATGATGAAGCAGTAGTGTCTGGTGGAGGTGTGGTTGACGATGAAGTAGTAGTGTTTGGTGGAGGTCTCGTTGATGATGAAGCAGTAGTGTCTGGTGGAGGTGTGGTTGATGATGAAGTAGTAATGTCTGGTAGAGGTGTGGTTGATGATGAAGCAGTAGTGTCTGGTGGAGGTGTGGTTGATGATGAAGCAGTAATGTCTGGTGGAGGTGTGGTTGATGATGAAGCAGTAGTGTCTGGTGGAGGTGTGGTTGATGATGAAGCAGTAGTGTTTGGTGGAGGTGTCGTTGATGATGAAGCAGTAGTGTTTGGTGGAGGTCTCGTTGATGATGAAGCAGTAGTGTCTGGTGGAGGTGTAGTTGATGATGAAGCAGTAGTCTCTGGTAGAGGTGTGGTTGATGATGAAGTAGTAGTGTCTGGTGGAGGTGTGGTTGATGATGAAGTAGTAATGTCTGATAGAGGTGTGGTTGATGATGAAGCAGTAGTGTCTGGTGGAGGTGTGGTTGATGATGAAGTAGTAGTGTCTGGTGGAGGTGTGGTTGATGATGAAGCAGTAGTGTCTGGTGGAGGTGAGGTTGATGATGAAGCAGTAGTGTTTGGTGGAGGTCTCGTTGATAATGAAGCAGTAGTGTCTGGTGGAGGTGTAGTTGATGATGAAGCAGTAGTCTCTGGTAGAGGTGTGGTTGATGATGAAGTAGTAGTGTCTGGTGGAGGTGTTGTTGATGATGAAGCAGTAGTGTCTGGTGGAGGTGAGGTTGATGATGAAGCAGTAGTGTTTGGTGGAGGTCTCGTTGATGATGAAGTAGTAGTGTCTGGTGGAGGTGTGGTTGATGATGAAGCAGTAGTCTCTGGTAGAGGTGTGGTTGATGATGAAGTAGTAGTGTCTGGTGGAGGTGTTCTTGATGATGAAGCAGTACTGTCTGGTGGAGGTGGGGTTGATGATGAAGCAGTAGTGTCTGGTGGAGGTGGGGTTGATGATGAAGCAGTAGTGTCTGGTGGAGGTGAGGTTGATGATGAAGCAGTAGTGTTTGGTGGAGGTCTCGTTGATGATGAAGCAGTAGTGTCTGGTGGAGGTGTGGTTGATGATGAAGCAGTAGTGTCTGGTGGAGGGGTGGTTGACGATGAAGTAGTAGTGTCTGGTAGAGGTGTGGTTGATGATGAAGCAGTAGTGTCTGGTGGAGGTGTGGTTGATGATGAAGCAGTAGTGTCTGGTGGAGGTGGGGTTGATGATGAAGCAGTAGTGTCTGGTGGAGGTGGGGTTGATGATGAAGCAGTAGTGTCTGGTGGAGGTGTGGTTGATGATGAAGCAGTAGTGTCTGGTGGAGGTGTGGTTGATGATGAAGCAGTAGTGTTTGGTGGAGGTCTCGTTGATGATGAAGCAGTAGTGTCTGGTGGAGGTGTGGTTGATGATGAAGCAGTAGTGTCTGGTGGAGGTGTGGTTGACAATGAAGTAGTAGTGTTTGGTGGAGGTCTCATTGATGATGAAGCAGTAGTGTCTGGTGGAGGTGTGGTTGATGATGAAGTAGTAATGTCTGGTAGAGGTGTGGTTGATGATGAAGCAGTAGTGTCTGGTGGAGGTGTGGTTGATGATGAAGCAGTAGTGTCTGGTGGAGGTGTGGTTGATGATGAAGCAGTAGTGTCTGGTGGAGGTGTGGTTGATGATGAAGCAGTAGTGTCTGGTGGAGGTGTAGTTGATGATGAAGCAGTAGTGTCTGGTGGAGGTGTGGTTGATGATGAAGTAGTAGTGTTTGGTGGAGGTGGGGTTGATGATGAAGCAGTAGTGTCTGGTGGAGGAGGGGTTGATGATGAAGCAGTAGTGTCTGGTGGAGGTGTGGTTGATGATGAAGCAGTAGTGTCTGGTGGAGGTGTGGTTGATGATGAAGCAGTAGTGTTTGGTGGAGGTCTCGTTGATGATGAAGCAGTAGTGTCTGGTGGAGGTGTAGTTGATGATGAAGCAGTGGTGTCTGGTGGAGGTGTGGTTGATGATGAAGCAGTAGTGTTTGGTGGAGGTCTCGTTGATGATGAAGCAGTAGTGTCTGGTGGAGGTGTTGTTGATGATAAAGCAGTAGTGTCTGCTGGAGGTGTAGTTGATGATGAAGCAGTAGTGTCTGGTGGAGGTGTGGTTGATGATGAAGCAGTAGTGTTTGGTGGAGGTCTCGTTGATGATGAAGCAGTAGTGTCTGGTGGAGGTGTAGTTGATGATGAAGCAGTAGTGTTTGGTGGAGGTCTCGTTGATGATGAAGCAGTAGTGTCTGGTGGAGGTGTTGTTGATGATGAAGCAGTAGTGTCTGGTGGAGGTGTAGTTGATGATGAAGCAGTAGTGTCTGGTGGAGGTGTGGTTGATGATGAAGTAGTAGTGTCTGGTGGAGGTGTGGTTGATGATGAAGCAGTAGTGTCTGGTGGAGGTGTGGTTGATGATGAAGTAGTAGTGTCTGGTAGAGGTGTGGTTGATGATGAAGCAGTAGTGTCTGGTGGATGTGTGGTTGATGATGAAGCAGTAGTGTCTGGTGGAGGTGTGGTTGATGATGAAGCAGTAATGTCTGGTGGAGGTGTGGTTGATGATGAAGCAGTAGTGTCTGGTGGAGGTGAGGTTGATGATGAAGCAGTAGTGTTTGGTGGAGGTCTCGTTGATGATGAAGCAGTAGTGTCTGGTGGAGGTGTGGTTGATGATGAAGTAGTAATGTCTGGTGAGGTAGTGGTGGAGATTCCGGTTGTGGACAGAAGTAACACTGCGTAAATAAAATCAGACATGTTACCAACAATACCACAAATGGAATTCTACCATACTGTGCTCCTGTGGTCATCCTGAGCCATCTGGCTCAAGGTGTCCTGCAGGCCAAGTACACAGGCAGAGCAGTGAGGGGTGCACATGTAAATGCCATTTCAGATTTGAATGAAATATTCAGTGGACTTACACGGCCCATAGCAGTACAGTGTCTCATAGCCAGTGTCCAATGTGCCAATGGAGCAGTATTTGGAGGCCACGTCTTGGCTCGTGATGTCACTGTAGAGTAATTGGCAGCTCTCCAGGGTGCGTTTTATCAGATTAGTTGAGGTACAATCAGAAAATCCAAATATTCCTGGGGAAATAGCAGAACTGTAATACATAATCCAAAAAGATGACCTCTCGTGGGCAAATACCCTGACATGGTGCTGTCTATGGAAGTAATGGCTAGAGCTGGGATGTAAGTAAAGCCTGATCACAGCAGTGGGTGAGGGTGGCCCTTCCATGTTACACGTATGTAATGCCGTTATATGTGGAGTGGATTTACAGGGAATCTACATAAAATGTCTGCAGATTTGTCTCCATCTCCTGTCTACCATGCTCAATGATCATATGTTGTGTACAGTGACATCACAACAGTGGGCGGTGATGTCATTATCTATAAATGATATCATCGTACATCATGGCAACAAAAGAATGGAGAAATCCCCCCCCCCCCCCAACTATTCTAGGCCTGAGGAGACTTCATGTTCCTAGAGAACCCCTTTGACCTCTCAGGGTGGTCTTCTAAAGTCTTCAGATCCTGTTCTGATCTTTGTGGTGCGAATGGTACAAGCTGACATCTTGTAAGATCAGCATGGTCTAAAGTCCAGAATCACTGGTAGTAGGAGGACCTCCAGACTGGTGGTGGGTCGCACTTCCCAATGTGATAGGTTCTCACCTGGCCCACTGCAAATGCTCCACATTAGGTCCGATTCAAAACTGTAGGTTTGGCTGCACCAGTAGAACTCGGTTCCTCCGTCGGTCGTGCACTCGTTGTACGTCCTTCCATTGAAAGCAAATGGAAAGTAGCACGATCCAGTCAATGATGCTGGGAAGAAACGAAGAGGACCAAAATATCAATTCTGTTCGGGACCCCATGGATCCTTAGAATGAAGGCTTCTATTAGGCTCTGTTCACACTTCAGTCAAGTTCCATCACAGGAGCAGGAAAATCAAAACAATGGCATGCTGGAACCATCATATGATGGACACCAGTGGTGCCTGATGGATCCTATTGACTTATATTGGGATCTATTAAAGGCTATGTACACCTTTTGGGGGGATTTTTTTTTTATGATTGCATTTTACTCATTTTGGGCTAAAAATCATTTTGTCAATTGGTCTTTATTAAAAAATTTCAGACCTATTTGTGCTACATGAGGTTAAAAATCAGTCTCTTTGTAGACCACGGCTCCTGGGTTCCGTCAGCTGACGACTCATGTGGAGCCCTATCTGATGACCTCATAAACACTCATTACAGCTAACCTATTATCAAACTGATATGACTTTATGAAGTCAGGAGATCAGCGATAAGAATTCACATGAGCCCATCAGCAGATGTAACTCAGTCTGGAAATAGACTGATTTTTAACCCCACGCATCACAAAAACTGCTGAAAATTTTTAATAAAGACCAATTTAAAAAATGATTTTTTGCCCAAAATGAGAAAAATACAATCATAAAAAAATATTGCCCTGAAGATGTCCATAGCCTTTAAGTCCTGCCGCAGTGCATTTTGACAGAAGTGTGAACAGAGCCTTACACACCCCTGGCATGCACTTGTAAGTAGCCTGCAGAGTGTGTGACTGAGAGCACAAGGGTTGCACCCCCTCCCCAATAAGAACTTATCCCTATACCCATTACAGTCCAATTATAAGAGCTGCGTCTTGTAACAAGCCCTGCACCTGTGTGACCAGGACAGGACTGAATGAAGCTTCCTACTGAACGACAGCAAGCAGAGATCTTGAAAACCACAAGGAACGGGTACTTAAAGTATAATATCATTACTATCTGTTACATATCGTATCTGTTACATATCTCGTGCTGATTTTAGGTTCACTTTGTTCTCCTTACACAACAAGCTGCTGCTCTGTGTTACATCTTTCTCAGCGCTGACATTGAAATACTCGAGAGCCATCTGTGAAAAGAATCAGACATTTCATGAATGGAAGCAATAATTTGACAAATTCTATCATTCACTATTGTCCTGATTTCCTGCTCCCTCCTGGAAACCGTCAGCAAGGTGGCTTGCTTGCCAGATGGGCCCCTCCCACAGTTCCAGGGTCCTCTCATGAGCTCCTTCCCAAATGTAAAGAAGTGGTTCCACCCAAAGAAAATGAAACAGGGCTGCACCGGCAATGGTCGAATGGTCGAATGGTCGAATGTTACTCCAGCTCTCAGGGTGACAGAGAAATAAAAGGACCCTGTCAGCTTTCATGGCTATTTTGTATCCGTTTCATGGCCATCTATTTGTTTCTAACACCCTGTTTGTCATCTGTTTTTAATTACCGTTGACATGCCTCTCTGCAGTGCTCACAATATGTATATTGGCCCCAGGATTTAAATATACACTACTCACAAAACGTTAGGGCTATTTGGCTTGTGGGTGAAACTTCAAGATGAACATAAAATGCCCTCTAATAGGGTTGAGAGAACCCGAACTGCAAAGTTCGTGTTCGTACCGAACTTTACGAGTTCGGGTGCCCGAACCCGAACCCGGACTTTTTCACTGAAGTTCGCGTTCGGGTTCGGTGTTCGGGTGATTTTATTATTTTCCATTATAACATGGTTATAACGGAAAATTTTAGCATTCTTAAGATAGAATGCTAAATAAAATGGCCATTGAGGGGCTTAAAATAATAAAAAAAACTCACCTCCTCCACTTGATCGCGCAGCTGGTATCCTCTTCTTTCTTCAGGACCTGCGATGACGTCATAGATCCTTCTATCTTCAATCAGCAGGACCTGCGATGAGGTCACAGCGCTTACTACGTCATCATCGCAGGTCCTTTTGCAGGTCCTGAAGAAAGAAGAGGATACCGGCTGTGCAATCAAGTGGATGAGGTGAGTTTTTTTTATTATTTTTAACCCCTCAATAGCCATTTTATTTAGCTTTCTATCTTAAGAATGCTATTATTTTCCGAAATACAAAGGAGTATTAGGTTTTTTCTTCCCTGCCCATTTGGGGACTATTGGGTACATTAATGGGAGGCATGGGGCACTATTTTTTCAGCAGTATAGTATTTGGGGGCATTGGGGAGCACAGTGGACACAGTATTTGGGGTGGCAGCAGAATGACCCTTTTGGGGCACCAGGATGGGGAGCTTATGTTGAGAAGGTGGGGAGGATGATGGAAACGTGAGTATTTCATGCTGCACTGTGCTATTACTGCTCCTTTATAGTATTGTTGAGTTGACCCCCACCTACTTGTGTTGGCCCCACCTGCTGTTAATTTCAGCCCACCTACAACATAGGGCCACTTTTTTTTCCAGGGCCCCTGGATTGTGTGGTACTGCAGGACACAGAGACAAAGCCATGATGGTAGATGCAGATACAACCATCTTGATTGCTGCCTCTCTGAGGAGAGCTGGGTGCAACACAAGCAAGAGAGAGAGGACATTGTGGCCCCTTAAAGGGACAGTGTACTAAATTATTCAGGTGCCTCTAAGCCTGTGCCCACCCTGAAAGACTGTAACCAGTAAGCCTGACGTCTTTCAAAGACTTGTAACCATTATGCTTGTTGTCTCGTGCAAGGCCAGTAAAGACGCTTTATGACAACATTACCACTGTGCCGCCTGATTCCTTACACCATATTAGAGCGGGGCGCCTCTCTATAAGGACTGTCCCCCTCACATATTGACGTTCACAAGCTTTTCCCTTCTGGGGATTGCTGATGACCACTGATTTGCATGCGGAGCCCCTGGTAACTGTTTGCACATAATTAGAGTGGGCGTTGGAGCTCATTACTGATGACTCACACATCAACGGCCATTAGTCAAATGATAGCTCGCTCTCCCAGAATGCACTGCACTGATTTGCAAAGTAAAGAGAGGTAGGTAGTAAGTAAAGAAGTACGGGTTGCCCCTCCGTCCTGGGGGCTGCATGAATGAACATCCAGAGGTTAATGCTGCACTTCTCTTTTGCACAGGGCTGGGGCGGGGGTTCTGGTTCTGTGACCCCCCTAGGATGGGTGGGTATGTATACAACAACCAGAAACATCTGGGGGCTCCATCTTCTCTGCGTACCCCCATGTATTCCTCTATCCTATCATATATTATTCAGTGGTTTTGCAATTTGCTTTATGGCAACTTTGTAACAAAAGTTCTAAATGATACATAATGTCCATACGAAGGACTGCTAAAGGGTGGAGCTGTGACAACCTTACATGACACTGGTTGTCACCAAGAAAACTGATTTCACTTACATAAAATATGAGGGACGTGAATCTCCTGAAATAGAAGAGTAGTTAGTGGAGATCAGTGTTTTATGTGGAGCTGGCCTCTAAGTGAAGCTGCCCTGTAAGTAGAACTGCCCTCTAAGTACTATTACAACCTTGTAGTTAATAGGGTTTTCCGAGATATCTTCAGTGAAGACCTGTCCTTCTTAAACAGCTGATCGCCGGAGTCCCAGGTGTTGGACCCCCACTGATCAGATACTGATGACCTATCCAGAGGATTAGGAAGGGAGGAGTTAAAAAACATTGGAAAACCCTTATAGGGACTTATAGGAAACATGATCGTGCTTCGTGAGAAACGAGAATCTGAACTTAGCTGGGGGTAAGATCAGGAGCAATGTCTGGGAATATTAATATATATATATATACAGTCTAGGTGGTCTTTTCTTGCCGTCAATCTTCTACGTTTCTATGTTTTCCACCAGCACCAGGTAGATTCTGGGGGACCACTGGGTTTCAGGGCCACAAAGCAAAATGGGTTCACAAGTGAAGTAGAAGGAGACCATGTGACTATCTCGTGCAAGGCACCACACACACCAACCTGGTCCTACTTCTTGTGTAGACAGATGGTCACCTTGGTTGGATGGTCCTGGAGGGGCATGGGGCAGTCATTAGTGTGCCCAAACTTATTTTGCACTGCTCAGAGAATTTCCCTGTACAGTCCAGTGTTCTGACGAGTCTATAGAAGATCACTTTGGACTATCCCTATTGGTTCATCAAGTCCCTTGACCATAAAGTGATCCCAAAGTGTTCTTCTGCTTAGACCCCTAGCCATCTGCTGTAATCTGAACGTTACCGTAGGTGTTCAATTTCCCTCGAGCACATCTAGATGGAAAACAAAGTATTCCATAGTGTCCATCCATATCCATGAGCTATCTGTATGAGGTCCTCCAGAACAAGAAACGCTCTCCACAAGAGGAGGATCCTGAACACTAATCTAATAACTCATAATTCTCTAACAGAATGTGGGTTTTCTAAACTGAGCTATCCCTTTAAGTCAGGGGCATTCCTGGTGAGTACACTTTTGGTACTCACCTCAGTTTGAGCCAGATCATAAGCGAAAGCCAAACTTGTTAAGAACAGGACCAGACACATCTTCACCCTGACTTCCATCCTCGAGCATCCAGAGCATGAGACTGACACAGCAGACTGCAGTGAGAGTGTTCACTACCCGTCCTACCTGGGAAGAGATGCAAATCTGCATCAACTCATTGATCACCTCCTCCATGGGGGTCAATGTCTGCTCATTTCTCTTACCCAGATGAATCTTTACCCCAGTACGCCACCGGGCACAGGACCAGAAGTTCAAGCTTTCTCAGATGCATTACTGTATTATTTATACCCCTCAATGTCATTGGCTATAAGTAGAGCTGAGCCAATCAAATCTAAACCAATCTGACGAGCAGAGGGCTATGTCTAAGGGCGTTATCCCGGCAGTCCCTTGATTTTCACACTTTAAACCCTGTAAAAGGATCTAAACTTTGCTGCAGAAGAACCACCATTTACCAGAATCAGCCTCGAAATGAATTTTGAGAAATTTGCTCATCCAAACCAAAAGTTTTGAGACTAACAAATTTTGGTTTTCACTAAGCTTTCTGCTTCAGTTTTTATGGTGTCGATTTGCATGAACTCTAGATTGTTCTGAAGGGTCGATCAGATAAATTGTAATTTGTTGCCATGAATATTAATCACAAAACTCCAATTTCCACTGCATTTCGACCCTGCCACAAAATCGACAGCTAAAGTCATTTCAGTGATCTTCTTGTTAGCGCAGGAGAAAGTGTTAACAAGGACGATGCATCTCATATCACTCAGTCATGCCGAATAAATTAGTTCAGACTTTTGCTTTAAAAGGAGGTAGGGGTTCTTGGAATCATTGTCTTCTTTTGTTAACCATGGTTATCTCCAAGAAAACAAGTGCACTCATCACTGTTTTGCTTCAAAAGGTCTTCACAGGCAAGGATATTGCCACTTGTAAGATTGAAGATAAATCAATCTTTTATTGGATCATCAAGAACTTCAAGGAGAGAGGTTCAATTGCTGTGAAAAGGTCTTCAGGGCACCCAAGAAAGTCCCCAGATCTTAAATCCATTGAGAACTTGTGGTCAATCCTCAAAAATCTGGTGGACCAACAAAACAGAGAAATTATGATAAACTCCAAGAACTAATGAGGCATCAGTCAGGATTTGGCCCAGAAGCTGAAATCCAGCATGGCGGGGCAAAGTGCAGAAGTCTGGGAAAAGAACAGTCAACACTGGAAGTATTAAGTCTTTGCACAAATTTGATGGATTTGTCAATAAAAGTTAAAAACTTACAAACCGCTTATAATTGTACTTCAGTATTCCATAGAAACATCTGACAAAGGCCTCATGCACGCGATTTTGGGTCTGCGTCCGAGCGCATATTTTGCGGCTCGGGTGCGGACCCATTCACTTCAATGGGGCCGCAAAAGATGTGTACAGCACTCCGTGTGCTGTCCACGTCCTTTGCTCCGTTCCGTGGCCCCGCAAAAAAATATAGCATGTCCTATTCTTGTCCATTTTGCGGACAGGAATAGGCATTTCTACAATGTGCCGCGTTCCGTTACGCAAATTGCGGAACGGAACGCGGAACAGTTTCCGTGTTTTGCGGATCCGCGGATTGCGGACCGCAAAACACCTACGATCGTGTGCATGAGGCCAAAAAGATCCCAAAACACTGAAGCAGAAAACTTTGTGAAAACCAAAATTTGAGGCAGCCTCAAAACTTTTGCGTACATTATGCTAAAAAAAAAGAAAAACTATTAGTAAAAGTCCTCTAATAGGGAGGGCTAAATAAAAAAAATTACAATAAAAAAACATCCTAAAATAATAAAACCGCAAAGCAATAAAAGACAGAATAAAGCAAGTTTTTTCATCAAATCGGATTTATTTAATTAGAGTCACAGAATGGAAAAACCATACACTTATTATATGTTACTATACTAATCCAGTCAGTGCCATAAAAAGAGAGTTTTTATGCATTCCTCCATACTAAAAAGTAAATCTAACAGAAATGTTACCAAATATTTACCCAAAAGCTCCACTGCTGATTCAAGCCATAGAATAAGAGCTCCGTTCATACAGTCACAATTTTATGGATGTCTGCAGCCACCACTAGGGGGAGCTCACTGTATGCAGTAATAAACCTGCGCACTTCATAAGAACATGTTGTAATTTGGCAGAAGATGTTAAAGAAATTATTGCTGGTCTGTTGCCCCAAGATGGTACGCAGCTCTCCTGTCAGAGCAATCGTGTTTTAGTAACTTCATTTGTGAGGTGTCGTTATCTGAACAGACTGGAATCGGGATCACCGCCTGTAACACAGAACATACATGTAATCGGGAGACTGCCTCAGTATGTGGAACGCAAGAGTTTATCTGTATTCACTTAATATAGTAGAGATGTCTGTGTTATGCATTTTTAATACTGAATTAAGCATGTAACAAGGAAGAAGCTGAGAATTCTATCTTATAACAGACTCACCCGACACCCATGAGAGGTCACAGGCTGCTGCTCGAAGATCTCATCTTTAAAACAAATAAAATGGCTCAGTTGGCAACGTATACAACATCACTGCCACCATATATAACATATGCATCACTGCCACTATATATAACATATGCATCACTGCCACCATATATAACATACGCATCACTGCCACCATATATAACATACGCATAACTGCCACCGTATATAACATACGCATCACTGCCACCATATATAGCCTACACATCACTGCTACCATATATAGCCTACACATCACTGCCACCATGTATAGCCTACACATCACTGCAAACATATGTAACCTACACATCACTGCCACCATATATAACATATGCATCACTGCCACCATATATAACATATGCATCACTGCCACCATATATAACATACGCATCACTGCCACTATATATAACATATGCATAACTGCCACCGTATATAACATATGCATCACTGCCACCATATATAGCCTACACATCACTGCCACCATATGTAACATACGCATCACTGCCACCATATATAACCTACACATCACTGCCACCATATATAACATACGCATCACTGCCACCATATACAGCCTACACATCACTGCCAACATATATAACCTACACATCACTGCCACCATATACAGCCTACACATCACTGCGACCATATATAATCTACACATCACTGCGACCATATACAACCTACACATCACTGCCACCATATATAACATACGCATCACTGCCACCATATATAGCCTACACATCACTGCTACCATATATAGCCTACACATCACTGCCACCATATATAACCTACACATCAATGCCACCATATATAGCCTACACATCACTGCTAACATATATAGCCTACACATCACTGCGACCATATATAACCTACACATCACTGCCACCATATATAACATACGCATAACTGCCACCATATATAACATACGCATCACTGCCACCATATACAGCCTACACATCACTGCCACCATATATAGCCTACACATCACTGCCACCATATATAGCCTACACATCACTGCCACAATATATAGCCTACACATCACTGCCACCATATATAACCTACACATCACTGCCACCATATATAGCCTACACATCACTGCCACAATATATAGCCTACACATCACTGCCACCATATATAACATACGCATCACTTCCACCATATATAGCCTACACATCACTGCCACCATATTTAACATATGCATCACTGCCACCATATATAGCCTACATATCACTGCCACCATATATAGCCTACACATCACTGCCACCATATATAACCTACACATCACTGCCACCATATATAACATACGCATCACTGCCACCATATATAACATACGCATCACTGCCACCATATATAACCTAAACATCACTGCCACCATATATAGCCTACACATCACTGCCACCATATATAGCCTACATATCACTGCCACCATATATAGCCTACACATTACTGCCACCATATATAACCTACACATCACTGCCACCATATATAACCTACACATCACTCCCGCCATATATAACCTACACATCACTGCCACCATATATAACCTACACATCACTGCTACCATATATAGCCTACACATCACTGCTACCATATATAGCCTACACATCACTGCGACCATATATAGCCTACACATCACTGCTACCATATATAACCTACACATCACTGCCACCATATATAGCCTACACATCACTGCCACCATATATAGCCTACATATCACTGCCACCATATATAGCCTACACATTACTGCCACCATATATAACCTACACATCACTGCCACCATATATAACCTACACATAACTCCCGCCATATATAACCTACACATCACTGCCACCATATATAACCTACACATCACTGCCACCATATATAGCCTACACATCACTGCTACCATATATAGCCTACACATCACTGCTACCATATATAGCCTACACATCACTGCGAACATATGTAACCTACACATCACTGCCACCATATATAACATATGCATCACTGCCACCATATATAACATACGCATCACTGCCACCATATATAACCTAAACATCACTGCCACCATATATAACCTATACATCATTGCCACAATATATAGCCTACACATTACTGCTACCACATATAACCTACACATCACTGCCACCATATAACCTACACATCACTGCCACCATATATAACCTACACATCACTGCCACCATATATAACCTACACATCACTGCCACCATATATAACCTACACATCACTGCCACCATATATAGCCTACACATCACTGCCACCATATATAACCTACACATCACTGCCACCATATATAACCTACACATCACTGCCACCATATATAACCTACACATCACTGCGACCATATATAGCCTACACATCACTGCCACCATATATAACCTACACATCACTGCCACCATATATAACCTACACATCACTGCCACCATATATAACCTACAGATCACTCCCGCCATATATAACCTACACATCACTGCCACCATATATAACCTACAGATCACTGCCACCATATATAGACAACACATCACTGCCACCATATATAACCTACACATCACTGCCACCATATACAGCCTACACATCACTGCCACCATATACAACCTACATATCACTGCCACCATATATAGCCTACACATCACTACCACCATATATAACCTATACATCACTGCCACCATATATAACCTACAGATCACTCCCGCCATATATAATGTACACATCACTGCCACCATATATAACCTACATATCACTGCCACTATATATAGCCTACACATCACTACCATCATATATAACCTATACATCACTGCCACCATATATAACCTACAGATCACTCCCGCCATATATAATGTACACATCACTGCCACCATATACAACCTACACATCACTACCACCATATATAAAATACACATCACTGCCACCATGTATAACCTACAGATCACTGCCACCATATACAACCTACACATCACTGCCACCATATATAAAATACACATCACTGCTACTATATATAACCTACACATCACTCCCACCATATATAACCTACACATCACTCCCACCATATATAACCTACACATCACTGCCACCATATATAGCCTACACATCACTGCCACCATATATAACCTACACATCACTGCCACCATATATAGCCTACACATCACTGCCACCATATATAGCCTACACATCACTGCCACCATATATAGCCTACACATCACTGCCACCATATATAACCTACACATCACTGCCACCATATATAACCTACACATCACTGCCACCATATATAACCTACACATCACTGCTACCATATATAACCTACACATCACTGCCACCATATATAGCCTACACATCACTGCCACCATATATAACCTACACATCACTGCTACCATATATAGCCTACACATCACTGCCACCATATATAACCTACACATCACTGCCACCATATATAACCTACACATCACTGCCACCATATATAACCTACACATCACTGCCACCATATATAACCTACACATCACTGCCACCATATATAACCTACACATCACTGCCACCATATATAGCCTACACATCACTGCCACCATATATAACCTACACATCACTGCCACCATATATAACCTACACATCACTGCCACCATATATAACCTACACATCACTGCCACCATATATAACCTACACATCACTGCCACCATATATAACCTACACATCACTGCCACCATATATAGCCTACACATCACTGCCACCATATATAGCCTACACATCACTGCCACCATATATAACATACACATCACTGCCACCATATATAACATACGCATCACTGCCACCATATATAACCTAAACATCACTGCCACCATATATAGCCTACACATCACTGCCACCATATATAGCCTACATATCACTGCCACCATATATAGCCTACACATTACTGCCACCATATATAACCTACACATCACTGCCACCATATATAACCTACACATCACTCCCGCCATATATAACCTACACATCACTGCCACCATATATAACCTACACATCACTGCTACCATATATAGCCTACACATCACTGCCACCATATATAACCTACACATCACTGCTCACCATATATAGCCTACACATCACTGCCACCATATATAACCTACACATCACTGCCACCATATATAACCTACACATCACTGCCACCATATATAACCTACACATCACTGCCACCATATATAACCTACACATCACTGCCACCATATATAGCCTACACATCACTGCCACCATATATAACCTACACATCACTGCCACCATATATAGCCTACACATCACTGCCACCATATATAACCTACACATCACTGCCACCATATATAACCTACACATCACTGCCACCATATATAACCTACACATCACTGCCACCATATATAACCTACACATCACTGCCACCATATATAACCTAAACATCACTGCCACCATATATAGCCTACACATCACTGCCACCATATATAGCCTACATATCACTGCCACCATATATAGCCTACACATCACTGCTACCATATATAACCTACACATCACTGCCACCATATATAGCCTACACATCACTGCCACCATATATAACCTACACATCACTGCCACCATATATAACATATACATCACTGCCACCATATATAACCTAAACATCACTGCCACCATATATAGCCTACACATCACTGCCACCATATATAGCCTACATATCACTGCCACCATATATAGCCTACACATCACTGCCACCATATATAGCCTACACATCACTGCCACCATATATAACCTACACATCACTGCCACCATATATAACCTACACATCACTGCCACCATATATAACCTACACATCACTGCCACCATATATAGCCTACACATCACTGCCACCATATATAACCTACACATCACTGCCACCATATATAACCTACACATCACTGCCACCATATATAACCTACACATCACTGCCACCATATATAACCTACACATCACTGCCACCATATATAACCTACACATCACTGCCACCATATATAACCTACACATCACTGCCACCATATATAACCTACACATCACTGCCACCATATATAACCTACACATCACTGCCACCTTATATAACCTACACATCACTGCCACCATATATAACCTACACATCACTCCCGCCATATATAGCCTACACATCACTGCTACCATATATAGCCTACACATCACTGCGACCATATATAACCTACTCATCACTGCCACCATATATAACCTACACATCACTGCCACCATATATAACCTACACATCACTAACACCATATATAGCCTACACATCACTGCCACCATATATAACCTACACATCACTGCCACCATATATAACCTACACATCACTGCTACCATATATAACCTACACATCACTGCCACCATATATAACCTACACATCACTGCCACCATATATAACCTACACATCACTGCCACCATATATAACCTACACATCACTGCCACCATATATAACCTACACATCACTGCCACCATATATAGCCTACACATCACTGCCACCATATATAGCCTACACATCACTGCCACCATATATAACCTACACATCACTGCCACCATATATAACCTACACATCACTGCCACCATATATAGCCTACACATCACTGCCACCATATATAACCTACACATCACTGCCACCATATATAGCCTACACATCACTGCTACCATATATAACCTACACATCACTGCCACCATATAAAACCTACACATCACTAACACCATATATAACCTACACATCACTAACACCATATATAAACTACACATCACTAACACCATATAAAACCTACACATCACTGCCATCATATGTAACATACGCATCACTAACACCATATATAGCCTACACATCACTGCCACCATATATAACCTACACATCACTGCCACCATATATAACCTACACATCACTGCCACCATATACAGCCTACACATCACTGCGACCATATATAGCCTACACATCACTCCCGCCATATATAACCTACACATCACTGCCACCATATATAACCTACACATCACTAACACCATATATAGCCTACACATCACTGCGACCATATATAACCTACACATTACTGCCACCATATATAACCTACACATCACTGCCACCCTCATATTATTTGCTGTGTTCATGCAGAGCGTCTCGTACTGATACATTGTAACAAGGCATATAGTTTTTTTTATTATATAATTATCCTGGTGTGTATGTGGCTCTATTTCCTGATGTTGCGTCCATTACCATGCTTTGAGGAGGAGGATTCTTCATGAAATATTTCTTAACATCTTCCATCACCTAAAATAGAAAGTATTTATTGAGAATTATTACCAGCAGCGCTCTCTGGGCTCAGCTACATATTCCCCAGTGTGAATAATATCTATGGGGTCATTATCAAAAGTTGGGTTTTTAATGCCAGGATTGGTTTTGGTGTGCGGTGGTGTGACATGCACCAAATTTATTACAAGGCACACATTTCTTAATAGTTGTGGCTTGTGTTGCATCTCAGCAAGTCCATTCACCAGAATTGAAAGTCTGAATCGGCCGGAATGGATTTCAGTTGTAATGACTGCAACGACCGTTTATACACAAGTGAGGCGCACAATTCTAAAGAACTCTAAAAATGCTATTTTTTTCCTTTTTTTTTATTTCAGCTGCATTGTTATGCACATCATTTTGTATTTTGATGGTGTTGGGTTTGAGTAGGCGCAGTCATGTATTATATTAAGGTTGCATGGGATTAAAAATTTAGCATAGCCACTGAGTTATTCAGTAAAATCTATCTGTATGGCGCCA
Source organism: Bufotes viridis (assembly GCA_033119425.1). NCBI lineage: Eukaryota > Metazoa > Chordata > Amphibia > Anura > Bufonidae > Bufotes > Bufotes viridis. The sequence continues at coordinate 13,878,698 of CM065592.1, read as the reverse complement.
CCTGCTGTTTGCTCTTTTTCTAAATTCTCTGTCCTGCTCACTGAGATGGACGCATATACTCAGTTCCGTCCTTCAGCTGCAGCAGACAGGACACGCCCTCTGAGAAAGGACAGGCCCCCTTATCTACCAGCTTGATCTAAATCTAGCAGAAGAATTGCAGTAATGAATAGGGAGATTTCTGGACCCATGTGAGGCGCAGGGCTGGTTCTAGCTTTGCCAGAAAGAGATTATCATGGACTATATGATGGCTGATTTTCATTTTTTATATTAATCATGGGATTAACCCTTTAAAAGTCCACGTAAACCCTAAAAAGTAGAGAATAGTTTAGGAAAAAATATTCACCTTCTTATCCAGAAGACACGTGAAAAGCAGAATGAAAAATCCCTGCAGAAGAAAAGAGTAAGAGGAGTCAATGGTGCTTTTACTTTTCTTTATCGTGGAAGAAATCAGAAAATGGGCCCTGGAGTGACAGGTCTATTTCTTCAGCCGATCCACCTAGTGACAAGTGATCGACCCCAAAATCACCTCCAAATGGGGCATCAGTAGTGGGATCTCTCCTGCAGTGACCTCTGGAGGGGAAATGCAGTATTACAGCCAATGATTGAAGAGACTAGTGATGAGCGGCAGGGGCAATATTCGAATTCGCAATATTTTGCAAATATTCATTAGAATATCCGTCATATATTCGTGAATATTCGTATTTGAGATTATTCTATTGATTATGAAAAATCGGGAATGAAATATTCGCGTAATGCGAATATTCTATAACATAAATATATAGCACTAAAGAATATAGTGCTATATATTCGGTTTAAAGAATATTCGTCATTTTTTCCAATTTAATGTGAACAGTCATTGATGACGAATATTCTAAAAAACGAATATATAGCACTAGAATATAGTGCTATATATTTGTTTTTTAGACTATTCGTCATTTTTTTTCCTTCTGAAGTCATGATTCCGCCCTGCTTAAGTTACTTTTGGGCCAATGACTGTTCACATTAAATTGGAAAAAATGACAAATATTCTAAAAAACGAATATATAGCACTATATTCTAGTGCTATATATTCGTGTTTTAGAATATTCGCATTACGCGAATATTACATTGCCGATTTTTTGCATAAGAGAAAATAAATTAAATAATGAAGAATATTCTAATTCACTACAGACTACAGTATTCTCACATTGGCCCACAAGCAAGAAGCAGGTAGGTATACTAGGTAATGGGTTCAGATGAAAAAAAAAACCCAAAAAAACCTAATATTCGTTTTTACGAATATATATCACTATATTCGAAGTATTCGCGAATTCTCAAAGTGACGATATTTGCGATAAAAATTTGCAATTCAAATATTCGCGCTCAACACTAGAAAAGACTGACCGTCCACATAAGGGCTGATTCATGGGACAGTGATGGTCGTGTGAGTTTTTTTTTAACCCGTTCCAGCAAAAGCCAGTTTGGACGAAATGCCAATTTTTCATATTTCAAATCTGACATGTGTCACTTTATGTGTTCATATCTTTGGAACACTTTTACTTATCGAAGCCATTCTGAGACTGTTTTCTCGTGACACATTGTACTTCATGATAGTGGTGAATTTGAATTGATAGGTTTTACCTTTATGCTTGAAAAAAAAAATCTGAAAATTTGGAAAAATTGGCATTTTTCTAAATTTTTATTTCTATGCTTTTAAGACGGATAGTGATACTTCATAAAATAGTTATTACTTTGCATTCCCCATATGTCTGCTTTATGTTGGCATCACTTTGTAAATGTCATTTTATTTTTTAGGACATTAGAAAGCTTAGAATTTTGGATGCAATTTTTTACATTTTCAAGAAAATTTTCAAAACCGTCTTTTTTAAGGACTAATTCAGTTCTGAAGTCACTTTGTGGGGCTTTTGTAGTAAAAACCAACCATAAATGACCCCATTTTAGAAACTATACCCCTTAAATTTTGAAGCTTTGTTAACCCTTTAGGTGTTCCACAGGAATGAAAGCAAAATGGAGGTGAAATTTTACTAAATATTTTTTTGTGCAGATTTTTCATTTTAATAATTTTTTTCCCTGTAGCACAGCAAGGCTTAAAAGCCAAACAAACCTCAATATTTATTCTGTTGATTCTGCAGTTTACAGAAACTCCCCATATGTGGTCGTAACCTGCTATATGGGTGCATGGCAGGGGTCAGAAGGGAAAGAGCGCAATATTGTTTTTGGAGAGCAGATTTTGCTGGAATTATTCTTAGGTGTCATGTCACATTTGAAGAGACCCTAAGGTACCCCTAAAAAAGGAAACCCCAAAAAGTGACATTTTGGAAACTACACCCCTCAAGGAATAAATCTAGCAGTGAAGTGAATGCTTTGACCTAACAAGCTTTTCACAGAATTTAGAAACATTTGGCTGTGAAAATGAAAAATACATTTTATTTCCAATAAAGTATCTCTTTAGCCCCAAATTACTCATTTTTTAAAAGGTGTAACAGGAGAAAAAGCACCTCAAAATTTGTTGCATTTTTTCCTGAATACAGCAACACCCCATATGTAGTTGTAGACTACTGTTTGGGGACACAGCAGGGCTGAGAAGGGAAGGAGCGGCATCTGGATTTTCTAACAAAGAATTTGCAAAAATAGTTTTTATGGGCCAAAAAATGTGATTTTTTTCTTGTCGACTGAGCTGTGTGTGGACTTGTTGTTTGCAGGATGAGCGGTAGATTTTTTGGGTCCCATTTTGGGGTACAAATTACTTTTTGATCGCTGACAAGTGTCTGCTCTGATTGGTCCCTTGCCAGCAGCTCCAGAGTCTCAGCCTCGGGTAAAAGTTTGGGTGTAACTGAACACCCAATTGCAGAAACTATCCTGTCATCTGGACGTATAGTTGCGCCAATATGCGGGATTAACAGCCATTTTTTTAACAACTGCAGTCTATGGGGCTATTCTGTTTTTTTTAAGCGGTCAGTGAATAGCGGCCATAAAAAAATAGGATACATCCCGCTGTTTTCACAGCCAGATGGACCCGATTGAAATCAGACGTGTGCATGGTTGTCATTGCTTCCATCAAATTCAGGTAGACTGTGTTAAAAAAGGGACTTTCAGGGGTTAAAACAAAAATATAATACTCCACACTGGAGCTAACAGGACCTGACACTGCCAGCATTGTGATGTCACATGATCACAGGGAGCATCAGGTCCTGCTGCCTCTAGTGGGGAGTGAGTGTTCCTGTGTGTGCAAGTGGCTGAGGGGAGTAGTTTGTTGTTTTTCTTTTTGTTTTTTTGCTTTTGTCGAGACCAGCAGTATGAGAGGCACTAAGTGGGACATTACTAATACTGGGAGGAACTAAGGGGGGGAGTTGCTTATACTGGAGGCACTAAGGGGAACACTACTTATACTGGGAGGAACTCAGGGGGGAGTTGCTTATACTGGGAGGCACTAAGGGGGGCACTACTTATACTGGGAGGAACTAAGAGGGGAGTTGCTTATATTGGGAGGCACTAAGGGGGACACTACTTATACTGGGAGGAACTAAGAGGGGAAGTTGCTTCTACTGGGAGGCACTAAGGGGGACACTACTTATACTGGGAGGAACTAGTGGGAGGAGTTGCTTATACTGGGAGGCACTAAGAGGGACATTACTTATACTGGGGGACACTAAGAGGAGCATTACTTTTACTGGGGGGCACTAAATGTTCTAATTATAAAAGTCATCCGTTTTAAAGGCCATTTTTGTTTCAAAAATAAAATAAAGTATATATATATATATATATATATATATATGTAAAAGCTTTTTTTCATGGAAATTGCACAACCGATTTTTACAACATGGTTACTAATCAGCAGAGTCAACCCTACTGAAAAGCATACCCATGTTTAATGGGGTTTATTCTGCTGAGAGTTGCCCTTTAAAAACATACCTGGACAAATATGATTGTCGATGTTGAGGCATTTTTTGTAAAGGAAATTACCTGGAGAGGGTTGAGAATGGCAAATACGTAGTCAAGAAATATAGATGTTTTGGCCAAATACATAGGTATCCCGATGGCCCAGGTCAACCCAAACTGGGGGGTGCAGATGAGAACGGCCTTCATGATCTTCTTCACTACTTCTTCATCCTCACTTTTTCCCTCGGAGATCGATGGCCGGAGGAGCTTTACAATGACAAGAATTAGCACTATAAAGTTTCCGACTATGATCACTACTGTGGGGATGATGAAGGACATCAAGGCGCCAGACTGGGCCTCCAACCAACACGCATCCTTCTTCTTGTAATGATGTGGAAAATACACCAGGAAAGTTCCTACGGAGATAGCCAGAGGACAGACGTATCCCAACACGAGGGAGAGAGTCAAAAATTCTCTCTTTGTAACATGGTGGAAAACAAAAAGTAATCGGCACATCAGAAACAGGCCCTGGACCAAGGTCCAGCAGAGATAGGCCAACAGGGAGAAGTGAGTTACGAATGTGAGGCCTACACACAACTTCTCGAGAGCATCCTGGTTGATGAAGCTAGAGGTCAAAAATGAGGCATGACTTGCCAACAAGAAGAGAGAGATATGGATGATTGCCACATGTCTGTAGGAGACAAGGAGGTTGGCGCTCTGCTTCTGGAGGATAACTTGGATGGAGGCACAGATACCTAGAGACACTATGGAGATCGTAAGGCCAATGGTTGTGATGTAGTGCAGTAGGGCCCGATCAAGAGGATTTTTAGGGATGTAATCAGACATTAGGATAGAGAAGGATGTGAGATGGCGGCATAGACACTGGGTGACTCCATTAATGACTTGAGTGACGCAACCTTCTGAAGACCACATCCTCAGGTCGAAATCCCAAAAGGCGCACACAGCGGTGCGGTCACAGCTTGCGTTACTGCAAGTAAAGTTCATGCTGATCTCACTCATGTTGTAGTGGGTGTTATTTGCGTTGATGATGTAAGTCGATATGTTACTTGCCAAAAAAGAGGAATCTGATGTGTTACCTTCTCCACCATACCGACTGCTGAAACTTCCATCTCGTGGCCTGTAGGTCGTGGACAATACATTCACATAGCAGTCAGAAGAATAATTAGGGTGGGTGAGGAACAGGGATAACTGAGTCCCTGACTGGAGCTCCACGACATTGGCATCAGATAGCTCGTCACAGGAGAGCACAGAGCAGTAGAAGCTCAGGGACTCACATGACACCTCAAAGGTTTTATTTGTGACCAGCATTGACGAAAGGATATTTTCTAGACTTTCCAGCAGTTTCGGGCCAAGGGACTTGTCGACGTTGACAGAAGGATCTGCCGGGATGGTGGAAACCAGATCATTGAAAATGTAGATGGATTTCTGCGAGAGAAAAAGATATTTGTTTTCTATATAATATGCCAGTGAGTGCCCAAATAATACCACCATACAGTGCATGCAGTGCCCAAATAGTACCACCGAACTGTGCAACCAGTGCCCAAATAATGCCACAAAATTGGTTATTACCACTATATAGTGCAAGAAGTGCCCAAATAATACCACCATACATTGCTTACATAATACCACCATACAGTGCACCAAGTGCCCAAATAATACCATCATACATTGCTTACATAATACCACCATACAGTGTACTCACTGATCAAAAATTACCACCATACAGTGCAATCAGTGCCCAAATATTACCACCATACAGTGCAACCAGTGCCCAAATCATACCATAATACTGGTTATTACCTCTATATAGTGCACCGAGTGCCCAAATAATGCCAATGTGCAGTACACCCAGTGCCCAAATAATACCACTAATTTTCTTACATAATACCACCATATAGTAAACCCAGTTCCCAAATAATATAATCATACAGTGCGGTGCTACTTCTACCCCTACACAGCTGTGCATCTCCTATCTTGTCGTTCAGGTTCCATACTGTTCTGTTGATGCTTCCAAAAAAGTGAGAACTTTTGTAATGCTTGTTCAGAACAAGCTACTGCTTTTTTTCAATATTACTGTTTGTGTGGCATCTGCCCCAAATAAGGGACAATCTTTGGAACTTTTCTTAATTTTAAAAAGCATAAAAAATCCATCAGTGCAGGGTGCTATTAAACAGGTTGTTTGCTGCCACCGATAAGCATGAATTATATAATGACCTGATAGTAAGCTTGTTACTCATTGGTTTACTTTTTAGGTACAATACAGAGGTCACCCTGGGGTGCCGCTTTTTTACCGGTAGTAACTATATGTAGTAAATAGGGATAGGTCAATATCATATTGTGGGGGTCCCAGATTGCAAGCAGCTGCAGTAAGTACATGGCACAGGAGAGGCAGCAGACTAAGCTCTGTGCAGCAGCATGCAGCATGTCACAAGCAGTGTGTAAATTCCAGTCCACTGCAGAAAGGGGCAGAGATCAGTGCTTGGCAATACATTTATATAATCTTCAAGATGCTGCCCTAAGGAGATTGAGTGACAACGAAAAACACACAGGGAGAAGAAGATCAGTGGCCAGAGGCGTAGCTAAAGGCTCATGGGCCCTGGTGCAAGAATTCAGCTTGGGCCCCCCTTCCCTCAGTGCTTTGTGTGTTTTCTTATGCGGCACAAGTGTCTTTGGGCACCTTCAGGCACCTGGGCCCGGTAGCGACTGCTACCTCTGCACCCCCTATAGCTACGCCCCTGTCAGTGGCCCTGACTACACAATGTCTGCAGCACTTCATACCTCATACAATACACAGACACAGTGACGTCAGACGCCTTAGGTCACAATTCACATGGGAAACTATGGTTTGTTTGTGTGGATTCTTTATCAGTCCCCGATGTCTAGATTTACTGAATGGTAATAATGGGATGCATCATGACACTCACTATCACTGTCTCCACATTAAGCTGCAGGTTCCTTTCTGTAGAATTTCTTGTCAAATTTCCAAGAATATCCAGGATTCTGAGTGTGTGGTTCTCTTGAAGATCGCTGCCTGACATCATAAAATCCCACAGCTTTTCCAAGACGCAGGCCGCTGTGGAGTGTGAGGAACTCTGTACATAAATATAGCAGAGGGGAAACCATCAGCATTACAGTGGATTTTGTTGTGCTGCAACTTAACTATCAATCATCTTCCTACATCATCTATCTATCTATCTATCTATCTATCTATCTATCTATTCCCTGACTTCACTCAGATAAGCAATGTGATTTCTGTGCACTGAACATAGAAGCAAATGGGCACCAGACTGACCTGGGATGATAACTTCAGCAGACAGTCCGAGAATGTATCTGTAACAATTCCAAATACCAAAATTTTACAAAGAATAAAACATACAGAACATACTGAGTCATTGACAGGCCAAGGTCATGGCCAACAGAGTTTGGTCTATCCAGAAAACAGTCCAAAGGTCGGGGCACTGGGTCAATTCGGTAGTCAGGCAGAAGTCAGGTCAAGCAGCAGAGGGTAACATCCAGTAAACAGAACGGAGTAACAGGACACATTAACCGGACCTTTAAGCTAAAGAACCTATTGCTCAACCTATCCTACTGCAGTGGAAGGTGCCTTAAAGACCCCAGGGAGTTTAGCCATAGGCTGGAGAGATTAGGGTATATGTCCATTGGCCCAATAAGAGCCAGAGGAAGCACATACCTACAGGCTGACTGATAGGGCAGGCAAGATGAGTAAGCCACAGCCAGGGTGAAGTGGATGGAGCAGCCCTACTCCAGGGTTAGAGGTGGCTGATCAGTCAGATATAGCTCAGCTCCTTGATTGGCAGTGGTTACAACTGAGCTGAGATTTTCTGCTGTGAAGTTCAGAGATAGCCTTCAGTTTTATATTTCAGGAGAACCCCCGTTGTCCTGAAGCCTGAGCTGACCATAGCGATTTAGACATATAAAGCACTGGCATAAGCCATCGGAGTTGCAGCATTGAAATTACTACAACTCCCAACCACTGCAGCTGTAGTATGCTGGTGCTCACGCCAGGGCTGATCGAGAGTCAAGGTCTACACAGGCATCAGCTGCAGCCTAGTACATACTGACATGTGGTCTGATGGAGCGGCCTCACTGCATACACACATATACATAGAAGGGTGATGTTCCTACATATATGGATGTGCAGAACCTGGGTGTTTAGGGCATTGACTATTGTCCATCCAACATCTACCACGCTCAACTACAGGGAATGTAGGCATGGGGCACATCTCAAAATGTCCAGCTTCATTACCAGGAAATCTTGCCCATCTGGGCAGCCATAATAGACACAGAGGTTTCTGGTTTATACAAAAAGGATTTTACAGAAACAGTCCATTGCAACTTACCAGACATCTCAGGTGAGAAAGAAGATATTGCTGGGGTTGGAATTGAAGAAGATGTGGTTGGTGCATATTCTGACGATGTGGTTGGTGCATCTTCTGGTGATGTGGTGGGTGCCTCTTCTGGCAAGGTGGTGGGTGCATCTTCTGGTGATGTGGTGGGTGCCTCTTCTGGCAAGGTGGTGGGTGCATCTTCTGGTGATGTGGTGGGTGCCTCTTCTGGCAAGGTGGTGGGTGCATCTTCTGGTGATGTTGTGGGTGCCTCGTCTGGCGAGGTGGTGGGTGCATCTTTTGGTGATGTTATAGATGCAGCTTCTGGTGATGTGGTGGGTGCAGCTTCTTGTAATGTGGTGGGTGCAGTTTCTAGTGATGTGGTGGGTGTAGTTTCTAGTGAGGCGGTGGATGCGTCTTCTAGTGATGTGGTGGGTACATCTTCTGGTGTTTTGGGTGCATCTACTGTTGATGGTATGGATGCATCTTCTGATGATGTGGAGAGTGCAGTTTCTGGTGATGTGGTGGGTGCATCTCCTGGTGATGTGGTGGGTGCATCTTCTGGTGACCGGGTGGGTTCAGCTCCAGATAATGTGGTGAGTTCAGTTTCTGGTGATGTGGCGGGTATGTCTTCTGGTGATGTGGCGGGTATGTCTTCTGGTGATGTGGTGGGTGCATCTTCTGGTGATGTGGTGGGTGCATCTTCTGGTGATCTGGTGGATGTGTCTTCTGGTGATGTGGTAGGTTCATCTTCTGGTGGTGTGGTGGATGCATCTTCTGGTGATGTGGTGGATGCAGCTTCTGGTGATGTGGAGAGTGAAGTTTCTGGTGAGGTGGTGGCTAATACTCCTGGCGATGTGATGGGTGTTTCTTCTGCTGATGTGGTGGGTGCATCTTCTGGTGGTATGGTGGGTGCATCTTCTGGTGGTATGGTGAGTGCATCTTCTGATGTTGTGGTGGGTGTATCTTCTGGAAATGTGGTGGGTGCATCTCCTGGTGATGTGGTGGATGCATCTTCTGGTGATGTGGTGGATGCATCCTCGGGTGATGTGGTGGGTGCATCTTCTTGTGGTGTGGTGGGTGCATCTTCTGGTGATGTGGTAGGTGCATCTTTTGGTGTTGTGATGGGTGTATCTTCTGGAAATGTGGTGGGTGAATCTTCTGGTGATTTGGTGGGTGTCTCTTCTTGTGATGTGGTAGGTGCATCTTCTGGTGATGCGGTGGGTGCATCTTCTGATGATGTGGTGGGTATAGTTTCTGGTGATGTGGAGTGTGCAGTTTCTGGTGATATGGTGGCTATATATTCTAGTGATGTGATGGGTATTTCTTCTAGTGATGTGGAGAGTGCAGTTTCTGGAGATGTGGTGGGTGTATCTTCTAGTGATGTGGTGGGTGCATCCTCTGGTGATGTGGTGGGTTCAGCTTCGAATGATGTGGTGAGTTCAGTTTCTGGTGATGTGGTGGATGCATCTTCTGCTGATGCGGTGGGTCCAGCTTCTGGTGATGCGGTGGGTACAGTTTCTTGTGATGTGGACAGTGCAGATTCTGGTGATGTGGTGGGTGCATCTTCTGGTGATGTGATGGGTGTTTCTTCTGGTGATGTGGTGGGTGCATCTTCTGGTGATGTGGTAGCTATGTATTCTGGTGATGTGATGGGCGTTTCTTCTGGTGATGTGGTGGGTGCATCTTCTGGTGATGTGGTGGGTGTTTCTTCTGGTGATGTGGTGGGTGCATCTTCTGGTGATGTGGTGGGTGTATCTTCTGGTGATGTGGTGGGTGCATCTTCTGGTGATGTAGTGGGTGCATATTCTGGTGGTGTGGTGGGTGCATCTTCTGGTGAAGTGGTAGGTTCATCTTCTGGTTGTGTGGTAGGTGCATCTTCTGGTGTTGTCGTGGGTGCATCTTCTGGTGAAGTGGTAGGTTCATCTTCTGGTTGTGTGGTAGGTGCATCTTCTGGTGTTGTGGTGGGTGCATCTTCTGGTGATGTGGTGGATGCATCTTCTGGTGATGTGGTGGATGCATCTTCTGGTGATGTGGTGGATGCATCTTCTGGGGATGTGGTGGATGCATCTTCTGGTGATGTGGTGGATGCATCTTCTGGTGATGTGGCGGGTGCGTCTTCAGGTGATGTGGTGGGTGCAACTTCTGGAAATGTAGTGGGTGCATCTTCTGGTGATGTGGTAAATGCATCTTCTGGTGATGTGGTAAATGCATCTTCTGGTGGTGTGGTGGGTGCATCTTCTGTAAATGTGGTGGGTTCATTTTCTAGTGATGTGGATAGTGCAGTGTCTGGTGATGTGGTGGGTGTATCTTCTGGTGATGTGGTGGTTGCATCGTCTGGTGGTGTGGTGGGTGTATCATCTGGAAATGTGGTGGGTGCATTTTTTGGTAATGTGTATAGTGCCGTTTCTGGTGATGTGGTGGGTGTATCTTCTGGTGATGTGGTGGGTGCATCGTCTGGTGATGTGGTGGGTGCATCTTCTGGTGATGTGGTGGGTGCATCTTCTGGTGATGTGGTGAATGTATCTTCTGGTGATGTGGTGGCTATATCTTCTGGCGATGTGATGGGTGTTTCTTCTGGTGATGTAGTGGGCGCATATTCTGGTGGTGTGGTGGGTGCATATTCTGGTGGTGTGGTGGGTGCATCTTCTGCTGACGTGGTAGGTTCATGTTCTGTTTGTGTGGTAGGTGCATCTTCTGGTGTTGTGGTGGGTGTATCTCGTTGAAATCTGGTGGGTGAATCTTTTGGTGGTGTGGAGAGTCCAGTTTCTGGTGATGTGGTGGGTGTATCTTCTGGTGATGTGGTGGATGCATCTTCTGGTGATGTGGTGGATGCATCTTCTGGTGATGTGGTTGGTGCATCTTCTGGGGATGTGGTGGATGCATCTTCTGGTGATGTGGTGGATGCATCTTCTGGTGATGTGGTTGGTGCATCTTCTGGGGATGTGGTGGATGCATCTTCTGGTGATGTGGTGGATGCATCTTCTGGTGATGTGGTGGGTGTATCTTTTGGTGATGTGGTGGGTGCATCTTTTGGTGATGTGGTGGGTGTATCTTCTGGTGATGTGGTGGGTGTATCTTCTGGTGATGTGGTAAATGCATCTTCTGGTGATGTGGTGGGTGTATCTTCTGGTGATGTGGTGGGTGTATCTTCTGGTGATGTGGTGGGTGAATCTTCTGGTGATGTGGTAAATGCATCTTCTGGCGATGTGGTGGGTGTATCTTCTGTAAATGTGGTGGGTTCATTTTCAAGTGATGTGGAGAGTGCAGTTTCTGGTGATGTGGTGGGTGTATCTTCTGGTGGTGTGGTGGGTGTATCTTCTGGAAATCTGGTGGGTGTATCTTCTGGTGATGTACTAAGAAGAACCTCCTGCGATGCAGTTGAATTGCTGCTTGGAGTGGTCAGATCCGTGGATTGAGTACTTTGTCCGGCCGTAGTATTTCCTAGACCAGAAAAGCTCATTAGGTTTAAGGTAACAGGGTGTTCAGTCCATTTATAACAACACAACATGAGTGGTCTAGGTGCAAGGTGATTGAGGAGAACCTGACAAGTCTGAGTAAAGGTTACATCACTGTAATGCACAAACCATCCTGAGGTGACTTCTGGTAGTGCCCCAACAATGGGTTCAGTGATGGAGAATTATCAGATTACCCTACTAAAGCATATAGCTGTCAATGGGGTATATTGTCTCTCTGTCATCTTTACATCATAATGACTTTGTGGTCTTCGTCACATACCTAGGGCTCTCTTGATAAGATATCTTGTGGTCTCTAAATCTTCCTCCCAATAGTCGACTTCTGACTGAAAGACACAAAGGAGACATTTTATTCTTATTGCGGATCATTCTTCTGATGAGGAGGTGCGAGGCTTGACATCCTGGGGGGACATTGCTAGTTTAGTGGCTGACCTTATAGCCTCACTAACTAACTGGTTAAACCTATGAGAGTGATTGCAACAGGCAGGGCTCCATAGGAACATTGCTGTGGCAGGCTTTGAATCCTTCAGAAGACCCAAAGCTGCCACAGCAGTTGAACTGCTTCCACGATCTCATTGCAGGGGTGCCATAAGGGCCCCTGGTGAGCAATGCTCCTCGGATTTTACTGCTCAGATGCTGTGATCGCAATGGACCACGGCATCTAAGAGGTTAAATAAATAAATGAAACAGCAGGCCCCCGGTGGCTATGGTGCCCGCTCAGCTTCTGAGTTGGCCAGCCTCTTACAGTGGAGCTTGGGAAGGGGTTAATATTAATAATATGTTACAATTTACATAATTTTAACCCCATCTGGACATGTACAGTGGAAGTCCGGTCTTTAAAAATGGCGCCCGCTTGTGAGTGCAGCAGGAACCAAAGCACAAAACCCGAAAAGGGCTGCACTTTGGGGCGTGGAATGGCTCCCACACGCAGCGATTGGGGGAGCCGTTCTTTGGATGTGAAAGGCTGGAGCCTGCAGGCTGATGCCTTTCACAGGTGTATTCCAATGTAGGCCAGCAGGTGGCAGCACTACATGGCAATTAGTGTTGAGCGCGAATATTCGCAAAGCGAATTTTAATCTGGAATATCGTGATTTCAAGATTTCGCAAATATGTCGAATACATGACCCCATATTCACAATTACGAATATTCTCTCTTAAGATGGATAGTGATAGGGAAACTGTATTGAAAATGAAAGATTCAGACATAATTCCCCCAACCTTAATTGCTTCCTATAACAATTTCTATTCCTGTCAAAGTAAAGACTTAATAGGTAAAAACTGTCCTGCGAATGTTCGTCACTTGAATATTCACATTAATCTATTCGCGGTTTGTATTCCCTTTCCTACCAAACGTTAACAGGTTGTGTCAGACTCCAGTACGCTGCATGTATTGCGAAAATTCGTATATATATTTTTCGCACCTTTCCATTCGCACAAATGACTCCCGCCATTTCAAGCTTTCAATACATGTAAAGCTGTTTAAACGTTAATAATAACGAATAGATTCTATGCGCACGCGAATATAACTTGAAAAATTAATCGCAAGTCATGATATTGAATGCGAAATAACGAATATTGCGAAATCGCGAATATATGACGAATATGATGCAAATTATTAGTTAAATATTGCAAAATCGAATATGGGTCTTTGCGCTCATCGCTAATGGAAATAAACGGAATCTTCTATTTGTCAGGGAATTTGTTTCCCTTGATAAATAGAAGTGGCAATATTATAATTGCTAAAGTTTTTAAAAATTTTAAAAAATAAATAAAAAAAGTCTAAAACTTTAATTCACCCCCTAGAATAAAACTAAAACTATATAAACAATGTAAAAATCAACATCAAAGGCATTTCCGCATCTGAAAACACCCATACTATTAAGATATAAATGGCGTAGTGGAAACAATAAATCAAAATGGCCGATTGACAATTTTTTTTCCCTTCACCTCTTAAAAAATGTAATAAAAAGTCATATACACTCCAAAATTGTAACAATGAAAATTACAGATCATACCGCAAAAAAAAAATGAACCCTCACACAGCTCTCTAGATATAACTATAAAAAAGTTATTGGGGTCAGGACCTAGTGAAGGCCCCAGGCCTGCCTCCAGCATGTCCTAGCAGCAGATCCTCTCTGGCGCAGCCTGCTGGTGAATGTCGGTATAGCACTGACAGTAAAATACACTGCACTGAATGAACAGTGCAATGTATTTTAGAAATGATCAAAAGATTGCCTATTATAATCCCCTTGTGGAACTGTTAAATGGTTAAAAAAGTTTTATTAAATAAAAAAAATTCCAAGTAAAAAAATATGCAATTTTTCCATTGGTAAAAAAAACTTTGCAATTGAAAAAATAGCAAAAATAAAATCTCCACATATTTCATATCACCATGTCCGTGACGACCTGCACTACGCAATTATCATGTAATTTATCTTGCACGATGAACGGTATTAAAAAAAATGCTCTTTGCTTATTCGCCACCAAAAAAAACAGAATAAAACGTGATCAAAAAGTGTTATGTACCCAAAAATGATACAAATGAAAACTACAAGTTGTCCCACAAAAATCCAGCCCCTCACAGCTCAGTAGAAAGAAAAAATACAAAAATAATGGGTCTCGGGATGCAGCGATGCAAAAACATTTTTTTCTTAAAAAAAAAAGTTTTAATTGTTTAAAAGTAGTAAAACATAAAAAATAATAACTTATTTGGTGTCACTGTAATCATACTGACCGAGAGAATGAAGCTCTAATGTTATTTAAACCAAAAAATGAAAGCAGCAAAATTTATAACGTAAAAACTCAGTGGTAGTATTGGTGTATTTTTCCGAATCAGTTATGTGTATCCCAAAAATAGCGCCATTAAAAACTACAACTTGTCCCACAAAAATAGACCGAAAAATAAAAAAGTTATATCTCTTGGAAGGCGATGATGAAAAAAAAATTGCTTGTTCATTGACGCCCAAAACAGGCTGTCACTAAGAGGTCAACTCTATGGTAGCGAAAGCGAGCACGACATAAACGGAGGGTCTTGATGCCAGGAGCAGACTTGTTTCGGAGGCATGAGAGTATTCCTAAGAAGTCACCCAGGTCTGGGAGACATTTTTCTATTTTGGACCGGTTTCTTCTGTATTATGGGCCACCCCTGGACCTGAAAGGTCATGGAAGGATGTCGTTAGTGGAGTCACAGTTGCCTTTGCTCTGTTGCAGCCATGACACAAAGGTATGAGGAATGTGAAGAGCCACACCAGAGCTGAATTAAAGCTGGTGGGGGCCTCGCTAGAGGTCGAGGATCCTAGTTTTACTCTATAAGTCTCTGACATAACCCCTCTTCTCCTCGTCTCATCTCATACATGTCTGTTCGTTTCCTCTCATGCTGCCCCTATTCCCTGGAATGTTCTTCCTTTTTATACCTCAAGAGTATCAAAACTGCAAAGCACTCATGAAGCTCTAGACCATGGTTTGGTTGGAACCAATGCATGCCGAGTTTCCAGTAATCCCTGAAGGGAAAATGTTCCCTGAATCTCTGAATGGTTCAGTCATTGGCTTCCAATTTGTAGGACCTTCATCAGGCTGACCATTAGCCAGGGCACCTGAAAACCATTTAAGCCAAATTTGCCTCCCAAAAAATGAATATGGCGCTCCTTCCCTTCTGAGCCCTGCGGGGTGCCCATACAACAGTTTATAACCGCATATCGTGCATTGTCGTATTGAGGACAAAATGGGTGAAAAAATTGTTGGTTGATTTTTCTCCTGTTACCCATTGTGAAAATGAAAAGTTTGGGGCTAAATCAGCACTTTATTGGAAAAAATTTAATTTTTCATTTCCACAGCCAAGTGTTTCTGAAATCTATGAAAAGCCTGTTGGGTCAAAGTGCTCTGTATACCCCTCAATAAATTTCTAGTAGTTTTTAAAACAGGTTCACTTCTGGGTGATTTCCTCCATAGAGACATGAGGGTCTCTTCAAATGTATCATGGCGCCTGAAAACTATTCTAGCAACATCTGCTCTCCAAAAACCATATAGAACTCCTTCCCTTCTGAACCCTGCAGTGCATCCATACAGCAGTTTATGACCGCAAATGGGGTGTTTCCATATTCAGGAGAAAACGGTTACCAAATAGTGGAAGTCATTTTTTCCTGCTACCCCTTGTGAAAATGAAAAATAAGGTACTAGATCAGCATTTCATTGGAAAATGTAATTTTTCATTTGTTTCTAAATTCTATGAAACACCTGTTGGGTCAAAGTGTTCTCCGACACCTCTTGAAAAATTCCTTTGAGGAGGTAGTTCCTAAAATGGGATCACTTCTTGGGGGTTTCCACTGTACGGGTACCTAATGGATCTTCAAATGCAATGATGGTGATATGTGTAAAGACCCCAAACTTAAAATTACGGAATTTTACCACCAAAGGAGGAGGATCTCACGCAGAATCTGATATAACAAGCCATCTACTCACATGGTAATCCCCCGAGATGACATTGGGTTCTTCAGCATGGAGATGGGACATCACGACCATCATCATCAGGACACCTTCTATCACGGCTCTCCTCTCCATTCTTCGATGGTGCTCAACCATAAATTAAGATGCAGCCAGGATGGACACTGTATATGAGGAGGTTCGATGCAAATATTTCTGATCCGTATGGATGTCTTTTGGGAGGTCGGGTTACTCGTAGTGACACATTTAAATTGGAATTCGACTAAGTCATTTGCATTCATTTCTCTTAGAAATTTGCAGATGATCTTCATGGAGAGCCATCGACAACCTAATCTGACTAACTGCTGGCGTCACAGGCACCAGCATGGATCTGTCTCCGTAATGGAATGAGTTACGGATCTGTAAGGGAGATCTAATGAGGACACTTTGACCAGTCTTCAAGATCCATCATTGTTCTACCACGCACCTGTTACCAAATTTTAAAAGTGTGCCGGTCCTCCAAATCAATGAGCGTGCTGTCCTATTGATAACACCAGCATCCTTTCCTCCCCATGCCGCTGTGTGGCTCCTCTGGATCGGTGGGAACAGCACACCAGGTCCAGCTGCTAGATGGTTCTGTGCAGACACTGCACTGCTCAATGGAGAGAGCGGTGCAGAGAAGAATGAAGGCCCCTGGGATGTTGACAAGCAGTGATGCGGCTAGTACTTCTGGGGGTTAGTGTAAGGTGGGCCCTGCTGCAGCAGCTACTGCAGCAGCAAGAGCAGCCCCAATGCCAGGACAGAGAGAGAGAGGCTGCAGAGAAGAAAGACAGCCCCTGTGATGATGACGAGCAGTGAGGATGCGGCTAGTAAGCCATCAGTTCATAAAGGACTGCATATGAGCCATTTTAGGACAGTGCATACCCTTCTGGGGGTTAGCGTAAGGTGGGCCCTGCTGTAGCGGCTGCTGCAGCAGGAAGAGCTGCCCCAATGCCAGGACAGAGAGAGAGACTGCACAGAAGAAAGACAGCCCTTGTGATGATGACGAGCAGTGAGGATGGACCTGTTGATGAAGGCTTAATTGCCGAAACGCGTCTGGGAGACACTGGATTGTAATTTTGATATATGAAAATAAAGAAGTAAAGTTTGGATTTACACGTTTGCTGGGACATCTTGTTCGATTGTTTGTTGGGGATTGCTCCTTCCTGGGCAACGTGGATTTGGGTGGAGTGCCGACTGATTTCCTTTCCATTAATTCATAAAGAACAGCATGTGAGCCATTTTAGGACAGTGCATACCCTTCTGGGGGTTAGCCTAAGGTGGGCCCTGCTGCAGCAGAAACATAGAAACATAGAATGTGTCGGCAGATAAGAACCATTTGGCCCATCTAGTCTGCCCAATATGCTGAATACTATGGATAGCCCCAGGCCCTATCTTATATGAAGGATGGCCTTATGCCTATCCCATGGGGGCACTGTGGATGTCACTGTTATGGGGGCACTGTGGATGTCACTGTTATGAGGGCACTGTGGTTGTCACTGTTATGGGGATCTGTGGATGTCACTGTTATGGGGGCACTGTGGGTGTCACTGTTATGGAGGCACTGTGGATGTAATTGTTATGGGGGCACTGTGGATGTCACTGTTATGGAGGCACTGTGGATGTCACTGTTATGGGGGCACTGTGGATGTCACTGTTATGGGGGCACTGTGGATGTCACTGTTATGGGGGCACTGTGGATGTCACTGTTATGGGGGCACTGTGGATGTCACTGTTATGGGAGCACTGTGGGTGTCACTGTTATGGGGGCGCTGTGGAAGTCACTGTTATGGGGGCACTGTGGGTGTCACTGTTATGGGGGCACTGTGGATGTCACTGTTATGGGGGCACTGTGAATATCACTGTTATGGGGGCACTGTGGATGTCACTGTTATGGGGGCACTGTGAATATCACTGTTATGGGGACACTGTGGATGTCACTGTTATGGGGGCACTGTGGATGTCACTGTTATGGGGGCACTGTGGATGTTACTGTTATGGGGGCACTGTGGATGTCACTGTTATGGGGACACTGTGGATGTCACTGTTATGGGGGCACTGTGGATGTCACTGTTATGGGGGCACTGTGGATGTCACTGTTATGGGGGCACTGTGGATGTCACTGTTATGGGGGCACTGTGGATGTTACTGTTATGGGGGCACTGTGGATGTCACTGTTATGGAGGCACTGTGAATGTCACTGTTATGGTGGCACTGTGGATGTCACTGTTATGGGGGCGCTGTGGATGTCACTGTTATGGGGGCACTGTGGATGTCACTGTTATGGGGGCACTGTGGATGTCACTGTTATGGAGGCACTGTGGGTGTCACTGTTATGGGGGCACTGTGGATGTCACTGTTATGGGGGCACTGTGGATGTTACTGTTATGGGGGCACTGTGGATGTCACTGTTATGGAGGCACTGTGGGTGTCACTGTTATGGGGGCACTGCTGATGTCACTGTTATGGGGCACTGTGGATGACACTGTTATGGGGGCACTGTGGATGTCACTGTTATGGGGGCACTGTGGATGTCACTGTTCTGGAGGCACTGTGGGTGTCACTGTTATGGGGGCACTGTGGATGTCACTGTTATGGGGGCACTGTGGATGTCACTGTTATGGGGGCACTGTGGATGTCACTTTTATGGGGGCACTGTGGATGTCACTATTATGGGGGCACTGTGGATGTCACTGTTATGGGGGCGCTGTGGATGTCACTGTTATGGGGGCGCTGTGGATGTCACTGTTATGGGGGCACTGTGGATGTCACTGTTATGGGGGCGCTGTGGATGTCACTGTTATGGGGACACTGTGGATGTCACTTTTATGGGGGCACTGTGGATGTCACTATTATGGGGGCACTGTGGATGTCACTGTTATGGGGCGCTGTGGATGTCACTGTTATGGGGGCACTGTGGATGTCACTGTTATGGGGGCACTGTGGATGTCACTGTTATGGGGGCACTGTGGATATCACTGTTATGGAGGCATCTGTGGATGTCACTGTTATGGGGGCACTGTGGATGTCACTGTTATGGGGGCACTGTGGATGTCACTGTTATGGGGGCACTGTGGATGTCACTGTTATGGGGCACTGTGGATGTCACTGTTATGAGGGCGCTGTGGATGTCACTGTTATGGGAATCTGTGGATGTCACTGTTATGGGGATCTGTGGATGTCACTGTTATGGGGGCACTGTGGATGTCACTGTTATGGAGGCCCTGTGGATGTCACTGTTATGGGGCGCTGTGGATGTCACTGTTATGGGGGCGCTGTGGATGTCACTGTTATGGGGGCACTGTGGATGTCACTGTTATGGGGGCACTGTGGATGTCACTGTTATGGAGGGCACTGTGGATGTCACTGTTATGGGGCACTGTGGATGTCACTGTTATGGAGGCGCTGTGGATGTCACTGTTATGGGGGCGCTGTGGATGTCACTGTTATGGGGGCACTGTGGATGTCACTGTTATGGGAGCACTGTGGATGTCACTGTTATGGAGGGCACTGTGGATGTCACTGTTATGGGGCACTGTGGATGTCACTGTTATGGAGGCGCTGTGGATGTCACTGTTATGGGGGCACTGTGGATGTCACTGTTATGGGGGCACTGTGGATGTCACTGTTATGGGAGCACTGTGGATGTCACTGTTATGGGGGCACTGTGGATGTCACTGTTATGGGGGCACTGTGGATGTCACTGTTATGGGGGCACTGTGGATGTCACTGTTATGGGGGCACTGTGGATGTCACTGTTATGGGGGCACTGTGGATGTCACTGTTATGGGGGCACTGTGGATGTCACTGTTATGGGGGCACTGTGGATGTCACTGTTATGGGGGCGCTGTGGATGTCACTGTTATGGAGGCACTGTGGATGTCACTGTTATGGGGGCACTGTGGATGTCACTGTTATGGGGGCACTGTGGATGTCACTGTTATGGAGGCACTGTGGATGTCACTGTTATGGGGGCACTGTGGATGTCACTGTTATGGGGCACTGTGGATGTCACTGTTATGGGGGCACTGTGGATGTCACTGTTATGGGGGCACTGTGGATGTCACTGTTATGGGGGCACTGTGGATGTCACTGTTATGGGGGCACTGTGGATGTCACTGTTATGGGGGCACTGTGGATGTCACTGTTATGGGGGCACTGTGGATGTCACTGTTATGGGGGCACTGTGGATGTCACTGTTATGGGGGCACTGTGGATGTCACTGTTATGGGGGCACTGTGGATGTCACTGTTATGGGGCACTGTGGATGTCACTGTTATGGGGGCACTGTGGATGTCACTGTTATGGGGGCACTGTGGATGTCACTGTTATGGGGGCACTGTGGATGTCACTGTTATGGGGGCACTGTGGATGTCACTGTTATGGGGGCACTGTGGATGTCACTGTTATGGGGGCACTGTGGATGTCACTGTTATGGGGGCACTGTGGATGTCACTGTTATGGGGGCACTGTGGATGTCACTGTTATGGGGGCACTGTGGATGTCACTGTTATGGGGGCACTGTGGATGTCACTGTTATGGGGGCACTGTGGATGTCACTGTTATGGGGGCACTGTGGATGTCACTGTTATGGGGGCACTGTGGATGTCACTGTTATGGGGGCACTGTGGATGTCACTGTTATGGGGGCACTGTGGATGTCACTGTTATGGGGGCACTGTGGATGTCACTGTTATGGGGGCACTGTGGATGTCACTGTTATGGGGGCACTGTGGATGTCACTGTTATGGGGGCACTGTGGATGTCACTGTTATGGGGGCACTGTGGATGTCACTGTTATGGGGGCACTGTGGATGTCACTGTTATGGGGGCACTGTGGATGTCACTGTTATGGGGGCACTGTGGATGTCACTGTTATGGGGGCACTGTGGATGTCACTGTTATGGGGGCACTGTGGATGTCACTGTTATGGGGGCACTGTGGATGTCACTGTTATGGGGGCACTGTGGATGTCACTGTTATGGGGGCACTGTGGATGTCACTGTTATGGGGGCACTGTGGATGTCACTGTTATGGGGGCACTGTGGATGTCACTGTTATGGGGGCACTGTGGATGTCACTGTTATGGGGGCACTGTGGATGTCACTGTTATGGGGGCACTGTGGATGTCACTGTTATGGGGGCACTGTGGATGTCACTGTTATGGGGGCACTGTGGATGTCACTGTTATGGGGGCACTGTGGATGTCACTGTTATGGGGGCACTGTGGATGTCACTGTTATGGGGGCACTGTGGATGTCACTGTTATGGGGGCACTGTGGATGTCACTGTTATGGGGGCACTGTGGATGTCACTGTTATGGGGGCACTGTGGATGTCACTGTTATGGGGGCACTGTGGATGTCACTGTTATGGAGGCACTGTGGATGTCACTGTTATGGGGCACTGTGGATGTCACTGTTATGGGGGCACTGTGGATGTCACTGTTATGGGGGCACTGTGGATGTCACTGTTATGGGGGCACTGTGGATGTCACTGTTATGGGGGCACTGTGGATGTCACTGTTATGGAGGCACTGTGGATGTCACTGTTATGGGGGCACTGTGGATGTCACTGTTATGGGGGCACTGTGGATGTCACTGTTATGGGGGCACTGTGGATGTCACTGTTATGGGGGCACTGTGGATGTCACTGTTATGGGGGCACTGTGGATGTCACTGTTATGGGGGCACTGTGGATGTCACTGTTATGGGGGCACTGTGGATGTCACTGTTATGGGGGCACTGTGGATGTCACTGTTATGGGGGCGCTGTGGATGTCACTGTTATGGGGACACTGTGGATGTCACTGTTATGGGGGCACTGTGGATGTCACTATTATGGGGGCACTGTGGATGTCACTGTTATGGGGGCGCTGTGGATGTCACTGTTATGGGGGCGCTGTGGATGTCACTGTTATGGGGGCACTGTGGATGTCACTGTTATGGAGGCACTGTGGATGTCACTGTTATGGAGGCACTGTGGATGTCACTGTTATGGGGGCTCTGTGGATGTCACTGTTATGGGGCACTGTGGATGTCACTGTTATGGGGGCACTGTGGATGTCGCTGTTATGGAGGCGCTGTGGATGTCACTGTTATGGGGCATCTGTGGATGTCACTGTTATGGGGGCACTGTGGATGTCACTGTTATGGGGGCACTGTGGATGTCACTGTTATGGGGGCACTGTGGAGGTCACTGTTATGGAGGCACTGTGGATGTCACTGTTATGGGGATCTGTGGATGTCACTGTTATGGGGGCACTGTGGATGTCACTGTTATGGGGCACTGTGGATGTCACTGTTATGGGGGCACTGTGGATGTCACTGTTATGAGGGCGCTGTGGTTGTCACTGTTATGGGGATCTGTGGATGTCACTGTTATGGGGCACTGTGGATGTCACTGTTATGGGGATCTGTGGATGTCACTGTTATGGGGGCACTGTGGATGTCACTGTTATGGGGCACTGTGGATGTCACTGTTATGGGGGCACTGTGGATGTCACTGTTATGGGGGCACTGTGGATGTCACTGTTATGAGGGCACTGTGGATGTCAATGTTATGGGGAATCTGTGGATGTCACTGTTATGGGGATCTGTGGATGTCACTGTTATGGGGGCACTGTGGATGTCACTGTTATGGAGGCCCTGTGGATGTCACTGTTATGGGGGCGCTGTGGATGTCACTGTTATGGGGGCGCTGTGGATGTCACTGTTATGGGGGCGCTGTGGATGTCACTGTTATGGGGGCTCTGTGGATGTCACTGTTATGGAGGGCACTGTGGATGTCACTGTGTATGGGGCACTGTGGATGTCACTGTTATGGAGGCACTGTGGATGTCACTGTTATGGGGGCGCTGTGGATGTCACTGTTATGGGGCACTGTGGATGTCACTGTTATGGGAGCACTGTGGATGTCACTGTTATGGAGGGCACTGTGGATGTCACTGTTATGGGGGCACTGTGGATGTCACTGTTATGGAGGCACTGTGGATGTCACTGTTATGGAGGCGCTGTGGATGTCACTGTTATGGGGGCACTGTGGATGTCACTGTTATGGGGCACTGTGGATGTCACTGTTATGGGGGCACTGTGGATGTCACTGTTATGGGAGCACTGTGGATGTCACTGTTATGGGGGCACTGTGGATGTCACTGTTATGGGGGCACTGTGGATGTCACTGTTATGAGGGCACTGTGGATGTCACTGTTATGGGGGCACTGTGGATGTCACTGTTATGGGGGCACTGTGGATGTCACTGTTATGGGGGCACTGTGGATGTCACTGTTATGGGGGCACTGTGGATGTCACTGTTATGGGGGCACTGTGGATGTCACTGTTATGGGGGCACTGTGGATGTCACTGTTATGGAGGCACTGTGGATGTCACTGTTATGGGGGCACTGTGGATGTCACTGTTATGGGGGCACTGTGGATGTCACTGTTATGGGGGCGCTGTGGATGTCACTGTTATGAGGGCACTGTGGATGTCACTGTTATGGGGGCACTGTGGATGTCACTGTTATGGAGGCTCTGTGGATGTCACTGTTATGGGGATCTGTGGATGTCACTGTTATGGGGGCACCGTGGATGTAACTGTTATGGGGGCGCTGTGGATGTCACTGTTATGAGGGCACTGTGGATGTCACTGTTATGGGGCACTGTGGATGTCACTGTTATGGAGGCGCTGTGGATGTCACTGTTATGGGGGCGCTGTGGATGTCACTGTTATGGGGGCAACTGTGGATGTCACTGTTATGGGGGCACTGTGGATGTCACTGTTATGGGGGCGCTGTGGATGTCACTGTTATGGGGGCACTGTGGATGTCACTGTTATGGGGCACTGTGGATGTCACTGTTATGGGGGCACTGTGGATGTCACTGTTATGGGGGCACTGTGGATGTCACTGTTATGGAGGGCACTGTGGATGTCACTGTTATGGGGGCACTGTGGATGTCACTGTTATGGGGGCACTGTGGATGTCACTGTTATGGGGCACTGTGGATGTCACTGTTATGGGGGCACTGTGGATGTCACTGTTATGGGGGCGCTGTGGATGTCACTGTTATGGGGGCGCTGTGGATGTCACTGTTATGGGGGCACTGTGGATGTCACTGTTATGGAGGCGCTGTGGATTGTCACTGTTATAGGGGCATCTGTGGATGTCACTGTTATGGGGGCACTGTGGATGTCACTGTTATGGGGGCACTGTGGATGTCACTGTTATGGGGGCACTGTGGATGTCACTGTTATGGGGGCACTGTGGATGTCACTGTTATGGGGGCACTGTGGATGTCACTGTTATGGGGGCACTGTGGATGTCACTGTTATGGAGGGCACTGTGGATGTCATCTGTTATGGGGGCACTGTGGATGTCACTGTTATGGGGGCGCTGTGGATGTCACTCGTTATGGGGGCGCTGTGGATGTCACTGTTATGGGGGCACTGTGGATGTCACTGTTATGGGGGCACTGTGGATGTCACTGTTATGGGGGCGCTGTGGATGTCACTGTTATGGGGGCACTGTGGATGTCACTGTTATGGGGGCACTGTGGATGTCACTGTTATGGGGGCACTGTGGATGTCACTGTTATGGGGGCACTGTGGATGTCACTGTTATGGGGGCTCTGTGGATGTCACTGTTATGGGGGCACTGTGGATGTCACTGTTATGGGGGCACTGTGGATGTCACTGTTATGGGGGCACTGTGGATGTCACTGTTATGGGGGCACTGTGGATGTCACTGTTATGGGGGCACTGTGGATGTCACTGTTATGGGGCATCTGTGGATGTCACTGTT
Source organism: Bufotes viridis (assembly GCA_033119425.1). Classification (NCBI taxonomy): domain Eukaryota; kingdom Metazoa; phylum Chordata; class Amphibia; order Anura; family Bufonidae; genus Bufotes; species Bufotes viridis. The sequence continues at coordinate 13,853,722 of CM065592.1, read as the reverse complement.
ATGGAGGCACTGTGGATGTCACTGTTATGAGGGCACTGTGGATGTCACTGTTATGGGGGCACTGTGGATGTCACTGTTATGGGGCACTGTGGATGTCACTGTTATGGGGGCACTGTGGATGTCACTGTTATGGGGGCACTGTGGATGTCACTGTTATGGGGGCACTGTGGATGTCACTGTTATGGGGGCACTGTGGATGTCACTGTTATGGGGGCACTGTGGATGTCACTGTTATGGGGGCACTGTGGATGTCACTGTTATGGGGGCACTGTGGATGTCACTGTTATGGGGCACCGTGGATGTCACTGTTATGGGGGCACTGTGGATGTCACTGTTATGGGGGCACTGTGGATGTCACTGTTATGGGGGCACTGTGGATGTCACTGTTATGGGGGCACTGTGGATGTCACTGTTATGGGGGCACTGTGGATGTCACTGTTATGGGGGCACCGTGGATGTCACTGTTATGGGGGCACTGTGGATGTCACTGTTATGGGGGCACCGTGGATGTCACTGTTATGGGGGCACTGTGGATGTCACTGTTATGGGGGCACTGTGGATGTCACTGTTATGGGGGCACTGTGGATGTCACTGTTATGGGGGCACTGTGGATGTCACTGTTATGGGGGCACTGTGGATGTCACTGTTATGGGGGCACTGTGGATGTCACTGTTATGGGGGCACTGTGGATGTCACTGTTATGGGGCACCGTGGATGTCACTGTTATGGGGGCACCGTGGATGTCACTGTTATGGGGGCACTGTGGATGTCACTGTTATGGGGGCACTGTGGATGTCACTGTTATGGGGCACTGTGGATGTCACTGTTATGGGGCATCTGTGGATGTCACTGTTATGGGGGCACTGTGGATGTCACTGTTATGGGGGCACTGTGGATGTCACTGTTATGGGGGCACCGTGGATGTCACTGTTATGGGGGCACTGTGGATGTCACTGTTATGGGGCATCTGTGGATGTCACTGTTATGGGGGCACTGTGGATGTCACTGTTATGGGGGCACTGTGGATGTCACTGTTATGGGGCACTGTGGATGTCACTGTTATGGGGGCACTGTGGATGTCACTGTTATGGGGGCACTGTGGATGTCACTGTTATGGGGGCACTGTGGATGTCACTGTTATGGGGGCACTGTGGATGTCACTGTTATGGAGGCACTGTGGATGTCACTGTTATGGGAGCACTGTGGATGTCACTGTTATGGGGGCGCTGTGGATGTCACTGTTATGGGGCACTGTGGATGTCACTGTTATGGGGGCACTGTGGATGTCACTGTTATGGGGGCACCGTGGATGTCACTGTTGGTGGAGGCACTGTGGATGTCACTGTTATGGGGGCACTGTGGATGTCACTGTTATGGGGGCACTGTGGATGTCACTGTTATGGGGGCACTGTGGATGTCACTGTTATGGGGGCACTGTGGATGTCACTGTTATGGGGGCACTGTGGATGTCACTGTTATGGGGGCACTGTGGATGTCACTGTTATGGGGGCACTGTGGATGTCACTGTTATGGGGCACTGTGGATGTCACTGTTATGGGGGCACTGTGGCTCAGCCTCCTCTCCTTGTGTTTCTCAGTTGCTCCTCCTATCTCTCGGCCTCTTCCTCTCTCGCTCTCGCGGTGACCTTCACATGACTTCGCGCACACTATGCGGTCGGTTTTCTAGGTTACGGGTTTACGTGGAGCTCAGTGAAGTCAATGACTCGTCCTCTTTTTCTATTCATGATTTCTCAGTTATCTGTAGCTGGGAAAGCTGGGTGTCCGCTCACCACCTCGCTGTCTCACCGCTCGCCCTGCGTTTCTTTGCGTCTGTGTACTGCATGACATGAGAAAATATTAGGGGGTGAAATCATAATGTACATCAGTCGTTCAGTGCTCTAGGAAAGCTGGGGGTACAGCATGTCAGATGGGGCACTGGGGCAGGTTTTTCTCGGGGCCCCTGGTTCTGCAATCTCCCCTTCTAATAATTTATAAGAGAGGGAAATGAAATGCCTTTGTGACAATGTAAATCCATCAGTGTCATTCTGCAGTCTCACCACCAGGTGGCAGCGCTCATTGCTATTTCTATGACCCTCCATATGAACATCTGTGTAAATCCCGGATTTTGCGCCTCACATCAGCCTCTCCGGATGGGCGCGCGATATATTATCATTATTATTATTATTATATATGCGTTTTATAGCATTTTTACTCATTCCTTTATTATAACCCATTTACATCCCCGCGCTTCACAATAATGACACCTAGTGACAAACGCCTCCCTGACATCTGCTGAGATGTACCAACCAGTGTGCGCCCACAGAGCTTGCACTCTACTTCCCTATTGTTTGCAATTAGACGCGCGTTGATAGCACATTAAAAAATTGCGCCATGCATTTTTTTTTTACTCCATAATTTCCAGCCCATCTTTGCAGACAGATGAGAGCATCGCCCGTCCATGCCCTTAAGATCCAGTGCGGTGCCGCTAACCCCTGCGCAGTGTTAACCCCTTGCACCGCTGCACACAAAGACTCCGCATTATGTATGGAGGCATGTCATTGCCCCTGCCTCTTATCAGGACTACAGCCCCCAGAATTCCTATGCAGGATATTATCCCGCCTCCCCTGGGGCTGAGGTCATCCTCCTGGTGGGCTGGGTCCTGCGGCCTGCACAGTGGAGGCATCTCCCTCCCTCCCCTGTTCTCCAGAGCAGTACAGCAGCTCCAGCATCATTCCCAGGCCCCGCCCCGGCCCCAGTCCCTGTTTTTCCCTGTCATTCTACCACAGACAGCGGCCGCACTGCAATGAATGAGGATCCATCACTGGGGGAGAGGACTTAGGCGTTTCCAGCTGCTCGCTGCTGAGGAACATCAAAGAGGATTAGAGGCCAAAGCTGTAAGTGACACAAGGACACCCTGCCGTCATCCTCGCCCCTGGGTCACGCTCCTCTCCCAGCTGCATCCCTGTCATTTCGGCATCTGGTGGGCAACCATGGGCAACGCAGAGAGAGATGCCGCACGGGGATCATTGTGCCCGTTAAATCCAGGTCGGAAGAGAAAAGGTGAAGAGGAGGAAACGTTCCAGATCTATCGATGACCTGGAACGTCTGAGGATATCTCTCGCTCTTACTAGGAATAAACAATCTCTTCGTAAGGAGACGCAGGAGGGGAGGGGAAGCAAGATGTGCAGCAAGACCAAGAGCAGCGAGGCTCTCAAGGTGGTGGTCAGATGCCGCCCCATCAACAGGAAAGAGGAGGCAGCTGGTTACGACAGGATTGTGTCCATGGATGTCAAACTGGGGCAAGTGACCATCCGGAATCCCAGGGCAAACCCCGGGAGCTGCCAAAGACGCTCACCTTCGATGCGGTGTACGATGCCAGCTCTAAGCAGGCGGACTTGTGCGACGAGACCGTGGTTATGGGGGCACTGTGGATGTCACTGTTATGGAGGCACTGTGGATGTCACTGTTATGGGGGCACTGTGGATGTCCTGTTATGGGGCACTGTGGATGTCACTGTTATGGGGCACTGTGGATGTCACTGTTATGGGGCACTGTGGATGTCGTGTTATGGGGGCACTGTGGATGTCACTGTTATGGGGCATGCTGTGGATGTCACTGTTATGGGGGCGCTGTGGATGTCACTGTTGTAGGGGCACTGTGGATGTCACTGTTATGGGGGCGCTGTGGATGTCACTGTTATGGGGGCACTGTGGATGTCACTGTTATGGGGGCACTGTGGATGTCACTGTTATGGGGGCACTGTGGATGTCACTGTTATGGGGCACTGTGGATGTCACTGTTATGGGGCTGTGGATGTCACTGTTATGGGGCGCTGTGGATGTCACTGTTATGGGGGCACTGTGGATGTCACTGTTATGGGGGCACTGTGGATGTCACTGTTATGAGGGGCATCTGTGGATGTCACTGTTATGGGGGCACTGTGGATGTCACTGTTATGGGGGCACTGTGGATGTCACTGTTATGGGGCACTGTGGATGTCACTGTTATGGAGGGCACTGTGGATGTCACTGTTATGGGAGGCACTGTGGATGTCTGCTGTTATGGGGGCATCTGTGGATGTCACTGTTATGGGGGCACTGTGGATTGTCACTGTTATGGAGGCCTGTGGATGTCACTGTTATGGGCGCGTGTGGATGTCACTGTTATGGGGCGCTGTGGATGTCACTGTTATGGGGGCGCTGTGGATGTCACTGTTATGGGGAGCACTGTGGATGTCACTGTTATGGAGGGCACTGTGGATGTCACTGTTATGGGGCACTGTGGATGTCACTGTTATGGAGGCGCTGTGGATGTCACTGTTATGGAGAGCGCTGTGAATGTCACTGTTATGGGGAGCACTGTGGATGTCACTGTTATGGGGGCACTGTGGATGTCACTGTTATGGGGCACTGTGGATGTCACTGTTATGGGGGCACTGTGGATGTCACTGTTATGGAGGCACTGTGGATGTCACTGTTATGGGGCGCTGTGGATGTCACTGTTATGGAGGCGCTGTGGATGTCACTGTTATGGGGCGCTGTGGATGTCACTGTTATGGGGGCACTGTGGATGTCACTGTTATGGGGGCACTGTGGATGTCACTGTTATGGGGCACTGTGGATGTCACTGTTATGGGGGCACTGTGGATGTCACTGTTATGGGGGCACTGTGGATGTCACTGTTATGGGGGCACTGTGGATGTCACTGTTATGGGGCACTGTGGATGTCACTGTTATGGGGGCACTGTGGATGTCACTGTTATGGGGGCACTGTGGATGTCACTGTTATGGGGGCACTGTGGATGTCACTGTTATGGGGCGCTGTGGATGTCACTGTTATGGGGGCACTGTGGATGTCACTGTTATGGGGGCACTGTGGATGTCACTGTTATGGGGCACTGTGGATGTCACTGTTATGGGGGCACTGTGGATGTCACTGTTATGGGGCGCTGTGGATGTCACTGTTATGGGGGCACTGTGGATGTCACTGTTATGGGGGCACTGTGGATGTCACTGTTATGGGGGCACTGTGGATGTCACTGTTATGGGGGCACTGTGGATGTCACTGTTATGGGGGCACTGTGGATGTCACTGTTATGGGGGCGCTGTGGATGTCACTGTTATGGGGGCACTGTGGATGTCACTGTTATGGGGGCACTGTGGATGTCACTGTTATGGGGCATCTGTGGATGTCACTGTTATGGGGCACTGTGGATGTCACTGTTATGGGGGCACTGTGGATGTCACTGTTATGGGGGCGCTGTGGATGTCACTGTTATGGGGGCACTGTGGATGTCACTGTTATGGGGCACTGTGGATGTCACTGTTATGGGGGCACTGTGGATGTCACTGTTATGGGGGCACTGTGGATGTCACTGTTATGGGGGCACTGTGGATGTCACTGTTATGGGGGCACTGTGGATGTCACTGTTATGGGGGCACTGTGGATGTCACTGTTATGGGGGCACTGTGGATGTCACTGTTATGGGGCACTGTGGATGTCACTGTTATGGGGGCACTGTGGATGTCACTGTTATGGGGGCACTGTGGATGTCACTGTTATGGGGGCACTGTGGATGTCACTGTTATGGGGGCACTGTGGATGTCACTGTTATGGGGGCACTGTGGATGTCACTGTTATGGGGGCACTGTGGATGTCACTGTTATGGGGGCACTGTGGATGTCACTGTTATGGGGGCACTGTGGATGTCACTGTTATGGGGGCACTGTGGATGTCACTGTTATGGGGGCACTGTGGATGTCACTGTTATGGGGGCACTGTGGATGTCACTGTTATGGGGCACTGTGGATGTCACTGTTATGGGGGCACTGTGGATGTCACTGTTATGGGGGCACTGTGGATGTCACTGTTATGGGGGCACTGTGGATGTCACTGTTATGGGGGCACTGTGGATGTCACTGTTATGGAGGCACTGTGGATGTCACTGTTATGGGGGCACTGTGGATGTCACTGTTATGGGGCGCTGTGGATGTCACTGTTATGGGGGCACTGTGGATGTCACTGTTATGGGGGCACTGTGGATGTCACTGTTATGGGGGCACTGTGGATGTCACTGTTATGGGGGCACTGTGGATGTCACTGTTATGGGGGCACTGTGGATGTCACTGTTATGGGGGCACTGTGGATGTCACTGTTATGGGGGCACTGTGGATGTCACTGTTATGGGGGCGCTGTGGATGTCACTGTTATGGGGGCACTGTGGATGTCACTGTTATGGGGGCACTGTGGATGTCACTGTTATGGGGCACTGTGGATGTCACTGTTATGGGGCACTGTGGATGTCACTGTTATGGGGGCACTGTGGATGTCACTGTTATGGGGGCACTGTGGATGTCACTGTTATGGGGGCACTGTGGATGTCACTGTTATGGGGCACTGTGGATGTCACTGTTATGGGGGCACTGTGGATGTCACTGTTATGGGGCACTGTGGATGTCACTGTTATGGAGGCACTGTGGATGTCACTGTTATGGGGCACTGTGGATGTCACTGTTATGGGGCACTGTGGATGTCACTGTTATGGGGCACTGTGGATGTCACTGTTATGGGGGCACTGTGGATGTCACTGTTATGGAGGCACTGTGGATGTCACTGTTATGGGCACTGTGGATGTCACTGTTATGGAGTCACTGTGGATGTCACTGTTATGGGGGCACTGTGGATGTCACTGTTATGGGGCGCTGTGGATGTCACTGTTATGGGGGCACTGTGGATGTCACTGTTATGGGGGCGCTGTGGATGTCACTGTTATGGGGCGCTGTGGATGTCACTGTTATGGGGCACTGTGGATGTCACTGTTATGGGGGCGCTGTGGATGTCACTGTTATGGGGACACTGTGGATGTCACTGTTATGGGGACACTGTGGATGTCACTGTTATGGGGGCACTGTGGATGTCACTATTATGGGGGCGCTGTGGATGTCACTGTTATGGGGGCGCTGTGGATGTCACTGTTATGGGGGCACTGTGGATGTCACTGTTATGGAGGCACTGTGGATGTCACTGTTATGGAGGCACTGTGGATGACACTGTTATGGGGGCTCTGTGGATGTCACTGTTTAGGGGGCACTGTGGATGTCACTGTTATGGGGGCACTGTGGATGTCGTTGTTATGGAGGCGCTGTGGTTGTCACTGTTATGGGGATCTGTGGATGTCACTGTTATGGGAGCACTGTGGATGTCACTGTTATGGGGGCACTGTGGATGTCACTGTTATGGGGGCACTGTGGAGGTCACTGTTATGGAGGCACTGTGGATGTCACTGTTATAGGGATCTGTGGATGTCACTGTTATGGGGGCACTGTGGATGTCACTGTTATGGGGCACTGTGGATGTCACTGTTATGGGGGCACTGTGGATGTCACTGTTATGAGGGCGCTGTGGTTGTCAATGTTATGGGAATCTGTGGATGTCACTGTTATGGGGGTACTGTGGATGTCACTGTTATGGGGATCTGTGGATGTCACTGTTATGGGGGCACTGTGGTTGTCACTGTTATGGGGGCACTGTGGATGTCACTGTTATGGGGGCACTGTGGATGTCACTGTTATGGGGGCACTGTGGATGTCACTGTTATGAGGGCGCTGTGGTTGTCAATGTTATGGGAATCTGTGGATGTCACTGTTATGGGGATCTGTGGATGTCACTGTTATGGGGGCACTGTGGTTGTCACTGTTATGGAGGCCCTGTGGATGTAATTGTTATGGGGGCGCTGTGGATGTCACTGTTATGGGGGCGCTGTGGATGTCACTGTTATGGGGGCGCTGTGGATGTCACTGTTATGGGGGCTCTGTGGATGTCACTGTTATGGAGGGCACTGTGGATGTCACTGGTATGGGGCACTGTGGATGTCACTTTTATGGAGGCGCTGTGGATGTCACTGTTATGGGGGCGCTGTGGATGTCACTGTTATGGGGGCACTGTGGATGTCACTGTTATGGGAGCACTGTGGATGTCACTGTTATGGAGGGCACTGTGGATGTCACTGTTATGGGGCACTGTGGATGTCACTGTTATGGAGGCGCTGTGGATGTCACTGTTATGGGGGCGCTGTGGATGTCACTGTTATGGGGGCACTGTGGATGTCACTGTTATGGGAGCACTGTGGATGTCACTGTTATGGGAGCACTGTGGATGTCACTGTTATGGGAGCACTGTGGAGGTCACTGTTATGGGGGCACTGTAGATGTCACTGTTATGGGGGCACTGTGGATGTCACTGTTATGAGGGCACTGTGGATGTCACTGTTATGGGGGCACTGTGGATGTCACTGTTATGGGGGCACTGTGGATGTCACTGTTATGGGGGCACTGTGGATGTCACTGTTATGGGGGCACTGTGGATGTCACTGTTATGGAGGCACTGTGGATGTCACTGTTATGGGGCACTGTGGATGTCACTGTTATGGGGGCACTGTGGATGTCACTGTTATGGGGGCACTGTGGATGTCACTGTTATGGGGGCACTGTGGATGTCACTGTTATGGGGGCGCTGTGGATGTCACTGCTATGAGGGCACTGTGGATGTCACTGTTATGGGGGCACTGTGGATGTCACTGTTATGGAGGCTCTGTGGTTGTCACTGTTATGGGGATCTGTGGATGTCACTGTTATGGGGGCACTGTGGATGTAACTGTTATGGGAGCGCTGTGGATGTCACTGTTATGGGGGCACTGTGGATGTCACTGTTATGGGGGCACTGTGGATGTCACTGTTATGGGGGCGCTGTGGATGTCACTGTTATGAGGGCACTGTGGATGTCACTGTTATGGGGGCACTGTGGATGTCACTGTTATGGGGGCGCTGTGGATGTCACTGTTATGGGGGCGCTGTGGATGTCACTGTTATGGGGGCGCTGTGGATGTCACTGTTATGGGGGCACTGTGGATGTCACTGTTATGGGGGCACTGTGGATGTCACTGTTATGGGGCGCTGTGGATGTCACTGTTATGGGGGCACTGTGGATGTCACTGTTATGGGGGCACTGTGGATGTCACTGTTATGGAGGCTCTGTGGTTGTCACTGTTATGGGGATCTGTGGATGTCACTGTTATGGGGGCACTGTGGATGTAACTGTTATGGGGGCGCTGTGGATGTCACTGTTATGGGGGCACTGTGGATGTCACTGTTATGGGGGCACTGTGGATGTCACTGTTATGGGGATCTGTGGATGTCACTGTTATGGGGGCGCTGTGGATGTCACTGTTATGGGGGCGCTGTGGATGTCACTGTTATGGGGGCACTGTGGATGTCACTGTTATGGGGGCACTGTGGATGTCACTGTTATGGGGGCACTGTGGATGTCACTGTTATGGGGGTCTGTGGATGTCACTGTTATGGGGGCACTGTGGATGTCACTGTTATGGGGGCACTGTGGATGTCACTGTTATGGGGGCGCTGTGGATGTCACTGTTATGGAGGGCACTGTGGATGTCACTGTTATGGGGGCACTGTGGATGTCACTGTTATGGGGGCGCTGTGGATGTCACTGTTATGGGGGCGCTGTGGATGTCACTGTTATGGGGGCGCTGTGGATGTCACTGTTATGGGGGCACTGTGGATGTCACTGTTATGGAGGCGCTGTGGTTGTCACTGGTATGGGGATCTGTGGATGTCACTGTTATGGGGGCACTGTGGAGGTCACTGTTATGGGGGCACTGTGGATGTCACTGTTATGGGGGCACTGTGGATGTCACTGTTATGGGGGCACTGTGGATGTCACTGTTATGGGGGCACTGTGGATGTCACTGTTATGGGGGCACTGTGGAGGTCACTGTTATGGAGGCACTGTGGAGGTCACTGTTATGGGGGGTCTGTGGATGTCACTGTTATGGGGGCGCTGTGGATGTCACTGTTATGGGGGATCTGTGGATGTCACTGTTATGGAGGCACTGTGGATGTCACTGTTATGGGGGCACTGTGGATGTCACTGTTATGAGGGCGCTGTGGATGTCACTGTTATGGGGGCACTGTGGATGTCACTGTTATGGGGGCACTGTGGATGTCACTGTTATGGGGGCACTGTGGATGTCACTGTTATGGAGGCACTGTGGATGTCACTGTTATGGGGGCACTGTGGATGTCACTGTTATGGGGGCACTGTGGATGTCACTGTTATGGGGGCACTGTGGATGTCACTGTTATGGGGGCACTGTGGATGTCACTGTTATGGGGGCACTGTGGATGTCACTGTTATGGGGGCACTGTGGATGTCACTGTTATGGGGGCACTGTGGATGTCACTGTTATGGGGGCACTGTGGATGTCACTGTTATGGGGGCACTGTGGATGTCACTGTTATGGGGGCACTGTGGATGTCACTGTTATGGGGGCACTGTGGATGTCACTGTTATGGGGGCACTGTGGATGTCACTGTTATGGGGGCACTGTGGATGTCACTGTTATGGGGGCACTGTGGATGTCACTGTTATGGAGGCACTGTGGATGTCACTGTTATGGGGGCACTGTGGATGTCACTGTTATGGGGGCGCTGTGGATGTCACTGTTATGGGGGCACTGTGGATGTCACTGTTATGGGGGCACTGTGGATGTCACTGTTATGGAGGCACTGTGGATGTCACTGTTATGGGGGCACTGTGGATGTCACTGTTATGGGGGCACTGTGGATGTCACTGTTATGGGGGCACTGTGGATGTCACTGTTATGGAGGCACTGTGGATGTCACTGTTATGGGGGCACTGCTGGATGTCACTGTTATGGGGGCACTGTGGATGTCACTGTTATGGGGGCACTGTGGATGTCACTGTTATGGGGGCACTGTGGATGTCACTGTTATGGAGGCACTGTGGATGTCACTGTTATGGGGGTACTGTGGATGTCACTGTTATGGGGGCACTGTGGATGTCACTGTTATGGGGGCACTGTGGATGTCACTGTTATGGAGGCACTGTGGATGTCACTGTTATGGGGGCACTGTGGATGTCACTGTTATGGGGGCACTGTGGATGTCACTGTTATGGGGGCACTGTGGATGTCACTGTTATGGGGGCACTGTGGATGTCACTGTTATGGGGGCACTGTGGATGTCACTGTTATGGGGGCACTGTGGATGTCACTGTTATGGGGGCACTGTGGATGTCACTGTTATGAGGGCACTGTGGATGTCACTGTTATGAGGGCACTGTGGATGTCACTGTTATGGGGCGCTGTGGATGTCACTGTTATGGGGGCACTGTGGATGTCACTGTTATGGCGGCGCTGTGGATGTCACTGTTATGGGGGCACTGTGGATGTCACTGTTATGGGGGCACTGTGGATGTCACTGTTATGGAGGCACTGTGGATGTCACTGTTATGGGGGCACTGTGGATGTCACTGTTATGGGGCGCTGTGGATGTCACTGTTATGGGGGCACTGTGGATGTCACTGTTATGGAGGCACTGTGGATGTCACTGTTATGGAGGCACTGTGGATGTCACTGTTATGGGGGCACTGTGGATGTCACTGTTATGGGGGCACTGTGGATGTCACTGTTATGGGGGCACTGTGGATGTCACTGTTATGGGGGCACTGTGGATGTCACTGTTATGGAGGCACTGTGGATGTCACTGTTATGGGGCGCTGTGGATGTCACTGTTATGGGGCACTGTGGATGTCACTGTTATGGGGGCACTGTGGATGTCACTGTTATGGGGGCACTGTGGATGTCACTGTTATGGGGGCACTGTGGATGTCACTGTTATGGGGGCACTGTGGATGTCACTGTTATGGAGGCACTGTGGGTGTCACTGTTATGGGGGCACTGTGGATGTCACTGTTATGGGGGCACTGTGGATGTCACTGTTATGGGGGCACTGTGGATGTCACTGTTATGGGGGCACTGTGGATGTCACTGTTATGGGAGCACTGTGGATGTCACTGTTATGGGAGCACTGTGGATGTCACTGTTATGGAGGCACTGTGGATGTCACTGTTATGAGGGCACTGTGGATGTCACTGTTATGGAGGCACTGTGGAGGTCACTGTTATGGGGGATCTGTGGATGTCACTGTTATGGGGGCTCTGTGGATGTCACTGTTATGGGGGCACTGTGGATGTCACTGTTATGGGGGCTCTGTGGATGTCACTGTTATGGGGCATCTGTGGATGTCACTGTTATGGGGGCACTGTGGATGTCACTGTTATGGGGCACTGTGGATGTCACTGTTATGGGAGCACTGTGGATGTCACTGTTATGGAGGCACTGTGGATGTCACTGTTATGGAGGCACTGTGGATGTCACTGTTATGGGGCACTGTGGATGTCACTGTTATGGGGACACTGTGGATGTCACTGTTATGGGGGCACTGTGGATGTCACTGTTATGGGAGCACTGTGGATGTCACTGTTATGGGGGCACTGTGGATGTCACTGTTATGGGGCACTGTGGATGTCACTGTTATGGGGGCACTGTGGATGTCACTGTTATGGAGGCACTGTGGATGTCACTGTTATGGGGGCACTGTGGATGTCACTGTTATGGGGGCACTGTGGATGTCACTGTTATGGGGGCACTGTGGATGTCACTGTTATGGGGGCACTGTGGATGTCACTGTTATGGGAGCACTGTGGATGTCACTGTTATGGGGGCACTGTGGATGTCACTGTTATGGGGGCACTGTGGATGTCACTGTTATGGGGCACTGTGGATGTCACTGTTATGGGGGCACTGTGGATGTCACTGTTATGGGGGCACTGTGGATGTCACTGTTATGGGGGCGCTGTGGATGTCACTGTTATGGAGGCACTGTGGATGTCACTGTTATGGGGGCACTGTGGATTTCGCTGTTATGGGGGCACTGTGGATGTCACTGTTATGGGGGCACTGTGGATGTCACTGTTATGGAGGCACTGTGGATGTCACTGTTATGGGGGCACTGTGGATGTCACTGTTATGGGGGCACTGTGGATGTCACTGTTATGGGGGCACTGTGGCTCAGCCTCCTCTCTCTTGTGTTTCTCAGTTGCTCCCTCCCTATCTCTCGGCCTCTTCCTCTCTCTCGCTCCTCGCGGTGACCTTCACATGACTTCGCGCACACTATGCGGTCGGTTTTCTAGGTTACGGGTTTACGTGGAGCTCAGTGAAGTCAATGACTCGTCCTCTTTTTCTATTCATGATTTCTCAGTTATCTGTAGCTGGGAAAGCTGGGTGTCCGCTCACCACCTCGCTGTCTCACCGCTCGCCCTGCGTTTCTTTGCGTCTGTGTACTGCATGACATGAGAAAATATTAGGGGGTGAAATCATAATGTACATCAGTCGTTCAGTGCTCCAGTAAAGCTGGGGGGTGCAGGGGTACAGCATGTCAGATGGGGCACTGGGGCAGGTTTTTCTCGGGGCCCCTGGTTCTGCAATCTCCCCTTCTAATAATTTATAAGAGAGGGAAATGAAATGCCTTTGTGACAATGTAAATCCATCAGTGTCATTCTGCAGTCTCACCACCAGGTGGCAGCGCTCATTGCTATTTCTATGACCCTCCATATGAACATCTGTGTAAATCCCGGATTTTGCGCCTCACATCAGCCCCTCCGGATGGGCGCGCGATATATTATCATTATTATTATTATTATATATGCGTTTTATATCATTTTTACTCATTCCTTTATTATAACCCATTTACGTCCCCGCGCTTCACAATAATGACACCTAGTGACAAACGCCTCCCTGACATCTGCTGAGATGTACCAACCAGTGTGCGCCCACAGAGCTTGCACTCTACTTCCCTATTGTTTGCAATTAGACGCGCGTTGATAGCACATAAAAAAATTGCGCCATGCATTTTTTTTAACTCCATAATTTCCAGCCCATCTTTGCAGACAGATCAGAGCATCGCCCGTCCATGCCCTTAAGATCCAGTGCGGTGCCGCTAACCCCTGCGCAGTGTTAACCCCTTGCACCGCTGCACACAAAGACTCCGCATTATGTATGGAGGCATGTCATTGCCCCTGCCTCTTATCAGGACTACAGCCCCCAGAATTCCTATGCAGGATATTATCCCGCCTCCCCTGGGGCTGAGGTCATCCTCCTGGTGGGCTGGGTCCTGCGGCCTGCACAGTGGAGGCATCTCCCTCCCTCCCCTGTTCTCCAGAGCAGTACAGCAGCTCCAGCATCATTCCCAGGCCCCGCCCCGGCCCCAGTCCCTGTTTTTCCCTGTCATTCTACCACAGACAGCGGCCGCACTGCAATGAATGAGGATCCATCACTGGGGGAGAGACTAGGCGTTTCCAGCTGCTCGCTGCTGAGGAACATCAAAGAGGATTAGAGGCCAAAGCTGTAAGTGACACAAGGACACCCTGCCGTCATCCTCGCCCCTGGGTCACGCTCCTCTCCCAGCTGCATCCCTGTCATTTCGGCATCTGGTGGGCAACCATGGGCAACGCAGAGAGAGAGATGCCGCACGGGGATCATTGTGCCCGTTAAATCCAGGTCGGAAGAGAAAAGGTGAAGAGGAGGAAACGTTCCAGATCTATCGATGACCTGGAACGTCTGAGGATATCTCTCGCTCTTACTAGGAATAAACAATCTCTTCGTAAGGAGACGCAGGAGGGGAGGGGAAGCAAGATGTGCAGCAAGACCAAGAGCAGCGAGGCTCTCAAGGTGGTGGTCAGATGCCGCCCCATCAACAGGAAAGAGGAGGCAGCTGGTTACGACAGGATTGTGTCCATGGATGTCAAACTGGGGCAAGTGACCATCCGGAATCCCAGGGCAAACCCCGGGAGCTGCCAAAGACGTTCACCTTCGATGCGGTGTACGATGCCAACTCTAAGCAGGCGGACTTGTACGACGAGACCGTGAGGCCCCTCATTGATTCCGTCTTGCAAGGGTTCAACGGGACCATATTTGCTTATGGACAGACTGGCACGGGCAAGACCTACACCATGCAAGGTCTGTGGGCAGAGACAGATAAAAGAGGGGTCATCCCCAACTCGTTCGACCATATTTTCACCCACATTTCCCGATCCCAAAACCAACAGTATTTGGTGAGGGCATCTTACTTAGAAATCTACCAGGAGGAAATTCGGGACCTGTTGTGTAAGGACCAGACCAAGAAGCTGGAGCTCAAGGAGAATCCAGAGAGCGGAGTTTACATAAAAGACCTCTCTTCATTTGTGACCAAAAATGTTAAGGAGATTGAACACGTCATGAATCTGGGTAACCAGGCGAGGTCAGTCGCTTGTACCAACATGAACGAGTACAGTTCTAGGTCCCACACGATATTTGTGATAACCATAGAGTGCAGTGAGTTGGGTGTGGATGGGGAGGAACATATACGAGTGGGCAAACTCAACCTGGTGGACTTGGCCGGCAGCGAAAGACAAAGCAAGACTGGAGCAAACGGAGAAAGACCCAAGGAGGCTTCAAAAATTAACCTCTCCCTGTCGGCACTGGGGAACGTAATATCATCACTGGTGGATGGCCGGAGTACCCACATTCCATACAGAGACTCCAAACTGACACGCTTACTGCAGGATTCACTGGGTGGCAATGCTAAAACCATCATGGTTGCCACCTTGGGCCCAGCATCGCATCACTACGACGAGACCTTGTCCACTCTCAGGTTTTCCAACAGGGCTAAAAACATCAAGAACAAACCAAGAATCAACGAGGATCCCAAAGACACTCTGCTGAGGGAATTCCAAGAAGAAATTGCCCGTCTGAAGGCCCAACTTGAAAAGAGAGGGATGCTAAGCAAGAAACGGAGGAGGAACAGTCGAAGGAAGAAATCGGTGGATGGGGACAATGTCCCGGAGATGGAAGCTGAAGAGGACAATGAGGAGAACCTCATCGAGAACAACGTCGGGAATTACTTGAAGGAGCAGGCCGAGAGACTGGAGCAGGAGAAGGCCGCCATACAAGATGACCACAGTCTGCTGGCGGAGGAGAAGCTCAAGCTGATCGAAGAGAAGGAGAAGATGATGGAAGACTTGTCCAAGGAGCAGAAAGCCACCGAGCTACTGGCTGTCAAGTTCAAGGTAATTCTCTAAACTTCTTCTCTTGTGCACTAGGACTAAAAATTCTGCCATCAGTTGCAAAGACTTGAGAGTTTGACAGGGGAACTTGAGGGCTACTCCCATCTTAGACACTGGTGGCATATCTCTAGGATGTCAGATAAGTGCAAATCACACTTTGAGGAAACCGCTCCTACCTCCAGATCATGACTCACAAAATTAAGGCGAGGGCACTGATCAAGAGCGTCCACCCTCTGTCCACCACGATATGCTACCAATGTACGAGATGGGTATAACCCTTTAAGGTCTACTTAAAGGGGTCATCCAACACGAAAGCAGCACCACAACACCTGTCTGTGGTTTGGGTCTGGTATTGCAGCTGAGGCTCATTGAAGTGAATGAGGCTGAGCTGCAGTACCACATACAGCCTGTGGACTGGTGTGGTGCTGTCTTTCTAAGACAGGGGCCATGTTTTTCTAATTTTGGACAACATTTTTTTAAAGGCGTGACAACCAACAGGAAGGACTGGGTGCCAACCAATGTGATTGCCTTGACCCTCTTGTAGCCCTGAATAGTAATTCTTGATGGGTAATGTACACTGGGCTCCCCTGTGTCTACAGTACATGGAAGTTGGACTCTATGGACTTCCTAGAAAGCTGCTGACAACCTTTGTAGGAGCAGTCATGGCGGCCATATTGGTGGTTACCAAATTTCCCCGGACTTTGTGGAAATTTTCTCATGGTGTTTGGACCACGAGTCATGACAATGAAGATCTGAGGGGATGGAAAACTATAACTGGGCAACGCCTGCCCAATGTCTTTATTTCACCCTTTAGTCAGGGGTTTTTATGCTCCTCCTGTCTTGTTGATGGAGCCTCACACTGTAGACGTCTGCACAATGTCAATAAGCTGCAGTAAAGCTCAATTATAAAGGTAGTAAACATAAAAGAAAAGGGAAAAACAAAACTTTTCCCAGTTAGACCTGTCTGAACGTATATGTTACATTTATAGTATGCGGGGCCATCTGATAGTCCTCAGTGCTGCGCTTCATGAATTCAGCTTTCACCCTCATCACCTGCAGATCCCTCAGCTCAGGAGATTTCTCTCTGGTCTGTGGTATCTGGAGAGATGAGATCATAATCAGTGATTGAGGTTTGGCCAACTGGAACCCGTCTTCTCCTGGCTCCTGTCCTGGGTGATAATCACCGCTTGATCTCTTGTTGAGGGGATCATCTGGAAACAATATGGAGACCAGAGGATGGAGCCAGTGACACGGTGCAGCATGTACAGGATAGTGTCGGATGCAGGGTTCACGTCACGCCTTATGGGATAAATACTTTATGGCTGTGCTTCATATTCCCGGGAAAGATAAGGCCTCGTTCACATTGGTCATGCCATCGGTTTCAGTTCCTCTCCGATGTGAAGTAGTAAATGAAGCTAGAACTGATTATGTGGGATCGTTCCCAGACATCCAGTGCAGGACAGAAAAATGCTGCATACCCAGTATCTCTGCCCGGTGCTATCAGTGTGCAGACGCCGGATCTGAGCTCTGAAGTACAGTGCACGTATATCAGTAATGTCCAGCTCCCGGCCTAAAATAACTGAACAGACACAAGGAATATGTGAAGCGGGCCTAAAAATTATATTTTAAGGGTTATGTCTGACTTTCTACATATATTTACCTATATATAGAGAGTAGAGTCACTATATACTGTATATCCGATACTGTACCGATCCAGAACTATATCCTGTATTATACTCCAGAGCTGCACTCACTATTCTGCTGGTGGAGTCACTGTGTACATACATTACTTATCCTGTACTGATCCTGAGTTACATCCGGTATTATACCCCAGAGCTGCACTCACTATTCTGCTGGTGCAGTCACTGTGTACATTCATTACTTATCCTGTACTGATCCTGAGTTACATCCTGTATTATACTCCAGAGCTGCACTCACTATTCTGCTGGTGGACTCACTGTGTACATACATTACATTACTTATCCTGTACTGATCCTGAGTTACATCCGGTATTATACTCCAGAGCTGCACTCACTGTTCTGCTGGTGCAGTCTCTGTGTACATAGATTACATTACTTATCCTGTACTGATCCTGAGTTATATCCTGTAATATACTCCAGAGCTGCACTCACTATTCTGCTGGTGGACTCACTGTGTACATACATTACATTACTTATCCTGTATGATCCTGAGTTACATCCTGTATTATACTCCAGAGCTGCACTCACTATTCTGCTGGTGGAGTCACTGTGTACATACATTACATTACTTATCCCGTACTGATCCTGAGTTAGATCCTTTATTATACTCCAGAGCTGCACTCACTATTCTGCTGGTGGAGTCACTGTGTACATACATTACTTATCCTGTACTGATCCTGAGTTACATCATTATACTCCAGACCTGAACTCACTATTCTGCTGGTGCAGTCACTGTGTACATATATTACTTATCCTGTACTGATCCTGAGTTACATCCTGTATTATACTCCAGAGCTGCACTCACTATTCTGCTGGTGCGGTCACTGTGTACATACATTACTTATCCTGTACTGATCCTGAGTTACATCCTGTATTATACTCCAGAGCTGCACTCACTATTCTGCTGGTGCAGTCACTGTGTACATACATTACTTATCCTGTACTGATCCTGAGTTACATCCTGTATTATACTCCAGAGCTGCACTCACTATTCTGCTGGTGCAGTCACTGTGTACATACATTACTTATCCTGTACTGATCCTGAGTTACATCTTGTATTATACCCCAGAGCTGCACTCACTATTCTGCTGGTGCAGTCACTGTGTACATACATTACTTATCCTGTACTGATCCTGAGTTACATCCTGTATTATACTCCCGAGCTGCACTCACTATTCTGCTGGTGGAGTCACTGTGTACATAAATTACATTACTTATCCTGTACTGATACTAAGTTACATCCTGTATTATACTCCAGAGCTGCACTCACTATTCTGCTGGTGTAGTCACTGTGTACAACATACATTACTTATCCTGTACTGATCCTGAGTTACATCCTGTATTATACTCCAGAGCTGCACTCACTATTCTGCTGGTGTGGTCACTGTGTACATACATTACTTATCCTGTACTGATCCCCAGTTACATCCTGTATTATACTCCAGAGCTGCACTCACTATTCTGCTGGTGCAGTCACTGTGTACATACATTACATTACTTATGCTGTACTGATCCTGAGTTACATCCTGTATTATACTCCAGAGCTGCACTCACTATTCTGCTGGTGCTGCCACTGTGTACATACATTACTTATTCTGTACTGATCCTGAGTTACATCCTGTATTATACTTCAGAGCTGCACTCACTATTCTGCTGGTGGAGTCACTGTGTACATACATTACTTATCCTGTACTTATCCTGAGTTACATCCTGTATTATACTCCAGAGCTGCACTCACTATTCTGCTGGTGCAGTCACTGTGTACATACATTACATTACTTATCCTGTACTGATCCTCAGTTACATCCTGTATTATAATGTATCAAATACACCTAATACAAACATGCAGGATACAAATTGCCAAACCTACTTTGTATTTGCTGAACAAGCAGGGAATGATGGGAGAGTTGAGCTTTGAAGTTTTTAATATATATACATTAGGGTACTTTCATAATTGTGTTGCTGGATTCCGGCAGGCAGTTCCGTCGCAATCTGTATGCCAACGGATACCATTTGTAGACGCATCTGGATTTGTCTCACAAATGCATTGCAATACCGGATTCGTCTCTCTGGTTGTCATCCGGAAAAACAGATCCGGTATTTATCTTTTTCACATTGTTAAAGGTCTGCGCATGCGCAGACCAGAAGACCGGATCCATCAATGCAGTAATTTAATGCCGGATCCAGCACTGATACAGTTCAATGGAAATTAATTCCGGATCCGGCATTCCGGCAAGTGTTCCGGAATTTTGGACGGAGAAAATACCGCAGCATACTACAGTATTTTCTCCGGCCAAAAAACGTAAGAGGGACTGAACTGATGTATTCTGAACGGAATGCTGTCCATTCAGAATGCATTAGGACAAAACTGATCAGTTTTTTCCGGTATTGAGCCCCTAGGACGGAACTCAATACCGGAAAAGAATAACGCAAGTGTGAAAGTACCCTAATAGAGGTTACCTCAGTGTTACTACATCTTTGATTAGCAGTGTTATGGGGGTATCTTTGGTTGGTAGCATTATGGGGGTATCTTGTTTGACAGTATTGTAGAAGTATCTCTGGTTGGCAGTGTTGTGAGGTATCTTGGTTGGCAGTGTTGTGGGGATATCTTGGTTGGCAGTGTAATGGGGGTAGCTCTGGTTGGCAGTGTAATGGGGATAGCTCTGGTTGGCAGTGTAATGCGGGTAGCTCTGGTTGGCAGTGTAATGGGGATATCTCTGGTTAGCAGTGTAATGGGGTTAGCTCTGGTTGGCAGTGTAATGGGGGTAGCTCTGGTTGGCAGTGTAATGGTGATATCTCTGGTTGGCAGTGTAATGGGGGTAGCTCTGGTTGGCAGTGTAATGGTGATATCTCTGGTTGGCAGTGTAATGGGGGTAGCTCTGGTTGGCAGTGTAATGGGGATATCTCTGGTTGGCAGTGTAATGGGGGTAGCTCTGGTTGGCAGTGTAATGCGGGTAGCTCTGGTTGGCAGTGTAATGGGGGTAGCTCTGGTTGGCAGTGTAATGGGGGTAGCTCTGGTTGGCAGTGTAATGCGGGTAGCTCTGGTTGGCAGTGTAATGGGGGTAGCTCTGGTTGGCAGTGTAATGGGGATATCTCTGGTTGGCAGTGTAATGGGGGTAGCTCTGGTTGGCAGTGTAATGGGGATATCTCTGGTTAGCAGTGTAATGGGGGTAGTTCTGGTTGGCAGTGTAATGGGGGTAGTTCTGGTTGGCAGTGTAATGGGGGTAGCTCTTGTTGGCAGTGTAATGGGGGTAGTTCTGGTTGGCAGTGTAATGGGGGTAGCTCTTGTTGGCAGTGTAATGGTGATATCTCTGGCACTGTAATAGGTGTAGCTCTGGTTGGCAGTGTAATAGGGGGTAGCTCTGGTTGGCAGTGTAATGGGGGTAGCTCTGGTTGGCAGTGTAATGGGGGTAGCTCTGGTTGGCAGTGTAATGGTGATATCTCTGGTTGGCAGTGTAATGGGGGTAGCTCTGGTTGGCAGTGTAATGGGGATATCTCTGGTTGGCAGTGTAATGGGGGTAGCTCTGGTTGGCAGTGTAATGCGGGTAGCTCTGGTTGGCAGTGTAATGGGGGTAGCTCTGGTTGGCAGTGTAATGGGGGTAGCTCTGGTTGGCAGTGTAATGGGGGTAGCTCTGGTTGGCAGTGTAATGGGGGTAGCTCTGGTTGGCAGTGTAATGGGGATATCTCTGGTTATCAGTGTAATGGGGGTAGCTCTGGTTGGCAGTGTAATGGGGATATCTCTGGTTAGCAGTGTAATGGGGGTAATTCTGGTTGGCAGTGTAATGGGGGTAGTTCTGGTTGGCAGTGTAATGGGGGTAGCTCTTGTTGGCAGTGTAATGGGGGTAGTTCTGGTTGGCAGTGTAATGGGGGTAGCTCTTGTTGGCAGTGTAATGGTGATATCTCTGGCACTGTAATAGGTGTAGCTCTGGTTGGCAGTGTAATAGGGGGTAGCTCTGGTTGGCAGTGTAATGGGGGTAGCTCTGGTTGGCAGTGTAATGGGGATATCTCTGGCACTGTAATGGGGGTAGCTCTGGTTGGCAGTTTTGTGAGGTATCTTGGTTGGCAGTGTAAGGGGTAGCTCTGGTTGGCAGTGTAATGGGGATATCTCTGGTTAGCAGTGTAATGGGGGTAGTTCTGGTTGGCAGTGTAATGGGGGTAGTTCTGGTTGGCAGTGTAATGGGGGTAGCTCTTGTTGGCAGTGTAATGGGGGTAGTTCTGGTTGGCAGTGTAATGGGGGTAGCTCTTGTTGGCAGTGTAATGGTGATATCTCTGGCACTGTAATAGGTGTAGCTCTGGTTGGCAGTGTAATAGGGGGTAGCTCTGGTTGGCAGTGTAATGGGGGTAGCTCTGGTTGGCAGTGTAATGGGGATATCTCTGGCACTGTAATGGGGGTAGCTCTGGTTGGCAGTTTTGTGAGGTATCTTGGTTGGCAGTGTAATGGTGATATCTCTGGTTGGCAGTGTAATGGGGGTAGCTCTGGTTGGCAGTGTAATGGGGATATCTCTGGTTGGCAGTGTAATGGGGGTAGCTCTGGTTGGCAGTGTAATGCGGGTAGCTCTGGTTGGCAGTGTAATGGGGGTAGCTCTGGTTGGCAGTGTAATGGGGGTAGCTCTGGTTGGCAGTGTAATGCGGGTAGCTCTGGTTGGCAGTGTAATGGGGTTAGCTCTGGTTGGCAGTGTAATGGGGATATCTCTGGTTAGCAGTGTAATGGGGGTAGCTCTGGTTGGCAGTGTAATGGGGATATCTCTGGTTAGCAGTGTAATGGGGGTAGTTCTGGTTGGCAGTGTAATGGGGGTAGTTCTGGTTGGCAGTGTAATGGGGGTAGCTCTTGTTGGCAGTGTAATGGGGGTAGTTCTGGTTGGCAGTGTAATGGGGGTAGCTCTTGTTGGCAGTGTAATGGTGATATCTCTGGCACTGTAATAGGTGTAGCTCTGGTTGGCAGTGTAATAGGGGGTAGCTCTGGTTGGCAGTGTAATGGGGGTAGCTCTGGTTGGCAGTGTAATGGGGATATCTCTGGCACTGTAATGGGGGTAGCTCTGGTTGGCAGTTTTGTGAGGTATCTTGGTTGGCAGTGTAAGGGGTAGCTCTGGTTGGCAGTGTAATGGGGGTAGCTCTGGTTGTCAGTGTAATAGGGGGTAGCTCTGGTTGGCCGTGTAATGGGGGTAGCTCTTGTTGGCAGTGTAATGGGGTTAGCTCTGGTTGGCAGTGTAATGGGGGTAGCTCTGGTTGGCAGTGTAATAGGGGTAGCTCTGGTTGGCAGTGTAATGGGGGTAGCTCTGGTTGGCAGTGTAATAGGGGTAGCTCTTGTTGGCAGTGTAATGGGGTTAGCTCTGGTTGGCAGTGTAATGGGGGTAGCTCTGGTTGGCAGTGTAATAGGGGTAGCTCTGGTTGGCAGTGTAATGGGGGTAGCTCTGGTTGGCAGTGTAATAGGGGTAGCTCTGGTTGGCAGTGTAATGGGGGTAGCTCTGGTTGGCAGTGTAATAGGGGTAGCTCTTGTTGGCAGTGTAATGGGGTTAGCTCTGGTTGGCAGTGTAATGGGGGTAGCTCTGGTTGGCAGTGTAATAGGGGTAGCTCTGGTTGGCAGTGTAATGGGGGTAGCTCTGGTTGGCAGTGTAATGGGGGTAGCTCTGGTTGGCAGTGTAATAGGGGTAGCTCTGGTTGGCAGTGTAATGGGGGTAGCTCTGGTTGGCAGTGTAATGGGGGTATCTCTGGTTGGCAGTGTAATAGGGGTAGCTCTGGTTGGCAGTGTAATGGGGGTAGCTCTGGTTGGCAGTGTAATGGGGGTAGCTCTGGTTGGCAGTGTAATAGGGGTAGCTCTGGTTGGCAGTGTAATGGGGGTAGCTCTGGTTGGCAGTGTAATGGGGGTAGCTCTGGTTGGCAGTGTAATGGTGATATCTCTGGCACTGTAATAGGTGTAGCTCTGGTTGGCAGTGTAGTAGGGGGTAGCTCTGGTTGGCAGTGTAATGGTGATATCTCTGGCACTGTAATAGGTGTAGCTCTGGTTGGCAGTGTAATAGGGGGTAGCTCTGGTTGGCAGTGTAATGCGGGTAGCTCTGGTTGGCAGTGTAATGGGGTAGCTCTGGTTGGCAGTGTAATGGGGTAGCTCTGGTTGGCAGTGTAATGGGGGTAGCTCTGGTTGGCAGTGTAATGAGGATATCTCTGGTTTGCAGTGTTAGTGTGGTAACATCTTTAAAGATCATCGGATGGTCAGCAGTGGGCAGTGCATGGCATGTGCCACCTCCCTCCCCTCCACAGTGTGTGCCCGCTGTGTTGTGGGCCTCTGCTCTGAGACCTTGCAGTGAATCCCCTCTTGTTGGGTGATGTTTCTCAGGCAGCAGACTCCAGGGATCCCATAGGGCGTTCTTTGTGCTCTTGAATTCTCTCCTCTCCAGAATTGTCCCTCTTGTCCCCTGACATACACAGCAGTGGGCAGCGTGCCAGCATACAGCTCCTATTCAGGGGCCAAGAGGTCGCCTAATGTGTGGGACAAGAATGACCAATGGGTCCTGACAAAGGGACGACTGACCAGAGCACAAACCCCCACTGTCCTCTGTCAGGAGCAGAGATACCATCAGACTCATGTCATCCTGCAGATATGAATGGGGACGATGTCCATGTAATAGATGGAAGAGCAGAGACATGATACAGGATATTGTACTATGCCTCTGATAGCATCCAGTGTAATACAGGGGTGATATCTGCTGTATTATCTATAATTGTACATACTACATTATATAGCACAGTGTCTGGGGTGATATCTGATGTATTACATATAATATTACATACTACATTATATAGCACAGTGTCTGGGCTGATATCTGCTGTATTATATATAATATTACATTCTACATTATATAGCACAGTGTCTGGGGTGATATCTGATGTATTACATATAATATTAAAATATATAGCAGAGTGTGTGGGGTGATATCTGATGTATTACATATAACATTATATACTACATTATATAGCACAGTGTCTGGGGTGATATCTGATGTATTATATATAGTACTACATTATATAGCACAGTGTCTGGAGTGATATCTGATGTGTTATCTATAATATTACATTATATAGCACAGTATCTGGGGTGATATCTGATGTATTACATATAATATTACATTATATAGCAGAGTGTCTGGGGTGATATCTGATGTATTACATATAACATTATATACTACATTATATAGCAGAGTGTCTGGGGTGATATCTGATGTATTACATATAACATTATATACTACATTATATAGCACAGTATCTGGGGTGATATCTGATGTATTACATATAACATTATATACTACATTATATAGCACAGTATCTGGGGTGATATCTGCTGTATTATCTATAATATTATATACTACATTATATAGCACAGTGTCTGGGGTGATATCTGATGTATTACATATAATATTACATACTACATTATATAGCAGAGTGTCTGGGGTGATATCTGATGTATTACATATAGTACTACATTATATAGCAGAGTGTCTGGGGTGATATCTGATGTATTACATATAACATTATATACTACATTATATAGCACAGTATCTGGGGTGATATATGCTGTATTATCTATAATATTATATACTACATTATATAGCACAGTGTCTGGGGTGATATCTGATGTATTATATATACTACATTATATAGCACAGTGTCTGGGGTGATATCTGATGTGTTATCTATAATATTATATACTACATTATATAGCACAGTGTCTGGGGTGATATCTGATGTATTACATATAATATTATATTCTACATTATATAGCACAGTCTCTGGGGTGATATCTGATGTATTACATATAATATTACATTCTACATTATATAGCACAGTGTCTGGGGTGATATCTGATGTATTATCATATAATATTATATACTACATTATATAGCACAGTGTCTGGGGTGATATCTGATTTATATTATATCATATTATATACTACATTATATAGCACAGTGTCTGGGGTGATATCTGATGTATTACATATAATATTACATTCTACATTATATAGCACAGTGTCTGGGGTGATATCTGATTTATTATATATATAATATTATATACTACATTATATACCACAGTGTTTGGGGTGATATAATAATGGTCAGAGCATTTCCTGCTGGGATATGATAGAATATATCGTACACAGGCATTGCCTAATATATTATTATATAATGGACACCTTATGCAGTGTAGGAGATATATCGTATAGTAGAAGGGATGGGATATTATCTAATGCAGTATACGACGCAGTGTCTGCACATGTAACCATCATACAACACGGGAAGGCAGTGGTTAGACGCCTGCGCTGTGTACAGTGTGAACTGCTGATGCCTGTAAATCTGGGCTGTGAGGACAGACATGAGGCTCTCAATGTCATTACCCTCAAACATCCTCTCACACTTTAGCCATTTCCTCTGAACTTCCGGAGACCCTGTCCTATATCTGTCTCCTGTCATGAGCCCGACACGTATGACACTTCCTCTGAGATGCCTTCTGTAAGAGGCAAGCAAAGGTCCTCACTGCAATGTCCTAGTCTGCGATATGCCCCTCAGACCTGATATCTACCATGCAATGTCCTAGTCTACAGTATACACATTTTATGGACATAAGTAAAGATGAGCGAATTTCTCAAACATACGATTCGGCTAATTTGCAGAATTTTCCAAATTTATTCGCCTCGATCCGAATTTATTTGCCTCGATCCAAATTTACTCGCGACGAATAACGTTAAAAAAAATCTTTAATTTCCCTGCAGTAAGACTCATAGGGAGTCTGCTTTGGTAGTAAAATAATACTGTGAGTCTGTATGACATGCAGATGACAGACGTCGCTCTTAGAATCACTGCACACTTCACTTATTTGGGCAGTCACGGGGCCAAAACAGACGAACTAACTCAAGTATGAACTCAGCTTTACAGGTCGATGTTAGTGTCAAGAAGAAGCGCACTCCTTTTACACCATCGTCAGCTGATTCCACATAGATGTCTACAGAACCGGTCCTATTAAACGCTTATACAAGTAGAGCCCCCGACAGAGTGGAGAGGGTGTCAGCTGTAAGTTTGTGTTGACGTCACTGATTATTTTGCCCTTCCTCTGATCCGTCAGAACAATAACCCCCAAAAAACGGATCCTGTCTGTGGAGCATCCGCCTTCACTCGGTCAGCATTTGGTCAGTAATCCATCAGTATTGCTAATGCCCAAAAAAAACAGGAGTGGATCTAAAACAGAGATGACACGTGAATGGAATATTTGCATGTCTTCTGTGTTTTGTACCCACTCCTGCTTTTGGCTGCCAAATCACAAGACAATTCTGATGGGACCATACAGCCCTTACAGCTGCTACACAGACAGGATCCGTTGTGCGTCTCATTTTTCCTTCCTTCTGACAGATCCGAAGAAAAGTCAAATAAATGGTGATTTCATGAAGCCCAAACAAGGACAATAACGACCCCGTCATAGAATTGGGAGGGTGGTAACAGCATGAGAAGTCCACAGAGTGGACCTATGACATAGTGGTGAGGTGAAAGCAGCATCAGAAGGCCACAGAGTGGCACAATGACAAAGTGTGGCAGTGACAGCAGCAGTATGATTAGGCTACAGAGTGGCACAATGACAAAGTGTGGAGGTGACAGCAGCAGTATGATTAGGCCACAGAGTGGCACAATGACAAAGTGTGGAGGTGACAGCAGCAGTATGATTAGGCCACAGAGTGGCATGGTGACATAGTGTGGAGATGGATGATCTAATCTAATGCATCAGGCATCAGTGGGTGGAAATCCTGGCTGATTCACGCCTGATTCATCTTGACAAAGGTTAGTCTCTCCACATTTTGGGTGGACAGGCGAATTCTTCTTGGGGTAACTATGGCCCCCGCCCCACTAAACACCCGCTCTGATGCCACACTACTGGCCAGGCAGGACAGCTTTTTCAGAGCAAACTTGGTCAGTTGCGGCCACAAATCCAGTTTGGCTGCCCAGTAGTCCAGCGGATCTTCTATGACGGTTAGCAGGATGGTATCCATGTATGCCACCACCTGCTGGTTCAAGTCCTGCTCCAGGTCTACCTGCTGCTTCTGGTGAGTAGTTTCTTCACTATGTGGGTGAAGAAAGCTGCTTATCAGCGACTCTAGACTCAGGCTGCTGGTGCTGCTGTCACTTGCAATGAAGTCGAAGATTGAGTCAATCAATCAAGAACCGCTGGGTTGCTGGTCAAGACAGGACCGCTAGCTGACATGTGGACCTGAGTCCTCGGGAAGAAACTCCTGCTGCCATGACCCCTTACTCTGATGCGACCTGTGCCTGCGCCAGAATCATTTACGCTTCTGACATTCCCCTGTGCAGAGCCTGGCACGTCTCTGTCTGACATACCTTTAGCTGAACTAAATAAATTAAAAGGAAATTAAAACACCCCTAAAAGCACCAAATATATTTTTTCTTTTTTTACTGAGATAGGCAACTAAAGGATTTGAAATTGGCAATTAAACGATTTCATCGTAAATAACAGCCAAAGTAAACTGCGTATATATTTCTTGTATTGGACTAAAATGGGCCACTAAACGATTTATAAATAAATAACAGAAAAAGTGAACTGCGAACTCTTTTTCTCTAGAAATAAATAACAATAAACGCTTTTAGCGAAAATAACACCAAATGTGAACTTAGTCTATTTTTCTCGTATTGTAGTGAAGTATGGCAATAAACGCTTTTAGCGCAAATAACAGCAAATGTGAACTGCGTTTATTCTTCTCATACTGTAGTGAAATAGGCCACTGAATGATATCAGCGCAGTTAACAGCAAAAGTGACCTGCGTATATATTTATCTTTTTCCACAGATAAAAGCCACTAAAGGCTTTTCAATATAGCACTTGCACCCCAATAACTAATTGCTGGAATGACAGAGCTGTATTATGAGACTATCTGGATCCCCAAGTAATGTTTCCCTGCACTTGTAAATTGCTTTTTTTCACAATGAGGATTTTCCTATGACTCTCCCTAGCATCTGCACACGACTCTCCCTGCCTGTATAATGATTCCTCGCACTATCCTTTCCCTTCACTTGTAAATTGCTTTTTTTCAGAATGAGGATTTTCCTATGACTCTCCCTAGCATCTGCACACGTCTCTCCCTGCCTGTGAAATGATTCCTCTCACTATCCTTTCCCTGCACTTGTAAATTGCTGTTTATCACAATAAGGATTTTCCTATAACTCTCCCAAACATCTGCACACGACTCTCCCTGCCTGCATAATGATTCCTCGCACTATCCTTTCCCTTCACTTTTAAATCGCTTTTTTTCAGAATGAGGATTTTCCTATGACTCTCCCTAGCATCTGCACACGACTCTCCCTGCCTGTGAAATGATTCCTCTCACTATCCTTTCCCCGCACTAGTAAATTGCTTCTTTCCTTTTTTTTATTTTTAACAATTAGTTTTTCTTTCACTCTCCCTAGCGCCTGCATACACGTCTATCCCTGAACAATGTACGATGGTGAATGGCAGCATCTAAGATGGCCGCCATATTTATAGGGCTGTGACATCACCGGGCTGGCTGGTTGCTGATTGGCTGCATGCATGGCATTATGGATTATCCCGCCTTCCCAGAGTTCCTTACCTCATGTCCTCACACGTGTAGCCGCCATTGTAGCCGGCTAGCCGCCATGTTAGGAAAAAATGCAATTCGTTACCATGAAGCTCGAGGAATGAAGCTCAGATTCGAATTTTTCCTGAAATTTGGAATGAATTCAACTCCGTCAGCTTCGATTAAAGGGCCCCATAATCATCTTACCTTGCTGCTGCCTCTGTGTGAGCAGCTAATATTTGCATGGAGCTTTACAGACGGCTCTCAGAATGAATTCTACTGGGGGGCCCCAGGCTTCCCAATCCGACAATGGCTGGATCAATGCATTCAGACAGGTAGAGTTCTCCTGGCATCCACCATTCACTCGTCCATCAGACCACCAGATAGACAAGTGTGATTCATTATTCCACAGAAGACATTTCCACAGCTCCAGAGTCCTGTGGTGGCATTCTTTACACCACTGCATCCGATGCTTGGTCTTATGCTTAGTGATGTAAGGCCTGCATAGAGTAAAACCCATGCCATGAACCTCCCTGCACAGCACAGTGGTTCCTTCCACTTTGCAATAATACCACTCACAGGTGATGGTGGAATATCAAGGAGGGAAGAAACTTCAGGGAGTGACTTGTGGCAGTGGTGGCCTGTACTGCTAGAGGCTGGATGTTACACATCTGTGCTGATAGTAAACTGCACAGCTAGAGGCTGGATGTTATACAACTGTGGTAATGGTTAACTGCACGGCTAGATGCTGAATGTGACACATCTGTGATAATGGCAGACTGCATAGCTAGAGGCTGGATGTTATACACCTGTGGTAATGGCAGACTGCATTGCTAAAGGCTGGATGTTATACACCTGTGGTAATGGTGGACTGCATGGCTGGGGCTCGATGTTATACTCCTGTGGCAATGGAAATGAATGAAACACCTGAAGTCAATGATTAAGACGTGATGACGAATACTGTTCTCTATATAATGCACATGTAGCACAGATCTGATCTCTACACTGCAGTGTGCTAGTCTGCAATATGAGCCACCGTCCTGATTGCAGCAGATCTGCCCTGCAGTGCCCCATCCTGCACTGTCAGCCGTTCACATCCAGTCAGTGCAGACCATGACTGCAGCGCTGTCTGAACACATCTGCACTTCCCAATCCTGCAATGTCCATAGATGTTACTATTGGTGGCCCTGGAAACACCACCGCATTCTGTAGCCCCCCTCTGTTGGTGGCCAAATTAGCAGGAATTCTGGACCATCAGATTTCTGTGTGACTTGTGTATCCAGATTCTCACTCATTGACCCATGTGCTGCACTGCAAAGAGTCCATGAGAGCAGTCCCCCCTACCCCCGGATATGAAGCTGGGGCAATAAACGATTAAAGACAATCCGTGGCCTCAGATCACTCGGATTCAGCGTTCTCGCCTCTGCCGGGCTTTGTCTGGCATCCAGTGATTTCCGGTGATGCGTTAGCCTCCGACCAGCTCCTTTACTGAATGCAGCTTTGTGCTTAGTCCTAAGCTTGGAGATAGTTAATTATCCCCTCAGCGAGTGGTAGCCACAAAGAGAGAAAGGCGCTCATAGGGTGAGTATGTTAAAACAAAAGTGTCCTTCAAACAAGGGGGTTAAATTGTGATCACCTGTTTGGGTTGCGTCAATATTGGGCGCAACCACAATAAAGGCCAACGGGAAAAAAAGGTGGATGACTGGTGGGTGCTGCCGGTTTCGTCCAGAGTCTCCTTTGGCGGAGGCCAAGCCGCCGTCCGGGTAGCAAATAGTATTAGAGGTTCCACTGGACTGGGGAAGTCAAGTGGACCAGTGGACTATCGGAGCAAAGTCACTACCAGATGTTCAGTAGCTTGGAATTTTATTAGAGACAACGCATTTCAGGGTTCTTCGAGCCCTTTTTATCAAGTCTAAAAATGATAATATAAATACCAACAGTAAGAATGAAATAAAAAATAAAGTATAAAAAATACTAAAAGTTACTAAATCACTACCAGCTTGGGGCTGTTGTTAATGAGATTCACCGATATTAAGTTGTAGGTGCGTACCAATGAGGAGAACGATTAGAGGACTAAAAGAAAAAGATGAAGTATGGATAGTAAAAAATGGTAAAAAATGCTGACCCAAGATAAGAGCGACAAAGCGAGAGAGGCATGCCAATAAAAATCATAATAAATACAAAAATGCATGATTGTAAAAAGCAGTGGTTAAA
This sequence comes from Bufotes viridis, assembly GCA_033119425.1. NCBI lineage: Eukaryota > Metazoa > Chordata > Amphibia > Anura > Bufonidae > Bufotes > Bufotes viridis. Next base: position 13,822,245 of record CM065592.1, on the reverse strand, counting down.
AAAATGCATAATATTTAGATGGCATTTACATCAATGAAAGTTGGGGGAGCAATACGCCTACGAGTACAAGTGTTAGATACAGGCTGGACTCTGCACAGAATTAGATACAGTAGGGAACTTTTGCATAAGTGGATCCCATACTGTATCTAATTATGTGCACAGCCCAGCCTGTATCTAACACCTTGTACGCGTGTTGCTTCCCAACTTTCATTGATGTAAATGCAATCTTAATATTATGCTCTCCTCTATACTTGGTTCTTCCCCTGCTCTTACCACTTCTTTCCTCTGTTCTCCTCACCTCTCTTCTGTTCTCCCTCCTCAGTCTCTTCTTCCTGCTATCATTTTGTCTCTTCTCCCTTCACACCTCTCTCCTGTCCTCTCATGCTCTATTCTCCTCTCTTCTCCCTTCACACCTCTCTCCTATCCTCTCCTGCTCTCTTCTCCCTTCTCCCTTCACACCTCTCTCCTATCCTCTCCTGCTCTCTTCTCTCTTCTCCCTTCACACCTCTCTCCTATCCTCTCATGCTCTATTCTCCTCTCTTCTCCCTTCACACCTCTCTCCTATCCTCTCATGCTCTATTCTCCTCTCTTCTCCCTTCACACCTCTCTCCTGTCCTCTCATGCTCTATTCTCCTCTCTTCCCCTTCACACCTCTCTCCTATCCTCTCATGCTCTATTCTCCTCTCTTCTCCCTTCACACCTCTCTCCTATCCTCTCATGCTCTATACTCCTCTCTTCTCCCTTCACATCTCTCTTCTATTCTCTCATGCTCTATTCTCCTCTCTTCTCCCTTCACACCTCTCTTCTATTCTCTCATGCTCTATTCTCCTCTCTTCTCCCTTCACACCTCTCTCCTGTCCTCTCATGCTCTATTCTCCTCTCTTCTCCTTCACACCTCTCTCCTATCCTCTCATGCTCTATTCTCCTCTCTTCTCCTTCACACCTCTCTCCTATCCTCTCATGCTCTATTCTCCTCTCTTCTCCCTTCACACCTCTCTCCTGTTCCTCTCATGCTCTATTCTCCTCTATTCTCCTTCACACCTCTCTCCTATCCTCTCATGCTCTATTCTCCTCTCTTCTCCCTTCACACCTCTCTCCTATCCTCTCATGCTCTATTCTCCTCTCTTCTCCCTTCACACCTCTCTCCTATCCTCTCATGCTCTATTCTCCTCTCTTCTCCCTTCACACCTCTCTCCTATCCTCTCATGCTCTATTCTCCTCTCTTCTCCTTCACACTCTCTCTCCTATCCTCTCATGCTCTATTCTCCTCTCTTCTCCTTCACACCTCTCTCCTATCCTCTCATGCTCTATTCTCCTCTCTTCTCCTTCACACCTCTCTCCTATCCTCTCATGCTCTATTCTCCTCTTCTCCTCACCTCTCTCCTATCCTCATTCTATCTCTCTTCTCCTTCACACCTCTCTCCTATCCTCTCATGCTCTATTCTCCTCTCTTCTCCCTTCACACCTCTCTCCTATCCTCTCATGCTCTATTCTCCTCTCTTCTCCCTTCACACCTCTCTCCTATCCTCTCATGCTCTATTCTCCTCTCTTCTCCTTCACACTCTCTCCTATCCTCTCATGCTCTATTCTCCTCTCTTCTCCTTCACACCTCTCTCCTATCCTCTCATGCTCTATTCTCCTCTCTTCTCCTTCACACTCTCTCCTATCCTCTCATGCTCTATTCTCCTCTCTCTCCTTCACACCTCTCTCCTATCCTCTCATGCTCTATTCTCCTCTCTTCTCTCCTTCACACCTCTCTCCTGTCCTCTCATGCTCTATTCTCCTCTCTTCTCCCTTCACACCTCTCTCCTATCCTCTCATGCTCTATTCTCCTCTCTTCTCCCTTCACACCTCTCTCCTATCCTCTCATGCTCTATTCTCCTCTCTTCTCCCTTCACACCTCTCTCCTATCCTCTCATGCTCTATTCTCCTCTCTTCTCCTTCACACCTCTCTCCTATCCTCTCATGCTCTATTCTCCTCTCTTCTCCCTTCACACCTCTCTCCTATCCTCTCATGCTCTATTCTCCTCTCTTCTCCTTCACACCTCTCTCCTATCCTCTCATGCTCTATTCTCCTCTCTTCTCCCTTCACACCTCTCTCCTATCCTCTCATGCTCTATTCTCCTCTCTTCTCCCTTCACACCTCTCTCCTATTCTCTCATGCTCTATTCTCCTCTCTTCTCCCTTCACACCTCTCTCCTATCCTCTCATGCTCTATTCTCCTCTCTTCTCCCTTCACACCTCTCTCCTGTCCTCTCATGCTCTATTCTCCTCTCTTCTCCTTCACACCTCTCTCCTATCCTCTCATGCTCTATTCTCCTCTCTTCTCCTTCACACCTCTCTCCTATCCTCTCATGCTCTATTCTCCTCTCTTCTCCCTTCACACCTCTCTCCTATCCTCTCATGCTCTATTCTCCTCTCTTCTCCCTTCACACCTCTCTCCTATCCTCTCATGCTCTATTCTCCTCTCTCCTTCACACTCTCTCCTATCCTCTCATGCTCTATTCTCCTCTCTTCTCCTTCACACCTCTCTCCTGTCCTCTCATGCTCTATTCTCCTCTCTTCTCCCTTCACACCTCTCTCCTATCCTCTCATGCTCTATTCTCCTCTCTTCTCCTTCACACCTCTCTCCTATCCTCTCATGCTCTATTCTCCTCTCTTCTCCCTTCACACCTCTCTCCTATCCTCTCATGCTCTATTCTCCTCTCTTCTCCTTCACACCTCTCTCCTGTCCTCTCATGCTCTATTCTCCTCTCTTCTCCCTTCACACCTCTCTCCTATCCTCTCATGCTCTATTCTCCTCTCTTCTCCTTCACACCTCTCTCCTATCCTCTCATGCTCTATTCTCCTCTCTTCTCCTTCACACCTCTCTCCTGTCCTCTCATGCTCTATTCTCCTCTCTTCTCCCTTCACACCTCTCTCCTATCCTCTCATGCTCTATTCTCCTCTCTTCTCCTTCACACCTCTCTCCTATCCTCTCATGCTCTACTCTCTCTCCTTCACACCTCTCTCCTATCCTCTCATGCTCTATTCTCCTCTCTTCTCCTTCACACCTCTCTCCTGTTCTCTCATGCTCTATTCTCCTCTCTTCTCCCTTCACACCTCTCTCCTATCCTCTCATGCTCTATTCTCCTCTCTTCTCCTTCACACCTCTCTCCTATCCTCTCATGCTCTATTCTCCTCTCTTCTCCCTTCACACCTCTCTCCTATCCTCTCATGCTCTATTCTCCTCTCTTCTCCCTTCACACCTCTCTCCTATCCTCTCATGCTCTATTCTCCTCTCTTCTCCCTTCACACCTCTCTCCTATCCTCTCATGCTCTATTCTCCTCTCTTCTCCCTTCACACCTCTCTCCTATCCTCTCATGCTCTATTCTCCTCTCTTCTCCCTTCACACCTCTCTCCTATCCTCTCATGCTCTATTCTCCTCTCTTCTCCTTCACACCTCTCTCCTATCCTCTCATGCTCTATTCTCCTCTCTTCTCCCTTCACACCTCTCTCCTGTTCTCTCATGCTCTATTCTCCTCTCTTCTCCTTCACACCTCTCTCCTATCCTCTCATGCTCTATTCTCCTCTCTTCTCCTTCACACCTCTCTCCTGTCCTCTCATGCTCTATTCTCCTCTCTTCTCCTTCACACCTCTCTCCTATCCTCTCATGCTCTATTCTCCTCTCTTCTCTCCTTCACACCTCTCTCCTGTCCTCTCATGCTCTATTCTCCTCTCTTCTCCCTTCACACCTCTCTCCTATCCTCTCATGCTCTATTCTCCTCTCTTCTCTCTTCACACCTCTCTCCTATCCTCTCATGCTCTATTCTCCTCTCTTCTCCTTCACACCTCTCTCCTATCCTCTCATGCTCTATTCTCCTCTCTTCTCCTTCACACCTCTCTCCTATCCTCTCATGCTCTATTCTCCTCTCTTCTCCCTTCACACCTCTCTCCTGTCCTCTCATGCTCTATTCTCCTCTCTTCTCCCTTCACACCTCTCTCCTATCCTCTCATGCTCTATTCTCCTCTCTTCTCCTTCACACCTCTCTCCTGTCCTCTCATGCTCTATTCTCCTCTCTTCTCCCTTCACACCTCTCTCCTATCCTCTCATGCTCTATTCTCCTCTCTTCTCCCTTCACACCTCTCTCCTATCCTCTCATGCTCTATTCTCCTCTATTCTCCCTTCACACCTCTCTCCTATCCTCTCATGCTCTATTCTCCTCTCTTCTCCCTTCACACTCTCTCCTATCCTCTCATGCTCTTTCTCCTTTCTCCCTTCACACCTCTCTCCTATCCTCTCATGCTCTATTCTCCTCTCTTCTCCTTCACACCTCTCTCCTATCCTCTCATGCTCTATTCTCCTCTCTTCTCCCTTCACACCTCTCTCCTATCCTCTCATGCTCTATTCTCTCTCTTTTCTCCTTCACACCTCTCTCCTATCCTCTCATGCTCTATTCTCCTCTCTTCTTCCCTTCACACCTCTCTCCTGTTCTCTCATGCTCTATTCTCCTTTCTCCCTTCACACCTCTCTCCTATCCTCTCATGCTCTATTCTCCTCTCTTCTCCCTTCACACCTCTCTCCTATCCTCTCATGCTCTATTCTCCTCTCTTCTCCCTTCACACCTCTCTCTCCTGTTCTCTCATGCTCTATTCTCCTCATTTCTCTCTTCACACCTCTCTCCTATCCTCTCATGCTCTATTCCCCTCTCTTCTCCCTTCACACCTCTCTCCTGTTCTCTCATGCTCTATTCTCGTCTATTCTCCCTTCACACCTCTCTCCTATCCTCTCATGCTCTATTCTCCTCTATTCTCCTCTCTTCTCCCTTCACACCTCTCTCCTATCCTCTCATGCTCTATTCTCCTCTATTCTCCCTTCACACCTCTCTCCTATCCTCTCATGCTCTATTCTCCTCTATTCTCTCCTTCACACCTCTCTCCTATCCTCTCATGCTCTATTCTCCTCTATTCTCCCTTCACACCTCTCTCCTATCCTCTCATGCTCTATTCTCCTCTCTTCTCCCTTCACACCTCTCTCCTGACCTCTCATGCTCTATTCTCCTCTCTTCCCCTTCACACCTCTCTCCTATCCTCTCATGCTCTATTCTCCTCTCTTCTCTCTTCACACCTCTCTCCTATCCTCTCATGCTCTATTCTCCTCTTCTCCTTCACACCTCTCTCCTATCCTCTCATGCTCTATTCTCCTCTCTCTCCTTCACACTCTCTCTATCCTCTCATGCTCTATTCTCCTCTCTTCTCCTTCACACCTCTCTCTCTATTCTCTCATGCTCTATTCTCCTCTCTTCTCCTTCACACCTCTCTCCTGTCCTCTCATGCTCTATTCTCCTCTCTTCTCCCTTCACACCTCTCTCCTGTCCTCTCATGCTCTATTCTCCTCTCTTCTCCCTTCACACCTCTCTCCTATCCTTCATGCTCTATTCTCCTCTTTCTCCTTCACACCTCTCTCCTGTCCTCTCATGCTCTATTCTCCTCTCTTCTCCTTCACACCTCTCTCCTATCCTCTCATGCTCTATTCTCCTCTCTTCTCCCTTCACACCTCTCTCCTATCCTCTCATGCTCTATTCTCCTCTCTTCTCCTTCACACCTCTCTCCTATCCTCTCATGCTCTATTCTCCTCTCTTCTCCTTCACACCTCTCTCCTATCCTCTCATGCTCTATTCTCCTCTCTTCTCCTTCACACCTCTCTCCTATCCTCTCATGCTCTATTCTCCTCTCTTCTCTCCTTCACACCTCTCTCCTATCCTCTCATGCTCTATTCTCTCTCTTCTCCCTTCACACCTCTCTCCTATCCTCTCATGTCTCTATTCTCCTCCTCTTCTCCCTTCACACCTCTCTCCTATCCTCTCATGCTCTATTCTCCTCTCTTCTCCTTCACACCTCTCTCCTATCCTCTCATGCTCTATTCTCCTCTCTTCTCCTTCACACCTCTCTCCTATCTCTCATGCTCTATTCTCCTCTCTTCTCCTTCACACCTCTCTCCTATCTCTCATGCTCTATTCTTCTCTTCTCCTTCACACCTCTCTCTATCCTCTCATACTCTATTCTCCTCTATTCTCCTTCACTCTCTCTCTATCCTCTCATCTCTATTCTCCTCTCTTCTCTCTTCACACCTCTCTCTATCCTCTCATGCTCTATTCTCCTCTCTTCTCCCTTCACACCTCTCTCCTATCCTCTCATGCTCTATTCTCCTCTCTTCTCCCTTCACACCTCTCTCCTATCCTCTCATGCTCTATTCTCCTCTCTTTCTCCCTTCACACCTCTCTCCTATCCTCTCATGCTCTATTCTCCTCTCTTCTCCCTTCACACCTCTCTCTCTATCCTCTCATGCTCTATTCTCCTCTCTTCTCCTTCACACCTCTCTCCTGTTCTCTCATGCTCTATTCTCCTCTCTTCTCCTTCACACCTCTCTCCTATCCTCTCATGTTCTATTCTCCTCTCTTCTCCCTTCACACCTCTCCTATCCTCTCATGCTCTATTCTCCTCTCTTCTTCCTTCACACTCTCTCTCCTATCCTCTCATGCTTCTATTCTCCTCTCTTCTCCCTTCACACCTCTCTCCTGTCCTCTCATGCTCTATTCTCCTCTATTCTCCCTTCACCTCTCTCCTATCCTCTCATGCTCTATTCTCTCTCTTCTCCTTCACACTCTCTCCTATCCTCTCATGCTCTATTCTCCTCTCTTCTCCTTCACACCTCTCTCTCTTATCCTCTCATGCTCTATTCTCCTCTCTTCTCCTTCACACCTCTCTCTCTGTCCTCTCATGCTTCTATTCTCCTCTCTTCTCCTTCACACCTCTCTCCTATCCTCTCATGCTCTATTCTCCTCTCTTCTCTCTTCACACCTCTCTCCTATCCTCTCATGCTCTATTCTCCTCTCTTCTCCCTTCACACCTCTCTCCTGTCCTCTCATGCTCTATTCTCCTCTCTTCTCCCTTCACACCTCTCTCCTATCCTCTCATGCTCTATTCTCCTCTCTTCTCCCTTCACACCTCTCTCCTATCCTCTCATGCTCTATTCTCCTCTCTTCTCCTTCACACCTCTCTCCTATCCTCTCATGCTCTATTCTCCTCTCTTCTCCCTTCACACCTCTCTCCTATCCTCTCATGCTCTATTCTCTCTCTTCTCCTTCACACCTCTCTCCTATCCTCTCATGCTCTATTCTCCTCTCTTTCTCCTTCACACCTCTCTCCTATCCTCTCATGCTCTATTCTCCTCTCTTCTCCTTCACACCTCTCTCCTATCCTCTCATGCTCTATTCTCCTCTCTTCTCCTTCACACCTCTCTCCTGTCCTCTCATGCTCTATTCTCCTCTCTTCTCCCTTCACACCTCTCTCCTATCCTCTCATGCTCTATTCTCCTCTCTCTTTCTCCTTCACACCTCTCTCTCTATCCTTCTCATGCTTCTATCTCCTCTCTCTTCTCTCCTTCACACCTCTCTCCTATCCTCTCATGCTCTATTCTCCTCTCTTCTCCTTCACACCTCTCTCCTATCCTCTCATGCTCTATTCTCCTCTCTTCTCCCTTCACACCTCTCTCCTATCCTCTCATGCTCTATTCTCCTCTTTCTCCCTTCACACCTCTCTCCTGTCCTCTCATGCTCTATTCTCCTCTCTTCTCCCTTCACACCTCTCTCCTATCCTCTCATGCTCTATTCTCCTCTCTTCTCCCTTCACACCTCTCTCCTATCCTTCTCATGCTCTATTCTCCTCTCTTCTCCTCTTCACACCTCTCTCTCCTGTCCTCTCATGCTCTATTCTCCTCTCTTCTCCCTTCACACCTCTCTCCTGTCCTCTCATGCTCTATTCTCCTCTCTTCTCCTTCACACCTCTCTCCTATCCTCTCATGCTCTATTCTCCTCTCTTCTCCTTCACACCTCTCTCCTATCCTCTCATGCTCTATTCTCCTCTCTTCTCCTTCACACCTCTCTCCTATCCTCTCATGCTCTATTCTCTCTCTTTCTCTCCTTCACACCTCTCTCCTATCCTCTCATGCTCTATTCTCCTCTCTTCTCCCTTCACACCTCTCTCCTATCCTCTCATGCTCTATTCTCCTCTCTTCTCCCTTCACACCTCTCTCCTATCCTCTCATGCTCTATTCTCCTCTCTTCTCTCCTTCACACCTCTCTCCTATCCTCTCATGCTCTATTCTCCTCTCTTCTCCTTCACACCTCTCTCCTATCCTCTCATGCTCTATTCTCCTCTCTTCTCCCTTCACACCTCTCTCCTATCCTCTCATGCTCTATTCTCCTCTCTTCTCCCTTCACACCTCTCTCCTATCCTCTCATGCTCTATTCTCCTCTATTCTCCCTTCACACCTCTCTCCTATCCTCTCATGCTCTATTCTCCTCTCTTCTCCCTTCACACCTCTCTCCTATCCTCTCATGCTCTATTCTCCTCTCTTCTCCCTTCACACCTCTCTCCTATCCTCTCATGCTCTATTCTCCTCTCTTCTCCCTTCACACCTCTCTCCTATCCTCTCATGCTCTATTCTCCTCTCTTCTCCCTTCACACCTCTCTCCTGTTCTCTCATGCTCTATTCTCCTCTTTTCTCTCTTCACACCCCTCTCCTATCCTCTCATGCTCTATTCCCCTCTCTTCTCCCCTCACACTCTCTCTTCTCTATCCTCTCTCTATTCTCCTTCACCTTCTCCTATCCTCTCTGCTCTATTCTCCTCTCTCCTTCACACCTCTCTCCTGTTCTCTCATGCTCTATTCTCCTCTCTTCTCCTTCACACCTCTCTCCTATCCTCTCATGCTCTATTCTCCTCTTTTCTCCTTCACACCTCTCTCCTATCCTCTCATGCTCTATTCTCCTCTATTCTCCCTTCACACCTCTCTCCTATCCTCTCATGCTCTATTCTCCTCTCTTCTCCCTTCACACCTCTCTCCTATCCTCTCATGCTCTATTCTCCTCTCTTCTCCTTCACACCTCTCTCCTATCCTCTCATGCTCTATTCTCCTCTCTTCTCCCTTCACACCTCTCTCCTATCCTCTCATGCTCTATTCTCCTCTATTCTCCCTTCACACCTCTCTCCTATCCTCTCATGCTCTATTCTCCTCTCTTCTCCTTCACACCTCTCTCCTATCCTCTCATGCTCTATTCTCCTCTCTTCTCCCTTCACACCTCTCTCCTATCCTCTCATGCTCTATTCTCCTCTCTTCTCCCTTCACACCTCTCTCCTATCCTCTCATGCTCTATTCTCCTCTCTTTCTCCTTCACACCTCTCTCTCTATCCTCTCTCATGCTCTATTCTCCTCTCTTCTCCCTTCACACCTCTCTCCTATCCTCTCATGCTCTATTCTCCTCTCTTCTCCTTCACACCTCTCTCCTATCCTCTCATGCTCTATTCTCCTCTCTTCTCCTTCACACCTCTCTCCTATCCTCTCATGCTCTATTCTCCTCTCTTCTCCTTCACCTCTCTCCTGTCTCTCATGCTCTATTCTCCTCTCTCTCCTTCACACCTCTCTCTATCCTCTCATGCTCTATTCTCCTCTCTTCTCCCTTCACACCTCTCTCCTGTTCTCTCATGCTCTATTCTCCTCTCTTCTCTCTTCACACCTCTCTCCTATCCTCTCATGCTCTATTCTCCTCTCTTCTCCCTTCACACCTCTCTCCTATCCTCTCATGCTCTATTCTCCTCTTTCTCCCTTCACACCTCTCTCCTATCCTCTCATGCTCTATTCTCCTCTCTTCTCCTTCACACCTCTCTCCTATCCTCTCATGCTCTATTCTCCTCTCTTCTCCTTCACACCTCTCTCCTATCCTCTCATGCTCTATTCTCCTCTCTTCTCCCTTCACACCTCTCTCCTATCCTCTCATGCTCTATTCTCTCTCTTCTCCCTTCACACCTCTCTCCTATCCTCTCATGTCTATTCTCCTCTCTTTCCTTCACACCTCTCCTATCCTCTCATGCTCTATTCTCCTCTGTTCTCCTTCACATCTCTCCTATCCTCTCATGCTCATTCTTCTCTTCTCCTTCACACCTCTCTCCTATCCTCTCATGCTCTATTCTCCTCTCTTCTCCCTTCACACCTCTCTCTATCCTCTCATGTCTCTATTCTCTCTCTTCTCCCTTCACACCTCTCTCCTATCCTCTCATGCTCTATTCTCCTCTCTTCTCCCTTCACACCTCTCTCCTATCCTCTCATGCTCTATACTCCTCTCTTCTCCCTTCACACCTCTCTCCTGTCCTCTCATGCTCTATACTCCTCTCTTCTCCCTTCACCTCTCTCCTATCCTCTCATGCTCTATTCTCCTCTCTTCTCCTTCACACCTCTCTCCTGTCTCTCTCATGCTCTATTCTCCTCTCTTCTCCCTTCACACCTCTCTCCTATCCTCTCATGCTCTATTCTCCTCTCTTCTCCCTTCACACCTCTCTCTCTCTCATGCTCTATTCTCTCTTCTCCCTTCACACCTCTCCTATCCTCTCATGCTCTATTCTCCTCTCTTCTCCCTTTACACCTCTCTCCTGTTCTCTCATGCTCTATTCTCCTCTATTCTCCCTTCACACCTCTCTCCTATCCTCTCATGCTCTATTCTCCTCTCTTCTCCTTCACACCTCTCTCCTATCCTCTCATGCTCTATTCTCTCTCTTCTCCTTCACACCTCTCTCCTGTTCTCTCATGCTCTATTCTCCTCTCTTCTCCCTTCACACCTCTCTCCTATCCTCTCATGCTCTATTCTCCTCTCTTCTCCCTCTCACACCTCTCTCCTATCCTCTCCTGCTCTCTTCTCCCTTCACACCTCTCTCCTATCCTCTCATGCTCTATACTCCTCTCTTCTCCCTTCACACCTCTCTCCTGTCCTCTCATGCTCTATACTCCTCTCTTCTCCCTTCACACCTCTCTCCTGTCCTCTCATGCTCTATACTCCTCTCTTCTCCCTTCACACCTCTACTGTTCTCTCATGCTCTATTCTCCTCTCTTCCCCCTTCACACCTCTCTCCTATCCTCTCATGCTCTATTCTCTCTCTTCTCCCTTCACACCTCTCTCTCTCCTATCCTCATGTCTATCATTCTCCTTCACTCTCTCTCTATCCTCTCATGCTCTATTCTCCTCTTTCTCCCTTCACACTCTCCTATCTCTCATGCTCTATTCTCCTCTCTTCTCCATTCACCTCTCTCCTGTCCTCTCATGCTCTATTCTCCTCTCTTCTCCCCTCACACCTCTCTCCTATCCTCTCCTGCTCTCTTCTCCCTTCACACCTCTCTCCTGTCCTCTCATGCTCTATTCTCCTCTCCTGCTCTCTTCTCCCTTCACACTTCTCTCCTATCCTCTCATGCTCTATTCTCCTCTCTTCCCCCTTCACATCTCGCTCCTATCCTCTCATGCTCTATACTTCTCTCTTCTCCCTTCACACCTCTCTCCTGTTCTCTCATGCTCTGTTCTCCTCTCTTCCCTCTTCACACCTCTCTCCTGTTCTCTCAAGCTCTATACTCCTCTCTTCTCCCTTCACACCTCTCTCCTATCCTCTCATGCTCTATACTCCTCTCTTCTCCCTTCACACCTCTCTCCTGACCTCTCATGCTCTCTTCTCCCCTCACACCCCTCTCCTATCCTCTCATGCTCTGTACTCCTCTCTTCTCCCTTCACACCTCTCTCCTATCCTCTCATGCTCTATTCTCCTCTCTTTTCCCTTCACACCTCTCTCCTATCCTCTCATGCTCTATTCTCCTCTCTTCTCCCTTCACACCTCTCTCCTGTCCTCTCATGCTCTATTCTCCTCTCTTTTCCCTTCACACCTCTCTCCTATCCTCTCATGCTCTATTCTCCTCTCTTCCCCTTCACACCTCTCTCCTATCCTCTCAAGCTCTATACTCCTCTCTTCTCCCTTCACACCTCTCTCCTATCCTCTCATGCTCTATTCTCCTCTCTTCTCCCTTCACACCTCTCTCCTGACCTCTCATGCTCTCTTCTCCTCTCTTTTCCCTTCACACCTCTCTCCTATCCTCTCATGCTCTATACTCCTCTCTTCTCCCTTCACACCTCTCTCCTATCCTCTCAAGCTCTATTCTCCTCTCTTCCCCTTCACACCTCTCTCCTATCCTCTCATGCTCTATTCTCCTCTCTTCTCCCTTCACACCTCTCTCCTATCCTCTCATGCTCTATTCTCCTCTCTTCTCCCTTCACACTTTCTCATATCCTCTCATGCTCTATTCTCCTCTCTTCTCCCTTCACACCTCTCTCCTATCCTCTCATGCTCTATTCTCCTCTCTGATTTATGGAGCAGGCCTAGCTGTAAATTAGGCGCCCCTCCGGCAGTCCATGACCCTGGAGTGAAAACTGTGCCAGCCCCGACGTGAGTAGATTTCCCACATCACTTACTCCTTTCTCCAGGAGTCTATGTTAGTGAATTTTTGGCGCCGAGCCTGTCCTGCCCCCCGAATCCTGAGTCATGGGGAGAAAACACCCGTGAGAAAAAAAATCTTTTATATGGGTTTAAAAAAGGTGCAGAAAGAGGCCTTGTGAATTTTTTAATTAGAGATTGACTTTAGTAAATGACCCCCACTGTCTGCTGAGCCAGGGTATCCAATTCTATCATGTGTGATACTGTCTGCTGAGCTGTGTATCTAATCCTATTATGCGTGATACTGTCTGCTGAGCGTCTGTATCTAATCCTATCATGTGTGATACTGTCTGTTGAGCTGCGGTATCTAATCCTATCAATTGTGATACTGTCTGATGAGCTGTGCATCTAATCCCATCACATGTGATACTGTCTGCTGAGCTGTGTATCTAATCCTATCCTTGTGATACTGCCTGCTGAGCTGTGTATCTAATCCTATCCTTGTGATACTGTCTGCTGAGCTTGGTTTCTAATCCTATCATGTGTGATACTGCCTGCTTAGCTTCTGTATCTAATCCTATCATGTGTGATACAGTCTTCTGAGCTGGGTTTCTAATCCTATCATGTGTGATACTATATGCTGAGCTGTGTATCTAACCCTATCATGTGTGATACTGTCTGCTGAGCTGGGTTTCTAATCCTATCCTGTGTGATACTGTCTGCTGAGCTGGGTTTCTAATCCTATCATGTGTGATACTGTCTGCTGAGCTGTGTATCTAATCCTATCATGTGTGATACTATATGCTGAGCTGTGTATCTAACCCTATCATGTGTGATACTGTCTGCTGAGCTGGGTTTCTAATCCTATCATGTGTGATACTGTCTGCTGAGCTGTGTATCTAATCCTCTCCTGTGTGATACTGTCTGCTGAGCTGTGTATCTAATCCTCTCCTGTGTGATACTGTCTGTTGAGCTGCGGTATCTAATCCTATCAATTGTGATACTGTCTGATGAGCTGTGCATCTAATCCCATCACATGTGATACTGTCTGCTGAGCTGTGTATCTAATCCTATCCTTGTGATACTGCCTGCTGAGCTGTGTATCTAATCCTATCCTTGTGATACTGTCTGCTGAGCTGTGTATCTAATCCTCTCCTGTGTGATACTGCCTGCTTAGCTTCTGTATCTAATCCTCTCCTGTGTGATACTGTCTGCTGAGCTGTGTATCTAACCCAATTCTGTGTCATACTGTCTGCTGAGCTGTGTATCTAATCCTATCCTGTGTCATACTGTCTGCTGAGCTGTGTATCTAATCGTATCCTGTGTGATACTGTCTGCTGAGCTGTGTATCTAATCCTATCATGTGTGATACTGTCTGCTGAGCGTCTGTATCTAATCCTATCATGTGTGATACTGCCTGATGAGCAGTGTATCTCATCCTATTATGTGTGATACTGTCCGCTGAGCTGTGTATCTAATCCTATCATGTGTGATACTATTTGATGAGCTGTGTATGTAAGCCTATCTTGTGTTACATTATCTGGTGATCCACTGTATCTAAGCCTGTCATGTGATACATGCTCAGAGAAGCTCGCAGCTCAGCATTCCTCTGCCCTAGATTTACATTCCCTGGAGAGGCAGAGATCTCTGGAAGCCTCCAGAGGAGCCTCATCCTGTGCCAAGAACCAGCCGCCTTATAAACACCACCACGATTATATCATCACACGCGCTGTCTCATAGCAGAGCTGAGTTTGCTGTTTTCAGGGTGGAAAAGAAAAGTTCCTCATTACTTATATTCCCAGGCCATTAGAAGCCCCTCCTGGCATTGTCCCTGTCCCATCAGTGTGATTACTGGGGGGAGGAAGATGATCTTGGAGGATATAAGTCATGCTGTAGCTTTAAGAGACACAGCTGCATCATTTTCTGAGGATTTCCCTTCTTCTGCAGCATCTGCTCTGTGGATCCGCACCATGTGTGGAGCAGCTGCAGATGTGGACAACAAGTCATTAGACATGGGAAACCTCAGCGGAACTACTACAACCCCCAGCATGACACAATAGACAAGGAGAAGCGGTACTGTGCAGTGTCCATATATACAGGATAAGAGCAGATACTGAGGATTACACCCGGTATACAGGACAGGAGAAGTGGTACTGTGCAGTGTATATATATACAGAATAAGAGCAGATACTGAGGATTACACCCAGTATACAGGAGAAGTGGTACTGTGCAGTGTCCATATATACAGGATAAGAGCAGATACTGAGGATTACACCCAGTATACAGGACAGGAGAAGTGGTACTGTGCAGTGTATATATATACAGAATAAGAGCAGATACTGAGGATTACACCCAGTATACAGGACAGGAGAAGTGGTACTGTGCAGTGTCCATATATACAGAATAAGAGCAGATACTGAGGATTACACCCAGTATACAGGACAGGAGAAGTGGTACTGTGCAGTGTATATATATACAGAATAAGAGCAGATACTGAGGATTACACCCAGTATACAGGACAGGAGAAGTGGTACTGTGCAGTGTATATATATACAGAATAAGAGCAGATACTGAGGATTACACCCAGTATACAGGACAGGAGAAGTGGTACTGTGCAGTGTATATATATACAGAATAAGAGCAGATACTGAGGATTACACCCAGTATACAGGACAGGAGAAGTGGTACTGTGCAGTGTATATATATACAGAATAAGAGCAGATACTGAGGATTACACCCGGTACACAGGACAGGAGAAGTGGTACTGTGCAGTGTATATATATACAGAATAAGAGCAGATACTGAGGATTACACCCAGTATACAGGACAGAGAAGTGGTACTGTGCAGTGTATATATATACAGAATAAGAGCAGATACTGAGGATTACACCCAGTATACAGGAGAAGTGGTACTGTGCAGTGTATATATATACAGAATAAGAGCAGATACTGAGGATTACACCCAGTATACAGGACAGGAGAAGTGGTACTGTGCAGTGTATATATATACAGAATAAGAGCAGATACTGAGGATTACACCCAGTATACAGGACAGGAGAAGTGGTACTGTGCAGTGTATATATATACAGAATAAGAGCAGATACTGAGGATTACACCAGTATACAGGACAGGAGAAGTGGTACTGTGCAGTGTATATATATACAGAATAAGAGCAGATACTGAGGATTACACCCGGTATACAGGACAGGAGAAGTGGTACTGTGCAGTGTATATATATACAGAATAAGAGCAGATACTGAGGATTACACCCAGTATACAGGACAGGAGAAGTGGTACTGTGCAGTGTATATATATACAGAATAAGAGCAGATACTGAGGATTATACCCAGTATACAGGACAGGAGAAGTGGTACTGTGCAGTGTATATATATACAGAATAAGAGCAGATACTGAGGATTACACCCAGTATACAGGACAGGAGAAGTGGTACTGTGCAGTGTATATATATACAGAATAAGAGCAGATACTGAGGATTACACCCAGTATACAGGACAGGAGAAGTGGTACTGTGCAGTGTATATATATACAGAATAAGAGCAGATACTGAGGATTACACCCGGTATACAGGACAGGAGAAGTGGTACTGTGCAGTGTATATATATACAGAATAAGAGCAGATACTGAGGATTACACCCAGTATACAGGACAGGAGAAGTGGTACTGTGCAGTGTCTATATATACAGAATAAGAGCAGATACTGAGGATTACACCCAGTATACAGGACAGAGAAGTGGTACTGTGCAGTGTATATATATACAGAATAAGAGCAGATACTGAGGATTACACCCAGTATACAGGACAGGAGAAGTGGTACTGTGCAGTGTTATATATACAGAATAAGAGCAGATACTGAGGATTACACCCAGTATACAGGACAGGAGAAGTGGTACTGTGCAGTGTCCATATATACAGAATAAGAGCAGATACTGAGGATTACACCCAGTATACAGGACAGGAGAAGTGGTACTGTGCAGTGTATATATATACAGAATAAGAGCAGATACTGAGGATTACACCCAGTATACAGGACAGGAGAAGTGGTACTGTGCAGTGTATATATATACAGAATAAGAGCAGATACTGAGGATTACACCCAGTATACAGGACAGGAGAAGTGGTACTGTGCAGTGTATATATATACAGAATAAGAGCAGATACTGAGGATTACACCCAGTATACAGGACAGGAGAAGTGGTACTGTGCAGTGTATATATACAGAATAAGAGCAGATACTGAGGATTACACCAGTATACAGGACAGGAGAAGTGGTACTGTGCAGTGTATATATACAGAATAAGAGCAGATACTGAGGATTACACCCAGTATACAGGACAGGAGAAGTGGTACTGTGCAGTGTTATATATACAGAATAAGAGCAGATACTGAGGATTACACCCAGTATACAGGACAGGAGAAGTGGTACTGTGCAGTGTATATATATACAGAATAAGAGCAGATACTGAGGATTACACCCAGTATACAGGACAGGAGAAGTGGTACTGTGCAGTGTATATATATACAGAATAAGAGCAGATACTGAGGATTACACCCAGTATACAGGACAGGAGAAGTGGTACTGTGCAGTGTATATATATACAGAATAAGAGCAGATACTGAGGATTACACCCAGTATACAGGACAGAGAAGTGGTACTGTGCAGTGTATATATATACAGAATAAGAGCAGATACTGAGGATTACACCCAGTATACAGGACAGGAGAAGTGGTACTGTGCAGTGTATATATATACAGAATAAGAGCAGATACTGAGGATTACACCCAGTATACAGGACAGGAGAAGTGGTACTGTGCAGTGTATATATATACAGAATAAGAGCAGATACTGAGGATTACACCCAGTATACAGGACAGGAGAAGTGGTACTGTGCAGTGTATATATATACAGAATAAGAGCAGATACTGAGGATTACACCCAGTATACAGGACAGGAGAAGTGGTACTGTGCAGTGTATATATATACAGAATAAGAGCAGATACTGAGGATTACACCCAGTATACAGGACAGGAGAAGTGGTACTGTGCAGTGTATATATATACAGAATAAGAGCAGATACTGAGGATTACACCCAGTATACAGGACAGGAGAAGTGGTACTGTGCAGTGTATATATATACAGAATAAGAGCAGATACTGAGGATTACACCCAGTATACAGGACAGGAGAAGTGGTACTGTGCAGTGTGTATATATACAGAATAAGAGCAGATACTGAGGATTACACCCAGTATACAGGACAGGAGAAGTGGTACTGTGCAGTGTGTATATATACAGAATAAGAGCAGATACTGAGGATTACACCCAGTATACAGGACAGGAGAAGTGGTACTGTGCAGTGTATATATACAGAATAAGAGCAGATACTGAGGATTACACCCAGTATACAGGACAGGAGAAGTGGTACTGTGCAGTGTATATATATACAGAATAAGAGCAGATACTGAGGATTACACCCAGTATACAGGACAGGAGAAGTGGTACTGTGCAGTGTATATATATACAGAATAAGAGCAGATACTGAGGATTACACCCAGTATACAGGACAGGAGAAGTGGTACTGTGCAGTGTATATATATACAGAATAAGAGCAGATACTGAGGATTACACCCAGTATACAGGAGAAGTGGTACTGTGCAGTGTATATATATACAGAATAAGAGCAGATACTGAGGATTACACCCGGTATACAGGACAGTGTAAGGATGGTCACACTCTGGCAGATGTATATATTACACTAGATGTTGATGTATAGAGTGCTGTCAGCTCTGAATGTAATTCTGTTGCCAGGGTGTGTACTAGGCGGTTGGCACTGCTGTCTGTGGGCACCTGGAGGCTGACGCCAGAGGAAGAACATTTCTTCTGCTGATTCAGATCTAAGACTCTACTGAACAGGAAGTTGTAATATTTGAAATCACTTTCCTTCTGTACAGTATATCCTACTATGTGCACATGCACTGATAGCTGAGGAACAACACAGCAGTACCAGGGTATTACAGGATTATGTACAGTATCACAAAGAAGTGCCATTGTATTATAGGACAGGATAAAGTAACACAGACCAGTACCTGAGTATTATAAGGCAGTGTTAATTAGCATATCGTAGCACTACAGGATTAGAGTATTATAGGATTACCTTCTCTTGTACTTTAGAACAGTACCAGAGAATCACAGGGCAGTATAAGGCATCACAGAACAGTGTCAGAGTACTATAGGACAGTATATTATATCACAGAGCAGCTCTAAAGTATTATATGATAGTATATTATAATTATATCACAGAACTGTGTCAGAGTATTATAGGACAGAATAAAATATAACAGATCAATACCAGAATACTATAGGACACTATATAATATCACAGAGCAATGTCAGGGTACTACAGGGCAGTATATAATATCACAGAGCAGTATCGAAGTACTACAGAAAAGTATATTATCTATCAGAGCAGTGTCAGAGTACAATAGGAAAGTATATATTTTATCACAGAGCAGTACCAGAGTACTACAGAACAGTATATTATATCACAGAACAGTGTCAGGGTACTACAAGGCAGTATATAATATCACAGAGCAGTATCAGAGTACTACAGAACAGTATATTATATCATATCACAGAGAAGTGTCAGAGTACTATATGACAGTATATAATATCACAGAGCAGTACCAGAGTACTATAGGAAAGTATATTATATCACAGAGCATTGTCAGTGTACTACTGGACAGTATATAACATCACAGAGCAGTACCAGAGTAGTATAGGAAAGTATATTATATCACAGAGCATTGTCAGAGTACTATAGGACAGTATTTGAATGTAATTCTGTTGTCAGGGTGTGTATTAATGGGTTGGCACTGTTGTCTGTGGGCACCTGAAGGCTGACGCCAGAGGAAGAACAGTTCTGCTGATCCAGCAACAGTACCAGAGTATTACAGGATTGTGTACAGTATAACAGAGAAGTACCATTGTATTATATGGCAGAATACAGTAACACAGACCAGTACCTGAGTATTATAAGGCAGTGTTAATTAGTGTATCATAGCACTACAGGATTAAAGGATTACATTCTCTAGTACTTTAGAACAGTACCAGAGAATCACAGGGCAGTATATGGCATCAAAGAGCAGTGTCAGAGTACTATAGGACAGTATATTTTATCACAGAGCAGTTCTAAAGTACTATAGGATAGAACATTATAATTATATCATAGAGCTGTGTCAGAGTATTATAGGACAGTATAAAATATAACAGAGCAGTGTCAGAGTACTATAGGATAGTATATAATATCACAGAGCAGTGTCAGAGTACTATAGGAAAGTATATAATATCAGAGAGCGGTACCAGAGTACTATAGGATACTATATAATATGACAGAGCAATGTCAGGGAACTACAGGGCAGTATTTAATAGTACAGAGCAGTAGCAGAATACTACAGGGCAGTATATTATATCACAGAGCAGTGTCAGAGTACTATAGAACAGTATATAATATCACAAAGCGGTAGCAGAGTAATACAGGTCAGTATATTATATCACAGAGCAGTGTCAGAGTACTATAGGAAAGTATATAATATCATAGAGCAGTGTCAGAGTACTATAGGTACGCATATTGTATCACAGAACAGTGTCAGAGTACTTTAGGACAGTATATATCACAGAGTATTGTCAGAGTACTATATGACAGTATATAATATCACAGAGCAGTACCGGAGTACAAAAGGTCAGTATATTATATCACAGAGCACTGTCAGAGTACTATAGGAAAATATATGATATCACAGAGCATTGTCAGAGTACTACTGGACAGTTTATAATATCACAGAGCAGTACCAGAGTACTATAGGACAGTATATTATATCATAGAGCAGTGTCAACTACTACTGCACAGTATATAATATCACAGAGCAGTACCAGAGTACTATCGGACAATATATGATATCACAGAGCAGTATCACAGTACTATATGAAAGTATATAATATCACAGAGAAGTACCAGAGTATCACAGAGCTGTGTCAGAGTACTATAGGACAGTATATAATATCACAGAGCAGTGTCAGAGTACGATAAGAAAGTGTATAAAATCTCAGAGTAGTACCAGAGTACTATAGGGCACTGTATAATATCACAGAGCAGTACCAGAGTACTACAGGTCAGTATATTATATCACGGAGCAGTGTCAAAATACTACTGGACTGTATATAATATCACAGAGAAGTAGTAGAGTACTATATGACAGTATATAACATTACAGAGCAGTACCAGAGTACTACAGGACAGTATACTATATCACAGAGCAGTAGCTGAGTATTACAGGTCAGTATATTATATCACGGAGCAGTAACTGAGAACTACAGGTCAGTATATTATATCACAGAGCAGTGTCAAAATACTGCTGGACTGTATATAATATCACAGAGGAGTACCAGAGTACTATAGGACAGTATATTATATTACAGAGCAGTGTCAGAGTACTACAGGACAGTATATTATATCATAGTGCAGTTTAAGAGTACAATAGGACAGTATATAATATCACAGAGCAGTGTCAAAGTACTACTGGACAGTATCTAATATCACAGAGCAGAACCAGAGTACTACAGGACAGTATATAATATCACAGAGCAGTGTCAGAGTACTATAGGACAGTATATTATATCACAGAGCAGTGTCAGAGTACTGTAGGAGAGTATATTATATCACAGAGCAGTGTCAAAGTACTACAGGTCAGTATATTATATCACAGAGCAGTGTCAGAGTACTACAGGTCAGTATATTATATCACAGAGCAGTACCAGAGTACTACAGGTCAGTATTTTATATCACAGAGCAGTACCAGGGATCTACAGGTAAGCATATAATATCACAGAGCAGTGTCATACTACCAAAGGAAAGTATATTGTATCACAAAGCAGTGTCAGTATACTACGGGACAGTATATAATATCACAGAGCAGTACTAGAGTACTATATGACAGTATATAACATCACAGAGCTGTAGCAGAGGACTACAGGGCAATATATTATAACAGGGAGCAGTGCCAGAGTACTATAGAACAGTATATAATATCACAGAGCAGTAGCAGAGTACTGCAAGTCAGTATATTATATGACAGAGCAGTGTCAGAGTACTACTGAACAGTATATAATCTCACAGAGCAGTGCCACAGTACTATATGACAGTATATAATATCACAGAGCAGTACTATAGTACTATAGAAAAGTATATTGTTTCACAGAGTAGTATCAGAGTACTATAGGACAGTATATTGTATCACAAAGCAGTGTCAGTATACTACGGGACAGTATATAATATCACAGAGCAGTACAAAAGTACTATAGGAGAGTATATTGTATCACAGAGCAGTGTCAGAGTACTGTAGGAAAGTATATAATATCACAAAGCATTGTCAGAGTACTACTGGACAGTTTATAATATCACAGAGCAGTACCAGAGTACTACAGGAAAGTATATTATATCATATCACAGAGCATTGTCAATGTACTATAGGACAGTATATAATATCACAGTAGCAGTACCAGAGTACTAAAGGTCAGTATATTATATCACAGAGCAGCGTAAGAGTACTATAAGAAAGAATATAACATCACAGAGCATTATCAGAGTAATACTGGGCAGTTTATAATATCATAGAGCAGTACCAGAGTACAACAGGACAGTATATTATATCACAGAGCAGTGTCAGAGTACTACTGATCAGTATATTATATAACAGAGCAGTAACAGAGTACTATAGGTCATTATATTATATCACAGAGCAGTGTCCGAGTACTATAGGAAAGTGCATTATATCACAGAGCAGTGTCAGAGTACTATAGGAAAGTGCATTATATCACAGAGCAGTGTTAAAGTACTTCTGGACAGTATAAAATATGACCGAGCAGTTCCAGAGAACAATATGACAGAATATAATATTACAGAGCAGTACCACAGTGCTACAGGACAGTATATTATATCACAGAGCAGTTTAAGAGTACAATAGGACAGCATATAATATCACAGTGCATTGTCAGCGTACTAATGGACAGCTTATAATATCACAGAGCAGTTCCAGAGTACTATAGAAAAGTATCTTATATCACAGAGCAGTGTCAAAGTACTACAGGACAGTATATAATATCAGAGAGCAGTACCACAGTACTACATTACAGTTTATAATATCACAGAGCAGTACCAGAATACTAAAGGACAGTATATAGAGAGCAGTAGAAGAGTACTACAGGTCAGTATATTTTATCACAGAACAGTGTCAGAGTACTATACAAAAGTATATTGTGTCACAGAGCAGTGTCAGAGTACTTCTGGACAGTATATAACATCGCAGAGCAGAGTCAGAGTATTATAGGACAGACTATAATATCACAGAGCAGTGTCAGGTTACTACAGGACAGTATATAATATCACAGATCAGTACCTGAGTACTATCGGACAGTATATTATGTCACAGAGCAGTGTCAAAGTACTGCTGGACAGTATATAATATCACAGAGCAGTACGAGAGTACTACAGGACAGTATATAATACAAACCGGATTCCCAAAAAGTTGGGACACTAAACAAATTGTGAATAAAGACTGAATGCAATGATGTGGAGATGGCAAATGTCAATATTTTATTTGTAATAGAACATAGATGACAGATCAAACGTTTAATCCGAGTAAATGTATCATTTTAAAGGAAAAATATGTTGATTCAAAATTTCACGGTGTCAACAAATCGCCAAAAAGTTGGGACAAGTAGCAATAAGAGGCTGGAAAAAGTAAATTTGAGCATAACGAAGAGCTGGAAGACCAAATAACACTAATTAGGTCAATTGGCAACATAATTGGGAATAAAAAGAACTTCTCAGAGTGGCAGTGTCTCGCAGAAGCCAAGATGGGTAGAGGATCACCAATTCCCACAATGTTGCGCAGAAAGATGGTGGAGCAATATCAGAAAGGTGTTACCCAGCGAAAAATGACAAAGACTTTGCATCTATCATCATCAACTGTGCATAACATCATCAGAAGATTCAGAGAATCTGGAACAATCTCTGTGCGTAAGGGTCAAGGCCGTAAAACCATACTGGATCCCCGTGATATCCGGGCCCTTAAACGACACTGCACCACAAACAGGAATGCTACTGTAAAGGAAATCACAGAATGGGCTCAGGAATACTTCCAGAAACCATTGTCAGTGAACACAATCCACCGTGCCATCCGCCGTTGCCAGCTGATCCACAAGCTCAGGCGTTTTCACTGGGCCAGCGATCATTTAAAATGGAGTGTGGCAAAATGGAAGACTGTTCTGTGGTCAGACGAGTCACGATTCAAAGTTCTTTTTGGAAATCTGGGATTCCATGTCATCCGGACCAAAGAGGACAAGGACAACCCAAGTTGTTATCAACGCTCAGTTCAGAAGCCTGCATCTCTGATGGTATGGGGTTGCATGAGTGCGTGTGGCATGGGCAGCTTGCATGTCTGGAAAGGCACCATCAATGCAGAAAAATATATTCAGGTTCTAGAACAACATATGCTCCCATCCAGACGTCATCTCTTTCAGGGAAGACCCTGCATTTTTCAACAAGATAATGCCAGACCACATTCTGCATCAATCACAACATCATGGCTGCGTAGGAGAAGGATCCGGGTACTGAAATGGCCAGTCTGCAGTCCAGATCTTTCACCTATAGAGAACATTTGGCGCATCATAAAGAGGAAGGTGCAACAAAGAAGGCCCAAGACGATTGAACAGTTAGAGGCCTGTATTAGACAAGAATGGGAGAGCATTCCTATTTCTAAACTTGAGAAACTGGTCTCCTCGGTCCCCAGACGTCTGTTGAGTGTTGTAAGAAGAAGGGCATATGGGGATATGTTGACACCATGAAATTCTGAATCAACATATTTTTCCCTTAAAATGGTAAATTTTATCAGTTTAAACTTTTGTTCCGTGATTTATGTTCTATTCTGAATAAAATATTAGAAGTTGGCACCTCCACATCATTGCATTTAGTTTTTATTCACGATTTGTGTAGTGTCCCAACTTTTTTGGAATCCGGTTTATATCACAGAGCAGTGTCAGAGTTACTACAGGACAGTATATTATATCACAGATCACTGTCAGAGTACTATAGGACAATATATTATATAACAAAGCAGTGTCAAAGTACTACAGGACAGTATATAATATCACAGAGCAGTGTCAGAGTACTATAGGACAGTATATTATATCACAGAGCAGTACCAGAGTACTACAGGACAGTACATGATATCACAGAGCAGTGTCAGAGTACAATATGACAGTATATTATATCACAAAGTATTGTCAAAGTACTATAGGAAAGTATATTATATCAGAGAGCAGTGTCAGAATACTATAGGACGGTATACAATATCACAGAGCAGTAGCAGAGTACTACTGGTCACTATTTTATATCAAAGAGCAGTTTTAGAGTACTATAGGAAAGTCTATTGTATCACATAGCAGTGTTAGAGTACTATAGGACCGTATATTATATCACAGAGCAGTTCTAAATTACTATAGGATAGTATATTATAATTATATCACAGAGCTGTGTCAGAGTATTATAGCACAGTATATAATATCACAGAGCAGTGTCAGAGTACTATAGGAAAGTATATAATGTCACAGAGCAGTACCAGAGTACTGTAGGGCACTATATAATATCACAGAGCAGTGTCAGGGTACTATAGGGCAGTATTTAATATCACAGAGCAGTACCAGAGTACTACAGGGCAGCATATTATATCACATAGCAGTGTCAGAGTACTATAGGACAGAATATAATATCACAGAGCAGTAGCAGCAGGGCCGGTGCAAGGAGTTTTGCCGCCCTGTCACTCACTCACTGACAGACAGAAACGCACACACTGACAGACGGACACGCACACACTGGCAGACAGAAACGCACACACTGACAGACGGACACGCACACACTGACAGACGGACACGCACACACTGGCAGATGGACACGCACACACTGACAGACGGACATGCACACACTGACAGACGGACACGCACACACTGACAGACAGACACACACACTGAACGACACACACTGACAGACATACAATCACTCAGAAACTCACTGACAGACAGGCATACACACTCACTGACATACACACACTCACTCACTCAATGACAGACACACATACACTCACTGACAGACAGACATACACTCACTCAATGACAGACACACAGGCAGACACTCACTGACAGACACACACAGGCAGACACTCACCTCCCTGGGGTCCAGTGTGGTGCAGCTCTTTAGTCCTCCAGCGCCGTTTAGTATGCTGGGGCCAGAATGACGTCATATTCCGGCTCCCGGCATCACAGAGGGCGCACCAGGGAGGAGTGGGGAGCTGCTAGAACAGCCTCCCTTGCCGCCCGCTCCTCTGCTCCGGTAATTTACTGGCAGAGCAGGCACCTGCCATCAGGGTAAGCAGGTGCCTGCTCTGCCATATTTAAGAAGGACCTCCACCTCCTGGCCCCCCTGTAATGGCACTGGGGGTGGCTCAAGAGCCGCTCTCCCAGCGCTGCAGCCCCAGACAAGGGGAGCTCACCAGGGTGCCCCCAGCCGGCTGGCGCCCTAGGCGAATGCCTAGTTCGCCTAACGGTAGCGCCGGTCCTGAGTAGCAGAGTAATACAGGTCAGTCACAGAGCAGTGTCAGAGTACCTGTGAACAGTATATAATGTCACAGAGCAGTACCACAGTACTATATGACAGTATATAATATCACAGAGCAGTAACAGAGTACCATAGGAAATTATATTGTATCACAGAGCAGTGTCAGAGTATTATAGAAAAGTATATATTATATCACAGAGCACTGTCAGAGTACTATAGGACAATATATTATATAACAAAGCAGTGTCAAAGTACTACTGGACAGTATATTATATCACAGAGCAGAGTTAAAGTACTATAGGACAGTATATAATATCACAGAGTATTGTCAGAGTACTATAGGACAGTATATATCACAGAGCAGTACCACAGTACTATATGAAAGTATATAATATCACAAACCAGTACCAGAGTACTATAGGACAGTATATATCACTAAGCATTGTCAGAGTACTATAGGGCAGTATATAATATCACAGAGCAGAGTTAAAGTACTATAGGACAGTATATAATATCACAGAGCATTGTCAGAGTACTATAGGACAGTATATATCACAGAGCAGTACCACAGTACTATATGAAAGTGTCTAATATCACAAAGCAGTACCAGAGTACTATAGGACAGTATATAATATCACAGAGCATTGTCAGAGTACTATAAGACAGTATATATCACTAAGCATTGTCAGAGTACTATAGGACAGTATATAATATCACAGAGCATTGTCAGAGTACTATAGGACAGTATATATCACAGAGCAGTACCACAGTACTATATGAAAGTGTCTAATATCACAAAGCAGTACCAGAGTACTATAGGACAGTATATAATATCACAGAGCATTGTCAGAGTACTATAGGACAGTATATATCACAGAGCAGTACCACAGTACTATATGAAAGTATCTAATATCACAAAGCAGTACCAGAGTACTATAGGACAGTATATAATATCACAAAGCAGTACCAGAGTACTATAGGACAGTATATTATATCACAAAGCAGTACCAGAGTACTATAGGACAGTATATTATATCACAAAGCAGTACCAGAGTATTAGGCCTCTTTCACATGAACGTAACGAATTAGGTCCAGATGCGTTCAGAATGCGTTTAGTGAAACTCGCACCATTTTGCAAGTAAGTTCAGTCAGTTTTGTCTGCAATTGCGTTCATTTGTTAAGTTTTTTCTGCTCGAGTGCAATACGTTTTGATGAAGGTTTACAAACAA
The DNA here is from genome assembly GCA_033119425.1 of Bufotes viridis. Classification (NCBI taxonomy): domain Eukaryota; kingdom Metazoa; phylum Chordata; class Amphibia; order Anura; family Bufonidae; genus Bufotes; species Bufotes viridis. Next base: position 13,795,048 of record CM065592.1, on the reverse strand, counting down.
CATCTCCTAGCAACCATCAGTGAAAAAAGCACTGCATCGGCACTTTCTTCCGGATGCGATGCGTTTTTCACTGAAGCCCCATTCACTTCTATGGGGCCAGGGCTGCATGGGAAATGCTGAATATAGAACATGCTGCGATTTTCACGCAACGCACAAGTGAGGCCTGTACACAGACCTATATTGAATGGGTCAGGATTCAGTGCGGGTGCAATACGTTCACATGACGCATCACACCCGCGCGGAAAACTCACCGTGTGAAAGGGGCCTTACAGCACAGAAGAGTTCCAGGGAGTATCTCAGCATCACAGAGGAGTACCAGATTATTACAGGGTGCTATATAACAGTATTATAGGACATTATAGCACAGCTGTACCAGTCAACTGTATGTACTATCACTGTCTGCTGAGCTGTGTATCTAATCCTATCCTGTGTGATACTGTCTGCTGAGCTGTGTATCTAATCCTATCCTGTGTGATACTGTCTGCTGAGCTGTGTATCTAATCCTATCATGTGTGATACTGTGTGCTGAGCTGTGTATCTAATCCTATCATGTGTGATACTGTGTGCTGAGCTGTGTATCTAATCCTATCCTGTGTGATACTGTCTGCTGAGCTGTGTATCTAATCCTATCATGTGTGATACTGTCTGCTGAGCTGTGTATCTAATCCTATCATGTGTGATACTGTCTGCTGAGCTGTGTATCTAATCCTATCCTGTGTGATACTGTCTGCTGAGCTGTGTATCTAATCCTATCATGTGCTATACTGTCTGCTGAGCAGTGTATCTAATCCTATCCTGTGTGATACTGCCTGCTGAGCTGTGTATCTAATCCTATCCTGTGTGATACTGCCTGCTGAGCTGTGTATCTAATCCTATCATGTGTGATACTGTCTGCTGAGCTGTGTATCTAATCCTATCATGTGTGATACTGTCTGCCTGAGCTGTGTATCTAATTCTATCCTGTGTGATACTGCCTGCTGAGCTGTGTATCTAATCCTAATATGTGTGATACTGTGTGCTGAGCTGTGTATCTAATCCTAATATGTGTGATACTGTCTGCTGAGCTGTGTATCTAATCCTAATATGTGTGATACTGTGTGCTGAGCTGTGTATCTAATCCTATCCTGTGTGATACTGACTGCTGAGCTGTGTATCTAATCCTATCCTGTGTGATACTGTCTGCTGAGCTATGTATCTAATCCTATCCTGTGTGATACTGTCTGCTGAGCTGTGTATCTAATCCTATCATGTGTGATACTGTCTGCTGAGCTGTGTATCTAATCCTATCATGTGCTATACTGTCTGCTGAGCAGTGTATCTAATCCTATCCTGTGTGATACTGCCTGCTGAGCTGTGTATCTAATCCTATCATGTGTGATACTGTCTGCTGAGCTGTGTACCTAATCCTATCCTGTGTGATACTGCCTGCTGAGCTGTGTATCTAATCCTATCATGTGTGATACTGTCTGCTGAGCTGTGTATCTAATCCTATCCTGTGTGATACTGTCTGCTGAGCTGTGTATCTAATCCTATCCTGTGTGATACTGTCTGCTGAGCTGTGTATCTAATCCTATCCTGTGTGATACTGTCTGCTGAGCTGTGTATCTAATTCTATCCTGTGTGATACTGCCTGCTGAGCTGTGTATCTAATCCTATCATGTGTGATACTGTCTGCTGAGCTGTGTATCTAATCCTATCATGTGTGATACTGTCTGCTGAGCTGTGTATCTAATCCTATCCTGTGTGATACTGTCTGCTGAGCTGTGTATCTAATCCTATCCTGTGTGATACTGTCTGCTGAGCTGTGTATCTAATCCTATCATGTGTGATACTGTCTGCTGAGCTGTGTATCTAATCCTATCCTGTGTGATACTGTCTGCTGAGCTGTGTATCTAATCCTATCCTGTGTGATACTGTCTGCTGAGCTGTGTATCTAATCCTATCCTGTGTGATACTGTCTGCTGAGCTGTGTATCTAATCCTATCATGTGTGATACTATCTGATGAACTGTGTATCTAATCCTATCAGGTGTGATACTGCCTGCTGAGTTGTGTATCTAATCCTATCCTGTGTGATAATGTCTGCTGAGCTATGTATCTAATCCTATCCTGTGTGATACTGTCTGCTGAGCTGTGTATCTAATCCTATCATGTGTGATACTGTCTGCTGAGTTGTGTATCTAATCCTATCCTGTGTGATACTGTCTGCTGAGCTATGTATCTAATCCTATCCTGTGTGATACTGTCTGCTGAGCTGTGTATCTAATCCTATCCTGTGTGATACTGTCTGCTGAGCTGTGTATCTAATCCTATCATGTGTGATACTGTCTGCTGAGCTGTGTATCCAATCCTATCATGTGTGATACTGTCTGCTGTCTAACCCTATCCTGTGTGATACTGTCTGCTGAGTTGTGTATCTAATCATATCCTGTGTGATACTGTCTGCTGAGCTGTGTATCTAATCCTATCCTGTGTGATACTGCCTGCTGAGCTGTGTATCTAATCCTCTCCTGTGTGATACTGTCTGCTGAGCTGTGTATCTAATATTCTATCCTGTGTGATACCGTCTGCTAAGCTTTGTATCTAATCCTATCATGTGTGATACTGTCTGCTGAGCTGTGTATCTAATCCTATCATGTGTGATACTGTCTACTGAGCTGTGTATCTAATCCTGTGGGATACTGTCTGCTAAGCTTTGTATCTAATCCTATCATGTGTGATACTGTCTGCTGAGCTGTGTATCTAATCCTATCATGTGTGATACTGTCTGCTGAGCTGTGTATCTAATCCTATCATGTGTGATACTGTCTACTGAGCTGTGTATCTAATCCTATCCTGTGTGATACTGTCTGCTGAGCTGTGTATCTAATCCTATCATGTGTGATACTGTCTGCTGAGCTGTGTACCTAATCCTATCCTGTGTGATACTGTCTGCTAAGCTTTGTATCTAATCCTATCCTGTGTGATACTGCCTGCTGAGCTGTGTATCTAATCCTTTCATATGTGATAATATTTGCTGAGCTGTGTATCTAATCCTATAATGTGTGATACTGTCTGCTGAGCTGTGTATCTAATTCTATCCTGTGTGATACTGCCTGCTGAGCTGTGTATCTAATCCTTTCATATGTGATAATGTTTGCTGAGCTGTGTATCTAATCCTATAATGTGTTATACTGTCTGCTGAGCTGTGTATCTAATCCTATACTGTGTGATACTGCCTGCTGAGCTGTGTAGCTAATCCTATCCTGTGTGATACTGTCTGCTAAGCTTTGTATCTAATCCTATCCTGTGTGATACTGTCGGCTGAGCTGTGTATCTAATTCTATCCTGTGTGATACTGTCTGCTGAGCTGTGTATCTAATCCTATCCTGTGTGATACTGTTTGCTGAGCTGTGTATCTAATCCTATCATGTGTAATACTGTCTGCTGAGCTGTGTATCTAATCCTATCATGTGTGATACTGTCTGATGAGCTGTGTATCTAATCCTATCCTGTGTGATACTGTCTGCTGAGCTGTGTATCTAATCCTGCCATGTGTGATACTGTCTGCTGAGCTGTGTATCTAATCCTATCATGTGTGATACTGTCTGCTGAGCTGTGTATCCAATCCTACCATGTGTGATACTATCTGCTGAGCCGCTGTATCTAATCCTATCATGTGTGATACTGTCTGCTGAACTGTGTATCTAATCCTATCCTGTGTGATACTGTTTGCTGAGCTGTGTATCTAATCCTATCACGTATGATACTATCTGCTGAGCTGTGTATCTAATCCTACCATGTGTGATACTGTTTGGTGATCCTATAGCTTCATGCAGAGTAGAAAGGGTTAACTCCTGGGTATTGATTGGGGTGAGGTCACGCCCCCGTTATTACACTATAGATGAGAAGGCTGCAGCTCTGGTTCAGGGCCTGTCCCTGAGCGGAAGACATTTTGTTGCTATGACAACCCCTGACTAAACAGCACTCGGGGGATGGTGAGACAATGGATGAGGAGGATGAAGGCTGCCATGTCTGTCTCCTCATCTCTATGATATCATCAGTGACCCCGAGCCTCAGCATCATTAATCCTGACATCATCCATCTTTTCCCAGAACATCACCATGGGGGAGGGGGCTGTGGGTGTCAGGGCAGACGGCTGCTGGGTGTCAGGGGAGGGGGCTGTGGGTGTCAGGGCAGACGGCTGCTGGGTGTCAGGGGATGGGGCTGCGGGTGTCAGGGCAGACGGCTGCTGGGTGTCAGGGGAGGAGGCTGAGGGTGTAAGGAGGGGGCTGCAGGTGTCAGGGGAGAAGGCTGTGGGTGTCAGGGGAGAAGGCTGTGGGTGTCAGGGGAGGGGGCTGTGGGTGTCAGGGGAGAAGGCTGTGGGTGTCAGGGGAGGGGGCTGTGGGTGTCAGGGGAGGGGGCTGCGGGTGTCAGGTGAGAAGGCTGCAGGGTGTCAGGAGAAGGCTGCAGGGTGTCAGTGGAGGGGACTGCAGGGTGTCGTGGCAGGGGGCTGCAGGGTGTCAGGGGAGGGGGCTGCCAGGTGTCAGGGGAGGAGGCAGCGGGTGTCAGGGGAGGAGGCAGCGGGTGTCAGGGGAGGAGGCAGCGGGTGTCAGGGGAGGGGGCAGCGGGTGTCAGGGCAGGGGTTGAAGGGTGTCAGGGGTAAGTGGGACTAGTTGACATGACAGTAAACACTGAGATGGCCGCTCCCTGGGAAACAAGGTATCAGCCCCAGATAAGGGCAGCAAACCCGCCCAGAGCAGTGGATACCATGTATCTAATCCAGACTGATACATTGTAGCAGAGGGGTGTGTGATGGTTTATCTCCCAGAGAATCGTCTACATCAGATACAACTGTATCAAACTTGCTGTCAGTGAATAGAAATAGTGGTGTGTACATCCAATGGCTGAAAACCTGTCCTAACTTAAAGTGGTTGTAACATCTCAGGCACTGGGGGCATGTCCTGGGATATGCCCCCAATCTCTGAGATGGGAGTGCCCTTTACAACTTCTCACTTGTCTTAATTGGGAACAATTGTAACAGATCTTCTGCTGTGAGTATATTAGCACAGCGCAGGTTTTCAGCCACTGGATGTGGAGTCCAGAGGATAGATGTGATTGTAGCAAACCCTCAGCTGTGAGCAGTGTCAGGTCGGTGTTGTTTTGTGCGGGTGACTACAGATATCACAGCTGTCACTCTGTATTTACCAGAACATGGCTGACAAACCTCCGGGGCCAGCCGCGTCACCCTGCTCGCCCAAGTGGAGGATGAGGGTGATTCTGCTCCCAAATCTGCGACATTCATCAAAGTTCTGCCGATTCCAGCAGTGAGGAGCAAACGCTGATCCCAGCGAGCGGCGCCCGCGTCCTCCTCATCTTCACAAATGTCTCATTAGACTGAAATCTTCCATCACTACAAGGTTGTCAGGTTGTCACCAAACTTTCCCAAGCTCCTGAATGGCAAATCTGTCTGCAGCAGTGAAACAAGACTGGACAAACCCCTCAAAGTGAAGTGTGGCTGACAACCTCAGATAAAATGGTAGACATATTGGTTGTCACCCTGCTACCATTACCAGCATATAAGGTGATCTTAACTACACAATGTAACTGGTCTCCTCTATGTATAGACAGTGCACAGTACCACTTCTCCTCAGTATGGTGGAGGTGATTCTCAGGCTGTGGTCTCCTCCTCTATGTATAGACAGTGCACAGTACCACTTCTCCTCAGTATGCTGGAGGTGATTCTCAGGCTGTGGTCTCCTCCTCTATGTATAGACAGTGCACAGTACCACTTCTTCTCAGTATGGTGGAGGTGATTCTCAGGCTGTGGTCTCCTCTATGTACAGACAGTGCACAGTACCACTTCTCCTCAGTATGGTGGAGGTGATTCTCAGGCTGTGGTCTCCTCCTCTATGTATAGACAGTGCACAGTACCACTTCTCCTCAGTATGGTGGAGGTGATTCTCAGGCTGTGGTCTCCTCCTCTATGTATAGACAGTGCACAGTACCACTTCTCCTCAGTATGGTGGAGGTGATTCTCAGGCTGTGGTCTCCTCCTCTATGTATAGACAGTGCACAGTACCACTTCTCCTCAGTATGGTGGAGGTGATTCTCAGGCTGTGGTCTCCTCCTATGTATAGACAGTGCACAGTACCACTTCTCCTCAGTATGGTGGAGGTGATTCTCAGGCTGTGGTCTCTCCTCTATGTATAGACAGTGCACAGTACCACTTCTCCTCAGTATGGTGGAGGTGATTCTCAGGCTGTGGTCTCCTCCTCTATGTATAGACAGTGCACAGTACCACTTCTCCTCAGTATGGTGGAGGTGATTCTCAGGCTGTGGTCTCCTCCTATGTATAGACAGTGCACAGTACCACTTCTCCTCAGTATGCTGGAGGTGATTCTCAGGCTGTGGTCTCCTCTATGTATAGACAGTGCACAGTACCACTTCTCCTCAGTATGGTGGAGGTGATTCTCAGGCTGTGGTCTCCTCCTCTATGTATAGACAGTGCACAGTACCACTTCTCCTCAGTATGGTGGAGGTGATTCTCAGGCTGTGGTCTCCTCTATGTATAGACAGTGCACAGTACCACTTCTCCTCAGTATGGTGGAGGTGATTCTCAGGCTGTGGTCTCCTCCTCTATGTATAGACAGTGCACAGTACCACTTCTCCTCAGTATGGTGGAGGTGATTCTCAGGCTGTGGTCTCCTCCTATGTATAGACAGTGCACAGTACCACTTCTCCTCAGTATGCTGGAGGTGATTCTCAGGCTGTGGTCTCCTCTATGTATAGACAGTGCACAGTACCACTTCTCCTCAGTATGGTGGAGGTGATTCTCAGGCTGTGGTCTCCTCCTCTATGTATAGACAGTGCACAGTACCACTTCTCCTCAGTATGGTGGAGGTGATTCTCAGGCTGTGGTCTCCTCTATGTATAGACAGTGCACAGTACCACTTCTCCTCAGTATGGTGGAGGTGATTCTCAGGCTGTGGTCTCCTCCTCTATGTATAGACAGTGCACAGTACCACTTCTCCTCAGTATGGTGGAGGTGATTCTCAGGCTGTGGTCTCCTCTATGTATAGACAGTGCACAGTACCACTTCTCCTCAGTATGGTGGAGGTGATTCTCAGGCTGTGGTCTCCTCTATGTATAGACAGTGCACAGTACCACTTCTCCTCAGTATGGTGGAGGTGATTCTCAGGCTGTGGTCTCCTCTATGTATAGACAGTGCACAGTACCACTTCTCCTCAGTATGGTGGAGGTGATTCTCAGGCTGTGGTCTCCTCTATGTATAGACAGTGCACAGTACCACTTCTCCTCAGTATGGTGGAGGTGATTCTCAGGCTGTGGTCTCCTCTATGTATAGACAGTGCACAGTACCACTTCTCCTCAGTATGGTGGAGGTGATTCTCAGGCTGTGGTCTCCTCTATGTATAGACAGTGCACAGTACCACTTCTCCTCAGTATGGTGGAGGTGATTCTCAGGCTGTGGTCTCCTCCCTATGTATAGACAGTGCACAGTACCACTTCTCCTCAGTATGGTGGAGGTGATTCTCAGGCTGTGGTCTCCTCTATGTATAGACAGTGCACAGTACCACTTCTCCTCAGTATGGTGGAGGTGATTCTCAGGCTGTGGTCTCCTCTATGTATAGACAGTGCACAGTACCACTTCTCCTCAGTATGGTGGAGGTGATTCTCAGGCTGTGGTCCTCCTCTATGTATAGACAGTGCACAGTACCACTTCTCCTCAGTATGGTGGAGGTGATTCTCAGGCTGTGGTCTCCTCCTCTATGTACAGACAATGCACAGTACCACTTCTCCTCAGTATGGTGGAGGTGATTCTCAGGCTGTGGTCTCCTCCTATGTATAGACAGTGCACAGTACCACTTCTCCTCAGTATGGTGGAGGTGATTCTCAGGCTGTGGTCTCCTCCTCTGTGTATAGACAGTGCACAGTACCACTTCTCCTCAGTATGGTGGAGGTGATTCTCAGGCTGTGGTCTCCTCCTCTGTGTATAGACAGTGCACAGTACCACTTCTCCTCAGTATGGTGGAGGTGATTCTCAGGCTGTGGTCTCCTCCTCTATGTATAGACAGTGCACAGTACCACTTCTCCTCAGTATGGTGGAGGTTATTCTCAGGCTGTGGTCTCCTCTATGTATAGACAGTGCACAGTACCACTTCTCCTCAGTATGCTGGAGGTGATTCTCAGGCTGTGGTCTCCTCTATGTACAGACAGTGCACAGTACCACTTCTCCTCAGTATGGTGGAGGTGATTCTCAGGCTGTGGTCTCCTCCTCTATGTACAGACAACGCACAGTACCACTTCTCAGTATGCTGGAGGTGATTCTCAGGCTGTGGTCTCCTCTATGTATAGACAGTGCACAGTACCACTTCTCCTCAGTATGCTTGAGGTGATTCTCAGGCTGTGTTCTCCTCCACTATGTACATACAGTGCACAGTACCACTTTTCCTCAGTATGGTGGAGGTGATTTTCAGGCTGTGGTCTCCTCCTATATATACAGACAGTGCACAGTACCACTTCTCCTCTTAATGGTGGAGGTGATTCTCAGGCTGTGTTCTCCTCCACTATGTACAGACAGTGCACAGTACCACTTCTCCTCAGTATGGTGGAGGTGATTTTCAGGCTGTGGTCTCCTCCTCTATATACAGACAGTGCACAGTACCACTTCTCCTCAGTATGGGGGGAGGTGATTCTCAGGCTGTGATCTCCTCTGTGTATAGACAGTGCACAGTACCACTTCTCCTCAGTATGCTGGAGGTGATTCTCATGCTGTGGTCTCCTCTATGTATAGACAGTGCACAGTACCACTTCTCCTCAGTATGGTGGAGGTGATTCTCAGGCTGTTGTCTCCTCTATGTATAGACAGTGCACAGTACCACTTCTCCTCAGTATGGTGGAGGTGATTCTCAGGCTGTGGTCTCCTCTATGTATAGACAGCGCACAGTACCACTTCTCCTCAGTATGGTGGAGGTGATTCTCAGGCTGTGGTCTCCTCTATGTATAGACAGCGCACAGTACCACTTCTCCTCAGTATGGGGGAGCTGATTCTCAGGCTGTGGTCTCCTCCTCTATGTATAGACAGTGCACAGTACCACTTCTCCTCAGTATGGTGGAGGTGATTCTCAGGCTGTGGTCTCCTCCTCTATGTACAGACAGTGCACAGTACCACTTCTCAGTATGCTGGAGGTGATTCTCAGGCTGTGGTCTCCTCCTCTATGTACAGGGCCTGTGCATGGGTAGCTGACCACACCACCAGGCACAGACGTCGTCGTCTTGCATGGGCCGGGGAGCATCTACGCTGGACGAGGGACCAGTGCAGCTCAGAGCTGTTCACTGATGAAAGTCGATCCACGTTGTTCAGAATTGATGGCCGCCAGCGATGTTGCAGACGTCAAGGAGAGCGCTCTGCATCAGCCACTGTGGTCACCAGACGAGCCTTTGGTGACCGTGGTGTTACAGGGTGGGCAGGTGTCTAGTCCATACAGAACTGCCCTACTCAGTGTGAATGGTCCGGTGACAAGCCCATACTACTTGATGAACATCATTAATCCGGTCATTGTGCTGCTACATAAAAAACACAGGCCTAATTTCATCCTAATGGAGGACAATGCGCCAATTCATCGAGGTCACATCGTTAGGGAATGGCTGCTGGATACTGGGGGACCTCAAATGGAGTGGCCTGCACTTTCTTCAGACCTGAATCCCATTGAAAACCTATGTTATCAGCTGAGTCGCCATGTACAGGTTCGTAACTCTGTACCCCAGAATCTCTATAACCTGAGGGCCCCCCCTTCAAGAAGAGTGGGACGCCATGCCTCAGTAGACAATAAGTCGCCTTGTGAACAGCAGGAGACGTCGTTGTCAAGCTGTAATTGATGCTCAAGGCCACAGGACAAGTTACTGATTTTGTGGCTGTATACCCAGCCCTGGGGTCGGCTTTTGTTTCATTAAATTGTTAGAGATGCGGAAATCATCATTACTGCTTCTACTTAAATCTATGACTTTCATGATATAATACCACTGGAGCCGGAACTTTTTACGTTTTCCATAAATTTCCCAAATATCCCAAACTTTTTGTGCGTAGTACGGGTCAGTATTAGTAGTTTTATTCTTATACATAGGGCGGTGACATACAGTAAGGCCTGTGTCATATAACATAAGGATGACTCCTTCTCCAGTGGTGATATCACCTGGACCTTCTCCTTTAATATTCACAGTCCGTACGGTTCTTAAAATAGCAGAGGATCTGATGATATAAGTCTCTGGAAAGACAGAATATTCTGTAATCTTCCTGGCATCGAGCTGTAAGAATGGAGTGAAGGAGAGAGCGGTGACCTTTGTCTCTCGTCCATTACTGGTTGGAACGGTTCCAGCAGCTGATCCTCCCTCTTCTGTGTGAAGTACTTCTCTGGAGAAGATGAGCAGCCGCTCCCCTCTGTATGATGTGGCCCTCACTCATCACCGGGCTAATTTTACATCTGCTTTTGGGAATTAACATTGAATTATTCCCTTAATTTTGTGAGCTGCGGCCATTAAGACTGAGATGCCATATTACACCTATTTATAAATGGCATTAACATAAGGGAGGAGGTTATGAGGTCTGTGATGGAGGCAGCTTATAGTATGCCTCTGATAGACTACTGCTTATCTTCCAGGATCGGCCTACATTTTAGGAAGCTGCTGTGTCGTAGATCCGTCGCATAACACCAGTGCTCCCAGTGTGTTTATTACATGGTCAATCACCAATGCTCGACTTAGTTGGCCATTGGCCCTGGTTTTTTCCTTACGTGCCTCCTCTCCTTCCCCACCTCCATCCTGACTCGCTGATTGACCACAGGCTGTAACCATTTTGCTGTTTCCCTACATACTGACTGTGTCCAGTCCATTGGTCAGTTAGGCCTAGTTTACATGGAGACTTTGCGTGGAATACAAGTACTTACCATATCAGACACGCCAGGAGTGGTGACGGCTCTTCTATATGTCCAGACACTCACAGGTGACATCTCTTCTGATTGTAGATGCTCTCTTTCATTTTCTTGTCCATTCAGCCCAGACCACCATGATGGCTTCTTCTGAAGAATGCAGAGTTTTCTGGTGAGACAGTTTTGACCCCTTACTTCCGGAACTATCTGCAAAATATATGTAAATTTAGAAGTTAAGCTAAGTCCCAAAATAAATACAGCCCCCCCTTAAAGATATAGACACCCGTAAGCTATTACAGTGAACAGACCCCTTAAATACAAATCTAGGGAAGACCACCAAAATAAATTTAGACCTAAAACCTCTAAACAATTCAGTTCCCAGACCAGGCTCCCCCATAAACAAACACCAACCCACAACCAGACCCTAGAATTAAATACAGCCCTCCAAACGAAACCCCCTACATACAGACCCAGAGCAGACACCCTAACTACACCCTAAATACAAACACAGACCTGATAAATACAGATTCAGGGCATGCAGCTCACCGTTTTGACCCCTTTCTTCTCTTTTCCCTTGGTTTGAGGACCTGCATGGAACCATGTTCAGGTCCTTCAGTAGGTCACATTTTTTCCCTTGGATTCATGGCAATAAAATTGAAGCAAACCCACAAGGCTCATCAAGTCTTTGTCCTCATGAATGGCCACAGGTTTGACCCTTGCTGATCAGACTCCTACCCAATACCCTGTGGACAGGGGATATTTTTGTAATCTTTGCACAAACCTTTCAAGGTTTATAAACCTTTAAAGTAATGATGGGTATAAATTGGACAGTGTTGGCTTTGCCCACTGTGCTCCTCTTATACCATGGGTTCAGGAGCGTGGCTATAGGGGCAGCAGTTGGGCCCTGGTACCTGAGAAGACCATATAAGAAGACACCAGTATTAATTATGGCATATGGTAGGTGGTGGGGGCAGGGGCAGGTCATAGATTTACATTGCATAGAGTACTGTACCTTTAAAAGATGACGTTCATCCGTCTGGTATAGCCGCAGGATCAGACTGGTAGCTCTGTATCTGTGCAGTACATTATCATTAGAGATGAGCGAATTTTTCAAAAATTCAATTCGGCCGGTTCGCCAAATTCTCTGAAAAAATTTGGTTCGATCTGAATTTATTCGCGGAGAATCTTGTTAAAAAATGGCTATTTCCTGGCGGCAGAGATCCTTTATAAAGGTGTAGAACACTGTGCCCTGCAGTAACACTCATAGGGAGTCTGCTGTGGTAGTAAAATAATACTGTGAGTCCATATGACATGCAGATGACAGGTGTCGCTCTTAGAATCACTGCACACCTCACTTATTTGGGCAGTCACAGGGACAAAACTGACCAAATAACTCAAATATAAACTCAGCCTTACAGGTCGATGGTAGCGTCAAGAAGAAACACACTCCTTTTACACCCTCGTCAGCTGATTCCACATAGATGTCTACAGAACCTGTTCTATTAAACGCTTATACAAGTAGAGTCCCCCCGACAGAGTGGAGAGGGTGTCAGCAGTACGTTTGTGTTGACGTCACTGATTATTCTGCCCTTCCTCTGATCCGTCAGAACAATAACCCACAAAAAACGTATCCTGTCTGTTGAGCATCCACCTTCGCTCGGTCAGCATTTGGTCAGTAATCTATCAGTATTGCTAATGCCAAGAAAAACAGGAGTGGATCTAAAACAGAGATGACCGAGTCAACCATTCAAGACCTTCTGGGTTGCTGGTCAAGACACGACCGCAAAATGACGACCCCTGCGACTCCTGCTGCTACGGCCCCTTACTCTGCTGCGACCTCTGCCTGAAACATTTAGGCCTCTGCCCCTCCCCTGTGCAGGGCCGGGAACTTCTCTGTCTGACATACTGTTAGATCAGATTATTAAATAAAAAGGAAATTAAAACACCGCAAAAAAGTCTGTAATTTTCTCACTTCACCACACAACAGCAAATACTTTTTTTGTGCCACTAATACACGCAAAAAAGGGCATTAGAACATATAACTGCACCGCTGATCAGCAAATATATATTACTTTTGCCACTAATAAATGACAAAAAGGGCAGTAATTTTCGCACTTCACCACACAACGGCTAATAAGCCCTTTTTTCCCACTAATACAAGCCAAAAAATGCTTTAGAACATATAACTGCACCGCACAAGGGCAATTAAAACGTAGAGATGTTTCCTTGTAATAAACCCTGTTAGTGGCTGTATCAAACAGGACTTGCATCCCAATAACAAGAACAGTTTGCTGGAATTACAGAGCTGTATAATGGAAATTTGGGTCCCCAGTCAGTGCAGCAAGGTGTAATAGGATTGTTCCTATTACCCAGGCTGTAACCTCCCCTTCTGAACCCTGTTCTACAGAAATGCTGTGGAATGATTCTTCCCTATCCTTTCCCTAAACTTGTAAATCGTTTTTTCAGCACAATGAAGTCTTTCCTTGCACTGTCCCTAGCGCCTGCTGACGTCTCTCCCTGCACTAAGCACACTGATAAATGGCAGAATCCAAGATGGCTGAGGCTATTTATAGGGCTGTGACATCACAGGGCTGGCTGCTGTTTGTCTGCATGCATGGCATTATGGATGATCCCTCGTTCCCAGAGTTCCTTGCTCCATATCCTAACACATGCAGCAGCCATTTTAGGAAAAAATGCGTTTCGTTACCACGAAGCGTGAGGAAATTCGGATTCGGTGCGAATCGAATAATTCCTGAAATTCAGATCGAATTCCACTTCGTCAACTTCGATTCGCTCATCTCTAATTATCATCTACTGTATAATTCATGCTCCGGTGATGGAGAGCAGATAATGCTGTGGACCTCTATATGGAGGCCTCAGTGGACGTCACACAAAGCCTCGGCTTCATGATGAAATTATAGATAGCTGGGGTTCTGGAGCATTGGCAGAGCAATGGAAACACAGCAGAGTAGAAGTCTGTGGATCCTGTACAGCCCTTCATACATGGGGGTATGCAGTGTCCCTGCTGGTTGCACCATAGAAGCAGAAGCTTCAGGATGTGTTGTCAGCATCGACAAGCTTCTCACCCAGCTTTCCATAGACCCCGAATGTCATATACATACAGTATAGAATGCACACTGCATAATAATCCAGATTTATACTCAGGGAGTGACAACCTGTAGGCGTATGGTGATTGTCACTCAGCATCTGTACAAAACAGAAAATTAAAGTCTGGAGAACATGCTAAATTATGCTTCATATTCCAATGTCTTATCATTTTCAAGATCTTTGCTTGCTATCAGTGAATCAAGCTATTTCTATTTAGTGGTAGTAACCCTGTCTGTAGCCAGTCCTGCTCTCTTCTGAGACGTGGATACAATTGTTTCCAGTGTAGATAATGCTCCAAACATTCTGGACTGCAGACTGATACATTGTATCAAACTACAATCCTTTAGCTCACAGAGCATTGTCTAGACGGAATACAACTGTATCCACAGCCACAGGGTTACTGACCTTGGATATAGCCTAAAGCAGGAATGCTCAACCTGCGGACCTCCAGCTGTTGTAAAACTACAACTCCCACCATGCCCTTCTGTAGGCTGATAGCTGTAGGCTGTCCGGGAATTTTGGGAGTTGTAGTTTTGCTACAGCTGGAGGGCCGCAGGAGGATGCCTTGAGGATGCCTGGCCTAAAGTGTTCTCATTCACTGACAGGAAGCGAAGCTCTTGAAAATAATGAGTACTTGAAACACATTGTCTATTAGAGAGCTGTAAATTTATACACTGATTATGCTTTAAAAAACCTGGAGAACCCCTTTAAGTCTTCCAGTACTACGTGTGATATTGTGATTTACTGTAAGTTGTTATATCTCCGTAAGTTACAGAAAAACATCTCCTGATTGTCTTTTCTTCATTCTTGTTGAGACACAGGCGATGGAGAGCAAACTTCTCATTGGTGGAAAGACCATTATGGACCATACCAACGAGCAGCAGAAAATGCTGGAGATAAAGAGACAGGAGATTGCCGAGCAGGTGAGACGTAGACCCTCACAAGATTTGACATCCGACCACCACAGATGACATATCTATTGGCCACAATGATGGTGAGGAATTTAGAGTCTTACCCTAGGGTGAAATCTACCGCAGTGTCTCTGTGAATCTACAAGATTTACAGGGACTGGTCAGGAATTTTGGACCCACCAATATGTTTAGAGAGTCCCCTTCCTACAGTACACTATAGAGAGGAAATAACTACTCCTGCATTATATGCAGGTTAAGGGAATAAGGGATTGTATTTGTACATAAAAAGTTGAAAATAAAGTTCCAACAATCTGTAGACTCTTCACTTCGATTAGGATTTAGTTCTGGAGATCGTGGACCTTGACATCTTAAGGGTATGGCCACACGGTCAGGTTTCTGCATGCAGTTTTGTAATCCAAAACCAGGAGTGAATTCAAAAAACCAAGAGACATTGTATCTGTCCTTTATACTGTCTCTCCTTTTATGATCCACTCCTGATTTTGGCTGTGTGGTCGTGCGGTTGTACCCTAAGAAAGCTGTGAGACCATTACAGTAGGAGTTACTATGAGATCGAGAAACCAAGAAGGACGACCTCCGCTCATAGACGAGATGCAGTTAGTGATCATTGAAGAGGCAAGTGAAAACTGAGTGCAAATCAGCAGATGACCAAAGAAAGTCATAAAGAACTAAGGGTGAAATGTGCTGTGAATATGGATTGAGGTCCCCATTAAAACTTTTTGAAAAAAGCACCATGGATATTTGCTATAAAACCAGCTATCAATACTTTTTAATTATTAATTGAACAAATTCCTTACTCCCCTCCCACCAAAAAGAAAAGATACTAATGTACGAAATATACATGGAGATCACTCCCCTCTCACAGCAGGAAGTCCCAGCACTTTCTTAAGCACCATGTTATTTAGCAGCTGAAACGTATGTAATCAAAGCTTGTTAGAAAGGAAATTCTCTTTAGTGCGAGTCATTTCCCAATATCTATCAAGATGGTAGTCATAAAGTTCACGTTTCCATCTGGTTGGCTAACGATGGCCTACTGTATCCTAGCATCAAGTTATTATTGCCAACTTCATTAACCAAAGTGTCCAAACAACAGATTACACTCACGTGATGTGGGATGGAAGACTAGCTTGAGGTCAAAAGACCAAATTGTAACATTAGTATTAGTCAAATTAACCCTTTAATATAACAAATTCCATTCTTTGTTTCAGAAACGTCGGGAACGTGAGATTCAGCAACAGATGCTCCTCAGAGATGAGGAGACTGTGGAACTGAGAGGGACATACACATCTCTACAACAGGAGGTTGAGATGAAGACCAAGAAACTGAAAAAGGTGACACGTCTTATACTTTCTACAGCTATGAAAAAAAACAAGCCTGGCCATGATATAGAGCAGGGATGGCCAACCTGAGGCTCTCCAGCTGTTGCAAAACTACAACTCCCAGCATGCCCTGACTACCTTCAGCTATCAGCCTACAGGAGGGCATGGTGGAGAGCCGCAGGTTGGCCAACTTGGCCATGCCTGATATAGAGGCACTGCCCTATGCAGCCATAACCCTGTAAATTTAGGTGGACACTTGACAGGACGAGTCAGTTGAATTCCTCACACGATGGACTGTGTTCTTCTTTCAGCTCTATGCCAAGTTACAGGCTGTAAAGGGAGAGATCCAGGACCAGCACGACGAGTACGTACGGGTGAGGCAGGACCTAGAACAAGCCCAGAATGAGCAGACACGGGAGCTGAAATACAAGTGAGTTTGCACTTTCTCAAGAGCTTATGATATATGTACCTCAAGAATTACCAAAACTGGAGCTTTACTTCAAGTCAACGTCTCAGAACCAAACTTTTATCTTCTTAACTCCTAGGTATCTGATCATTGAAAATTTTATTCCTCCTGAAGAAAAGAACAAGATCATGAACCGTCTCTTGTACGATGCAGAAGAGGACCAGTGGAAATTTCAGCCTCTTGTGCCTCCAGGAAAGTAAGTTCTTATAATATCCTTACAATAAGTCTTTAAAACTGTCAGAAATCTTAAGAGAACATGGAGGCCGGACACAGTGTGCAGTGTTGGACTTGGGTTCCTTGGATGCACTAGAGAAAATAATCCTGAGGGCCACCCACCATCTACACCGACCATTGTATCATAATTGTAATAGTCTGATTCCTGTGATACCCAGTTAAAGAACTGGATGGCACAATTTCACCTTTAGCATTCCCATTTCCCTCGACCCTGGGTTTGGGTTGAGGTACTCAGCTGACTCCATGTGCCTCGAGATGGTCCAGTGGTCATTTACCTGGATAACTTTAGCAGGTTGGGATCCAGTATGGGCGAGATTAGAGATATCCACCCCTTAAGATTCCCCATAATGCTTAAAGGTGTTGTGAAGCAAGGGAATATTTTTTAAAAAGGAATAGAATGGCTTAAAAAGTTAAAAAAGAGTAATACTGACATTACCGATCCCCACCATTCTTGCTTCTTGCAGATGTCTACTTCCTGGTCCCTGCTCAGCCAATCACTCGCCACAGTGGTGACCCACCTTGGCTAGTGATTGGCTGAGGTGATCACTTCCTGTGTGTTGAGAGGTACCAGGAAATAGAGACCAGGGAGGAACCATCAGAACTGAAGGGGGCGGTCAGTTGAGTATGATTTTTTACAGCATTCTGAGCTTTTTCTGAATGTTTTTTTTCTTGGCTGGACCACCACTTCAATACTATCAGGGGATTTGGGAAGCCAAGAGCGCTAGATAGGACTTACTATGATTTACAGCTAAATGTTAAACCGAGATGTAAATGGGATGAGAAAAATACAAATGTCAAGGCTAACATTGCACGGGGTGTTCCACAGTGAAAGCGGAGGTGGAAGCACAATGAAGAGGCGGCCATTATCAGCTGTTGGATACAAAAGGCCAATCAGCCAGTATGCCAGGGTGGCCATGGTGATGGGCTATCATCCGAGGTACCGGGTAAGTAACCTCACTCTGGATATTTTTACAACCCAGTAGTACTAAAGTGGAAACATTAGTAGCAGTAAGTACTCTATATGTCAACATCTACAGTATGTTGACATATAGATGCGCAGTGGCAGGAATTGGGATGGTCTCAACACTACGATGAGTCCTCTAGACACCGTTGAGGTGTCACCACATGTTGCTACTCTACAGAAGGGGAGGTAAAGCGCAGTGCACCGTAATGGGATATTAGTCCTGAGGGTCAGGGTTTGTAGTAAACCCATTTGCTTCTTTACTGGAGGAACTCAAGTGCAAAACAATACAGGTAATGCACTGAGCTGGCTTCTCCAGTTGGCAGAATAAGGTTCATTGCTTAGAAAAGGCTTGAGCTAGTTGTCCCTCTGTCTATCAAACGGTTAATACTCTGGGCTGGTGGCCCAGGGTCTGTGGGTCAGTCATCCGGCTAGCCCTCTGGTCAAAGGGCTGGTATCTCCGTCTCAGTGTCTTCTTCTGGCCACTTGTGTGGTCTGGCAAAGTCTCTTCTACTAAACACTGGTCCCTACCTGCAGACCACTAGGGACTCTGACTGCTCTCCTTATGTACAGTTTTTAACTGAACTAGAACTCTTCTAGTGGGAGGGATGGATTGGAGAAACACAGCCTAAACAGGAACAAGGTTGCAATTTCAGTCCATTATAGACTTGTATGGAGTTTTAATACAAGTCTATGGGAATGACTAAGCTGTTTTTCCAGACATAAATAAATCTTCAGACGTAAGCAACAGAGCTAAACCGGACAGTCAAAAGGTCACTGCGTCTGGTTTTTTGGGGTTTTTTTTTTCCTCCAAAGCTTTGCATAGTCCCTTATAGTAACTGTGGAAGATTTCTAACTTCTCAGTGCATAGATAGAAAGTCCCAACATCTCTCAATATTAGCTGACTGTGCATTATCTCTTTCCACAGTGCAGTGCAGCTACAGTGCAATAACAGTGCACATGAACAGGATGGATATATTACAATAAACATATAAAAAAGCAGTTCAACAATATAAAATATGATAGGTGCACACAACAGCATAAATCACAGTGTAAGGTAACCCATAAAAGTGCAATAGAGAGTTGATGGCGTTGCATAGTTGCAATAGGACTAATGTCCACAAATGTCCAAGGTCCAAAGTACCCTTTCTCCAGGGCACTAAGAGGTTCCTATGTAAGTACTAGTGTAAAATGTTTACATGATGGCAATAGCTGTCTTGGCTTTTCATTTCTAGGCCGAAAACATCATGTTCCTCGAGTTGGACCTGACTCCCCCCACTGTGTTTGAGATGGACTTTTCTAAGGATCGAGCAGAACAGGACCCGCGAGCTCTTCATCTTGAGAGACTGACTCATCTTGATAGTCTTTTGGAGCGTCCAGCTGCTGCTCGGGTCAGGAAGTCCAGGTCTTGGTGAGTAAACCCCTTAGATATCTTCACCAATCTACTGAGTCATGATTGTACATATGGAGTCATTACATACCTTCTCCATATTGATATGTATGGTTTCAATAAAAAGTAAGTGAACACATCAGAATAAGGCCTCTTTCACACTTGCGTTCTAAGGATCCGGCAGGCACTTGCCGTCCCGCCGGATCCGTCAGAACGCAAGTCGCCTGAAAGCATTAGAAGACTGATCAGGATCCTGATCAGTCTTCGAAATGCTTTCAGGTTACTATGGCAGCCAGGACTATTAAAGTCCTGGTTGCCATAGTAGTAGTGGGGAGCTGGGGAGCGGTATACTTACAGTCCGTGCGGCTCCCGGGCGCTCCAGAATGACGTCAGAGCGCCCCATGCGCATGGATCACATGATCCATGCGTGTAGGGCGCCCTGACGTCACTCTGGAGCGCCCCGGGAGCCGCACGGATGGTAAGTATACTGCTCCCCTGCTCCCCACTACACTTTACCATGGCAACCAGGACTTTAGCGTCCTGGCTGCCATGGTAACCATTGAGAAAAAGCTAAACGTCGGATCCGGCGATGCGCCGAAATGACGTTTAGCTTAAGGCCGGATCCGGATTAATGCCTTTCAATGGGCATTAATTCCGGATCCGGCCTTGTGGCAAGTTTTCCGGATTTTTGGACGGAACAAAAAGCGCAGCATGCTGCGGTATTTGCTGCGTCCAAAAAACGTTCCGGTCCTGAACTGAAGACATCCTGGTAAACATAGGTCTACAGTATTGCAAGAAGTGCTGTAGTAAAATAAAAGCTGTGTTGTAATTGGTTGATATGGGTAACAAACAGTTTGTCTTTTAGACAGTACATGCAGGGAGATGAGAGGCAGCGTGAGAAGCAGTGCCTCGGCAACTACAGTTACATTAGTGTATAAAATGCACGCTGCATAACTGGTTGCTATGGGCAACAAAGTTTGTCTTTTGGACAGCACACGTAGCGAGATTACCACTCTGAACCACAAAGGGCCTTATTTTCTGACAACATACAGAGAGAGGCAGATTGAGAGGCTCTGTAGTGAAATGAAAGCTGTACTGTAATTGGTTGCTATGGGCAAAAATGACAGCCATGATGTGATTGGGTGCTGTGGGCAACAAACAGTTTGTCTTTTAGAACACACATGCAGGGAGATAAGAGGCAGGTTGAAATGCAGGGGAGCATGAGAGGCAGCATGAGACATTAGCCTAAATCGTGGTGCATTACTTGTGTCCTGTGTTGCCATTTTGTGATTCCAATTATGCAAAAACAGAGTCATAAAAACATCCCGCAGATGAAGGGAAATGTGAGTTATTAGGATGGGTCCAGTCACCATTTTGTGTCTGTCACGGTTATAAGGGCAATGTGTGGCCAGCACTGTTATACCAAATGGTTGGCACTGTTATAGTGAATATACTGGAGTGCTATGTTGCTGTTACGGTAAAGCACTTTCTGGCCAGCACTGTTATAGCAGAGTACTGTACGGCAGGCACAGTTAGAGCAGAGTACTGTGTGGCTGGCTCTGTTATACTGGAGTACTGTGTGACTGGCACTGTTATAGCAGAGTACTGTGCAGCTGGCACAGTTATAGCGGAGTACTGTGTGGCTGGCACTGTTATAGCGGAGTACTGTGTGGCTGGCATTGTTATAGCGGTGTACTGTTTGGCTGGCACTGTTATAGAGGAGTACTGTGTGGCTGGCACTGTTATAGCATAGCACTGTGTGGCTGCCATTGTTATGATGGAGTACTGTGTGGCTGGCATTGTTATACTGGAGTACTGTGTGGCTGGCACTGTTATAGCAGAGTACTCTGTGGCTGGCACTGTTATAGCGGAGTACTGTGTGTCTGGCACTGTTATAGCGGAGTACTGTGTGGCTGGCATTGTTACAGCGGTGTACTGTTTGGCTGGCACTGTTTTAGAGGAGTACTGTGTGGCTGGCACTGTTATAGCATAGCACTGTGTGGCTGCCATTGTTATGATGGAGTACTGTGTGGCTGGCATTGTTAAAGTGGAGGACTGTGCAGTTGGCACTGTTATACTGGAGTACTGTGTGGCTGGCACTGTTATAGTGGAGTACTGTGTGGCTGGCATTGTTATAGCGGTGTACTGTTTGGCTGGCACTGTTATAGTGGAGTACTGTGTGGCTGGTACTGTTATCGTGGAGTACTTTGTAGCTGGCATTGTTACAGCGGAGTACTGTGTGGCTGGTACTGTTATAGTGTAGTACTGTGTGGCTGGCACTATTATAGTGGAGTACTGGGTGGCTGGCACTATTATAGTGGAGTACTGGGTGGCTGGCACTGTTATAGTGGAGTACTGTGTAGATGGCATTGTTACAGCGGAGTACTGTGTGGCTGGCCCTGTTATAGCGGAGTACTGTGTAGCTGGCACTGTTATAGCGGAGTACTGTGTGGCTGGCACTGTTATTACGGAGTACTGTGTGGCTGGCACTGTTATAGCGGAGTACTGTGTGACTGGCACTGTTATAGTGGAGCACTGTGTGGCTGGCATTGTTATAGTGGAGTACTGTGTAGCTGGCATTGTTATTGCAGAGTACTGTGTGGCTGGCACTGTTATAGTGGAGTACTGTGTGGCTGGCACTGTTATAGCGGAGTACTGTGTGGCTGGCACTGTTATTACGGAGTACTGTGTGGCTGGCACTGTTATAGCGGAGTACTGTGTAGCTGGCATTGTTACAGTGGAGCACTGTGTAGCTGGCATTGTTACAGCGGAGTACTGTGTGGATGGCACTGTTATAGCGGAGTACTGTGTAGCTGGCATTGTTACAGCGGAGTACTGTGTGGCTGGCACTGTTATAGCGGAGTACTGTGTGGCTGGCACTGTTATAGCGGAGTACTGTGTGGCTGGCACTGTTATAGTGGAGTACTGTGTGGATGGCACTGTTATAGCGGAGTACTGTGTGGCTGGCACTGTTATAGCGGAGTACTGTGTGGCTGGCACTGTTATAGTGGAGTACTGTGTGGATGGCACTGTTATAGCGGAGCACTGTGTGGATGGCACTGTTATAGTGAAGCACTTTTTGACCATCATATAGGTAATGTACAGCGAAAAAAATAACTAAAACTCAGCTTCTTCTAATTCTAGGTGTCAACAGCCAAAGCCTCTGCCGTCATCAACCACCAACATCTGCTTGTCATCGAGCAGCCAAAGGCGTCCACTGTCTCCCACCCATGAGTGATGCCCACCTCGTTTCCTTGACAGATCTACCCACGCACATTAACCTATATGCCAGGCTTTGCTTCCAACAGGATAAGGAGAGGACGGGGCGTTTGTGCGCCTTGTCGATCCTTTGCTTAACTCTGCCTGGAGATGAGACCTCAGTTGTGGAAGATGTGAAGATTTTTGTTTTAATTTAAGTAATTAACATATTTATTTAATTTATTAACCTGTGAAAAAGTCCACGCTGGTGGTTCGGGCACTTTCACCTAACAATCGTTGCTTGGAAACAGGTTCCGATAACTCCAGAAGCTTGTAGAGAGTAAAGATCAGGAAATGCTTGACCAAGGTTTGGGTCGTCTAAGATCCTGAAGCGCTGAATCTTCTAATATCTGAAGGATATCTGAATATTTGAAGGAATAGTGATTTTCTGGTCACGTTACCTGATGGATGTCAAAACATGCACTTACCTTGCAGATCCAGCAGCTACGCTTCTACTTACTTTTAACTGCTCAAGGACAATATTGTTCACCAAGACTGGATGATTCCTTTCCTTCCTCCGATAAGTTGTGTATCGAAGCACACAAGGCGCTTATCTTGCCTTGAAATCCTTGCAAACTCTCCAGCTTACACATCAAAACGCCAGTGCCTTATCTCAAAGGCTTCTTTTCTCCACCACTTGTGACATTGGCCTTCAGGTATAAGGATTCAGAGCTGAGATTTGAAAGGACAGCCTTCCGTGTGGGCAGGTCTATCTTCAGCACCAGGGAAAGTTCTTACTCGGTCATGCTTGGTCTTTGACCATATGGAATGTTGCCAATGCTTGTTTTTGCCATGTTGCTTCTTCTTTCGTGGCTCACCACTGTCGTCTTTTTTGGAATTTGTGAGGACAATGGCCTCTAAATGTTGCAGCTGAAAAGCATTCATCTCTCGCAAGGGACGGGACAGGACTGAATCTTCGAGAAAGGTCTCACAAGAAGTTGGGGCATGTTGACATCTTTTGGTGTAATTGAGAAATGTTGTCGATATCGAGGAACAGGGGTCGGAGGTCTCCCAGCAGAATGCAATGTTCGGTGTAAATCTATAATGGTCTAGTACACAGCATGGAGTATACGAGCTGTATGCACATTTAAAGCAGAATTGTTGAAACAACTTTATCCTTCTTTTTATTACTTGAAGTTGATGTTTTTTATGCAATTAGCAAGGTGTAACCACTATACAGATCCTATTGTGTGGTAGGTAGGGTAGGTAGGTTTCCAGGTCCCATTCTTTACATAACATATTGCCAAGAATGACACAAAAAAGGATTCAGATGAAAATTCTACAATGATCTGGAACTTCGTGTACAATATTGTGCAATAATCTTTCTATGCAGTCAAAAATCTACAACATTGAGTAACCTGGAGATCCACAGCATGCCTGGTCATCCTTCAAAATACCTGCACATGGGTTTTCACTGCACCACAGTCATTTACCGAGTAGCTATAATTTTTAGGGGTTGGTGGTGACCCCATGGCGGTTCCTAGTCAGGTCATCCTAGTTCTATGAGATACTTTATAAAGCAGCCTTGTTCAATCACTTTGCTCTAGCTCATGTATCAAGTGCCCTCTCCATATCTCCTGTTCAGTTAAGTGTCTGCATTGTGCACTTTGGTTGCCAGCAGGAGTTAGATATTTGTATTTATAGCACCCTTATCATCCATAGTTGCAGGCTCCAACATCCTGTAGATCTATGATTCCTATCCACAATGATCTGTTCTGAAAAACAGAATGATTTTACTGGAGGGTTGGCTGCATAAACGCTCAAACCCATGAATTCATGTGCAATCGTACGGCAATGTGTTCTCCTTAATTACATTATTGTATGACATGCCCATCCAAGAACAATTTTCAAGCACAAAGTATACATTTTGCCAGATTTTTATCAATGGACCAAAAATTCAGCTTAAAGGGGGCGATCTAAGATTTTAATAAAAACCTGCCCCATAGGTAGCCATTGGGATGAAGTAACTGTTGTCTATGCCTGCCCTGAGCTGGTCACAAGATTCAGTAGATGCAGGAGAGCATGCCACATCAGAACATGCTCACCAATGGGCTGATGATCTGTGAACATAGTCGAGCTCTACCACCACTACATCCCACTCCCCACAAGCACCATGGGCAGAATGTTGTCTTTTTTTTTTATAAAAGGAGTAGTCTCATCAAGTCCTTGCCAAGTATCCTATTTGACTATAGGGATGTTATAGGAGAGGTCCAACTAAAAGACCCCTCCATCAACCAAGACCAAGAACTCTCACTCTGATGGACCATTTGTTTATTTGCATGGCCAACAAGTAATGGTCTATATCAACTGCAGCTTCCCTTTTAGATATTGTGATTTTTAGAGGAACTGCAACACCATTCATACATGTCTCTCCCGTCAAATCACGTGACCCTCACGGCAGAAAGCCACGTCATGCCAGCAGAGCTGGAGGAGGACTCTGCATCATTTTATGTGTATAGACTATGACTTACTAACTGTTCTGGTAACACAATGTGTATGGGGTGTGATATGTGATCACTGGACAGATGTTCTGGTTGTATATTATGGTGGTCCAGTCTGTGAGTGGTGGCCAAAGGAGTCCAAAGGGCCAGTGTGGGCTCAGATAGTTCCAGCTTTGATTATGCCACCTACATTTCTTTAAGGTCATTGTTTGTATTCTTCAGGCCTTGAGTCATGTGACTGCAGAGTGGTCATACACATTGGCCCAGTGGTCAGGAGGATACATTGACCTTGCTGGTCCACTCCCTTTTTACAGCAAAGTGAGTTACTATAGAGCACTTTTTTTTGCTATCCCCCAAATTTCTATGCCATAAGAATTTCACACACTTGAAGGAAACAAGAACCCCTATCCCAGCTGGGACAATGCTCCATATAATGTACGTGATATTTACACATATTCACACTGACTCCATATATATAGCCAACATATATTTTGTAATTTGGTGTATAAGCTACTGGTCCTGGGCTGAGCAAAGGCTTGGGCATTTGTAGTGTTCAATGACCCCCATTTCCATACCATGAAGGGTCAAGATTGGTGCGTCTTTAGCTCCATTGGTGCTGCGTTGATTAAGAGCCCTCACACCTTATAGAATTGATAAGATCTATGCTGATTTCCTCATAATGGTCTTCTCATGACTTTTGTATAGGTCAAGGCACTAACATCCCCCCCGACAAACCCATACTCATCACATTTTTTAGGTATTTTTAAGATCCTTGGATGAAGACGAAGCAGATGCACTACCGATGTGAAAGATTTGGCCGGTGCTTTTTGGAGTAACTTGTAGAACAAATAATAATGGGGCAAATAATTCTTGAATCTAGACCATGTTAGGTGAAGGCCCCATTCACACCTGAGTCGGCAGATTTTCCTCTAAGTCTATGGCCATCTTAAGATTTCTGGATTCATATAGTCGATCGGGCCATCCACCACTGGGTTTAAACACCACATCCTCCATAATGTACTCCGAAAAACCCATATTCATTACAACCCAGCTGTCCATGGACATTTCAGCTGAAGCCAAGTGGTGTTGACCTATGTAAAGACGACTGAGGTTAAAATTGGACAATTATGGCAATAAATAGATTGATCTCATTGACATTTTGTTAGATAATTTTCGGGCTCCTTGGCAAGAGATGAATCGGGTACTCTACAGGGGAAGCCTTTGGTCAATGCTTATTGGGGCAACCTGTAGAACTGGTAGTAATGGAGAAAATAATTCTTGAACCTTGACCATGTTGGCTGAATAAGATCTCTTCCTCTAAAGTCTATGGCCATCTTTAAGACTTCTGGATGTATATAGGGGACTGAGCCCCCCCCCCCCCTATTGGGTTTGTTTTTAGTGTTGGCCTCGATAAGCTCAATATGTGAGTGTTTACTCATCATGTTGGGTGAAGGCCCCATCATATCTGAGTTGGCAGACTTTCCTGTAAGTGTATGGCCATCCTAAGATCTCTGGATGTATATAGTTGATCGCCCCATCTACATCACCCATAATGTACAAACCCATACAAACTCATAGTAGACCCAGCTGTCCATGGACATGGAAGTCCACTGATGTTGACCTGCGACCACATGCCTGAGGTTGAAATTGGGCAGTTATGGCAAGAAACAGATTGATCCCATTGACACCTTTTTGTTTTTGTTAGATATTTTTGGGC
Organism: Bufotes viridis; assembly: GCA_033119425.1. Classification (NCBI taxonomy): domain Eukaryota; kingdom Metazoa; phylum Chordata; class Amphibia; order Anura; family Bufonidae; genus Bufotes; species Bufotes viridis. The sequence goes on along the minus strand of CM065592.1, from coordinate 13,768,301 downwards.
TCCTTCGCTGGAGAGGAGGTGGGTGCACCACTGGGGTGAAGCCTATGGCCAATGCTTTTTGGAGTGACGTCTTAAATCTTGACCATGTTGGCTGAAGGTCTCTTCCTCCAAAGTCTATGGCCACCTTCAGATTTCTGGATGTATATAGGTGAATGGGCCTCCACCATTGGGTTTGTTTTTAGTGTTGGCCTCGATAAGTTCAATATGTGAGTGTTTACTCATCATGTTGGGTGAAGGCCCCATCATATCTGGGTGGTCAGACTTTCCTGTAAGTGTATGGCCATCTTAAGATCTCTGGATGTACTGTATATAGTTGATCGCCCCATCCCCATCCCCCATAATGTACAAACCCATACAATTTCATCGTAGACCGAGCTGTCCATGGACATGGAAGTCCACTGATGTTGACCTACGTCCACATGCCTGAGGTTGAAATTGGATAGTTATGCCAAGAAACAGATTGATCCCATTGACACCTTTTTTTTTTTCTTAGATATTTTTGGGCTCCTTAGCTGGAGAGGAGGTGGGTGCACCACTGGGGTGAAGCTTATGGCCAATGCTTTTTGGAGTGACGTCTTGAATCTTGACCATGTTGGCTGAAGATCTCTTCCTCCAAAGTCTATGGCCATCTTCAGATTTCTGGATGTATGTAGTTGACTGAGCCTCCACCATTGGGTTTGTTTTTAGTGTTGGCCTCGATAAGTTCAATATGTGAGTGTTTACTCATCATGTTGGGTGAAGGCCCCATCATATCTGAGTCGGCAGACTTTCCTGTAAGTGTATGGCCATCTTAAGATCTCTGGATGTATATAGTTGATCGCCCCATCCCCATCCCCCATAATGTACAAACCCATACAAACTCATAGTAGACCCAGCTGTCCATGGACATGGAAGTCCACTGATGTTGACCTACGTCCACATGCCTGAGGTTGAAATTGGACAGTTACGGCAAGAAACAGATTGATCCCATTGACACATTTTTGTTTTTGTTAGATATTTTTGGGCTCCTTAGCTGGAGAGGAGGTGGGTGCACCACTGGGGTGAAGCCTATGGCCAATGCTTTTTGGAGTGACGTCTTGAATCTTGACCATGTTGGCTGAAGGTCTCTTCCTCCAAAGTCTATGGCCACCTTCAGATTTCTGGATGTATATAGGTGAATGGGCCTCCACCATTGGGTTTGTTTTTAGTGTTGACCTAGATAAGTGCAATATGTGAGTGTTTACTGGGAAGTGTGGACACCAGTTACATTTAGTTGAGTGTTTGGCACCCCCGTACCAACTCCCTGATTGTTGTTTCTAGATAGATCGGGAAGGTAACCGGACATGTATGGTGGTATACAGCTATGTCACTATATATATATGAGTACTGTATACAAGACATATACATATATAGATATATATTATATATACATACTGTGGGGAGGGGGGGGACTTCCCTGCTCCCAGCTTTTGACTGACAGTTTGAATTGCTTGACCTAACTCGGAGGGGTGCCGGAGGGTGCACCCCTCTCACAATCAATAAATAAATGATAAACATTGTACTCCGCTCTCCCGTGTGTTTTGTATGATATATCGCGTGTTCATTACTCATGGGTATAGATCATATGCATATACTGACGCATTTCGGGCTGTACATTTCTTACCCACAAATAAAATCTTCTATGTCCTTTCAGCCAAAGATAAGGAATGTGCCAGCAATGTAGTTATCTAGATATGAAGATATAATCTTCTCTTCATTTAGATCATTAGAAACATACGTCGACGCATTTCGGACTATACGCTTCTTACGCATAGATAACATCTTCTCTTTATTTATACTGTAATAAACATAAGCCATATTATGATGTATTTCATCAATGTGCAGTCATAAGTGAATCTTCACTTTATTTAGAAAATCATTAACATAATCATAAACTGACGCGTTTCAAACTATAGGAATCTTAGTTTTAGGCCTCTTTCACACGGCCGTATGGCTGTTTCAGTATTTTGCGGTCTGGAAAAGATAGATCCGCAAAAAAAAAAAACGGATGACATCCGTGTGCATTCCGTTTTTTGCAGAGCGGAACATCTGGCCCCTAATAGAACAGTTCTCTCTTTTTCCGTGATGCGGACAAGAATAGGACAAGTTCTATCTTTTAACGGAACGGAAAAATGTAAATACGGAAACAGAATGCACACAGAAACACTGTTTTTTTTGCGGACCCATTGAAATTAATTGTTCCGTATATGGAACGCAAAAAACGGTCCGCACACTCGCAAAAAAAAAAAACGTTTGTGCGAAAGAGGCCTAATACAGTTGCATATAGTGGATATATACTATTACCACTGACTTGCAATGTACATTTCACAGCAGTTCTACTTATATGAAACCTTCTGTTTATGTGTCTTGATGCATTTCGGACTATATAGTTCTTAGTGAAATATCATCATAAATATACGTAGACGCGTTTTGGACTATAGTCCAGTTGTTAATAGTAGATAAAATCTCTATGTTTATGTAGACTGCCGTAACAATACACTTATACATCACACATGTCCAAGGATGCCGTTTTAGGTGAAATCTGTTTATTTAGCTCTTCAAAAATATAACCATACACTGACGCGCTTTGAACAACACCACACTTAGCTATATATAGCTGTGTATATTCAGTATGGGTTATTTGTAATCATTTGTATGTAGTTATGTTCATTCAATTGGAACCTCCAAGTATACATTCACTGAGATCATGATAAACATATGTAGACGCGTTTCAGGCTATACACCTAGTGTATAGTTAGTGTAGTTAAAATCTTCCATTTATTTAGATTGTAATAAAAATACACTGCAGGCGGATGCGTTTTGAACAGGACAATTTTGGGTTGTAGGTGAAATTCTTATTTTGAAAAATTACAATCTTGAATTGTGCCGTGACGCATTTCGAATCGATCTATACTGTATATACTTTAGTCCCCATTTAATACTTTTATTCACTTGCCTACAGTTACAGTATTTTCACTCAACCACAGATAAAAAAAAGTAGATAAAGTCTTTTCATTCAGCTCTTCAGTCATTGCAAAAAGGAAGACGCATTTTGAGCTATACAGAAATTAATAAGAATACTCTATATCTTTATGCATTTCAAACAGTACAGACTTAGTCATTTTCTTTACATAGATCATCATAATCATACATCGAAGGCTGGCACGTTTCGAGCTACACCTTTATCAGTTGTAGATGAAGTCTTGGCTTATCTAGGTGTTTATGAATATATATATATATCCTATACTAATGCATTTCATGATGAATACACAATACTTACTCCACATACTGATGCATTTCATGATGAATACACAATACATACTCCATATACTGATGCATTTCATGATGAATATACAATACATACTCCACATACTGATGCATTTCATGATGAATACACAATATATACTCCACATACTGATGCATTTCATGATGAATATACAATACATACTCCACATACTGATGCATTTCATGATGAATACACAATACATACTCCACATACTGATGCATTTCATGATAAATACACAATACATACCCCAAATACTGATGCATTTCATGATGAATACACAATACTTACTCCACATACTGATGCATTTCATGATGAATACACAATATATACTCCATATACTGATGCATTTCATGATGAATATACAATACATACTCCACATACTGATGCATTTCATGATGAATACACAATATATACTCCACATACTGATGCATTTCATGATGAATATACAATACATACTCCACATACTGATGCATTTCATGATAAATACACAATACTTACTCCACATACTGATGCATTTCATGATGAATACACAATACATACTCCACATACTGATGCATTTCATGATAAATACACAATACATACCCCAAATACTGATGCATTTCATGATGAATACACAATACTTACTCCACATACTGATGCATTTCATGATGAATACACAATATATACTCCATATACTGATGCATTTCATGATGAATATACAATACATACTCCACATACTGATGCATTTCATGATGAATACACAATATATACTCCATATACTGATGCATTTCATGATAAATACACAATACATACTCCACATACTGATGCATTTCATGATGAATATACAATACATACTCCACACACTGATGCATTTCATGATGAATACACAATACATACTCCACATACTGATGCATTTCATGATGAATACACAATACATACTCCACATACTGATGCATTTCATGATGAATACACAATACATACTCCACATACTGATGCATTTCATGATGAATATACAATACATACTCCACACACTGATGCATTTCATGATGAATACACAATACATACTCCACATACTGATGCATTTCATGATAAATACACAATACATACCCCACATACTGATGCATTTCATGATAAATACACAATACATACCCCACATACTGATGCATTTCATTATAAATACACAATACATACCCCACATACTGATGCATTTCATGATGAATATACAATACATACTCCACATACTGATGCATTTCATGATAAATACACAATACATACCCCACATACTGATGCATTTCATGATAAATACACAATACATACTCCACATACTGATGCATTTCATGATAAATACACAATACATACCCCACATACTGATGCATTTCATGATAAATACACAATACATACTCCACATACTGATGCATTTCATGATGAATACACAATACATACCCCACATACTGATGCATTTCATGATAAATACACAATACATACTCCACATACTGATGCATTTCATTATAAATACACAATACATACTCCACACACTGATGCATTTTAAACAATAAATGTCATGGTTTTATATTGAATCTGTTTGTTTAGAGCATCATAAACATACACTTTACGCTGACGCATTTCATAGTAAACAGCTTTTAGCCTTGGATAAGCCGCCTCTTCACTTATATCAGCTTAAAAATACACTTTACGATCATGTGGCTTTAAGTATATCGTGGGTAATTTATTATCCTGAAATCTTGAACGCATTTAGAACTGGCGGAGGATATTCTGTAGTTATGTGGAGTCCGGCGCCTCTTCATAACTTCGGAGGATCCCCCGCCAAATATTGGGGTTTATTAAGACCAGTGTCTCAAACGCCGGTCCTAATAAATGACCCCCTTAATTCTTATTCAGAGCTAAAAAGAAAAGTCTTGAAATGTGTCAGCATATGGTGTATTTTTATTATGATTTAATAATGTGAATCTATCTAGGACATTCGCGGACTTGTATTTCCTCTGACGACAGGGGAACTGAGATTTTTTTCCTTTGCACCCGGGCAGGTTTAATTTGCACTTGTGTTTTTCTGCTGCTTGTGAAGCTGCAGGTTCAGAGCTCGGTTGGCGTTCCCTGTGGATCGGTCTTCTCTCTCGTCCCTTTCTCTCACAGTTAAAGTGTTTTTGGAGTTGGTCTCGTTTTGCGGATATAATATCATCAGCTCTTATGGAGTGTCCATGAGAAGCCTAAAAAACAGCCCCCATACAGTACATGACAGCGCCCTCCCCTCCCCCACATATTGCAGTAGGTACTAGGTATTCCGGAAAGTAGTGTTCTCCCAGGATCCGACAAACCCAGGTCCATCCATCATCAGACTGATAGTGAGAGGTGATTCACCACTCCAGGGAACAGTCCAGGCATGGCGTGCTTACCCCACGCCCGCAGAAGACTGGCATTGAGCATACGAATTTTAATAAAGTGACAATAGGAACGCCTCTGACTCTGCCCAGTCCTTGATGGCACTAAGGGGGCATCATACTGTATGGGGGGGGCACTAAGGGGGATCATACTGCATGAGGGCACTAATGGGGGATCATACTGCATGGAGGCACTAATGGGGCATCATACTGCATGGGGGCACTAAGGGGGATCATACTGCATGAGGGCACTAATGGGGGATCATACTGCATGGAGGCACTAAGGGGATCATACTGCATGGAGGCACTAAGGGGATCATACTGCATGGAGGCACTAAGGGGAATCATACTGCATGGGGGCACTAAGGGGATTATACTGCATGGGGGCACTAAGGGGATCATACTGCATGAGGGCACTAAGGGGCGATCATACTGCATGGGGGCACTAAGGGGGATCATACTGCATGGGGGCACTAAGGGGGATCATACTGTATGTGGGCACTAATGGGGATCATACTGTATGGGGGCACTAAGGGGATCATACTGCATGGGGGCACTAAGGGGGATCATACTGCATGGGGGCACTAAGGGGGATCATACTGCATGGGGGCACTAAGGGGCATCATACTGCATGGGGGCACTAAGGGGCATCATACTGCATGGGGGCACTAAGGGGGATCATACTGCATGGGGGCACTAAGGGGAATCATACTGCATGGGGGCACTAAGGGGGATCATACTGCAGGGGGCACTAAGGGGATCATACTGCATGGGGGCACTAAGGGGAATCATACTGTATGGGGGCACTAAGGGGGATCATACTGCAGGGGGCACTAAGGGAACATCATACTGCATAGGGGCACTAACGGGGAAAATACTGCATGGGGGCACTAAGGGGGATCATACTGTATGGGGGCACTAAGGGGGATCATACTGTATGGGGGCACTAAGGGGGGATCATACTGCATGGGGGCACTAAGGGGGGATCATACTGCATGGGGGCAGTAAGGGGGCATCATACTGCATGGGGGCACTAAGGGGGATCATACTGCATGGGGGCACTAAGGGGGAATCATACTGTATGGGGGCACTAAGGGGATCATACTGCAGGGGGCACTAAGGGAACATCATACTGCATAGGGGCACTAACGGGAAAATACTGCATGGGGGCACTAAGGGGATCATACTGTATGGGGGCACTAAGGGGATCATACTGTATGGGGGCACTAAGGGGATCATACTGCATGGGGGCACTAAGGGGATCATACTGCATGGGGGCACTAAGGGGCATCATACTGCATGGGGGCACTAAGGGGGCATCATACTGCATGGGGGCACTAAGGGGGATCGTACTGTATGGGGCACTAAAGAGGGATCATACTGTATGGGGGCACTAAGGGGGGATCATACTGTATGGGGGCACCAAGGGGGGGTCATACTGTATGGGGGCACTAAGGGGGCATCATACTGTATGGGAGCACTAAGGGGACTTTATATAGAGAGACAAGACACTAAGCGGACATCATACTGCATGGGGGCACTAAGGTGGAATAATGCAGTATAAGGGGGCATCATAGTGTGTGATGGTCACAATGGCGGCATTATCCTGCCTAGGAAGGCAATTATGGGGCATCATACTATCTGAGGGGCACTAGGCGTAGTTACTGTCTGCTGGCACCTTTACTGTGGTGGGGGCACTCTACTGTGTGGGTCATAGAGGGGACTGGGCAGAGGCATGGCTCTGGGGTCCTTATGCTGGGGTTCTTATTGGAATGCTCAATGCCAGTCTTCTGCGGGTGTGGGGTAAGCACGCCATGCCTGGACTGTTCCCTGGAGTGGTGAATCACCTCTCACTATCAGTCTGATGATGGATGGACCTGGGTTTGTCGGATCCTGGGAGAACACTACTTTCCGGAATACCTAGTACCTACTGCAATATGTGGGGGAGGGGAGGGCGCTGTCATGTACTGTATGGGGCTCCAGTATACGCTCCAGTATATTGTAGGTCTCCCAGAAGAGCTGACGATGTTATAAGCAGAAAACCAGCCCAGCGTCACATGACCTCCATTGTGGAACAGGATGTACAAGGAGCTGATCAGGAGACTGGGTAACATTGACTCATGTTTTATTCCAGATGCAACAAAAAGAGTCAAACACTTTATTGGGGGATGATATACGGCTGAGCATCATCATCTGTAATACTCCCACATGGTGACATCATCATCTGTAATACCGCCACATGGTGACATCATCATCTGTAATACCCCAAACTGTAATACTCCCACATGGTGACATCATCATCTGTAATACCGCCACATGGTGACATCATCATCTGTAATACCCCCACATGGTGACATCATCATCTGTAATACCGCCACATGGTGACATCATCATCTGTAATACCCCACATGGTGACATCATCATCTGTAATACTCCCACATGGTGACATCATCATCTGTAATACCGCCACATGGTGACATCATCATCTGTAATACCCCCACATGGTGACATCATCATCTGTAATACCCCAACATGGTGACATCATCATCTGTAATACCCCCACATGGTGACATCATCATCTGTAATCCCCCCACACTGTAATACCCCCACATGGTGACATCATCATCTGTAATCCCCCCACATGGTGACATCATCATCTGTAATACCCCCACATGGTGACATCATCATCTGTAATCCCCCCACACTGTAATACCCCCACATGGTGACATCATGGTGACAACATCATCTGTAATACCCCCACATGGTGACATCATCATCTGTAATACCGCCACATGGTGACAACATCATCTGTAATACCCCCACACGGTGACATCATCATCTGTAATACCGCCACATGGTTACATCATCATCTGTAATACCCCACACGGTGACATCATCATCTGTAATACCGCCACATGGTGACATCATCATCTGTAATCCCCCCACACTGTAATACCCCCACATGGTGACATCATGGTGACAACATCATCTGTAATACCCCCACATGGTGACAACATCATCTGTAATACCCCCACACGGTGACATCATCATCTGTAATACCGCCACATGGTGACATCATCATCTGTAATACCACCACATGGTGACATCATCATCTGTAATACTCCCACATGGTGACATCATCATCTGTAATACTCCCACATGGTGACATCATCATCTGTAATACTCCCACACTGTAATACTCCCACATGGTGACATCATCATCTGTAATACCACAACATGGTGACATCTCATCTGTAATACCCCCACATGGTGACATCATCATCTGTAATACCCCCACACTGTAATACCCCCACATGGTGACATCATCATCTGTAATACCGCCACATGGTGACATCATCATCTGTAATACCCCCACACGGTGACATCATCATCTGTAATACCGCCACATGGTGACATCATCATCTGTACTACACCCACATGGTGACATCATCATCTGTAATACCCCCACACGGTGACATCATCATCTGTAATACCGCCACATGGTGACATCATCATCTGTCATACCCCCACACGGTGACATCATCATCTGTAATACCGCCACATGGTGACATCATCATCTGTAATCCCCCACATGGTGACATCATCATCTGTAATACCCCCACACTGTAATACCTCCACATGGTGACATCATCATCTGTAATACCCCCACACTGTAATACCCCCACATGGTGACATCATCATCTGTAATACCGCCACATGGTGACATCTTCATCTGTAATACCGCCACATGGTGACATCATCATCTGTAATTCTCCCACACTGTAATACTCCCACGTGGTGATATCAGCATCTGTAATACCCCACACTGTAATACTCCCACATGGTGACATCTCATCTATAATACTCCCACATGGTGACATCATCATCTGTAATAATCCCACATGGTGACATCATCATCTGAAATACCCCCACACGGTGACATCATCATCTGTAATACCCCCACACTGTAATACTCCCATATGGTGACATCATCATCATCTGTAATACTCCCACATGGTGACATCATAATCTGTAATACTCCCACATGGTGACATCTCATCTGTAATACTCCCACATGGTGACATCATCATCTGTAATAATCCCACATGGTGACATCATCATCTGAAATACCCCCACACTGTAATACTCCCACATGGTGACATCATCATCTGTAATACCCCCACATGGTGACATCATCTGTAATACTCCCACACTGTAATACCCCCATATGGTGACATCATCATCATCATCTGTAATAATCCCACATGGTGACATCATTATCTGTAATACCCCCCCACTGTAATACTCCCACATGGTGACATCATCATCTGTAATACCCCCACATGGTGACATCATTATCTGTAATATCCCCACATGGTGACATCATCATCTGTAATACCCCCACATGGTGACATCATCATCTGTAATACCCCCACATGGTGACATCATCATCTGTAATACCCCCACATGGTGACATCATCATCTGTAATACCCCCGTATGGTGACATCATCATCTGTACTACCCCCACATGGTGACATCATCATCTGTAATATTCCCCCACACTGTAATACTCCCACATGGTGACACTATCATTTGTAATACTCCCACATGGTGACATCATCATCTGAAATACCCCCACACTGTAATACTCCCACATGGTGACACTATCATCTGTAATACTCCCACACTGTAATACCCCACATGGTGACATCATCATCTGTAATACTCCCACACTGTAATACCCCCACATGGTGACATCATCATCTGTAATACCCCCACATTGTAATACCCCCACATGGTGACATCATCATCTGTAATACTCCCACACAGTGAAATCATCATCTGTAATACCCCCACATGATGACATCATCATCTGTAATACCCCCACATGGTGACATCATCATCTGTAATACTCCCACATGGTGACATCATCATCTGTCATACCCCCACATGGTGACATCATCATCTGTAATACTCCCACATGGTGACATCATCATCTGTAATACTCCCACATGGTGACATCATCATCTGTAATACCCCCACATTGTAATACTCCCACATGGTGACATCATCATCTGTAATACTCCCACATGGTGACATCATCATCTGTAATACCCCCACATGGTGACATCATCATCTGTAATACTCCCACATGGTGACATCATTATCTGTAATACTCCCACATGGTGACATCATCATCTGTAATACTCCCACATGGTGACATCATCATCTGTAATACCCCCACATGGTGACATCATCATCTGTAATACTCCCACATGGTGACATCATCATCTGTAATACCCCCACATGGTGACATCATCATCTGTAATACCCCCACATTGTAATACCCCCACATGGTGACATCATCATCTGTAATACTCCCACATGGTGACATCATCCTCTGTAATACTCCCACACGGTGACATCATCATCTGTAATACTCCCACATGGTGACATCATCATCTGTAATACCCCCACATGGTGACATCATCATCTGTAATACCGTCACATGGTGACATCATCATCTGTAATACTCCCACATGGTGACATCATCATCTGTAATATTCCCACATGGTGACATCATCATCTGTAATACCCCCACATGGTGACATCATCATCTGTAATACCGCCACATGGTGACATCATCATCTGTAATACCGCCACATGGTGACATCATCATCTGTAATACTCCCACATGGTGACATCATCATCTGTAATACCCCCACACGGTGACATCATCATCTGTAATACCCCCACATGGTGACATCTCATCTGTAATACTCCCACATGGTGACATCATCATCTGTCATACCCCCACACGGTGACATCATCATCTGTATTACTCCCACATGGTGACATTATCATCTGTAATACCCCCACATGGTGACATTATCATCTGTAATACCCCCACACGGTGACATCATCATCTGTAATACTCCCACATGGTGACATCATCATCTGTCATACCCCCACACGGTGACATCATCATCTGTCATACCCCCACACGGTGACATCATCATCTGTATTACTCCCACATGGTGACATTATCATCTGTAATACCCCCACACGGTGACATCATCATCTGTAATACCGCCACATGGTGACATCATCATCTGTAATACCGCCACATGGTGACATCATCATCTGTAATACTCCCACATGGTGATATCATCATCTGTCATACCCCCACATGGTGACATCATCATCTGTAATACCCCCACACGGTGACATCATCATCTGTAATACTCCCACACGGTGACATCATTATCTGTAATACCCCCACACGGTGACATCATCATCTGTAATACTCCCACATGGTGAAATCTTTATCTTTAATACTCCCACATGGTGACATCATCATCTGTAATACCGCCACATGGTGACATCATCATCTGTAACACCCCCACACGGTGACATCATCATATAGAGGGCTATAGAGCCTCAGGGTCACCATCCCTCCTGATACATCAGGGTAATGAGCTTCACCCACCACAAAAATCATTCCTGATGATTACAACAAGTGTCTTTCCAGGGATGTGGTCTCCATGGTAACTGTATCCAAGGTGGGTGTCAGCATGGATGCTATACACGGGGGAGTCACGGCTCAGATGTTACATGAGATTCTCACCTCGGCTTCTAGATGACATTAATAGCTGCAGGCCCAGTCAGCCATAATACAGCACAGCCTCCAGACAGCAAGGGGTTAATCCACGAGCCGTCATCCAGCACCGAAAACTGGAGAACCGACGAGATGCGCAGCAGAGAGATCTCCTCTAGATCTGTTATATACAGCACAGGATCTCCTAGATCTGTTATATACAGCACAGTATCTCCTCTAGATCTGTTATATAAAGCACAAGATCTCCTCTAGATCTGTTATATACAGCACAGGATCTACTCTAGATCTGTTATATACAGCACAGGATCTCCTCTAGATCTGTTATATACAGCACAGGATCTCCTCTAGATCTGTTATATACAGCACAGGATCTCCTCTAGATCTGTTATATACAGCACAGGATCTCCTCTAGATCTGTTATATACAGCACGGGATCTCCTCTAGATCTGTTATATACAGCACAGGATCTCCCCTAGATCTGTTATATACAGCACAGGATCTCCCCTAGATCTGTTATATACAGCACAGGATCTCCTCTAGATCTGTTATATACAGCACAGGATCTCCCCTAGATCTGTTATATACAGCACAGGATCTCCCCTAGATCTGTTATATACAGCAGAGGATCTCCCCTAGATCTGTTATATACAGCACAGGATCTCTTCTAGATCTGTTATATACAGCACAGGATCTCCCCTAGATCTGTTATATACAGCACAGGATCTCCTCTAGATCTGTTATATACAGCACTAGGTGATCTCCTCTAGATCTGTTATATACAGATCTGTTATATACAGCAAGGATCTCCTCTCTATGATTCCTGTTATATACAGTACAGGACTCTCTAGATCGTTATATACACAGGATCTCTCTAGATCTGTTATATACAGCACAGGATCTCCTCTAGATCTGTTATATACAGCACAGTGATCTCCCCTAGATCTGTTATATACAGCACAGGATTTCCCCTAGATCTGTTATATACAGCACAGGATCTCCCCTAGATCTGTTATATACAGCACAGGATCTCTTCTAGATCTGTTATATACAGCACAGGATCTCCCCTAGATCTGTTATATACAGCACAGGATCTCCTCTAGATCTGTTATATACAGCACAGGATCTCCTCTAGATCTGTTATATACAGCACAGGATCTCCTCTAGATCTGTTATATACAGCACAAGATCTCCTCTATATCTGTTATATACAGCACAGGATCTCCTCTAGATCTGTTATATACAGCACATGATCTCCTCTAGATCTGTTATATACAGCACAGGATCTCCTCTAGATCTGTTATATACAGCACAGGATCTCCTCTAGATCTGTTATATACTGCACAGGATCTCCTCTAGATCTGTTATATACAGCACAGGATCTCCTCTAGATCTGTTATATACAGCACAGGATCTCCTCTAGATCTGTTATATACAGCACATGATCTCCTCTAGATCTGTTATATACAGCACAAGATCTCCTCTATATCTGTTATATACAGCACAGGATCTCCTCTAGATCTGTTATATACAGCACATGATCTCCTCTAGATCTGTTATATACAGCACAGGATCTCCTCTAGATCTGTTATATACAGCACAGGATCTCCTCTAGATCTGTTATATACTGCACAGGATCTCCTCTAGATCTGTTATATACAGCACAGGATCTCCTCTAGATCTGTTATATACAGCACAGGATCTCCTCTAGATCTGTTATATACTGCACAGGATCTCCTCTAGATCTGCTATATACAGCACAGGATCTCCTCTAGATCTGTAATATACAGCACGGGATCTCCTCTAGATCTGTTATATACAGCACAGGATCTCCTCTAGATCTGTCATATACAGCACAGGATCTGCTCTAGATCTGTTATATACAGCACAGGATCTCCCCTAGATCTGTTATATACAGCACAGGGTCTCCTCTAGATCTGTTATATACATCACAGGATCTCATCTAGATCTGTTATATACAGAACAGGATCTCCTCTAGATCTGTCATATACAGCACAGGATTTCCTCTAGATCTGTTATATAAAGAACATGATCTGCTCTAGGTCTATTATATACAGCACAGGATCTCCTCTAGATCTCATTTACAGCACACGACCTCCTCTGGATCTGTTATATACAGCACAGGATCTCCTCTAGATCTGTTATATACTGCACAGGATCTCCTCTAGATCTGTTATATACAGCACAGTATCTCCTCTAGATCTGTTATATACAGCACAGGATCTCCTCTAGATCTGTTATATACAGCACAGGATCTCCTCTAGATCTGTTATATACAGCACAGGATCTCCTCTAGATCTGTTATATACAGCACATGATCTCCTCTAGATCTATCATGTACAGCACAGGATCTCCTTTAGATCTGTTATATACAGCACTGGATCTCCTCTAGATCTGTTATATACAGCACAGGGTCTCATCTAGATTTGTTATATACAGCACAGGATCTCATCTAGATCTGTTATATACAGCACAGGATCTCCTCTAGATCTGTTATATACTGCACAGGATCTCCTCTAGATCTGTTATATACTGCACAGGATCTCCTCTAGATCTGTCATATACAGCACAGGGTCTCCTCTAGATCTGCTATATACAGCAGAGAGATCTCCTCTAGTTCTGTTATATACAGCACAGGATCTCCTCCGGATCTGTTATATACAGCAGAGAGATCTCCTCTAGATCTGTTATATACAGCACGGGATCTCCTCTAGATCTGTCATATACAGCACAGGATCTCCTCTAGATCTGTCATATACAGCACATGATCTCCTCTAGATCTATCATAAACTGCACAGGATCTCCTCTAGATCTGTTATATAAAGAACATGATCTCCTCTAGGTCTGTTATATACAGCACACGATCTCCTCTGGATCTGTCATATACAGCACAGGATCTGCTCTAGATCTATTATATACAGCACAGGATCTCCTCTAGATCTCATATACAGCACACGATCTCCTCTGGATCTGTCATATACAGCACAGGATCTGCTCTAGATCTATTATATACAGCACAGGATCTCCTCTAGATCTCATATACAGCACACAACCTCCTCTGGATCTGTTATATACAGCACAGGATCTCCTCTAGATCTCATATACAGCACAGGATCTCCTAGATCTGTTATATACAGCACAGGATCTCCTAGATCTGTTGTACACAGCACAGGATCTGCTCTAGATCTCATATACAGCACACGACCTCCTCCGGATCTGTTATATACAGCAGAGAGATCTCCTCTAGATCTGTTATATACAGCACAGGATCTCCTCTAGATCTGTTATATACAGCACAGGATCTCCTCTAGATCTGTCATATACAGCACATGATCTCCTCTAGATCTATCATAAACTGCACAGGATCTCCTCTAGATCTGTTATATAAAGAACATGATCTCCTCTAGGTCTGTTATATACAGCACACGATCTCCTCTGGATCTGTCATATACAGCACAGGATCTGCTCTAGATCTATTATATACAGCACAGGATCTCCTCTAGATCTCATATACAGCACACGATCTCCTCTGGATCTGTCATATAGAGCACAGGATCTGCTCTAGATCTATTATATACAGCACAGGATCTCCTCTAGATCTCATATACAGCACACAACCTCCTCTGGATCTGTTATATACAGCACAGGATCTCCTCTAGATCTCATATACAGCACAGGATCTCCTAGATCTGTTATATACAGCACAGGATCTCCTAGATCTGTTGTACACAGCACAGGATCTGCTCTAGATCTCATATACAGCACACGACCTCCTCTGGATCTGTTATATACAGCACAGGATCTCCTCTAGATCTCATATACAGCGCAGGATCTCCTAGATCTGTTATACACAGCACAGGATCTCCTGTAGATCTGTCATATACAGCACAGGATCTGCTCTAGATCTCATATACAGCACAGGATCTCCTCTAGATCTCATATACAGCACAGGATCTCCTAGATCTGTTATACACAGCACAGGATCTGTTCTAGATCTCATATACAGCACAGGATCTCCTAGATCTGTTATACACAGCACAGGATCTCCTCTAGATCTGTCATATACAGCACAGGATCTCCTCTAGATCTGTCATATACAGCACAGGATCTCCTCTAGATCTCATATACAGCACAGGATCTCCTCTAGATCTCATATACAGCACAGGATCTGTTATACACAGCACAGGATCTCCTGTAGATCGGTTAAATACAGCACAGGATCTCCTGTAGATCGGTTATATACAGCACAGGATCTCCTGTAGATCGGTTATATACAGCACAGGATCTCCTCTAGATCTTATATACAGCACAGGATCTCCTAGATCTGTTATACACAGCACAGGATCTCCTAGATCTGTTATACACAGCACAGGATCTCCTGTAGATCTGTTATATACAGCACAGGATCAGGTTTTCCTCTTTAGTAGACTGTAGGATGATATAATTTGCTCTCTCGCATCCATTATGTGAGAATTGTGACTGATCGGCGTCCCCCTCATTCCTTTGCTCCTTTGTTACAATCCTAAACAATGTATCCCACACTGCTGTTGACTGATCTTTGTAGCCGCAGCAGGAGCCCAGCAGTGAGGATGAACAGGTAAGTCCCAGCGCCCAGGCCATGATGGCAGATGACACTGATCTCCTTCATGCTTTGTGACAGCAAAGACCAGGAAACAAAGCGGAGTCTGTCAGGCTGGACTGTGTATGGTGGGAGGACACTGCCCCTGCTGGACCTGCCGGGTAATGTCCTGCAGAATAGCGTGTGAACCTCCATTGTGTATGGTGGGAGGACACTGCCCCCTGCTGGACCTGCCGGGTAATGTCCTGCAGAATAACGTGTGAACCTCCATTGTGTATGGTGGGAGGACACTGCCCCCTGCTGGACCTGCCGGGTAATGTCCTGCAGAATAACGTGTCAACCTCCATTGTGTATGGTGGGAGGACACTGCGCCCTGCTGGACCTGCCGGGTAATGTCCTGCAGAATAACGTGTGAACCTCCATTGTGTATGGTGGGAGGACACTGCCCCCTGCTGGACCTGCCGGGTAATGTCCTGCAGAATAATGTGTCAACCTCCATTAACCCTCTGCCTATAGAAATGTACAAGTGACATGTGGAAAACAGCAGAGATAGGGGGCCCCTAGACAAAACTAAAAACCTCTCCTGCCTGACATTACAGCTTTCAATGCCTGAAAATCATTTTCTAATATTCTACAAACTCTGCCTGCTGTCAGTGAATGGAAACACTGGAACTGACCTGATACTTTTTGTATCAAAATTCACCAATTAAATTTTGGTCATGTTTCCACCATATTTGAGTCATGTTTCCACTATATTTGGGGCATGTTTCCACCATATTTGGGGTATGTTTCCACCATATTTGGGTAATTTTCACCATATTTGGGTCATGTTTCCACCATATTTGGGTTATGTTTCCACCATATTTGGGTTATGTTTCCACCATATTTGGGTCATGTTTCCACCCTATCTGGGTTATGTTTCCACCATTTATGGTTATATTTCCCCCATATTTGGGTCATTTTCTAATATTCTACAAACTCTGCCTGCTGTCAGTGAATGGAAACACTGGAACCGACTTGATACTGCTTGCTACTGTACTTATAAATGCGCTTCTATGGAAAAGCAACCCCCTCCAATCAATCACCCATTTTGCTGCTGCCCCTAAACCCTGCGGCCCTATGCTGGAGCCCAGTTTGTACTGGTTTGCCATACTGTTTTTTTAAAAATAAAATAAAAGAAGGCGATGGTTTACGGCGACGGTGTAAGAAAATGACTGTCCTGATGGAAACCTTCTCCACCCATCAGATCTTCCTCCGCAGTCGCCGCAGCGTGTATCAGGTATCACTAAAGAAGCGCTCCGCAGGTTTTACACTGAAGATCCAGTATGGCCGGAGGACGGGGTAACATGGGGGCTTCACTGACGTCTGCGGGTTTCTGTCGCTGTGATACGGACGATGGGAAATGTCTGGGTCGTGGGTCGATAAAACGGCCTAATTAGGCGCAGAGAGGATTAGATGGCGAGAGATTATCTTCTCATTGCTGAGAAATGATGTGACATCTATGTGACAGTCAGACAGCAGGTACGCCGCGACCACGGGGGGGAGACTGAGGTCACATCGGCGGTCGCTTTTCCGTCAAAGGAGCAGAAAAATAGAAAAAAGGATTCGGTAAATGGATTCATAACAGATGAAAAGATCACCTTCTATTTCTGTCCGTTATTCATTCATTGCCTTTACTGTGAAAAATATAATAAAAGCTCCTTTCCACCATATTTGGGTCATGTTTCCACCATATTTGGGTCATGTTTCCACCATATTTGGGTCATGTTTCCACCATATTTGGGCCATGTTTCCACCATATTTGGGTCATATTTCCCCCATATTTGGGTCATGTTTCCACCATATTTGGGTCATGTTTCCACCATATTTGGGTCATATTTCCACCATATTTGGGTCATGTTTCCACCATATTTGGGTCATATTTCCACCATATTTGGGTCATGTTTCCACCATATTTGGGTCATGTTTCCACCATATTTGGGTCATATTTCCACCATATTTGGGTCATGTTTCCACCATATTTGGGTCATGTTTCCACCATATTTGGGTCATGTTTCCACCATATTTGGGTCATGTTTCCACCATATTTGGGTCATGTTTCCACCATATTTGGGTCATGTTTCCACCATATTTGGGTCATATTTCCACCATATTTGGGTCATGTTTCCACCATATTTGGGTCATATTTCCACCATATTTGGGTCAAGTTTCCACCATATTTGGGTCATGTTTCCACCATTTTTGGGTCATATTTCCACCATATTTGGGCCATGTTTCCACCATATTTGGGTTATCTTTCCACCATTTTTGGGTTATATTTCCCCCATATTTGGGTCATGTTTCCACCATATCTGGTTCACATTTCCACCATATTTGGGTCATATTCCCACCATATTTGGGTTATCTTTCCACAATGTTTGGGCCATGTTTTCACCATATTAGGGTCATATTCCCACCATATTTGGGTCATATTCCCACCATATTTGGGTCATCTTTCCACCATGTTTGGGCCATGTTTTCACCATATCTGGGCCATGGTTCCACCATATTTAGGACAAATATCCACCATATTTGGGTCATATTTCCACCATATTTGGGTCATGTTTCCACCATATTTGGGTCATGTTTCCACCATATTTGGGTCATGTTACCACCAGATCTGGGCCATGTTTCAACCATATTTGGCTCCTATTTCCACCATGTTTGGGTCATGTTTCCACCATAATTGGGTCTTCCACCATATTTAGCTCATATTTCCACCATATCTGGGCCATATTTCCACCATATTTGGGTCATGTTTCCACCATATTTGGGTCATGTTTCCACCATATTTGGGTCATATTTCCACCATATTTGGGTCATGATTCCACCATATTTGGGTCATGTTACCACCAGATCTGGGCCATGTTTCCACCATATTTGGGCCATATATAAGCAGTGTTTCCATGAAATGGCCGTCCCGCATTTTTAATAGCTCCCCCAGGGTGGACCTTCCCCTGGGGTGATGAACACATGGACAGGATACCTCTCCTTCTCTCCTTGCAGACTGCCCAGTTTCTGAGCGTTATATCTCAGGTTGTATGATGGGCAACGCCGCAATTCTATATTTTTTTAAGCCTAGATTCTTCGAACGTCCTGTTGGTAACACGGCCTATGCTACTTCCACATTAGTGTTTTAGGGCCAATGCATTGTGAGTGGAGTATGCTCCGTTCAGGACGCATTCCGTATCGGCAGCGTCTTGTGAGCGAACACTGACCTGCTGTAAGCTGCGGTCTTCTGTCCAGTCATCCTAAAAAACCCCAGATCCGTCACCCATTGACTTACATTGTTTTCCGTGACGGATCCGGTCTGTTCCATTTCAATTTAACACAGCTCCTCCTGCGCTAATTCATAGTAATTATAGAGAATCCTTACTGCTAAAACGTAGCTTTTAATCAGATTAATTAATAGGGTGGCAATTGTCACCAAAGATACACAACAAACATTAAATGCGGTTTCTCGACGATAAAGATGATGTAGTAAAATGGAGCGGACACACAGAAACAGGGTGCAGTTCACCCTAATGGGGGTTCACAAATACTGATCAGAGTATATAGGTATGTACTCGAGTGTGGTAGCGAAGGGGGGGAGGATCTCTCCCTGTTTTAACCCCTAAGTAAGCTCAGCCCAAGGACGGCCCCTTATGGTGGGGCCTCCTTGTCCTCGAACCTGCCCTTTCTATCCCTGAACTGCTCCTTACCAATGGTGTCCGAGCCAAAAAGGATGAATACCATCCCCCAAGTATAATGGGGACAAAAAAAAAAAATTATTATACCCCGACGCGTTTCGCCGTCCTGTGGGCTCTTCAGGGGAGTGATACCAGACAAATATAAAGATGTCCACAGATATATATAGCAAATCAATTAGACCTACTTTGGAGAGAATGGTCCACCAGTCAATGGCACCAGAAAGGGAGGGGCTAGATAATAGACCCCTCACCTCAAATCCCCCGGAGGACCTACAAGTAAACAACCGATACACGCAGGTTACTACCTTGAAATAGTCATTTAAGACAAATCTCCTCCTGCGCTAACACTACACATCGCTCCGCTCAGCTCCTCCTGCGCTAACACTACACATCACTCCGCTCAGCTCCTCCTGCGCTAACACTACACATCACTCCGCTCAGCTCCTCCTGCGCTAACACTACACATCCCTCCGCTCAGCTCCTCCTGCGCTAACACTACATATCACTCCGCTCAGCTCCTCCTGCACTAACTCTACACATCACTCCGCTCAGCTCCTCCTGCGCTAACACTACACATCACTCAGCTCCTCCTGCGCTAACACTACACATCCCTCCGCTCAGCTCCTCCTGCGCTAACACTACACATCACTCAGCTCCTCCTGTGCTAACACTACACATCACTCAGCTCCTCCTGTGCTAACACTACACATCACTCCGCTCAGCTCCTCCTGCGCTAACACTACACATCCCTCCGCTCAGCTCCTCCTGCGCTAACACTACACATCACTCCGCTCAGCTCCTCCTGCGCTAACACTACACATCACTCCGCTCAGCTCCTCCTGCGCTAACTCTACACATCACTCCGCTCAGCTCCTCCTGCGCTAACACTACACATCCCTCCGCTCAGCTCCTCCTGTGCTAACACTACACATCACTCCGCTCAGCTCCTCCTGCGCTAACACTACACATCACTCTCAGCTCCTCCTGCGCTAACACTACACATCACTCCGCTCAGCTCCTCCTGCGCTAACACTACACATCACTCCGCTCAGCTCCTCCTGCGCTAACACTACACATCACTCCGCTCAGCTCCTCCTGCGCTAACACTACACATCACTCCGCTCAGCTCCTCCTGCACTAACACTACACATCACTCCGCTCAGCTCCTCCTGCGCTAACACTACACATCACTCCGCTCAGCTCCTCCTGCGCTAACACTACACATCACTCCGCTCAGCTCCTCCTGCGCTAACACTACACATCGCTCCGCTCAGCTCCTCCTGCGCTAACACTACACATCACTCCGCTCAGCTCCTCCTCGCTAACACTACACATCACTCCGCTCAGCTCCTCCTGCGCTAACACTACACATCACTCCGCTCAGCTCCTCCTGCGCTAACACTACACATCACTCCGCTCAGCTCCTCCTGCGCTAACACTACACATCACTCCGCTCAGCTCCTCCTGCGCTAACACTACACATCACTCCGCTCAGCTCCTCCTGCGCTAACACTACACATCACTCCGCTCAGCTCCTCCTGCGCTAACACTACACATCACTCCGCTCAGCTCCTCCTGCGCTAACACTACACATCACTCCGCTCAGCTCCTCCTGCGCTAACACTACACATCACTCCGCTCAGCTCCTCCTGCGCTAACACTACACATCACTCCGCTCAGCTCCTCCTGCGCTAACACTACACATCACTCCGCTCAGCTCCTCCTGCGCTAACACTACACATCACTCCGCTCAGCTCCTCCTGCTGCTAACACTACACATCACTCCGCTCAGCTCCTCCTGCGCTAACACTACACATCACTCCGCTCAGCTCCTCCTGCGCTAACACTACACATCACTCCGCTCAGCTCCTCCTGCGCTAACACTACACATCACTCCGCTCAGCTCCTCCTGCGCTAACACTACACATCACTCCGCTCAGCTCCTCCTGCGCTAACACTACACATCACTCCGCTCAGCTCCTCCTGCGCTAACACTACACATCACTCCGCTCAGCTCCTCCTGCGCTAACACTACACATCACTCCGCTCAGCTCCTCCTGCGCTAACACTACACATCACTCCGCTCAGCTCCTCCTGCGCTAACACTACACATCACTCCGCTCAGCTCCTCCTGCGCTAACACTACACATCACTCCGCTCAGCTCCTCCTGCGCTAACACTACACATCACTCCGCTCAGCTCCTCCTGCGCTAACACTACACATCACTCCGCTCAGCTCCTCCTGCGCTAACACTACACATCACTCCGCTCAGCTCCTCCTGCGCTAACACTACACATCACTCCGCTCAGCTCCTCCTGCGCTAACACTACACATCACTCCGCTCAGCTCCTCCTGCGCTAACACTACACATCACTCCGCTCAGCTCCTCCTGCGCTAACACTACACATCACTCCGCTCAGCTCCTCCTGCGCTAACACTACACATCACTCCGCTCAGCTCCTCCTGCGCTAACACTACACATCACTCCGCTCAGCTCCTCCTGCGCTAACACTACACATCACTCCGCTCAGCTCCTCCTGCGCTAACACTACACATCACTCCGCTCAGCTCCTCCTGCGCTAACACTACACATCACTCCGCTCAGCTCCTCCTGCACTAACACTACACATCACTCCGCTCAGCTCCTCCTGCGCTAACACTACACATCACTCCGCTCAGCTCCTCCTGCGCTAACACTACACATCACTCCGCTCAGCTCCTCCTGCGCTAACACTACACATCACTCCGCTCAGCTCCTCCTGCGCTAACACTACACATCACTCCGCTCAGTCCTCCTGCGCTAACACTACACATCACTCCGCTCAGCTCCTCCTGCACTAACACTACACATCACTCCGCTCAGCTCCTCCTGCGCTAACACTACACATCACTCCGCTCAGCTCCTCCTGCGCTAACACTACACATCACTCCGCTCAGCTCCTCCTGCACTAACACTACACATCACTCCGCTCAGCTCCTCCTGCGCTAACACTACACATCACTCCGCTCAGCTCCTCCTGCGCTAACACTACACATCACTCCGCTCCCTCCTGCGCTAACACTACACATCACTCTGCTCAGCTCCTCCTGCGCTAACACTACACATCACTCCGCTCAGCTCCTCCTGCGCTAACACTACACATCACTCCGCTCCTCCTGCACTAACACTACACATCACTCCGCTCAGCTCCTCCTGCACTAACACTACACATCACTCCGCTCAGCTCCTCCTGCGCTAACACTACACATCACTCCGCTCAGCTCCTCCTGCGCTAACACTACACATCACTCCGCTCAGCTCCTCCTGCGCTAACACTACACATCACTCCGCTCAGCTCCTCCTGCTAACACTACACATCCCTCCGCTCAGCTCCTCCTGCGCTAACACTACACATCACTCCGCTCCTCCTGCGCTAACACTACACATCACTCCGCTCAGCTCCTCCTGCGCTAACACTACACATCACTCAGCTCCTCCTGCGCTAACACTACACATCACTCCGCTCAGCTCCTCCTGCGCTAACACTACACATCACTCCGCTCAGCTCCTCCTGCGCTAACACTACACATCCCTCAGCTCCTCCTGCGCTAACACTACACATCCCTCCGCTCAGCTCCTCCTGCGCTAACACTACACATCCCTCCGCTCAGCTCCTCCTGCGCTAACACTACACATCCCTCCGCTCAGCTCCTCCTGCACTAACACTACACATCACTCCGCTCAGCTCCTCCTGCGCTAACACTACACATCACTCCGCTCAGCTCCTCCTGCGCTAACACTACACATCACTCCGCTCAGCTCCTCCTGCACTAACACTACACATCAGTCCGCTCAGCTCCTCCTGCACTAACACTACACATCACTCTACTCAGCTCCTCCTGTACTAACACTACACATCACTCCGCTCAGCTCCTCCTGCTCTAACACTACACATCACTCCGCTCAGCTCCTCCTGCACTAACACTACACATCGCTCCGATCACCTCCTCCTGCACTAACACTACACATCACTCTACTCAGCTCCTCCTGTACTAACACTACACATCACTCCGCTCAGCTCCTCCTGCACTATCACTACACATCGCTCCGCTCAGCTCCTCCTGCACTATCACTACACATCGCTCCGCTCAGCTACTCCTGCACTAACACTACACATCACTCCGCTCAGCTCCTCCTGCACTAACACTACACATCACTCCGCTCAGCTCCTCCTGCACTAACACTACACATCACTCCGCTCAGCTCCTCCTGCGCTAACACTACACATCGCTCCTCCTGCGCTAACACTACACATCACTCCGTTCAGCTCCTCCTGCGCTAACACTACACATCACTCCGCTCAGCTCCTCCTGCGCTAACACTACACATCACTCCGCTCAGCTCCTCCTGCGCTAACACTACACATCACTCCGCTCAGCTCCTCCTGCGCTAACACTACACATCACTCCGCTCAGCTCCTCCTGCGCTAACACTACACATCACTCCGCTCAGCTCCTCCTGCGCTAACACTACACATCACTCCGCTCAGCTCCTCCTGCGCTAACACTACACATCACTCCGCTCAGCTCCTCCTGCGCTAACACTACACATCACTCCGCTCAGCTCCTCCTGCGCTAACACTACACATCACTCGCTCAGCTCCTCCTGCGCTAACACTACACATCACTCCGCTCAGCTCCTCCTGCGCTAACACTACACATCACTCCGCTCAGCTCCTCCTGCGCTAACACTACACATCACTCCGCTCAGCTCCTCCTGCGCTAACACTACACATCACTCCGCTCAGCTCCTCCTGCGCTAACACTACACATCACTCCGCTCAGCTCCTCCTGCGCTAACACTACACATCACTCCGCTCAGCTCCTCCTGCGCTAACACTACACATCACTCCGCTCAGCTCCTCCTGCGCTAACACTACACATCGCTTCCGCTCAGCTCCTCCTGCGCTAACACTACACATCACTCCGCTCAGCTCCTCCTGCGCTAACACTACACATCACTCCGCTCAGCTCCTCCTGCGCTAACACTACACATCACTCCGCTCAGCTCCTCCTGCGCTAACACTACACATCACTCCGCTCAGCTCCTCCTGCACTAACACTACACATCACTCCGCTCAGCTCCTCCTGCACTAACACTACACATCACTCCGCTCAGCTCCTCCTGCGCTAACACTACACATCACTCCGCTCAGCTCCTCCTGCGCTAACACTACACATCACTCCGCTCAGCTCCTCCTGCGCTAACACTACACATCACTCCGCTCAGCTCCTCCTGCACTAACACTACACATCACTCCGCTCAGCTCCTCCTGCACTAACACTACACATCACTCCGCTCAGCTCCTCCTGCGCTAACACTACACATCACTCCGCTCAGCTCCTCCTGCGCTAACACTACACATCACTCCGCTCAGCTCCTCCTGCGCTAACACTACACATCACTCCGCTCAGCTCCTCCTGCGCTAACACTACACATCACTCCGCTCAGCTCCTCCTGCGCTAACACTACACATCACTCCGCTCAGCTCCTCCTGCGCTAACACTACACATCACTCCGCTCAGCTCCTCCTGCACTAACACTACACATCACTCCGCTCAGCTCCTCCTGCGCTAACACTACACATCACTCCGCTCAGCTCCTCCTGCGCTAACACTACACATCACTCCGCTCAGCTCCTCCTGCGCTAACACTACACATCACTCCGCTCAGCTCCTCCTGCGCTAACACTACACATCACTCCGCTCAGCTCCTCCTGCTAACACTACACATCACTCCGCTCAGCTCCTCCTGCGCTAACACTACACATCACTCCGCTCAGCTCCTCCTGCGCTAACACTACACATCACTCCGCTCAGCTCCTCCTGCGCTAACACTACACATCACTCCGCTCAGCTCCTCCTGCGCTAACACTACACATCACTCCGCTCAGCTCCTCCTGCGCTAACACTACACATCACTCCGCTCAGCTCCTCCTGCGCTAACACTACACATCACTCCGCTCAGCTCCTCCTGCACTAACACTACACATCACTCCGCTCAGCTCCTCCTGCGCTAACACTACACATCACTCCGCTCAGCTCCTCCTGCGCTAACACTACACATCACTCCGCTCAGCTCCTCCTGCGCTAACACTACACATCACTCCGCTCAGCTCCTCCTGCGCTAACACTACACATCACTCCGCTCAGCTCCTCCTGCGCTAACACTACACATCACTCCGCTCAGCTCCTCCTGCACTAACACTACACATCACTCGCTAGCTCCTCCTGCGCTAACACTACACATCACTCCGCTCAGCTCCTCCTGCACTAACACTACACATCACTCCGCTCAGCTCCTCCTGCACTAACACTACACATCACTCCGCTCAGCTCCTCCTGCGCTAACACTACACATCACTCCGCTCAGCTCCTCCTGCGCTAACACTACACATCACTCCGCTCAGCTCCTCCTGCGCTAACACTACACATCACTCCGCTCAGCTCCTCCTGCGCTAACACTACACATCACTCCGCTCAGCTCCTCCTGCGCTAACACTACACATCACTCCGCTCAGCTCCTCCTGCACTAACACTACACATCACTCCGCTCAGCTCCTCCTGCACTAACACTACACATCACTCCGCTCAGCTCCTCCTGCGCTAACACTACACATCACTCCGCTCAGCTCCTCCTGCGCTAACACTACACATCACTCCGCTCAGCTCCTCCTGCGCCTAACACTACACATCACTCCGCTCAGCTCCTCCTGCGCTAACACTCACACATCACTCCGCTTCAGCTCCTCCTGCGCTAACACTACACATCACTCCGCTCAGCTCCTCCTGCGCTAACACTACACATCACTCCGCTCAGCTCCTCCTGCGCTAACACTACACATCACTCGCCAGCTCCTCCTGCGCTAACACTACACATCACTCCGCTCAGCTCCTCCTGCGCTAACACTACACATCACTCCGCTCAGCTCCTCCTGCGACTAACACTACACATCACTCCGCCTAGCTCTCTCCTGCGCTAACACTCACACATCACTCCGCTCAGCTCCTCCTGCGCTAACACTACACATCACTCCGCTCAGCTCCTCCTGCGCTCAACACTACATCACTCCGCTCAGCTCCTCCTGCGCTAACACTACACATCACTCCGCTCAGCTCCTCCTGCGCTAACACTACACATCACTCCGCCAGCTCCTCCTGCGCTGCAACACTACACATCACTCCGCTCAGCTCCTCCTGCGCTAACACTCACACATCACTCCGCTCAGCTCCTCCTGCGCTAACACTACACATCACTCCGCTCAGCTCCTCCTGCACTAACACTACACATCACTCCGCTCAGCTCCTCCTGCACTAACACTACACATCACTCCGCCTCAGCTCCTCCTGCACTAACACTACACATCACTCCGCTCAGCTCCTCCTGCACTAACACTACACATCACTCCGCTCAGCTCCTCCTGCGCTAACACTACACATCACTCCGCTCAGCTCCTCCTACGCCAACACTACACATCACTCCGCCAGCTCCTCCTGCGCTAACACTACACATCACTCCGCTCAGCTCCTCCTGCACTAACACTACACATCACTCCGCTCAGCTCCTCCTGCTCAACACTCACACATCACTCCGCTCAGCTCCTCCTGCGCTAACACTACATCACTCCGCTCAGCTCCTCCTGCGCTACACTGCACATCACTCCGCTCAGCTCTCCTGCGCTAACACTACACACTCACTCCAGCTCCTCCTGCGCTAACACTACACATCACTCCGCTCAGCTCCTCCCTGCGCTAACACTACACATCACTCCGCTCAGCTCCTCCTGCGCTAACACTACACATCACTCCGCTCAGCTCCTCCTGCGCTAACACTACACATCACTCGCTCAGCTCCTCCTGCGCTAACACTACACATCACTCCGCTCAGCTCCTCCTGCGCTAACACTACACATCACTCCGCTCAGCTCCTCCTGCGCTAACACTACACATCACTCCGCTCAGCTCCTCCTGCGCTAACACTACACATCACTCCGCTCAGCTCCTCCTGCGCTAACACTACACATCGCTCCGCTCAGCTCCTCCTGCGCTAACTACTACATCACTCCGCTCAGCTCCTCCTGCGCTAACACTCACATCACTCTGCTCAGCTCCTCCTGCACTAACACTACACATCACTCCGCTCAGCTCCTCCTGCGCTAACACTACACATCACTCCGCTCAGCTCCTTCCTGCGCTAACACTACACATCACCCTGCTTCAGCTCTCTCCTCCAGCGCTCAACACTACACATCACTCTGCTCAGCTCTCTCCTGCGCTAGCACTCACATCGACTCACTGCCAGCTCTCCTGCGCTAACACTACACATCATCGCGCCAGCTCCTCCTGCACTCAACACTACACATCATCCGCTCAGCTCCTCCTGCACTAACACTACACACATCACTCCGCTCAGCTCCTCCTCAGCACTACACTACATCACTCGCATCAGCTCTCCTGCGCTAACACTACATCATCGCTTCCGCTCAGCTCCTCCTGCGCTAACACTACACATCACTCCGCCAGCTCCTCCTGCACTAACACTACACATCACTCCGCTCAGCTCCTCCTGCGCCAACACTACACATCACTCCGCTCAGCTCCTCCTGCGCAACACTACACATCACTCCGCTCAGCTCCTCCTGCGCTTAACACTACACATCACTCCGCTCAGCTCCTCCTGCGCTAACACTACACATCACTCCGCTCAGCCTCCTGCTGCTAACACTACACATCACTCTGCTCAGCCTCCTCCTGCGCTAATCACTACACATCACTCCGCTCAGCTCCCCTGCGCTAACACTACACATCACCCGCCTTCAGCTCCTCCTCTGCACTGACACTACACATCACTCCGCTTTCGCTTCCTGCTCTAATTACACATCACTCGCCAGCTTTCTCCTGGCGCGAACACTAC